>OU015469.1:18820024-19477524 GCA_907164805.1 Brachyptera putata | reverse complement strand
TATATCGTTATATATATATGTATTGCCACAGTTTCAATGCTCATGAATATAATTATTGTGCAGGCTTATATACGTATATATATATATATATATATATATATATATATATATATATATATATATATATATATATATATATATATATATATATATATATATATATATATATATATATATACATATACATACACAAAAATCGATTCATGCAGTGCTCACGTCGACTTGTTTCAATATGACTAAAAGCAATCTATGTGAAGTGGATTTACCAATTTCATTTCAGCGTTCAGGTTGTTCGTATTGGCTCAGGTAATATCGTAGAGGCAATGTTACACGACTGACAGAGTGAATAGAAGTCGAGTGTTTGAGCTAGAACGTAATATGGCCAGGTATGTGACGTCACTGAAACATGCTTTAATGTTATTTGAAATGTTTTTATTACATGCGCACGATGATTTCATATTCGCAATCACTATTCAATATATTTGTTAAAGTGAAGATGATTTACATTACTTGTTTTCATATGAATTTATACTTTATTCATATTGGTTCTAACGACTATATATATATAGGATGTAACTTATATATTTTCAATTGTTCAACAATATGAATGAATAATTCTATTGGCGACACACTCTACATATAAATACCACGAAGCCTTACAGTGTGCCAGAAGTACGAAAAAGAAAAGACGAAAAAAAGTTAATAACAGAGAGAAAACAATGCACTGAAATATTTACACAGAAATGACAAAAAGTTACATTCGTTCACGAATGGTGCAAGTAAAAAAGGAAATAATATAACGTAGTAATGATAGGATACGTTAGTACTTATGCATGGTAGGCCTACATCACACAATTATATATATATTGCCGTCGGAAGGATGATTAATTAGATAATGAGATAATACTCATGAGAAATCAATATTAATAAATCAAATGAATCAATTAATTGAAATTGTACATTCCTTTCATTTGCCATTATTGTATACTCACTATTTTTCAATGACTATAAAATGTACTAGAATGTAAATAAAATCCTCAACATAACGTTTTAACTAAAACTGAATTGAATAAACTCGCTCGAGCCATCTTACATGCACTAGTTCCACTTGCTCCGTGTAATGATCTCTTCTTATCTCTTGTATAGCTCTTCACGATAAGTGGTTGGTATGAAATTCACGTAACACACCGTATATCGCCGCTTCTTGTTAAGAGGGTTTGGTACTCGATTCAGAGAAATATTATAGTCTTGCTGATATATTCCGAACGGTTTGAGCTATATAGGCCTATATAGGCCTATATATATATATATATATATATATATATATATATATATATATATATATATATATATATATATATATATATATATATATATATATAAGTTTTTACTAAAAACACTGCCGACTTGATTGCCACTTGGACACAGTATAACATGCAACATTAAAGTAAAATTATCGATATTCGTAGGAAAGATCACACAATTAATAATAACATACCCGGTATACTAAATGATTCATACACTATAAATAGAAAAATGATATAAAACACAATACAGTTATATTTAAAAAAAAATAGGATCTTAATAAAACAACGAACAAACTCTTGAACATAAAAGCGCCTGTTTTTATAGAGATAATATAATAGGACCTTAGCTGTTGACCAAAAAAGGTGATTTCTAAGAATGGCAATTGAACCTCTTGAGGCCAGCATATTCATGTGACTTATATCTTCTTTCCTTATTTTGAATTGTTAACAGAAGTCGGTGAAGTACTTCGTGATTGTACACGTTGCACCCACAAATAAACCAACTACTAGGATACTCTTTGCAATGTATTTTTCTGTATAGTACGGAATGGTACTGATGTTCACGAAAGAGAGATCGTCTACCAAAAATACGGGGACGCTGAAGAGCGTATACTGGTAAAATGTATACTTGGCAGTTTGACAAGACCTTGGGGGGATTATTTCGAATGGGTGGTTGAAGATGTGTTTGGGGTTCTGGTAAGGTTTGACAGCCAAGCCCATGGACAACGGAGCATACTTCATTCAGATAGACGCCTTCAGGTGTCCCAAAATTTAAATTGGAAAGCCTTCTTTGATTACATAATCTCTTGGCCAATTTTGAGATTTAACTCTTTTGAAATATGTGAATGTGTTTCCTATCTCGAATTTTGTCCTAAAATCTCATAATACCCCAAAAATAACGCGGTCATACAAATGCAACGGTAATATTAGTCTTTGTTCTGTTGCATGGTAGATGACAGCCTCCTTTCGTGGATACAAGACTATATAAGTACATACACAAACAAAGATATTCTCCGTTTTGAAAGACCTAGCTTCCAACTAGACATTCAAGATATTAAACGATATAAATATCCAACAAATCTAGTATCTTTTTCACGTGTATACGCTATATAGGCCTACTGCTAGAAAATACATTTGTTTTTCTGTATATATACACCCTTAAAAATGTTGCAATATAACGTTATTAGAATTATAATATATATATATATATATATAATTTTAAAGGTAATGAATAGACTAACATTTTTATAGTATTTTAATTTTTTTATATTATACCCTTCAAATGTTATCATCAGGAACCTGGCATTTCTCAGAATCTTCTCCGTAGCCCTCTTAACAGCTACTCAAATTAACATATAGTATTTACAAGAGTATGCTAAGTAGAGTGCTGTTATTACATGAATCATTTAACAGGATTCACACGGAATAAATACATACTTGATAAAAATTTAAATATTATTCAAAAGAAGAGCGTGGAATGAAAATAAGTGGATGGCAGCAATACTCCTGCCATCACAACATTGGTGCCAGTGTTAACTAATGGGATATGAAACATTCTTGAAGGAAAATGGGTGTGGCGGACTCCTGAGTTTTATTTTTTACTCACAGTCTATTCGAATATAAAAGAAGCGGGTATACGCTGTCATTGTTAAAAAGTGTAACTTGTGCAAAGTCACAAATTAGAGCGCGCGCATATCTCAACAATGTCATTTTGACAGTTTATTTTTAAGATTTCGTCGGGCATATTGGGATCTAGAAGCGCAATCTGTTGTTACTTTTAGTGTCGAATGTACCATCCGTTATTGAGTACACCATCCCACTACATATGGTACTAGTCTCCCTTACATTGTTGTCAGCTATAGAATACAGTGATTTTTTTAAACAATGAGAAACAATCATTGTTGACAAAATTACATTTAAAATTGTTGAAACAACAAGGATTAACATTGCAGGATTGCCTGACGTCATCAAGAAGGCAGTGATACACTGCACACCGGAACATTTTTAAATATCATATTTAATTTTTTGTCCAATAATCATTCAAGTTTCTATGACAATGGAATAATCACGTGACCACTGGAGGAGATATTATGTAGGTCTAGATTGCATCTGAAATGCAGAAGGAAGATAGATTTTACAAACTGTCATTTTATCTGATCTGGCATGCACGATCTGGCGAAAGATAAAAATATGATAACGGTAGAGGTGCCGGGTTCTTTCACATATCCGGGTCAACAACGCGCTGTACTGATGATCAAGATCTATTGGCGTCGATGAATGATATATGAGATGACGAGATAATGAGATGAAAGGTTATTTCATCAGTTGTTTTTGTATAGAGGGAAGAAGGATAGGTCGCAGTCTGTTGCAATCCCAGTATTGACCTGAACGACAGAGAGAAACCACGAAAATCCCCTGCTTGGATGGTCGACCATGACGGGAATCGAGCCCCGGTCTCCTGAACAACAGTTCAGTGTGCTATAGTAGGTATGCTAGTCACTCGACCACTCGTCTCAAGCAAACACTTATGTGTTGAGCTAGAACTAAATATAAAAGTCCGTTTTCTGTTCGTCTGATACTTGTAGAATGCTATGACCTTTAACAAAGTTGACAGATTTAGCACGATAGAGAAGGGATGTTTACTCTTCTTGTTTCACGCTTGGGCGTACCAGACCTTTTGAGAGTCTTCATTTATACATTGTTTTGTGATATAAAAATGACTACAAATATTATATATATATATATATATATATATATATATATATATATATATATATATATATATATATATATATATATATATATATATATATATATATATATATAAATACATATATATATATATATATATATATATATATATATATATATATATATATATATATATATATATATATATATATATATATATTTGAGAGAAGTACACTATTACGTCAGTGTAGTTTATTGAATTGAATCTAAAAAGAAAAGAAACAGAAAGAAAATGTTGGGAAATGTACACAAGGAGAAAACCCGATGAAGGATAGTAGGAGAAAAAAGCGATAAGATCTCACCATAAAAGAGCTCCATAAAACAATATATCCACACAGCACCTTCCATCTCCGGATTACAAAATGTCGTTACATTGTTGTCAGAAGAAACAAAAGAATGTGTGAATCCCCTAGTCGACATCATATCCGTATACCACATGATGTACATGAAGACGTCAAAGGAAACATTCCATTGAAGAAGAAGAAGCTTTTCAGATAGATGAAAACTAATAAATCTGACAGTTTCAGGTTTTCAGACAGCAAGCTAGGATATCATAGATAACGCTGGGGGTGATGACCGAACTAACATCCTAAAGTTAACTTATGAACTAGTAAACTTGGACTTATTGAGCTTATGTTCAACTCCGGATTTAATGTCAGGTTCTCTCAGGATAGCCAAACCGCGATCGACCGAAATTACAAAAATTAACTTAGGTTAAGAGCATTAAAGGGAGAACGATGAGTCGATCGAGACCGGATTGGTACCAGCAGATAGGTATTGACGAGACGAATATTTCGTCGTTACTTTCATCTCGTTGTGAATCTCCGTTCCTACACGGCGGCAGAAACACAAATTTAACATTGTTTTCCATTAGCGACATTTGTTACGCGATTGCCGGAGAAGGAATCGTTGGATCGGCACCGGGTCAGCGGTGGCTGATAGAAGTTCACTGAATACACCTTCCCGTCCAAGTTTCGTTCAGATTGTATTGTTAGATTCTGTGCTAGAGCAAAAAACCACTTTGTCATATTTTGTCATTTTTTCAACATTGTATTCCCCATAAGCGAACTCCAAATCGTGATTGTCGGGGAACGAAATTTTATATCGACACTGGGTAAGCAGTGGTGGATAGATGGTCACAGACTACACGCGAGGTGTCAGTTGCGTCCGGATCTGATGTCTGGTTCTCTCGCGAGAGCCAAACCGCGATCGACCGAAGTTGCAAAAATCAATGGTCCAACTTAGGTTAAGAGCGATAACGGGAGAACGGCGAGTTGAATCGAGACCGCATTGGTACCAGCAGATAGGTATTGACGAGACGAACATTGCGTTGTTTCACTCATCTCGTTGTGAATCTCCGTTCCTGCACAGCGGCAGAAACAAAAATGTAACATGGTTTTCCATTAGCGACATTTTATACGCGATTGCCGGAGAACGAATCGTTGGATCGGCACCGGGTCAGCGGTGGCTGATAGAAGTTCACTGAATACACCTTCCCGTCCAAGTTTCGTTCGGATTGTATTGTTAGATTCTGTGCTAGAGCAAAAAACCACATTGTCATATTTTGTCATTTTTTCAACATTGTATTCCCCATAAGCGAACTCCAAATCGTGATTGTCGGGGAACGAAATTTTATATCGACACTGGGTAAGCAGTGGTGGATAGATGGTCACAGACTACACGCGTGGTGTCAGTTGCGTCCGGATCTGATGTCTGGTTCTCTCGCGAGAGCCAAACCGCGATCGACCGAAGTTGCAAAAATCAATGGTCCAACTTAGGTTAAGAGCGATAACGGGAGAACGGCGAGTCGGATCGAGGTCGGATTGGTACCAGCAGAAAGGTATTGACGAGACGAACATTGCGTCGTTTCACTCATCTCGTTGTGAATCTCCGTTACTGCACAGCGGCAGAAACAAAAATGTAACATGGTTTTCCATTAGCGACATTTTATACGCGATTGCCGGAGAACGAATCGTTGGATCGGCACCGGGTCAGCGGTGGCTGATAGAAGTTCACTGAATACACCTTCTTGTTCAAGTTTCGTTCGGATTGTATTGTTAGATTCTGTGCCAGAGCAAAAAACCACATTGTCATATTTTGTCATTTTTTCAACATTGTATTCCCCATAAGCGAACTCCAAATCGTGATTGTCGGGGAACGACATTTTGTATCGACACTGGGTAAGCAGTGGTGGATAGATGGTCACAGACTACACGCGTGGTGTCAGTTGCGTCCGGATCTCATGTCTGGTTCTCTCGCGAGAGCCAAACCGCGATCGACCGAAGTTGCAAAATTCAATGGTCCAACTTAGGTTAAGAGCGATAACGGGAGAACGGCGAGTTGGATCGAGACCGCATTGGTACCAGCAGATAGGTATTGACGAGACGAACATTGCGTTGTTTCACTCATCTCGTTGTGAATCTCCGTTCCTGCACAGCGGAAGAAACAAAAATGTAACATGGTTTTCCATTAGCGACATTTTATACGCGATTGCCGGAGAACGAATCGTTGGATCGGCACCGGGTCAGCGGTGGCTGATAGAAGTTCACTGAATACACCTTCCCGTCCAAGTTTCGTTCGGATTGTATTGTTAGATTCTGTGCTAGAGCAAAACGCCACATTGTCATATTTTGTCATTTTTTCAACATTGTATTCCCCATAAGCGAACTCCAAATCGTGATTGTCGGGGAACGAAATTTTGTATCGACACTGGGTAAGCAGTGGTGGATAGATGGTCACAGACTACACGCGTGGTGCCAGTTGCGTCCGGATCTGATGTCTGGTTCTCTCGCGAGAGCCAAACCGCGATCGACCGAAGTTGCAAAATTCAATGGTCCAACTTAGGTTAAGAGCGATAACGGGATAACGGCGATTCGGAAGGAGACCGGATTGGTACCAGCAGATAGGTATTGACGAGACAAACATCGCGTTTTTCACTCATCTCGTTGTGAATCTCCGTTCCTGCACAGCGGCAGAAACAAAAATGTAACATGGTTTTCCATTAGCGACATTTTATACGCGATTGCCGGAGAACGAATCGTTGGATCGGCACCGGGTTAGCGGTGGCTGATAGAAGTTCACTGAATACACCTTCCCGTCCAAGTTTCGTTCGGATTGTATTGTTAGATTCTGTGCTAGAGCAAAAAACCAAATTGTCATATTTTGTCATTTTTTCAACATTGTATTCCCCATAAGCGAACTCCAAATCGTGATTGTCGGGGAACGAAATTTTATATCGACACTGGGTAAGCAGTGGTGGATAGATGGTCACAGACTACACGCGTGGTGTTAGTTGCGTCCGGATCTGATGTCTGGTTCTCTCGCGAGAGCCAAACCGCGATCGACCGAAGTTGCAAAAATCAATGGTCCAACTTAGGTCAAGAGCGATGACGCGAGAACGGCGAGTTGGATCGAGACCGCATTGGTACCAGCAGATAGATATTGACGAGACGAACATTGCGTTGTTTCACTCATCTCGTTGTGAATCTCCGTTCCTGCACAGCGGCAGAAACAAAAATTTAACATGGTTTCCCATTAGCGACATTTTATACGCGATTGCCGGAGAACGAATCGTTGGATCGGCACCGGGTCAGCGGTGGCTGATAGAAGTTCACTGAATACACCTTCCCGTCCAAGTTTCGTTCGGATTGTATGGTTAGATTCTGTGCTAGAGCAAAAAACCACATTGTCATTTGTCATTTTTTCAACATTGTATTCCCCATAAGCGAACTCCAAATCGTGATTGTCGGGGAACGAAATTTTATATCGACACTGGGTAAGCAGTGGTGGATAGATGGTCACAGACTACACGCGTGGTGCCAGTTGCGATAGCGGAGCAAATTCCGCCGAAATGTCGACATGAAGAGTGTGAAGAGCGTGGCATTACCGCAGAAATTGTACTACCATATAATTATATATATATATATATATATATATATATATATATATATATATATATATATATATATATATATATATATATATATATATATATATATATATATATATATATATATATATATATATATATATATATATATATATATATACATATAGGCTTATATAGGGTTGTCATTCGATTTTAGATATTTTCAGATCCGATATTTCAGCACTTCAATTCGATAACAAATTGTAATATTGAATATTCGAAGGATTCGATATCGAAACAATTAGAGATATCGACTTGAAAAATTGAAAATGATTAATAATGCGTTGATGTTGGGTAATTGTATTTTATGCGTTAAAAGCAAGCCATCACCTCAGATTGTAACAATTCAGCGAACATCTCTGCGCTCACATTGTTATTACGTTCAGGGTAAATCAATTTACTTCTTGATTGAATTTAAAAATCAGTTGATCGAATTTAATCAAACATTCAAATGTAAATAACTATTGCAATAAAAATCTGTTCTTTATTTCAATTTGAGCAGAAAGTGTGGATGCATTCTATCATGGTTCGTGATTCTGACTCTCAACAAATAAACTGTTTTTCAGTTATCAGTTATTCTATCAATTACTGTTGAGGCCACATAAAATATTCAATCAAGCTACAACAAAATGTTCTATTCAAAGTTTGAAAGAAATTAGAAGACAATGATTACTAGATTTTAAACTGAAAACTATGAAAACTAGAAGACAATGTCGAACAAACTCGAGTTGAATATACATACATTTAATTTAATTTAAATCAATTTTCATTATTTTATTTATCCGCACGTGTACAATCTATTTCTCTGTCTCTTTCTAACTGTTCCATAATCTTTTGTTGATACGAATGTACCTGTATTCACTAGTAGTAAATCGTCAGCCATGAGCAATGAAAATATTTTACGATATTTAGAAGTCATTGATTTTATTACACATTGTTTTGAATCGTATTTTATTAACCTGAATGGATTGCTTGTAAGTCGCAAATTCGCTTTATTGGAACTAAGAGTGTAAATCTTGACTCTAGAATTACATCGGTTTTCTTCATAAAGTCTTAGCTGGATGGATGAATGATGAATGGAATGATAAATAGATGAACAATTCCCTTATTGAATGGATAACTTCAGAACGGTAAGATTAGAGATATTTTCAATACATTCAAGACGCTATTTAAGTAATCACTAATTATCTCATATCACCTAATTGTCGGGTGTATACGCCTGAAAAAAACATTTTTAACCTTATACGAGTAACAAATATGTGATACATACACCATCTGAGAGGTATTGAAAATATCCGTGTTTCAACTTAATTAGAGTTTTGATATCTCATACCTTCCAAACTTTGTCACCGAAAAACGGAAATTCCGCTAAAACGACTCCCATGGATTCTTAAGTACCTTCATAAAGACGTAAAATAAAACTATACAAACCTTTGACTTTTAAAGTTTTACAGATACTTCGGTGAAAATGTGTTTTACTAGGTGAAAATGTATGAGTTGAAGATAGTTTCTACTCATATTTTCTTGAGTATATTATGAATATCTGTGTTTACTTCGTATCAGAATTCTAATACCTCATACCGTCCTGAAGGTAATTAATATCTGTCTTTCCCCTGCATTGAAATTTTTATATCTCATACCGTTTAAAAGTTATCACCAAAAAACTGATATTTCTCTAAATCGACTCGTATACACTCTCAATTAATAAAATAACTATCATCCGAAGCACAGACAAACAATCTAGATCTAATGGGAGTAATTAATTGACCTGTTGGTCAATAAAAACAAGTGATTTATTGATATTGTTTTCTATTGTTATTGAGCTCAATTGATCGAATCATCTGTTCCATAAATAAGTCCAATCAATAGTTTTGTCTGTGGTTTGGCAATAGAGCGTTGAGCGGAAGTGCTCCCTGGAAGTAGAGTTGTCTACCCCTGCTAGAACATATAGACCGGAAATGAGGTGTAGGAAATTTCCATACATGACGATTATCGAACAAAAAATGACCTAGTCTTTCATTATTTGTTTTTTTGGATTAAAAAGTCACCTGTAGTTTTGATTATTGCTATCGCATGACGATGAATAGGCAACAGCGTCCCATAGAGCTACATGTGCTACCAATTATATACTGGAAACTAAAAACCAAAAGTGCTCTAATTCCTGCACTTAGTGCGCCATATATACCATAAGGTGACTGAATATTAATTAGTAAATTATCATTAGTTAAGAGCTATTCCGAGAGTTATTTGCACCAAATAGCATGATTAAACATAATTATAAGTGGTTTTTGCTACCATTTATGGCTAGTTTTAAGTTGGTAATTCGGACAATAAATCAAATATCGTCTTATTTATTTTCAAAATATGTTATTGACATCTATTTGTCGGTACCTCAAGTTTTAAAAATGTAATCAAACTTGAGTGATAATTCCTTATCAACAAGTTAATATTGATGCACTTACATACCAGTGGCGTGTATATTTGTATTCACGGAAGACGGTTCCGAACGACCGTCCCGTCTATCTAATACCACTAGAGCGCGGGGGTTCGCGCCTTCAACTTTCGTTGACAAACACTGTAGACCAGACATAAGTATAAGTGCAATTCTTATTAAAATAAAATAAAATCAATTGAGAATCAATCGAGAAATCGAGAAATGTATCTTTACGATTTCTTTTCATTCTCAAAAATACGTGTAATTGAATGAAAAGTTCACATCTCCAGGATAATTTTATGCTCTTTAATTAATATCTCATTTTATTCTTGTAATTCGATCAGTTTCAATAAATCTCATAACATTATTTTTATTCATTGACGTATTATCTTAAAACTGATTGAATTCACTGAAATAGAATGTCATATTAATCAAAGAGCGTAACATTATCTTAGAGATGTGAACTTTTCATTAAATTACACTAGTTTTTGAACATGGAAAAAAAATAGTGAAGGTGAATTTCTCCATTTTTATAACCACCGTGCGTGAACCCCCTTAATAACTTAAGGGGCATAACAGTAAGGGACATGTCAGTTCCTTCAGTGGCGAGCATAGGTACTAATTGCAGACGTGTTGGCGATAGGAATGGAGGTGTGCAGTTGTATTTATTCTTGTTTAGTCATAAGAGTGAACTGTCTTGGAGGTATATCTATCGTCTATGCTTTAATTGCGGTTTGTTCGGACGCTTATTGAATGGAATGCAATGTCATGGAATGCAACAATGCAACAGAAATATGATGTAATTACAGTATAGCAGATCAAGTGGGAATTATTAGTTAGTTGCATAGGGTCATATTGTTTTGAACTGTACAGTTGTACATCATCGGGCAAAACAGCTCTTTGATTAATCTATGCGAAACCATGCACGATGAAGGTTCCAAGCGACCGTCCCCTCTATTCCACATCACTAGCGCGCGGGGGATCCGAGATTTCATCTCTATTATGTAACTTGTGAAATTGTGTAACTGCGTGTAACTTTTGTGACCTACGGTGTAAAATTGAGCCTTTGCCTTGCTCATCCAATGAAATGTAATGGAAAGCTAGAGACACAATTTGATTTTAAAACCAATAATGCACGGTTTTCCTGTTCTACTTGTTGATTACTTTTTGAACTGTTCAAATATTTTATTTTGTTTCAACTAACTTGATAATTAATTTCTTCTAAATATCTTCTTAATTTTGCGATCTGAAATAACAACACGATAAGTATTTTCTTCAAAACGTCTGATCCGATTAATAAGGATTAAACTCCGGAATAATGTGTACCATTTTTTGTGTGCAAATTTCGTAAAAATTTGAATTAATTCGGAAGAAAATATTCTCTCCAAAAGTCTCCTCTAGGTAATTCTTATGGGTTTTTTTAAATAATGCATTTGCTTTTCTCTCTTTTTCCGAGTAAAATTGAGTCTTCACTTCACTATCCAATTAAATAGAAAATTATTCTTTGTTTAAGAGTGGTGATTGTGTCAATTTCAAACATATGTACAATAGAATGTTTCGTGTATTTATGTCGTTCTTGCCTGGAAGCCAAACGATCGATCTCACTTAACAAGTGGCTGAGGATTGTACGTTATTGCCACTCTACCGGCAATTAAACATTCAAACTAAACCTACTGCGAGAAATATGTTACTACTATTATTACTGTTCAATTAAACTCTAGGAACATGAATTTTAATCACGTTTATCGTCGTGTGGTTTTAATTGAAGTTTGTCTAGTTTCTGAACAACTATTATCAATAATTGATTATTATGGCTGATCACAGTGACGTATTTACGGAAACAATGACACCTATACTGTATTCAACTGTACGTTCAAACTGTCTTATTACAGGTATTACCAAGTCCAGTTAGCCTTTATCTGGAAGTTGGTGGAAACAAATACCATAGGTAACCATGGGTAACCATAGTAAGCATGGGTAACCATTAAATTAGATTATTTTGTATTGGAAAATATGAAATCTTCCAATACAAATCTTTGACTAAGGCCCAGTTAACCCTATTCCGAGACTTATTTGCACCAAATAGCATGATTAAACATAATTATAACCGGTTTTAGCTACCATTTAGGGCTAGTTTTAAGTTGGTAATTCGGACAATAAATCAAATGTCGTCTTATTTATAATCAAAATATGTTATTGACATTCATTTGTCGGTAACTTAAGATTTCGAAATGTAATCAAACTTGAGTGATAATTTCTTATCAACAAGTTAATATTGATGCACTTCAATACCAGTGGCGTGTATACTTGTATTCACGGAAGACGGTTCCAAACGACCGTCCAACACCGTTAACGGCCATTTAATGATAACAACATTAAACTGCCAGTTAGAGCAATGCCCTCGTTGGTAATACCGTGCCTTAGGGGAGTTGGTGAATTAAGCAATAGTTAGAGGATTAGGTGGTTGTAACCCATATGTGGTTTTAGTACCTTAACTAATACTTCGCGGATTAGTACTTAACTAAGGTTCGTAAAAATGGATCTTACAGATGGCAACCTTCCGTCAACAATAGCATTTTACTAAGAGTCAGTTTTACTAATCTTATTCAAGTACTAATCCGCTAACTATTAGTTAAGGTACGAAAATAACATTTGTAACCAAGGATGATAGAAAGTTAATTCGCTAACTATTGCTTAATCCACCAACTGTCAATTCGTAAAACCGCACCTTTAAGACATGTGATATTTTCAGTCTCAACATTTCAGTCGATCAACAACTGAAGCTTGTTTTTCGAGGTAGCCCGCACACCATTATAAACAGCTCATAACTCTTATGCGGGCTGCTTATCATCCATCTATTCAGTTCTTATATATTGTATGTGTGAATATTATGTATTGTTGGAGAGAATAAAAATGTATTCAAATTAAATTGAAAAGAGTAGGGCCAGAGAAACTTCAGTATAATGTCTCTGGTATATTCTTCCACACGAACCTCTGGCAAGAACCTCTGGCAAGAGCCTCTGGTGAGAATCTCTGGCAAGAACCTCTGGCAAGAACCTCTGGTATGAACCTCTGGCAAGCCTCTAGCAAGAACCTTTGGCAAGAACCTCTGGCAAGAACCTCTAGCAAGAACCTCTGGTGAGAACCTCTGGCAAGAACCTCTGGAATATCATGGCACATTTCTTTGTCTCACTTTGGCGCGTGCATTCATCCTTCCAGTAACTCCCAAATAGAACTAGTAGATAAACTGCATTTTTCTAGAATTGCATATAGTTGTTTAGATTGTGAGACAGCCTTAAAAACAATTAAAACCACTTTTAACCTGTCGTTAATTGCTATTGAAACCTACAATTAGCTACACGCTAGCTGTCTGTTAGTTGTCTGTCGATTAGCCTGACAAGCTATTATCTATTTAGTGCACATTTTCAGCATATCCTGCACTTAGTTAAGAAGTGTTCTGTTCTGTTGTTTCGCCTCTAATCAGATTATTTATTGACAAATACGCTCTAAAACGTTTTAGAGAGTAAAAACACGACGAAACAAAAATTAAAAATCTCCATAAATTATTATAATTTACAATTATGATGTTTTTTAGGGAGGGAGTGAGAGAGTGGAAAACAGAGAGAGAGAGAGAGAGAGAGAGAGAGAGAGAGAGAGAGAGAGAGAGAGAGAGAGAGAGAGGCCAAAGAGAGAGGCAAAAAAAGAGAGGGAAAGTGGTAAAGAGGGAAAAGGGGAAAGAGAAAGAGAGAGAAAGAGAGAAAGAGGTAAAGAGCCAAGATAGAGAGACAGAGAGAGACAGACAGAGAGGTAAACGGAGAGAGAGAAGAGGTAAAGGGAGAACGTGAGGAAGAGGTAAAGGGAGAACGTGAGAAAGAGGTAAAGGGAGAAAGAGAGAAAGACAGAGAGAGGCAAAGAGAGAGAGAGAAAGAGGTAAAGAGGGAGAGGGGGAGAGAGAGAGAGACAGAGAGAAAGAGAGAGAGAGAGAGAGAGAGAGAGAGAGAGAGAGAGAATGACAGATAATGTATTTGAATATGATACATTTCCTATACCGACCGTCTCGGTATGAGTTTAATTAACACTCGATGGTTTCTGCACATCAACTCCATGCTGCTTATCATTAGCCATAAACCACAGTACACCAAGTTTATTACCATTACAACTTCTAGTTCCGACCTGGCTTCTTAATGCTGCGTAGAACACGTATTGCAGTGCATTGTTTCTTCGATTCGATTTGCACACGAAAAATACGAGCTGGCTATTCGTTGAACCGGAAGTAGCTGTTTTAGATTAGTTTTAGTTTAGTTTCAATTAGTTTGTGGTGTTGGTCAGTTAGGTTGGTTATTTCTGGTTGGTTTTAGCTAGGTTAGGTTGATTTAGACCCCATATTATCAATAATACAAATGTGTTTGGTTAGTTTAGACTGCACGAAAGAACAACAACGTCTGCATGTGGTGACGTAGACCACCGGTCCGATGAATAACGGCTGCCATCTTTGTACAAACGATTTTTTTTTCAATTCCATAGAATTAGACAGTTTAGACTACTACCAAAGACCTTATTATCTAACTACATTAGAAGACGCAAAACTGACCCTTCTAAGCGACGACAGAACGATGCTAGCGCTCGTATTGGAGTGGAGTGAATTATTTCTGTGGTAGGCCAGTTCGAATAATTCTGAAAATATTTTTTTTACCCTCTTTGATTCATATAATTATCCAGGTTTTACTTTTTTACGAAATTATTTATTCCATCATGAATGGACGAGACGACTCTATCTGTATTATTATCGAGTCTTTGAACATGTTAACCAGGCAAAAGCGAAGTAATTCTTTAGATACAGAAGATACAGAAATGTACGTACAGCAAGGATACGCCAATTTAAATATCTGTTCATTGGTATATATCCCTACTATTTATGCTAAGAAATGTGTAATTTAAAATAATTTAAAATATAATAATTACAACGGTTCGGTGTTATACACATTGGCCATTGGTGGTAAAGCAGATATCTATCTTCTAATTCACTCCAGTCTGACGCTAAGCGTTACATGATAAACAAGATAAATTTTGCGTCTTAGATAATAGTTTCTTTGCTACTACCTTCTAGCTTGCTTGTAGATTTCCACGACCTTTCCTACATAAACATCGCTGACGGACCGAAACCATTCGTCGTTAGTGTTAAACTATAGGGAAGACGGACGATCGGGAGCTTCAATTCTGGTAGAACGTCCTACTTGTAACAACGAGATATGAAGGTTTCGATCGACCGTCCCCCCTATCCAACAACACTAACGCACAAGTGATTCGAGTCTTCATTCTCGTGGGTTCAAGTATATACTTGGTTACAATGTTGATAAGAGTTCCTTCCAAGAGCTGATAAGATGTGTAAAGGCATGGCGTACTATTCGTATAGCTTCCGGTAGCCAGTGTTACAATCGGTAGAAAAGTGTGTTTCATTCACAAATCGGTGTCATAGTAAAGCTCGACCATGTGAAAGGTTGTATAGTAAATAGCTGTGATTGTACATTCAGGGCCGAGAAATTCATCTTAATTTTTTTTATATATATATTCTATATAATATATTTACTATCTCTATATATATCTATCTATATATATATTTTCACTGTAATTGAATGAAAAGTATATCATCTTCAAGATGATTTTATTCTCTTTTATCTCGCTTCTTTCGCAACGCATGTACGTATTTGTCTCTTTCAACGAGGTTTAATTCAACTTCTAACATTTGCCCTCAACTCTTTTTCGTATAGAAATCTGCTAGTGTTTACGTTGTGGGCTTTCACAGGAAATATTTCCATGAATGCGAATGTTTTTGTAACAAAATGTGGTTCTAACAGACAAAAGTTGCTGATGTAACAAGTTAAGTTTTTAGAGCCTTTTCTAAACCGAGCTCATTCACAAAAGAATGTTCGCCATTATAATTGGGTATTATCGAATCGGGGAATTTATTATAAACGAGAAAATATGTTGATGAATTGCATAATAATTTTTTCTCTTCAATTTTTTTTTTCTGTTATGTTGCTTAATGACCCCACCAACAGCTAGGTTATACGGGGGTACGAATGAGCGGATGATAGTGAGACGATGAAGTGATGATAGTTGAAAGGACGTTTACAAAAACCCATGCCTTATGCGGGACTCGAACCCACGCCCTACGGTGACTTCAGTTACTACCGATAGCGATAATTGACTTGGCTCTTCAATTTCATTGTGAACTGTATTTCATATAATTAGTATTTATTAGTTATAAGGACAATTTATACTTCTTTATACATAGCAAACGCATACAAAACTTGAGAAGTACTCAAGTATATCAGAAAGTGCAACAGTTTGTAGACAATTCAATATATACAATATATACAGTATATATAAAAAACAATCTAAATCGACTCCCATACTCTAGATTCCTAAATCAATAAATATTATTTCAATAATAATTAACCTTTCTACTATAATTCTCTCATCGTATCATGACGCATGTGTATATTTCTTTGTTGCGAATAACGTAATTATTTGCACACGTGAATAATAAGCTAGATAGCTTCGACTAGCATCTGCTAGCTGATATTACGTCAAGTCGGCACGAGCGGTGGAAAAAAGTAAAACGAATTATTTGGAACCTTGAATCGGTAAGAAATAGTAATAAAAAAACTAGAACACACGTAGTAACTCTAGACCAATTGTGAACTGACTAGCGAGCAACAATGACCTAAGTCAACCTGCATTTTGAGACGTTATTTTTTGTTTTATTTTTAATTTCTGTTGCAATATAAACGACTATTAAAGTCGTATATTCTTGACTTGATGTACTGGCTAGGTATTTATAAAAATAATAGCATCTACTAATATCATTTCATGTATATGTTTGTATTTACCATAGCCTTCTTTATTCAGATAATTATTTTCTATAAGAAGAGACTGTCTTATCGAATAAAGAAGGCTGTGGTATTTACATTGCAATATTGTGTGTAATTTATAATCTCTAATTCTATCCTTGACCGTCCATATATGATTTACTTTCAAATGATCAATTTTATGTTGTTAATACTTGGACAGAAATTGAATAAAAAACATAAAAATACCACTTAAAAGTAAACTTATAAGTTACTATAACTTATAACTTTGAGTTATAGTTATACTTACACCACAATAGATAGTAGTTATAGCATGTCCAATAGTAGTGAAATTTAAGGCGTTCCCGGGCTCCATAGGGCTAAAAGTTTCCGCCAGAGTGATTTCACAGATATAAACGATCATAAATCTTGAAACGTGCACGATAGAAAATTAACGAACACATCACCAGATGCAGTCCGGTGGTACCGTGCGAGTAGCGCGTTCGCTTTTGGACCAAGGGTCGCTAGTTCGAATTTTTTTTTCTTTTCATGAAATAATGTTTTTTATAATGCTCTCTTAGTATTCTTCTTTGTTTTCCGAAATACTTAATTTATATATGAAGTTATATTGGCGTAAAAATTGCTATTGAAAATATGGTTAGGCACTGATAAGAGCTCCGTAAAGTTGTGGCCCCCCAATTTGAAGTCGATTTGAATATTTCTTCCTGATGATGATTGTTTGCTTAACGACCCCACCAACAGCTAGGTTAAACGGGGGTATACGAATGAGCAGGTGCTTAAGAACTATGAAGTGATTATAAGTGAAAGGACGTTGACAAAAACCCATGGCAAATGCGGGACTCGAACCCACGCCCAACGGTCACGTCGGTCTCTGAAGCGTTCGCTCAGCTTCGATGGCGGCTCGGTTTTAGCCTACTTGAGTATCTCTTCCTTCTATTTTGCTTAGATTCAGTTGAAGATTTACACGGCATCTTCTTCAAAGAAAAAAACATCTTTTATTTTATTTCTTAAATAATTGAAACGAATGTATTCTTGCATTGTGCCTACACGGGATTGTAAAGTCTCCCGTTCTCAGCATCACACACTAGCTCTAGGAATCAGCCACAAGCTTGTAAACTTGTAAACTTGTAAACTACAAGCATTGCTTCTAATTTTACATCAAGCTGTAAGCACTGGCTTATTGACATTACAGATTGCCAACAATGTGAACAGTTACTTGGATCAGTTGCTGATATAAACAAGCCATCTCATTTGTTGTTTATGTTTCTTACTGCTCAATTGTTGTTGTGGATATGTATGGAAAATTACTCTTATTCCAGAAGATAATTTCTATTGTAAATAAATTATGGAACTTTACAAGCCTAAAAAGAGACTACCGTGGCTTATGAGGTTATAAAATGAACAAATACAGAAAACACCTAAGAATGTCTTGCTCAACATTTGTGGTGTTTGCGTGAATTCACGATGGCAGAGTTGAAAGCTAACCTATGTAACCTATTACTATAATGTTCGTTTTAATCACTAACTATGTTTACTTAACATTACAATGATAATTACTAACTACTAACTATGTTAACTAAATTACTACTTGTTAGCGTACATCTTTGTTAAGATGTACAACCTTTTATTAATTCGATTCGATTATAGAGTAAAACGCAGTTTAGTAATGCGTATAGAAAAATAGTAAACCCAGCTAAGGCACCGCTTTAGAAACTGAAGCCACCGTCCGGCGTGGGTTCGAGACCCGCTTAAGGCCGGGTTTTCATAAATGTATTTTCATTCATCATCAATTCATAGTTTCATCGACACCTGCTCGTCGTACCTCCGTATAACCTAGCTGTTGGTGGGGTCGTTAAGCAAATAATAATCATCAACATCAACACATTAACACATAATAACCTTTCAGATTAAATCATTTTTCTCTGAATTTTCAAAATTGCATACTAATAAATTCCACCCTCCTCATCCTTAGCTCATCATTAACATTGATGTCAACTTGATTCTCTCTTACATCCGGTTGATACAACTTTAATGCAATATCTTTATAATGCTTACCAAAATTACGAACAAAATAATTTTATCTAAAAAAAAAATTGGTGATATCCGGATTTATTGATTTTTATATTCAATGTCGTGTTGCTGAAAGTGCGTAGTTAGACCTATACGTTACTAATCCTTTTATGTAGATTAGAACTTGGGAGAAGGCTTTTCATGGTAGCTGTGTTTGAATTAATGTAGGTTCTATACGGGATAATATCTAAGGATTCAGGATTACGCCAGATGCTTCATGAAATAGGATTGGGAAGACCACAATTCATAATCTCATATAAACCTCAGTATATAGTCCCAACCGTTTGCCATGTTTTATAGTAGAAGAGTAGACCAGATTTTAAAATTCATAAAGACTGTTTTTTGCTTTTTTATAAACTGAAGAAACGATTACTAATTATTGTTGATCGGACGTTTAGAATTGATTGTTGACAGTGAATGTGAATCCGTTCAAATCCTAGCAGTTGATGGGGTCGTTGAGCTCGTTCGTAACCCCACATAACCAAGCTGTTGATGGGATCGTTAAGCTCGTACGTATCCCGATATGACATAGCTGTTGATGGGGTTGATAAGCAAACAAGAATAATCACAAGAAAACTAATATTGCTGGTAGTTTAGATTAGGAGTAAACATATAAAATTGTATTTATTTTTTATTTTTCATCAATGTATCAATCTGTTATGAAATAATCACGCTTTCATCCGCTTTCATCCTAGAAGACAAGTTTTCAGTAATTTTTTCCCCACATATGTGAATAATTAATAAGAGAATATAGAAGACCAACGATAAGCGAAGAGAAATAATTGATGACATTTAAAATATATATTTGGAATTTGGAATTTAGACGCGCATTCTGTTGTTGATTTCAGTGTCGAATGACGGACAAATTTGAAAAATTTGATTTTTTTTTCATTCAATCTGCAATTTGTAACTGCGTAGGTGGCAAATGTTCTTAAGGAAAAGAAAAAACGAAAAACTGATTGATTATTAAAACTACTAAGCTGAGTAAAGAAACAAAACAAACTTATATATACATTTATAAAAAAATATTCTTATTCTAGTATTCAATGGTTCTGTTGACGAAACAATATTTTCCAACGATTGATATCGGATAAGCCGTAACCAAGGAGGGAGGGGGTGAATTTATTAACATTTCATTTCAATATCTCATCTCGCTCGTCTTCTACCGCATATACTGCGTTTTCCTATATCTAAAATGAACAAGATTGAGTAAAACCATGTAATAATAGTATTCAGTGAATCAGGTCATGATATAGTAACCTTTGAGTACAGCTTCTAGGCCTCCTTGTAATCATATCTCCCGTGCTATTATTTACTCAGGTATTGCATGACTCATGCAACCAATTAACTTTCCAAGCATATTATGAAGAGTTAAATACCACACAATGTACTCTGTACCACCGTTCAAATATTATAGTCAACCTATTTCACGTTGATTTTTATTTATTGTTGATTTTACTTTTTTTACATAAGAATCTTAGGTTACGTAATGGTATATTATTTGTCATTAATTTTAAGAGTACTTTTACTGTGACACTGAGAAACGCCAATTAGTGTTTGATTTTCGATTTTTTTGTGTTTTCTAAAAGATCTTATTTATATCTTTCAGAAAAAGTTGCGGGAGGTTGAGAATTGTTGGTTATTATAGTTTTTAAACTCGCTTGAATCTGATGGTTTTTGCATGTGGGAGGGGTGGTGCTGGAGGGGGTGATTTTTGGTGGTTAGGTTAGTGGGGGAGGTTGGGGAAAAAAACACAAATAGGCGTGCTCAGTGTCTCTGTAATTTTACCATTTTAAGAAATCGAAGATCCCAATGTTATAGAACACATGCGGTCTCATTATAGAAGTTTTTTCCGGAATTAAAATTCTGAAATTGAAATTCACGTCACCAACAAACATATAAAACGTGATGTGGAAACAACGGCTGATGAAGTACATAAATGAGAAACCCCAATTCACGTGTGCGATTTGTGGTCACATGTTTGGTACATTCTGAAGTGAAAAATAAAACTCAAAACAATGTGAGATATCTCAGACTATATATGTGATGACGATAACTTTGGTGTACTTGGTATGTGTTGTCAATAGTTTTCACGGTTTTTCCACTTACTTGATAAGCTCTTCTTTCGCGACGTTTCGGGAAGATTATACTCCCCATTATCAGGCTCTCGAACCGATCACAGCGACACGCCGACTAGTGGCATTGTGGACGAGTCGGCGTGTCGCTGTGATCGGTTCGAGAGCCTGATAATGGGGAGTATAATCTTCCCGAAACGTCGCGAAAGAAGAGCTTATCAAGTAAGTAGAAAAACCGTGAAAACAATTAATTGACAACATAATATGTTTTTGTCAACATAAATTGACAACATAAAACATATAAAAAATATAAAAAAAAAAAAAATATATATATATATATTTAGCCTCCATAATGAGATATAGTACCTTATGGACATCTTGGACCGAATGGAAGTGTCCGCTTACGCTCATCAAATTAATCGAATGTTCCACTCAAAGCACACATAAAGCTATCATACTCGTATCCACTCAAGAACTATGTCATGTACCAACTGCATGACAGTAAAATTTAAGGTACATGGCGGCAACCTTTAGAAAGTTCACATTTAAAAAAATGACGTTCAAATATAGCTATCGTAATACTCTTGTCCTGAGAAGTCATAATACCCTGAAAATACCACTGAATACACATTGATATTCGTATTTGTTATATTGGTAGATGACATCCATCTTTCGTGGATACAAGTATATATTTGCATTGTATATACCTATATTTGTACAAAAGCCGCTCGTTTACGTTGATTGTCATCTTATAGGTGAAATGACGCAACCAACTCGAGTCAACATCAAGAAGCCTGTGACGCTTGCAAGCAGGCGGTGGGATATTAGATCGTATAGGAGCTAGAAGAGACTGTTCGATTTCAATAGACCTCGTGAATAAGTAATGCTTCGAAGTTGAAATCAAATGTGCACAAATGTAGAGCAATTTAAAGAAGAATGGTTGCTACGAGCAATAATAAATCAGAACTTATATTGTTTGTATAACCGGTACTTGTAGAGAACATTTCTTTTAATGTTGCTTATCGACCCCACCAACAGCTAGGTTATACGGGGGCACGAATGAGCGGATGATAATGAAACGATTAAGTGATGATAGGTGAAAGGACGTTTACAAAAACCCATTCCTTATGCGGGACTCGAACCCACGCCTGACCTGACTTCAGTTTCTACCGCTAGCTATAATTGACTGAGCCACGGGGGCGGCTGAAGAACAAATAAAATTGAAAATTGAAATTACAAATTGAAATGGAAATTGAAATAGTAAATTGAAATGAAATTGAAATCTGATTCTGTTTAGATATTTATTTGGTGTTTAACGACGCACCATAACGAGGGCCGTATTAGGGCGCAGGTCCACGAGACTCGGGCCTGGGGCGCAAAATATTTAAGGGGCGCCATATTTTTAAGGGGCACCAACCCATGGAAATTGGAAAAATATATTATTATAATAACAATTTACTCATTGTTCTCATAATTTAATATTATATAGATTCGCGTGATAGGATGTCATCTAATGAATAAAAAGACGTACACAATGTAAATGTACACATTTACTTCAGTAAATGTAACTATTTAACCATGTATTGTATGCTAAATTGTTTTAAAATTAAATGGAGATGCGCTTTTAACTTTCAGACCTAGGGGCGAAAAGTATCTCGACAAAACCCTAGTAATGATAACTTAGATCTATTGACGTCAGATGAATGATTGAAAGGATAATGGGATAATGAAGATGAAGGTTTCTCATCTAATGAGTTCAATCATGCAATTATGTAATGTAATCATGTGGTGGGAAGGTTGTAATAGGAACCTCGCCGGCAGCTAGAATATTCTCTGCAAGTCGGTTTCTAAATGGAACTAAAAGTGACCAATGAGAACGCCAAATTTGTGACGTCATGTCTCAGTTACCGACCCGAGCTACGATATAATATGCTAGCAAGTCCCTCAGCCCCGTCATAGTGATATGTATAACATCGCTGGCACTCGAGCTATGGATCCACGGTTCGAATCCCGGAACAGTCACTTTTTTATGAAATAATTATTAAATGTGGTACGAGTGCAGTGTTAACGGGAATTTTGTATATATTTTCAACATTGGTGGGATAGGAGTTAAGACACCATAAGAGGCCGGTAAATCAATGCAACCCTCAATGCATCTTGGTTACAACGTACCAGAAGGCTACATTTAGAAGGCTACATGGTTCTATAGTAATTAACATCTTTCTAAATTCGTAAATATAGACTCATTTTCAATTCTCTTTGAATCTGAATATATTCTACTTCCTGCTCCAGAAGCAATCATATTCAAATTAATATTTACACATTCACTCACTTTTCATTTCACTCTTCTATTCATCTGTAGCCAACTTGATTATGTAAAGTACCTTCATCATCGTATAACTATTTGCGCAAACATACGATTCAGTTGTCACACTATACTCTTGACCATCTCCATTATCAGGAATGTTTAGTGATATTAGTACATGTAAATTGGTAGTCATGACGACAATTACTTTAGTAAATCTTCACTTTACTTATTAGTAATGTAAACAAATTAGCCTGAGTGTGACTAAGAGATAAAATAAGGATGCAAAAAATGATTGCATAAGAGATACCGTGGGCGCGATGCAGGGTACACATTATGAATATGTTTGTTTGTAGATTGTAGATTGAATTATAATAGAAGATAGGAAATAGGAAGATTTATAAAGAGAGTAGAAAAATACGAATGGAAGATAAAGATTGATGAGGACATTGAAGACTTCTTTTTTTCTCGACACAAATGAATGAAATATAGAAGAAAAAGAAAAGAATGGAAGGAGAGGGATGTTGCTCATTGAATAATGGTAGAAGAAGATAGGACGATTTAGAAATGAGGAAGAGAAGAACAAAAGATAAATAAGATGAGGATTATAAGAGATTGAAGTTTCTATTTCCACATCACAATTGATTAAATTGTGCATTACTCCACTCATTAAGAGTGCATGGGAGTCGATTTAGCGAAATATCATTTTTTGGAAATGACTAGCGAACGGTGTGGATATCAAAATTCTAATACGGGAAAAATACAGATATTTTTAATACCCTCAAGATGTTATGAGTAAATACTGAGTTATTCAATTTATATCGCATAATTGTCAAAGATTTACAGATAATTTTTTTTTCAGCTGTACCTATACCAAAACTTGTGAAGATTAGGTGCAAAATGACCAAGCTGTCGACGCACCTTTAAAATTAACATTTAATTCTCAATTAACATTCTCTTCTATTATGCGATATAAATTGAACAATTTTACTTATATAATATCTCGATAGTATTAAAAATATCTTTTTCGATACATCATGACGCTCAAAGCTACCACAAAAAAAAAATCGGTAAATCGACTCCCAAGGACTCTTAAGCCAAGATTAACATAATACTTTGTGGGCTCTATTGTACATTCAAACCAACATTTTTTTCTTAAATAATTTCAATAAAAAAACAATAAACAATATGTAAATATATAAAATGTCGAACAAATGCTTGTTACTCAATAATTACATGTCCAATCCCATCGATTGACAGCTGCATTTTATGTTCTACATTCACAACTCTAGCACGACACCGATCGGATGTCTCTTGTATCTATAACCACTAGCGATTGAGTGTTTCGACCCGTCAATAATACAGACATGTAAAATGTGTCAATGTGTCTAGCTCCTAATGTGTAAAACAATGGAACTTGTCAAATCATCGAATAACTTGTTGTACAGATGTTGCTGGGTCGGAGCACCTGATGGTTAGTGGGTGGGTATGGGGGAGACGGTCGTTTTTATACACGCCAACTCAATCGAGTGAGAAATGATTTATTATTTTGCATAGTTTTTGTCTGTATATATATATATATATATATATATATATATATATATATATATATATATATATATATATATATATATATATATATATATATATATATATATTCGCCATCTATATCTATAAGTTATATATTCTATCTAGAGATCAGAGATCAGAATATCTAGACATTTCAAAAATACCCATTAGAATAACATGGCGGAAAAAAAATCTTTTTCCAAAAAGAATGAAATTTTGTGTGGAATTCAATTACATTTTGATACACATTTCTAACCATTTTCAGCTTGATCGGGTCAGCCATTTTGAAGAAAAAACATAAAATGTGCTAAATTGGTACCACTCGAAGCAGTTTTTACCCATACTATTACTACTCGCTCGTCTAGCAACGCATATATATGGCGTTTTCCAAGTACGTTTCATCCAGGATGTACTAGCTTATCTCAGAAGCAGAATACAGCCTTTGAGTGTTGCCGTGTTGCAGTTGATGTTGCAGCGTATTGTTTTTGTTGTGCAAGTCTGCTAGTCGGACAGTAATCCAAGCCAGCTGCGGTACAGCGTACTAGTCGGGCGAAGTCTGCTCTACTCCACCTCTCTGTCATCACTTTCCTCCTCGCCGCCAGCCAGCAAGTGTTCAGCTGTAGACACTGCTTAGACGTGTTTTATAGGTCATCGACATGGAATGCATGCATCTTCTCTGCATGTTGTTTCCTACGTGCATCGGCATTGTTCCATTCCGCTGCTAGCGGTGCGAGGAGAGGGGAGAGTTGAGGAAATCTTTTTTTTTTTCATTTATGTTGGGTCTAATGACACATTGTAATGATAGCGAAGATCTATTGGCATCGGATGAATGATTTATGAGATCAGACTAAAGAGATAAAAAGACAGTTCACCCAACTTTAAATTAAGATTCATCCCCACTCCTTTGTCTCTACCCTCCCCACACCCCTTACCCTGTAGTACCGTCAATCACCGCTAAGAGTGCTCGTTTCAGCGATTGCGCTTCAGTCGACGGTAAGATGGATGCTTGCCTGGGTTGTGTGCGAAGTGTTCAACTTGACTGTTAGCAGCGCTCTAGGAATGTGTAGCGATGTTTGACGCAACTTCATGTAATAATGAAAGGGTTTTGAATCTCGTGAAGGATCTTACATGGGACGTTTTGAGTATCTCTTTGGTAAATGATGAGATGATGGGATAATATGAGACGAAGGATAGGTAACGGGAAGGATAGTGGAAAGAAGCGATCGTGGCCTGTATTGTACAGGAATCATCCCGGCATTAGCCTAAACTACAGAGGGAAACCACGAATAGCTACTGTAAATATGGACGGTGGCGGGGATCGAACCAGGTCCGATTTGTCCCTCATCTCCCGGATCACATGAAGCGAGCGCGCTAACAACTGAGCTAAATGTGACGGTGAAATATTGATGTTTTTGATGACCGACCGACAGTTAGGTTACTGGAGAATCCGATGAATTGTTCATCATTTTTGTTTTCAGAAGAAGATGGAGAGGATGATGAAGACGAAGATAAGGAAGAATTAGAAGCAAAGGACTCGGATACGTCTGCCGTGAATAGTTTGGTGTTACATCCCCTGACCCAAATAATTTTGCATCTGGGAATGATATAGGCCTAATAACAATAATAATACGTGAGATATTTAATTACGATGCCATTCAGTTAGTATATTATTGAGGAAAGATAGTTTTTACATTTATAAACGGAATAATTATTTTATGTTTCTCTCATATTAACAAAAGGGATTCTACTTCACTTTTATACTAGTCGTATGGAGTAAAATACTCACAGTTTTGTTTCTATCGTTTTTCCTACCATCCTGTTTTCAGTATTATGCATTTTCTCTCAAGTTTCAATACAAAAGGACTCTCATAAAAGTCATACATTCTAAATCATATATCTTTTGAAATGTATTTAATTACGTTCTCCAACGTAATATAACTTTTAAACCATATAATGTAGCATTTTTTTGCGTAGGTAAATTTAACAAAGAAAAATGAAGTACATTTTTAATTAAATGAATTTCTATGGTACGTTATTTGAACCTGAAAAAAAATGTCAAATTGTGCAGACGAATGTTTCTTTCATTAAAAATGTAAAATTTAATGAAAAAGGCTTTGGGAATTGTCCCAAATAGGGAAGGGGAGAAGTGGACTTCAATTTATTCTCACACAATAACAACACAAAACATCAAAAGTGAAATAAAAATGTAAACATTTTTTCGAAATAAAATATCCGTCCCCCGTGGCTCAAGTCAATTAACGCCCACTGTGTTCGAATCCGAAGTCGTGTTGGGCGTGGGTTCGACACATGTTTTTTCGAAACGTTCTTTCAGCTACCACTACCACTTCATCATTTCATCACTTAACGCGCTCGCTTCATGTGATCCGGGAGGCGAGGGGAATTTTGATCCCAGTTCGAACCCCGCCGCCGTCCATCTTTATAGGTTTTTTTCGTGATTTCCCTCTGTATAGACCACGACCGCTTCCTTCAATTACCTAAGAAATCTTCATCTCATCATCCCATCATCTCATTAATCATCCATCCGACTCGATCCGACGCCAATAGATCTTACTATTATTACAGTGCGTTGTTAAATCTAATATAAAAAAAAAACTGGGGACGCCATAGCCCATAAGGTATACGTAGTGATGATACGATTCATTTCTTCTGAAGTCGTTTGAAATGTAGAATCGAATTGAAACGGCGTTGTATACGTAGTGCAAGGTACGATGTATTTCATCTAAACCGCTTGGAATGTAGAATCGAATTGAAACGGTGTTGTATACGTAGTGCATGTCTGCATAACGTCTGCATTCCTGGTGTTAGTCACTCTGCATCAGATTATCATCAGCTCGGTTTTTGCACACAGCACGACGATGCAGCGCCCCAAGCGACCCTCAGGACAACTGACTTACATTCGGCACAAACCGAATGGTAATTCAATAAAATGCGGTTTGTTATGGCCGTATTTAGATACGTATTCTAGGAAAAGAAAAAAGTCTTTATTGTGTATTTTTACTTTTTAGAATGTATAGTTTCATTTTTGTTCCAGTATTTTGTGTTAGTGTGTTAGGATTTCCGTGCTTATTAATATATATATATATATATATATATATATATATATATATATATATATATATATATATATATATATATATATATATATATATATATATATATAAATATATAATGATTTTTTTTTGTGGGGGGAAGGTATTTTGATGGTACTAAAATTGTATCATCAAATTCTCAGGAAAAAACAATAATTTAATTACTTGTTTTTTACTCGGTATTTTCAGACAACAACAGATGAGTCCAATCCAAGCTTTAGTCATTTGTTTAATTCGTACCGATTTCGTTTAGCAGTCTGTGGGCGCTCGCATTGGGTGCTGACTCAGACCTAGCAGTTGACGACAACGATCGACAGTCTTCTATACACTTCAACACTGGCGCCCAGGGGTTTTGACACTTAATACTTGGTACCACATGCAAGAACGTTTACAATCTTTGATCATATAAAACAGGAAGTGAAGAAATATTTGAAGAGCATTTTTTATAGTGTGCTTGAATCCAGGAAAGATGAAGGCTCCGATTAACCGCCCCTCTATCCCACATCACTAGCGCACGGGTGGTTCAAGCCTTCATCTCTCTTCAAAACAAGTATATACTACAAGAGAGTAATTAACATCTGTTCTTTAGTTAACAAAAAAGGGGTAAATATACACTTTATCCATGTAAGAAGAAGGCGCGAACCATCCGTGCGCTAGTGGTGTGTGATAGGGGGAACGGTCGTTCGGAACCTTCTTTCGTGGATAAAATATAGATGATATTAGGGCAACGATCTACTGTCTTCTTTATGTAATAACTCTATCGATCGGATGTGTCGAACTATCAGTACTCATGCAATCAAGTAAAAAAAATGCTACAAGATGGAATGAGACATTTTCGGAGACGTTTTGAATAAAATTACATGTTATTTTAAATGCTTTAATTGTTTGTAATTTTATTTTTATTTGAAAATGACAAATTTTTTACTTGTGTTTCAAAGTAGGCATTAGGTCTATATAGATGGGAAAAATTAATTATAGAATATTGTAATTCACAATTATGAGATTAATAGACAATTATAATCAATTTGAATTAATCATTCATTAAATTTATACACCACGTGGATGGACTGGTACTTTACTGTTAATAATATTTTTCACCATTCATAATATTTTATAACAATAATTTATTTTAATGACAATTTTGGACCCCACAGCTGGCAGAAAAGTCCTTGAAGACTTAGTGGATTTTTGACAGTAATTATATTACAATATATGAAACATTTTCTTAGTTGATGTTCTATCTAAACAGAATCAGTATTGATAATGATGTAGGCCTCCTGTCGTGCCAAATTAAGTGAAATGCTTATGATTCGTTAGGGCATAAATAAAAATGTTATGAGTAATGCATAACGATATGATTATCATCATTTTGTTTAAATTTAAATATAAAATCATTGTTACTCTCCATGCAGGAAAACCGTGTATATTTTCAACGTGTATATAGTCTTCGTTATTTCAATAAGAGCCGGTTTTACGAACTCTTGGTCAAGAACACTAGTTAAGGTACGGAAACAGATTTCGCAGATTTTTCAACAAATTACCAAAGACACTTAAATGCACTGAGGAAAACCACATTTTTCAATAATTATTTGAAGAGGTTCTTACTGAACACTCATTTTATACTCTACTGATGATTTTTAAAACACACTTTTTAGTACGCTTGTACTATTTTACTTATGTGGTACTTATATATATCGTAACATTTAATTACTATTAAGTTTATCTTGACAACATTTATACATTGTATGTTTATGATATGTATAAACTGTTACCAGAAGGCGAATAAAATGAATAAAAAATAAATGAAACGAACGTAACCAAGGGTGATAACAAGTTAATCCGCCAAGTATTCCGCCAAGTGTGGTCTGGGTTTATCCTCAAAGAGGCTTTAGTTCAGATATTGGCGCGTGCTGATTGCCACTCGTCTATTGACAGCCCGATGATTGATAGAAAAATCCTACCCTTACTTTTACAACATTGCCATATGCACTTCTATAAGACCATGTTCGACGATTTACGTCACGTTTTACACATGCTAGAGAGGGACAGTCATACACGGAAAATGAACAAAGAATTAATCGAACCATTATGATATTTTATCTCGGATTTTACTTTCTGCTGACCATTATCTTAGCTGCAGAAACTAAAATAATGGAGAATCTACAATATACAAGACTTAAAGGACATCACAACTCTGAAACTAGATTTTAGTGACTAAATGACGATATTTATTTCCTCAATTGTAGAGAAAACTAGAAATCATCATCTCAATTTGAGAAATTATAATTGATGTTTTGTCCTCCAGAGACCACGTGGCATGACGTAGACATTTCCAATTCCGTATACAAGTACAAACAGAATGGAGTAATGTCTACGTCACGACTCAGAAGAACTGAGAATCAACTGAGAAACTGATCAACTGAGAATGAGAACGAAAGATCCTGAGGACAAATAGATTCTGGAAATTGAAACAATGATTTCTATCGTTTTCTCTAAAATAAGGGAAATCAATATCGTCATTATTCATTGAAATCTAGTTTCAGGGTTGTGATGTCCTTTAATAATACAACAAACAGTAAACATAGTTCATTTGAGAGGGAAAAAAGATCAACTCTTGATTATAACAGATTTCTGTTTTTTTTCTGCGTCATTACTCTATAGCGCATGCGTACACGGCCTATTAGGAAGTAATCATCAAGCGAAAGGCACTTGAAACCATAGCGAGGGTGTTTTTATTTTAAGTAGAGGGAAAAATATGTTTTGCATCTGTTATTTCGCAATTTCCCCCCTCCCTCCCCTCCCCTAACCACTCACTTCCATCACCATTCTACCATTCATCGGAGCGTCAACCCTTTATAGTCATTTCTAAAGCACATTTCTATATGCTTCAACATAATACGCTTTAATCTATTTTATAGAACAATTTATTGTATGATCTGAGTTTCAGGTTGGACGTGTTTTTTTTAGCAACTGCACGCGAATATGTTATGCAATTTATTTGACATTCGTTAAAAATATAAATATAAAATGACTACTCCCATGTGAATTCAATCGGAAGTAAAATGGTGATAAAAGCACAACTACACGTCATTATTCACTGGAATTATTTGTATGAGATCGAGTAGCGTGAACAATAATTGGAAAAATAATATGAAAACGAACAAACGAATGAAAAGAAAATGGAGCTCGATTCCTATTATTATGATTTTTTTGCATAGTTTTTATTTGAAATAATCGACCAGTGTTGTTCTTGTCATAATTATTGTCACAATGAAAAATTATGTATCTTGTTATTTTCAACTCGTCTCAATTACCATGGATCGAACGATTCACTCGGAGATATATATACTGTCATGAACAAATATTCAGCTGGAAGGACAAATTACCAAGTTTTATTTTTTATTTTATTTTGTCCAAAACTCATTAGTACTGTTAGCAGAGCTTTAGTAGGGCAGTACAGCGATAACAATCCTCTACAGTGACGCTACTCCCTTCAATTACAGGATTAACATGTACCATTTCAAGCACATATCTATCTCCTCTCTCCTTCTCTCTCTCTCTCTCTCTCTCTCTCTATCTCTTTCCACCGCCACACTCTCTAACCCTCCTTCCTCTACCTCCTCACTCTCTCTCTCTTTCTCTCTCTAACCCTCCTTCCTCTATCTTCTCACTCTCTATCTAACCCTCTCTCCCTCTCTCTCTTTCCACCGCCAAACACTCTCTCTCTAACCCTCCTTCCTCTATCTCCTCAATCTCTCTCTCCCTCTCCCTCTCCCTCTTCCTCTATACCCTCACTCTCTCTCAACAACCTTCTCCTTCTCTCTCGCCTCCCATGCCTATCTCTCCATCACTCTCTCTCCTCCCTCCCATATCTCTCCATCTCTCTCTCCAGAGCGCTCCAGATTCTATTTACTCCGTCGTGTACCTCGTGACTCGGGACTGTTAGCCGTGTAGTGTCGAGACAGGAAGATTATTGATTTCTACGTCGGTGTTATGCCAGCGTGTGTAGCCTAGTCCCTGTAGGGTAGGCAACGAGCAGCGCTACTATGTCGTGGGGGAAGCGGGGTCACGATGCCATAGGGCGGTCGATAACCGGCGAGTGGGAAGATCGGAGATAGAACTATGTTAATAGGTGTTTGTGATTGGGGTGAGGTGGATGATCATTTTGGGGTTGGGTTATTTGTGGTATTTTTATCTTTATCATATAGAGATGATGAATTAGCAAGATTTGTCAGTTGATTCGTTATATTTTCTGGATAACAATATTAAAAATAGATAGTCCATCCGGGCTAATTTTGAGATACATTAATTCAAATATCGGTCATTTCCCTATCATGTAACATATGCACATTGAAAACTGATAATTTCCTCTCTTTTTAACATATACAATTAAAAAAATATAATACATATGATTTAACTCCGTCCTTTAAAAAATTGGTTTATTGAAGCTGAAGAACTAGAAGTAGATGTACATATATAGGTAACTATTTAGAAATATAATTTGCACTCATTTTACGTGACATAATAGTGATTTTTCCTAAAAAAAAAAAAATGAATTCCAAATCATAACTCAGTGTGGAAGTAACTCTGATTCAATAAACTTGTTGAATTTGAGTTCAACTTGAACTTCCTCAATGTGAGATGATTTTCAAAATTACCTTTCAACTCTGCTGGCCAAAAGATGGAAAGACTTTAATCCTATGTTCTTGATAGAAAACTTCTCAAGAGTCGGCTAATTGATCACAGTTTTGCTTCGAGAAAAAATTATTTTAATCAATTTCAGAACAAATAATGTGATAAGAAAATGCGTGACACCAAATCACGTTTAATTAATTAATCTGTTGATTTGATAGATAGGTCTACACCTATCCGATACGTCCGTTTGGTACATACATTTGAGGAACTACTTTGAAATCTGCAGCCTACAAGCGCGTGTTCGAATACCACTATAGACACAGTTTTTTGTAAACGTCCTTTCACATGACGACCATCATTTCATTCACTCCATTATACCCATATAACCTACCTATTCGTGGGGTCATTTCGCATCATAAAAAATCTATCAATAATGTATTATCTTTGTATATCCAATTCGACTGTACAGATATTTTCAAACATATTTCTATTTAATATTCTATGACATCACCTAGCGCTAAATCTAGACCTGGTTCAACTCAAGGAACCTATAAATGTTTTAGTTTTTATTGCCCCGCATCATCTGTGCTGTAGATTTTAATATATATTTTTACGATTTTTTTTACGCACACAGATTTTCCATTTCATTATTCAGAAGAAGCTAATTGACATTCCATATCCATATACTATACTCTAGGTATATATACAGACACACATATATATATATATATATATATATATATATATATATATATATATATATATGTTGTAACGGATGTTCTCGCGGACTGGATAATGTAACACGTGGTTGTCTCGGGAATGCCGCGTTTGCTCTTTTGGGAAGAAATTGCGGTCCCGGCCGGGACCTTGTCTTTCTCGGCAAGATGACACTTGCCATTATCAAGGATACTTGATAATGGCAAGTGTCATCTTGCCACGTGTTACACATATATATATATATATATATATATATATATATATATATATATATATATATATTCAATTGTTACTTCAATGGTGTTAGCACTTATGAATATGTTTATAGGAAGAAACTTTCCTATAAAATCCCCAAAATATTAATTACTTTCCTGAAGGTGGTTGAATTTCTTGTGGTTGAATCAACGATGTTTTAAATCCATGTCAGTTCCGATGTCATAATCCATAATAATTGTATTAAAATGGATCGAAGACTTCTGACCAATCATATGTATGGATGATAAATATCAATTTTATAAAACTTATAGCAACATTGTGAATTATATAATTGAAAACTGTCGTCCTTGAAGAATGCATCATTCGAATTGAAATGTAGCTCACTATTATAGTGAGGGGCAATTCTAAGAAATAGTATAATAGGTAGATTTGTATTACTCTTAGAGCCAAAATTACCAACGTTCGAATAGCTCTAACTGACAGTTTAAAGTTGTTATAATCATGGTTACCCATGCTATTTGTGTCCACTAACTTCCAGACAAAGTCTAACTGGACTTGGTAATACCGGGCCTTAGTTAACAATTCTATTTTCGTACTTAGCCTAATTGACACATTTTATTTCTTCGCAAGCGTCTTCAATAAATATGTATACATATTTATTCAATTGTCAAGTATAGCTGCGTCCAATGTGGCCAACATTTTTATACGCATAGTTTCATGATAAACAAATTATCCTAGTCATCAGTAATTATTTTGTAATTCAATTAAAATGACTTTTTGTTACTCGTGTGAACTTTCAATAGTCATCACTTGTAGTTAGTTCTAACACCATCAGCACAATCACATTAGAAGAGATAGCATTACGAATACAAAACCTGCATCTAGATGCACAATTTCTTTCAAAATCTAGTTGCACTTTTGAAGCTATTTGACCTGATTTTCTCTCAAGGTCGTAACTCGAGAGACTAAAAGTATAATGATAATCTGGGTACTAATAATAATAATCAACTCAGAAGTACGGATTGATGTAATAATATAACTAGTGTTAATGTCCAGTTACCGCATGCAATCTGATATATTTGCTGAACCTTGAAGTCAAAAAAGTGAAGGAATGATAATTATTGACGATAAATTCAATAATTGACTTCGTATACATATATAAATATATATATATATATATATATATATATATATATATATATATATATATATACTACTATCAATGAAATAATAATGCTCCGATCGACCGTCTTCCTGTAAGATAATATTATCGCACGGGTGTTTCGCGCCTTCATTTATCGTGGATCCAAGTATGTCTATATCATGTTATAGTATTGGTGAGTCGAGACGATTGATCGGTAGTGCTAATGGATACAGGAGACGGTCAATCGTGACCGTCAACAATTGAGGAATTATATAAGTAGGCTATCGTGGATTGTTGATGTTTTCCACATTAAAGAAAAATTGCCAGCGAACAATATTGGTTGATGTTTGCTGTTGAAATGAACTATAAACATTATTTTATGTTATATCATGGTGAATACCTGATAATTGATTTGAAAATTAATGATGTACTTATTGATTTTAAATTGTTTTTACTTTTGAAATTTGATTTTAAACAATCAAATTCGTCGTTAAGTTGCTTATACGAAGTGTACCAGTGAAGGACAGGTCACAAATTAATTAAAATATAAAAAATAATAATAATAAAATATTTGAAAGAGTAATAAAATAATAATAGAATGAGAAACAAAATATTTAAGTTATACAGAACTAGGAATAGATGTAATAACATACTAATAAAATAATGTAAGAAAATACTTATTTTAAATACTATAAGCATTTTTATGCATTTTGTGCATTACTTTATAAGAGTTTTTTATATAATTATGCAGTTCTCATTGATTTTGAACTATTTATAATAAACATAAAATATACTTGGAATATTGAAATTATGTGAACTGAAAATCAACTGAATTTTATATTCAGTTCATATTCAGTTCGCATTTCCTGATATATGAATATATTTAAAAATAATAAATTGCAATAATAATAATTCAATTGTCTGTAAACATAAGTCGTCAAAGATCCATTGATCATTAGGAGGAGTACGGATATGGGTCAGTGTTTTCAACTGAAAGGCAATCAGCCAAATGGAAAATCCATAACCAACCCGGATCGGTTAAAATAAACTAAGTTATTCCTCAAACCAGATATGTTTTTGTTTCCAAAATATTAAACTTACAAAAACAAACCTAATGTTGGAAAACATATTTCGAATGGACATTGATAAAACAAAATTTTCTTCAATATTGTTTACTTCAATTTTTTATTCCTACATTCATTAAAATGTTTAATACACCGTAGAAATTTGGTAATTTATTTATAACACTATACTCGTTTAGTATGAGTCAAGTGAATTTATAACGTATTCAAATGCATATTTCTTAGGATTTAATCATAGACCTACATATTACCGAAAGTTGAAAATATCATGCCCATTTACTTCAACCTTATTATGAATAAAATGAAATTTCAATTCATTTCAATTCAAGTTGAAAGTTATATGAATAATTTGGTCAAGGAAAAAAAGGAAAAGCCATCGAGTATTACGCTTTACTTGATATTTTAGCGAGGGATTCCCTATCGAGACCGGAAATTGTTGACAAATTTGATATAATTCTAATCGCGTACGAAATATGCGTAGGCCTATGAACTCGAAATAACAGTATAGGCTACATTGTGAACTTCGTTTAGCAGAAACCCACACACTCACACATAGGGTCTATATATAAATATATATATATATATATATATATATAAATATATATATATATATATATATATATATATATATATATATATATATATATATATATATATATATATATATATATATGATATAACAGGCTAAAAACATAATTGTTTTACTGTATGCCTGAGAAAATGATAGAACTGAGTACTAATGTGAGCTATGCATATAACTTAGTTAATCAATACTAATAAGTGGGCCTCTATAGTTTACGGTAAAATATTCAGATAGAATGTTGATATAGTTTAGAAGTTATAATCAAAAGACAATTGATATCTCAATATTCACCAGCCTATAATTGTCAATTTCGTTCATTGAAGATATAAGTCCACTACCAACTGAATAATTCAAACATTTTGGTATTATAGATAATCTCGCTGCCACTTTAATTGATGGTGAGAGATTTTGAAATATGTAGTAGCGTTTCTTATTCAAAAGATCGTCCTGAAAAATCATGATACCATGAAAAAATACCGTAGCTGACTATCACTATTTAAAAATACATAAAGTTAAAAATATTTATTAAAAATAGTGATCAGTTGTACAAATATAACGGTGATATAGGCTTATTTATATTTGTTAATTTGGTAGACTACTTTCGTCTTTAGTATAAAATATAATGATTATAAAAATGACTTACCACCGCCGTTTTGTTGACATAGATAAGGAAACCGCCATATATTTCCAAGTCCCACCGAATATCCTATAATACTAAGGAAAAACTGCAATTTTCCACTCCATGCTGCTCTTTCTTCAACGCCCTCTATATTCGCACTGACAATACTCCCGCGATGGGAGCCATCCTGGGACGGCGACAGTACTATAGTCACATTATGGGCACCGGTACCGTTATTTCGATTTAACGGTGCCAATTCGTGACCGTTTCGATTTTCAGTTTTCGCGGTCACAACCATATCGATACTTTATTTACTTTTAATATGTCGAATTAATTAACGGTGGTTCGATATAAATCGCAATCTGTTCGAAGTGTAGTGCTAATTACACTAGGTCAATCAACCGAAAATCATTGACTGTTTGTTATGAATAATTGACATCAACACTATAGGGTAAGATGTTAGTTCGTCGCTGCGACACGTGCGTAACGGAGCGCTTATATCGATTTTCTACGAATATACGACTTATTTTTAAATTTAGAACGGTACACCTTTTATTGAGCTAGCAGTCTTTACTGTGTATTTATATTCACTGAGACTAAAATATTGAATGACGGTTTTTACGGATGACACTCTTTTAGGAATTATATTTAATATATTTATTAATATATTTTCTCACGAGCCAACACAACACTAGCCCACGTGTTTGAGATTCTACTTCGAGCTGTATCTAAAATCAGATCGATATCTATTTATAACCACTTGGATAACAAACTATACACTCAATAATTTCTTCATAATTTAATTATACAATATTGTTTATTTATTCTGTATAGAATAACACAAAAACGTTAATCGATTTTTAAATATAGTTACACAAGAAATATTCCTTCTTTCTAGGATAAATACTCGGGATATTTTCACACTAATAAATCACTTATTTAAATATATTATTTTAATCAGATTTTCTTGTATTTCAGTGTACAGGGGTTGGTAATAGTGAGCCATTTGTAGGTTAGCGGTAGATGGTTGTCGTTTTTTTTGCCAGAGATGTGACACCTTCAAGCCGAGCTCGCAGACTAAAATAGTCGAAGTTACCGCTTCGTGTCTGGAAACGGAACTGGCTGTCTGCGCGCATGCGTCTCGTTCCCCCCTTCTCTGAACCCCTCAATTCGCCGTCCCCCCCTTCCACGTCACACCAACACACGTCGGCCACGCCCATTTCACACCGCGGTGTAGTGGTATAACTTACTATAGTATCGTTGGGTGTGCTTGCGTTTCATTCATTTTTTTAATAATATTTTTATGTATCTTGGAGTTGCTAATGAGTAGGAATGTTTTAGAATGACTTCCCTCCCCCCCCCTTCCCACCACTAACACCACCCATCAAATATCTTGAATTACGAATCGAACAAGGTCTTCCATCCAATCTATTTATACTTGATCGAATTAACATTCCGTTCGTTTTTTCAATACCATCTTTTTCATTACTCATCTCGACTCAAGTTTAGCACTGTTGCGTTTATGTACTAGTAGGGCTAGGCCTAACGTAACACTTGAAAATTTAGCAACATTTAAAAATACAACTTGTACGCTAAGAGATCATAATATTGATTTTTCATATTTGTTCATTTTAAATATGTTTAATTTGTTCCTTATGCAAAGGGGCTTGTTGCCAAATTGACCAAATGCAAGCTAGAATTGGTTGATGGAAAATGAAAAACTATGGTTTCATTTTTATTCTTGTAGCATTTTCGTTTTTGGAGCCCAGGAAAAAGTCGTTCGTTCATTAAAAGATACATAATCTTCACACCACCGAAAACACTGTATTCAACTGTTATTTGTATCTAAGTTGTGAATAAAAATTATTCTATTCTATTCTATATAATGAATAAATTGTAAAGAAAATTACAAATGAAAAATTGACAAATCGTATATTTTGTTACCTGGCCTAACCCATTGTTGATTCAATTGTATCAAATCCTTTTCCCTATATGTACGACTTAAAGTCAAAACTAGGTGCATTACCTTGCCCCCCCCCCCACACCGCCTATATGTTAGAATGATTGACCGTGACGGGAACCGAACCCCAGTCACCTCAGTGACAATTCACAACATGATAGTAACTGATACATACTGAGAAGGTAAGGTAACAACTGTCCTAAAAACCAACCAACCTAAAAATCTACTTTTTGAGCAATCTGTACAGAAGTCAAAGTGGGAGGTTTGGCTCCTCCCTTCGAGAATTTCATTCGACACAAACCTCACCCACTTAACCGCAACCATCACTAGAGCCTATACATCATTTAATGAGTGATTACAATTTGTGAAGGGAAGGAACCAAACCCCTCAAATTCACTTTTGTACAGGTTGCCCATGAAGTTTGGGTCAGTTTGTTTTTGGGTCCGTTGGTTTCAAGTACAGTTGGTTTTTAGTGCAGTTTGTTTGTAGTACAGTTGACCAATCCCCGACTGATACATCCGGCCAAGTTTATCTCTTCTTTTTAAATATTCATTTGACATAGTCATGACACGAGCGCCCATAGCTCACAAAATAGAAGACAGAGTAATCACTATATCTTATTAGTTTGGGATGAGTTCAGTTTGGAATGAGTTCAGTTTGAACTTGATATGAATCGAATTTCAAGTTATAAATAATAAATTGACGAGACTCGATTTCCCAGCAGACTAACTGAATGAGGAGTGTTGGCGGTCGCCAGTAACGCCAACAGCATAAAGTTAAATCTCTGACAGATATCATGAATATCATGTAGGCCTATATTGTACTTTGGCTGTTATGAGAACGCAATTTATATCTTGTAGTTGATGGATGATTGTAATCAAAAGAGAGAGAGAGAGAGAGAGAGAGAGAGAGAGAGAGATATGAGTTGTAAATAATGAACTCAAATAAGTTTAATAATAATGATATTTAGTTCAGTTTTATTGGTAGATATCAACTCTCGCTTATTTCGCAAAAATTGTCGGTTCTTAATTTCAGCATAACTTCAGAATATTTAACCGATATATATATATATATATATATATATATATATATATATATATATATATATATATATATATATATATATATATATATATATATATATATGTGTATACCTCACACGATAGAATAAGAACCCATATAAATATCTTTGAGGATATTAAAAAGTTTTTCCCATACCGAGAAGAATATAAATTCAATCCGTTTTTTAATAGAAGCCTTAATAAATATTATTTTATATCGGAAGTCGCAAATGCGAAACCGATATTGATTACCCAATAAACAATAGTCAATAATATGGCATTTTAATTGGAAAGGTGTCGGATATATTATAGTCAGGTCACTATAGTAGTGGTTACGCCCTAAAATCTAGGGCTTCCCCTTGGGATGCCGGCTTGCTAGTCTAATTGCATCCCATTCAACTTTATTACTGTTTCATTGAGTAGTATAATTCTATATTTTAAACCATAACTTTGAAGAGGTCGTCTGAAGAGCGTATAACGGAATGAAGTATACTCCGTTGTGTGACATATAGTTTTTGCTCTAAAGCCTCTCGTCTTACAACCATCCGTTCATAAGTACCCGAGAGCCCATGTCACACAGCCGAGTATACTTTATTCCGGTATACTTTCTTCAGAATCTCCCTTTGAAGATATGAATTCGGTGATCAAACTTGGCAAACTCGCTTAAACTATTCGATAACTACTTGGACAAATTAGAATTGTTCAAGCTTATCAGGATTGAATCGATTTTGGAAGAAAAATGAAAATATTATATATTTCATAAAGTAAGTTCAAGCCCGGCTTATACACATTTTCTAGGGAGTAGCTCACTCACCTATATTTTTAGTTATGGTGTAATTTAAGATCCATCCTTAACAAAGTAAAATTGAAATATTTTCAAAATTCCTTGACACTATAGTTACTGCTGTCAGTTTTAGCCAAATATCATTTTTTGTGATAACTTCGAAAAGTATGAGATTTCAACATTAAAATATGGGGGAACACAGATGTTTTCAATACATGGCATTTAAAAATTATTCAAAATATATCGCATACAAATATAAAGGTAGTTATTTCAGGGTTATCAAAAACTTATCTTTCAGGTGTATAGACCTACCTGTGAAATCGTCAGAATCGCAGGTTGAAAATTTTATTTCGAATCTTTTTGTATATTATAAATATCTGTGTTTCTTTCTTATCAAAATTTTGTATATAGGCCTGAATATATACATCTGGCTTATATACAAATCGAACAATAATGATATAGGCCTATGAAACAAATAACAATTAACGAATTCAACGAATAATTTTCGATTTTCATGTATTTTAAAATAATTCCCTGCATGGTAATGTTTTTTAAACTACCTGCATTTTCTCATTCCCATACAATGCTCCTAGTAAAATGCAACGGATCTGTCACAATATATTTTACACGGGTATTGATTTTAACCGATTGAGCTGTCTATTTATATGTCTACAATATATATTTCCCCCCCCCCCCCTCCCCCACCTCACAGGCAGAACTAACTTCATGCAATTCAATGCACTGCCCTCTATTTTCTGACAACCTTTAGAAAACAGCAATGTCATTTGTAAATTGCTGTTTTCCGGTGACAGGAGCATCGCGTCACAAAACTTTATGCATTTCTCATCTCAATTTCAAACTCAATTTATATGATTTCCTACATCAACGGGACAGAGATAGTCAAATGATTTTGAGAAAATAAATTCTATTGAAATAGATCATTCTTATGCACCTTTTTCATGAAAAATTGGCTACAAAAAATCAGATTTATATATTTATCATGCATATAGAATAGAATTTCGATGAATAGGACAATTTGTACATCGCTGATTTGAGAGCTTTTCTTTCAAATCCACGTAAAAAGTGACATTTTTCCCATGTCTATGTTAATAACTTTTATACCGTAATCGGTTATTAATATTGGAACTAATTATAACAAGAAAAATTAATTAAAAACTAATAAGCGTGAGAAATCTTATAATATAATTGATGATAATATGATAGTAATAATAGTAATACTAATAATTAATTGGATTGGCGAAGCTAAGACTCAGCTTTCCGTTGGAAAAATGAATGTTTTTTTGTACTCCATAGGTCGAACCATGGTCAAATGAAATCTGAAACTAGAATGAAACTTGGCGTGCACACATATCCGACCCAAACTCGAAATCATATGGCACAGCCGTGCAGGCAAGTAGGCCTGACCCGCTCGCGAGAATTTTTCAGCAAGTCGGTTTTTAAATGGTACTAGAAACAATATTTAAAAATTACAACATTTTTGTGGATATTTTCGTTTCTGTGGTCGAATAGAAAAAAATCAACCTAAACCATAACCCTGCGCTCGAATCAACATTTGAATTTTTTTTGCTATACACAAAAAGTTACAGCTTGGGTATGTCGTAACCCGTAGAGAGCGTTGTTGTTGTTGATGTTATTGGGAGTAATCTAAATTGACGAAAGATTACCAGGTATTATAGTAATCTTTCGTAAATTTAGATTACTAACAACAACAACAACAACAGCAATGCCCTCAACAAGTTACGACATACCCAAGTCTAGCTGCACATAGACATTGCCCATGACTAAACTATTTAATCTGTCTTTACAATCTGTAAAACATGGCCATCTTCCAGTTAACTATACGTAAGCACATTATCTAATATCTAACTGCTATAATTACACCATTCCAAGCCTATTCTGTTTCCTGACCAGAACCATGAATGAACTTCGCATTGACATCTGTTTTAATCATGACGTCATAGCTGAACTGACGCCATCTTGTTCTGTATTTTTCTCATTTCACATCTTAGACAGATTTCTAAAGGTTGAAAGACGATGCCAAAGCGTCGCTGCCAACTGTCTGGTAATTAGGTTTTTAAACTGCTTGGAGATGACGCCGTTGGTATAATGTTGTTAAATATAGGGCTAGGATGTTTATGTACTGAAAATCCTTCAATCGGGACTTATGCACTTGAAAATGCAAAAATATGCGCTTAAAATGCATTAATATGCACTTAAAATTGCATTATATCTAGTGCTTATTTAACAAATACGCTTTTTACAGGTTCGAAACTATGATGAAAATGTCAATAGTAAATATATGTAGGCCCAGGGGCGTCGGAACACTTTGAAAGTTGGGGGAGGGAGCAAGCACAACAATTGCGACCCATGGGGGAAGGAAATATGGGGTGCCACTTTAAAAAAAATTACAGCTAATTTTAACAAAGTGTGTTTCAACACAGAAACTGGAAACAGCGAGACAAATTGAGTCTTGCAAGACCTTTTTCTTGCCCCCCTTGGCCAAAAGTTAGCAGGGGCAATGCCCTCACCCCCCCCCCCCTTCCCCCCCTCCCGGTTCCAACGCCGGTGCACGGGGTTTATTAACACTGTATGTGATGATGATCACTTCGGTGAATGAAATATTCGAAGTTTTCTGAAGTTTTCGAGAAAACCCGGCACCTCTACCTGTATGATAAATCATTCATTATTGAAACGGCTGGACATGGTTCATGTTAAAAAGCAGTGTACAACTCGTACAAAAGTGTACGAAAACCTCTTTCAGGATGTTGACCATGGCGAAAATCGAACCCCGGTCTCCTAAATGACGGCTCAGCGCGCTAGCCTGTATAGGCCACGACTGGCCACGACAATATAGGCCACGACTCCTTCCTCCACAATCTTTCCCATTTCCCAAGTAGCCTTCATCTCATCATCTCATCATCTCATTAATCATCCATCTGACCCCATTAGATCTGCGCTATCATAACAGTGCGTCGTTAAACCCAATAGAAGACTGAAACACATTGAAATTACCGGCGCCTCCACCAAAAAGTAAATAATATCACTTTGTATTGTAGATCGTAGATTGACGTATACGTATTGGTTGAGGGGTGCGTGTATGGTGCTTACAAAAAGCTATAAATCTACATTTACTGCTTTTTTACATTTCAAAAAAACAGTGCAATTGAATGAAAAGTTCACTCCTCCAAGATAAATTTATGCTCTTTAAATTAATGTGACATTTTATTTTAGTGAATTCAATCAGTTTTGAGAGAACACGTCAATGAATTTCATAACATTCTTTCACATTATTGAGGTATCCCTAAAACTGATTTAATTTTCTGAAATAGAATATCATATTAATTAAAAAGCATAAAATTACCTAGGGGATGAGAACTTTTCATTCAATTACACTGGTTTTTGAACATGGACAAAAATGAGTGAAGATGAATTTCTCTATTTTTGTATAAGCACCGCGCATGAACCCCTTAAATGAAATTGGATGAGCGTAAGTAAAATCTAAATTGGTTCATATCGGGCCATTCTTCGTTTTTTTTAAATTATTTATGATTTGTTTTATGTGCACTCCACAGGTCGCAATGCAAATCGATCCATATGACACTTTTTCCAATGCACTACTCTAATTACTTTAGCTTGGAGCTGTAAATAGTTTCGGGCAAAAACGAGTTTGGTAGATTTTAAGAAATGTGTTATTGAAATTTGTAGAATAACAAGAAATACATGTCTTATAAATATGTAACATATTTTCATCTGAAATATGTCAATTTTGAGAAATTTGGGAAAAATAATGATGGACATATTTGACAATTCGACGGAAAATATGCAGTGTTCAAATGGAACTAGATAAACGCGTGCGTATTTTGTCATTAACGACGTTGATAATTATATTATATTATTAACTGTTTTTTGAACTTTTTGTCGGCCATGTTGCATTTATAAAAGCGCAATCTGTCACTACTTCTCTTGTCGACTTGTCATGTTAATTGGGTAAGAAGTTACCAAGGTGTGTAGATTTCTATAGCATATCTCGCAAGAATATGCAAAGCCACTATCAAACTATCTCATCTTACAAAGTTTTTGCCACGTTTTCCAAGCTTATCACATTTCAATATTCCATCAAAAAATATATAAAATTGTTCGAAGAGATTATTAGTAAAATAAACCTGAGTATTATGTTTTTATGTCTCAGTCTATTACTTGTAAGTGGTGTAAATTGCCAAGTTATAAATAATCTAAAGCCAATATAAGTCTTGTGATTTGGCTAATATTACTTATATTCTTGCTGTATAAGCTAGGCTGTAAAGAATTGATGGGCAGTTAAACTTGATTTACTTCGACAATTTCCTTCCGCGCCAAAACTAATATCAAGCGAACAAGAGAAAGAACAAAGGTAGTTTAGAAAACAGGTAGTCAACAGTAATTAATTTCACTGACGAGAGAGAGAGAGAGAGAGAGAGAGAGAGAGAGAGAGAGAGAGAGAGAGAGAGAGAGAGAGAGAGAGAGAGAGAGAGAGAGAGAGAGAGAGAGAGAGAGAGAGAGAGAGAGAGCGAGAGAGAGAGCTATCGGCACGATAACTTCAATCAGAGGAGGTTCATAAAAAATAACAAGAATCACCAGTCAATGCCAATAGGATCTTGTTAGAGTAATTTATTCGTTGGAAACCTATTTTTTGTTGGTGCTATATAAAAGCGGTGGCACGATGTAGTGATACCAAGAGACTTAATCATAATATAAAGAAGGTGTACCGACTCGCGTCTTCCAAGTGTATTATTGTCGTGGTCATAATCTGACACCATGGTCCCATTTGCCTGTAGCGCAGCTAACGAAAAACGAACTACATAAAACAACAATGCTCAACAATGCTATACACGGCTCAGTAGATTTATCATGTTAGAGGTGGCATTTGTTTTTTCATCAAGATTATAGATTTTGTAAGTTCAACCATACTATGTCACCAGTACCGTAGCCACTCTTATCTACATCTAGATCACATGGGCATCCAAATTGAGACGTAAGATTTCGATCTGTGGAAATTAAATAAATTGCTTAAATTTGAGAAGAGCAAATAACTTGTTTTCATTTGAGAAAAGCAAAGAACTTGTTTTCATTTGAGAAAACCAAATAACTTGTTTGCATATGAGAAAACCAAATTACTTGTTTGCATTTGAGAAAACCAAACAACGTTTTTGCATTTGATAAAACAAAATAACTTTTATGACATTATTCAATTCATGATGTAACTTTGTTGATAATGATAAGAATAATTGCACATTTTCTTATCTTTTTACTTATATTAACTTCACATGTACTCAAATGTGTTTTCCAACGTGAATATATCAAGCTTTTTGTCTATGTAGGAAACAAATCAAGTTTATAATTGAGTTTCCAGCATAATATAAGTTTGTTATTAATTGATCATTATTAATATACTTGCAAGGGAACGGCAAGTTACAATTAATATTTCAAAGTGATGAAAGGTCAAAAGTTACTGAGACGGTTACATCATGCAGTTGGTACTCTGAATCGTCATTCAGGAGACCGAGGTTCGATTCTCACTCGTCTCTCGTTATCATTGACGTTTATTTTGGTATTCCTCACTCCTCAGTCGCTGGAGTGAATAATAGTACTAGCATGCCTCAACCATTTCTTTCTCATATTTCCAAATTAGCTACTCTGAGATATACGTTCTTATGGGTTTTCAAAAATTTCGAATCAGTTTAGGAGTAGTTTAACCGATTGCGCCCCAAAACTACACAGAATATCAAGTTATAGGTAGCGATGTATATATTATGTGTATTTTGTGCATAAGTTTCGTCATCACTCGGTTTTACAACTATATTCTCTATACTTACGCTCAAATCCCTCTCTCTCTCTCTCTCTCTCTCTCTCTCTCTCTCTCTCTCTCTCTCTCTCTCTCTCTCTCTCTCACTTCAGAAATTCGTCGAAAATGTGATTCAGAATTGTCATTTCGAATGAATTAGTACCACCTTTTTCCTCATACACACAAATACACACACACATATATATATATATATATATATATATATATATATATATATATATATATATATATATATATATATATATATATATATATATATATATTGCGGGTTCAATCTTATCGATTAAACTAGAGAGAGAAAACGGATTCATTTTTGTGGACATGTTTGAAGAGCAAAGAGAAAGGTAAAGGAATTAGGCCTACATCGCAATCAATGAGTGAATAAAATAATTCGATCAACTTATGTGCAATCAATAAGTTGATTCAAAAATTGAATGAAAATAACAAAAATTCAAAGAAAATTTTAATCACATTTGTATTAAAATACATTAGAGTGCTTTCCGTGAATTGAGGCAAATATAGAAAAAAAAAATGGGGGAGGGCCCATTTATACATTTTGCACTCCTGTCTCGTCTTACCATGTGACGCCACTAATAGGTCTCGAGTAACTACGTTTTAAGGATGATATTAATAATATGTTTGCCACCCTCGGTAGCTCGGTCAGCTGAGGCACCGCTTCAGTAACTGAAGAGGCCGTTGGGCATTGGTTCGAGTCCCGCATAAGGCATGGGTTTTTGTAAACGTCCTCTCACTAATCATCACTTCATAGTTTCATTATCACCTGCTCATTCGTACCCCCGTATAACCTAGCTGTTGGTGGGGTCGTTAAGCAAACAATAATCAATAATATGGTTGTATATTTCCAGTATTCACGTGTAACTATGAGTTTTCAAAATATAAAAAAGGTTTTATTTTCAGCGTGACGATTAAGAAAGACGTTATCTGAAGAAACTACTTTCAAGGGAAAAAAATCCAAAATAATTCAAGTACGAAAAATAATCCAAATTCAATCACTACAGCAATAATTATGTCCCGCGATTTTTTGAACTTGAAAATAGTTTCTTAAAATGATGTCATTCAACATTGTCACGCTGAAAAAATAACAAGCACAGAGCCCCCACAGTTCATTTACAATTTCAGAACTAACTATTGATATTTGTAGCAGATTTCATGCATTATTAAAATAAATATGATGGCGGTGGGATTCGAACCCACGCCCTTTCGGACTGGTGCCTAAAACCAGCGCCTTAGACCGCTCGGCCACGCCACCTTGTGCAAGTTGTCAATATATTAGAGATAATAGTCATCACTTATCAAAACACTAATCAACTTGCCAGCACTTTATCTAGAAGGCTCGGTTTACAGAATGACGGGAAGTGGATTAAGAGTCCATGGGAGTCGATTTAGCGGTTATCATTTTTTTTTAAATATTTTTGAACGGTATGAGATACTGAAATTCTGATGAAAAGATAATACAGATATTGGTATACCTTCAAGATGGTATAAGTTATACCGGCACATGCAGCGCAGTGGTTAACGCGCGTGTTTCATGTGATCCGGGAGGCGAGAGGAATTTCGTTAAACGCGACTCCCATGCACTCTTAAGAGTCCATGGGAGTCGATTTAGCTAAACAGGAGGTGTTTGATAATAACTTTTGAATGGTATGAGATATCAAGATCCTAATTCTGAAAAAATACAGACATCTTCAATACCTTCAAAGTGGTATAAGTAAAAAGTGTTTAAATGAAGTCGCTCAATTGTCAAGAGTATACAGTTGAAAAATATGTTATTTTAGTTGTATACGGCTGACAATTATGTGATGTGAGATAAATAGTTATAATTTATACCATTCTTAAGGTATTGGAAATATCTATGTTTCCCCCGTATGGTATTAAAGAATGTTGATAACTCATACCGTTCGAAAGTTATTACCAAAAAATATATATTTCGCTCTATCTACTCCTATGGACGCTTAAGAGTCCATTTCAGTTTTTTGGTGATAACATTTGAACGGTATGAGATATCGAAATTCTGAAAACAAGGAAATACAGATATGTTTAATACCTTCAAGGTAATATAAGTAGGCCTAATAGCTATTCATCTCGAATCGCCTAATTGTCAGGCGTATACGGTTAAAAATACACATTTTATATCCGTTTATACACGTGACAATTACGCGATATGAGATAAATAGTTATTACTTACACCATCTGGAAGGTATTGTAAATTGTGTTTCTTCGTTTTCAGAATTTCGATATCCCATACCATTAAAAAATAATCACCAAAAAACTGATATTTCACTAAATCGACTCCCGTGGACTCTTAATACCCTTGTTTACACACAGTTACATACAACGTTTCAGCTTCCGTCATCAACATTATTAAATTGACATCGATATTCTTTTTTAATCGTAATTAATGTTGCAGTCGAGTTTGATTAAAACTGCTGTCAATTCGAATTGAAGCAATTGAATCAGCTGGTAAACTGATTGGAAGGATGGTTACGTTATTTGTTCTCTATAACTCGTCGCCGTTGATTGAGCTTGATGAGCAGTTATTAGTGAACAATGGATACATACATTTCCGCAAGTCGGGGATGAACGGCAAAATGTACGGATTTATGAATCGTTTAAATTGTTTGGTTGAAACTAGGACATCATTTGGAATATATATCATTCTTCTATACTGGGTTTAAGGCTTCCCCAGTCACCAGAGGGAAAAAAGTTCCCACCAGGGTGATTATTTTAGAAAATATTGTGAATGTTTATACTGGATCGGCCGTATTTTAGAAGGTATTTCTCTGAATGGTGGGTAGCAGATTCACAACAATACGTTCATCCAGAAAGCCACTACGATAATGTATGCTTTAGTTGATACTGAAAATGGTCACAAAACATGCATCTCGCATTACATACACCATTTGATTTCTTCTTGAGGTATTTTATCGTGTGTGGTATCGACGTGTTCGTAAAAGAACTGGCTTTGGGCTAAGCTGAAAATAAACAGTTCAACCAGAAGCTCTTGGTACACAAGACCAGGGAAAACTCACGCAATTGTTTTTTCGTAAATCGAGATAACCCGAAAACTATTTATTTGTATCAAAACGGTCATAGGTTTGCTAATGAAATTTAGCTTAGCTGATAAAGGAAGGTTCACCTTATCGATGTATCAATTTTCATCTTGATGCTAACCATCTAATGGTTTTGGTGTATGTAACAGTTTAACGTATTTTTCAAACATTTTTTCCAAACATTTCTCGGAATTATCAACTTTTATTTAATTTCAAATTTTTAATATACGATTTCAACCTTGATACATCAATAAATAATCAAATATTAGATACATTTTTGTGGGTGGGTTCCCCTTAAGGACGCACTGTACTCATAACTACGATCTACTGGCGTCGGTGAATGATGAATGAGATGATGAGATGATTGGTTATTTTATTAGGTGTTTTTGAATAGTGGGAAAGAGTCGGTCGTGGCATGTTTTTAAGAAACCATCCCAGTATTGACCTGAACGACAGAGAGAAAAAAACGAAAAAACCCTCTCAGGATGGACCATGCCACGTCGGGCATGGTTTCGAGTCCCGCATCAGGATTTTGTAAACGTCCTTTCACCTAACATCGATCACTTCATCGTTTCATTACCTCCCGCTCATTCTCACCCCCATATAACCTAGCTGTTGGTGGGGTCGATCGTTAGCCACATTGAAATATAAAATAAATAACAAGAAGTTGAATATTCAAGTTACATCTCCAGGGAGGACGAGTTCAAATCCTATCCCCCCTTCCCCCCTCCCCCCCCCCACCCACCCAACGTCCACCCACCAGTCCCATCCGCTAGGCCCGTCGAATGAGGTACTACAAACAAATCTAAAAAAAAGACTAAAATGTGAATAATAGAGTTTACTCTCTAGAGATTCTACAAGTTTTTTTAATATACTTGTATCCACAAAAGAAGAGGATCGTCTACCAGCTTGGCAAACACAAATATTGTAGTAACATTTTTACAGATGTAATTTTTATAGATGTTTTTCCATTCATTCCTAAACACAAGCTTCGATATTTAGTGTGGGTCTTGCTTCAATTTATTTCAGTACATTTATTAACAACAAGAATCAAACCGATGGCTACACGTTTGTTTTGTTTATTATTCTGACACAGGAATTAGTCCAATGTTATTGATAATATGTACTTTTTCATCTATAATTCATCCTCAAACTCATCTATATTATTATTACTTTTATCAACATTACTTTATATAAAGCATCTATATCCATCAATTATCTATATCATGCGCAAACACTGCACTAACAAGTAACATTAAATAAAATAAAATAAAGAACATTTAAAATTCAGTGAGCTTCAAGAGAATATCTACGACAGTTATATTTGCATATAGGCTAATGTGTTATTATTATTTTATTTTTATTATATTGTAATATACTATTATTATTATATAAGGTCTCTATTTATATTTATATTTATTTCAGACTTAATTGGGGAACACTGATTTTGTATCAATTTCGAAATTTTAAATTCGAAATTTGAATTTAAATTTAAAGATATATCACATCTAACATTCACACAGTCTGTACGTAGGCTGTGTGTATTGTCTGCTACTTTTAGTGCGTACTATGTCCACTTTAAGTGACCGCAACTGTACATCATGAACTTTGACATTTCTACGTATACACGGTGCACGTCACCATGGTAACAATCCTTTGATAAACAAAAACGAAACTGAATTTCCGGGGGCGGACCGGGGTGAAAAGACCCGGACGGCAAATAAATATATAAGCCCGGAGGGAAAAAGTGAAACAACAATGAATTTTAACAAAAGTTACTCTGCTGCGAGACAGAATATTATTTTAAAATTAAATCCAACGTGATCTGTGTGGGAGTATATTAATTATTAATGTACACTCGAGGTCAAATGAAACGTGTTTCACCAAAAAATAAATTCTATTTCCAAAAAAATGCAAATTTTGAAAATGACTTTTTTCTAATTTAAACTTATTTTGTACCCTATAGACTGGAAGTTCAGATTGAAAGACTTAACGGAGTCTATTAAAATGGACAAATAAAGTATATTTACGTTCACATAAATTGTTTCAATTCGAAATCTTAATTTTAATTTGAAGAAAAATTAGGTCCATTTGAGAACAAATTTTTAATAGACTATGCTATGGAATGCGTATACACATTGTCTTTCAGATTTATTACGTATTATCTATGACCACCAATAACGTAACGGGATAAGCAACATGGCGTAAGTTATATACTTTCGACATTGGACGTCTTCTCACCATGATGGAAGCAAAAAATGTGACGCGCTGAAGTGTACATTTTTGAGATTCGCAATTTCAAATCAAAACGTACGCATTCGGTTCGTATTTCAATGTATAGTACATAGTTGAGTACTTGCATTGTTTCTGTTCTTTCTCGTAGATGTCAAGTAATTATCCAGTTATCAATTGGTAAATGTAGCAGTATGGCTCTTGACTAGGGGTCCAATGCTTTTACACACGTATTTAAAATTTAGATTGGCTAATTCAAATGAAACGTATTCCAACGTTGCTTAATACAGTTGGGAAGAGCTGGATTCACAGAGTGCATTACACGTATTTTTTATGAATCAATATATAATACTACCAGTAAATTGAGTAAAATTGAGTATGACGGCATCCCTTTGATTCCCGCATGGTGCGAAAGGAAATGATCAAGTTGCTTATCCCGTTACGTTATTGATAGTCATAGGTATTATATCAGTATATTTTCTTCAAGATGCATTTTAATGAAGCTTGATCGAGACGACCACTTTATGTGAACGTAGGTGCATGTAATATTGCAATCCCTAAAACTAAATAAGATGTATTATATATTTAGATGAGCGATAGTTATTACCTCCATCCCACTCTTATGGAACATTGTCTGTGTTTTTTTGTTTTTTTGTTTTGTTGCAGGGTTTGACTGATCGAAACGAAACTCTTTCTGTACTCGCAGACTTAAATAACTTGAAAGTGTTGGCCTATAGTGTTTGGGTTGAATCGGTTGGATCATTTTCGAGAAATCCCATCTCAAAGTTTCTAAAAAACCATAATATTAGGCTGAGCGGAAAATTTTAAAAATAAAATCTTTCCAGAACAAATATAATTTTTAATGCATCTAAATTCACGTAAATGATGCACATACAAATGAGTATATGCAATTCGGACCAGCCGTTTTCAAGTAAATAATTGTATACATTTATTTTATTCATCAAATAGATAGACATAATAGCACAGAAAAATGTTGCCGAAATTCACGGCTTCTTAGATTCGATAGTAACAGAACGGAGAATGTTTTATAACATAATATAATTATTATGAGTCAAGATGTGTAGAGTTTTTCGACTAACTTGATATCTCGCTCATTTTACAAAGTATATGTTGCGTTTGCCTAGTATAAATAATATAAAATAATAGTTTAGTACCCAATCTATCGACTTTCATCTAGAAACACCTTCAGTTTTAGACACTTGAGGGTAGGGTCTGAGCCCACCATACGGGCCAGTCCACCTCTGGGTATTCCGCTGCTTTTCCCGACCTTGTCGACTATCAGTAGGATAACTCAGCGTGACAAGAAAATCCATCTTTAACTTACCGTAAAAGTATCAATTTCTTATTATCGAATTTCCCACCATTTTATCTGTTAACTGTCAGTTTTCATTCTTTTTTCATTGTCAAGGAAAAAGATGAGAAAACGAGAACATTTTGATACAAAATAAATTGAGGATTCTGAAAAAGAGCTAATTTTTAAAAGTGCTCCGGGTAATTTTTAATTTAATGATTGTGAAAAAATAAGAAAACGGTGATTCAAGGAAATTCATGGCTGTAACCCATTGATTGATTGATTATTGTTTGCTTAACGACCCACCAACAGCTAGGTTATACGGGGGTACGAATGAGCTGGCGATAATGAAATTATGATGTGATTAGGAGTGAAAGGACGTATACAAAAACCCATGCCTCTTGTGGGACACGAACCTACGCCCAACGGTGAATTCAGTTTCTGAAGCGGTGCCTCAGCTGACTAAGCTACCGAGGGCGACCATTGTAACCCATTGGTAAAATTCATATTCATTCATTGGATGAGAGTAAGAGAAATTATTACTGCTAGTAATAGGTTATTTAATTTTTTTTAAATAATTTTAATCTGAAAAGTGTGGTTGAAACAGATATTATGCTTCATATAACTATATTTTCAAGTTCAGTTATATATGAATGTTGTTGAGAATGACAACTTACGAGAAGCATAGTAGGGGATGGAGGGGACACAAGTTTGTAGGCGTTATGAGAAAAAAAAGTAGCAGGTAGTGTAGGTGCTATGAGAATAGGTGCTATAAGACTCGACCGTTTATTCCAGTATACGCTCTCCAGCGTCCCCTATCACCGCACAGACTGACATCATCAATAAAGCTTTTGAAATCGATTAGAGTGACGATCAGTAAAAGTATTCGCCCACTCGTTTTCACTTGCACTTTAAATGTGTGAAGAAAGGGTCTTGAAATCCCGAAAGGAAAGCTTGAATAATATGCGTTGGCATGTATATTCCTATTAGAACCACTATAGATATGCTATCGCATGATTTGATAGTAAGAGAATATATTATGCTAGATTATTCTTGTATCCACGAATGAGTCAGCCATAACCGCTTCCTTCCCACTATCCTTCTCATTACCCAAGAACATTCATCTCAACATACCATCATCTCATTAATCATCCATCCGATGCCATTAGATCTCAGTTATCATAACAGTGCGTCGTTAAACCCAATATATATATAAAAAAATAGAAGGTCCTCGATCAAATAAATGATTGTGAAAGCTTTTTATTTTAATGTTGCTTAACGACCCCGCCAACAGCTAGGTTATAAGGGGGTACGAATGAGCAGGTAATGATGAAACGATAAAGTGATAGGTGAAAAGACTTTTACAAAAACCCTGCCTCATGCGGGACTCGAACCACGCCCGACCTGACTTCAATTTCTCACCGCAGTAGGCGATAGCTATTAGTAGAAGCTTCTGTAATTACATTTTTTATTAAATGTACACTGAATGAGTACCTATAGTTGAATTTATTTTAAAAAAGAGTATAATAATTTGTACTACGTGGTAATACTGTTCACTTTTGTTTTTTATTAATTACTTAATCTTGGGGTAGTAAGATCACCCTTGTGGTGCCCCGTCCAAACGATCCTACTTCCATCCATAGCCTTAATTGGGAATTAACAATGATCTTCTATCATGCATCAATATTAATTTTTAAAAAAATCATCTTAGAAAAATATTTTTGCTTTTTTGTGACAGAGTAGGACCCTACTCTTCCGTGGACACAGGTGTACACCTCAAGAATGTCGTCTCCGATCAATTAGCATAATGTCTAGTAATTAGGGCGTAACCTTCACACCGACAACAATGCAACGCTTATTAGAGTGGGTGGGGTCGGGGAGGGACGGGGTGGAGGGGGGTGGATAATATTGACTGAAACCCACACAGACGTATACAGTGACGTCAGAGAGACAAGCCCCCAAAAAACGACGTCTAGCGTCGCTTGGCGTCGATATCTGGCAATGACGTCATTGGTACAGACCTACGCAACGGCGCATGCGTTGAAGACCTAGCACGTTAGATGAAAGGATTGAAAGTGTTGTGAATTAATTTGAACATTGGAAAATTTGGAACACCTGGAAATAAATACGAATATTAGATAGACCTACCCCAGTATAAACTAGCTGATAGTGGGGTCGTTAAGCAAACAATAATATAACAATGAATAAAACCTGAAAAATATTAAATTCGTGAATTGCTGATGTATATAACAAACAAAAATTGATAAATAATAATATGTGGTATTTTTCTGTGTTTCACGACGTTTGCGATGAGATACTCAACTGCATATTAAAAAAAACAGTTAATTCTTGAAGTTCCAGCGAGATTATAGGCCTATGTAATTACGTTTTTTTTCTAATTACATTGAAACTTGATATAGAATCATTGTTCCCCAAATTTGAATTTATATTGGGTTTTAACGATGCACTGTGATGATAGCGCAGATCTATTCATGGCTTCGGATGGATGATTAATGAGATGATGGAATGATGAGATGAAGGTTTATTGGGTAATGGGAAAGGTAGTGGGAAGGAAGCGGCCGTGGCCTATTTTGTGGGAACCATCCCGGCATTAGCCTAGACTACAAAGGGAAACCACGAAAAAACCTGTGAAGATGGTCGGCGGCGAGGATCGAACCAGTTTCGATATTCCCCTCGTCTCCCGGACCACATGAAGCGAGCGCGTTAACCACTACGCTACATGTGCCGGTATTCTCTGAAACCATAACTACTAAATTTAGTAGAGAATATATTCACACTTTTTCAGCGTCATAATAATACGCGACCGACATACCAACCTACGCAAGAAAACAATATTAATTTCCAGCTCCGAATGTTGGCAGTCTTGACTCGATTTATTGGCTGCGTACCGCGACGATTCTCTTACAAACGATCCACTTCGTTAACTTCGTACTTTACGTGCCTTTATTAATGGATTGTGAATTAGACTGAAGATATTTACCTTAAGGGGGTGCGTGCACGTTTATAAAAATAGAGAAATTTACGTTCACTAATTTCTGTATCTGTTCAAAAACCAGCGTATAATTGGATGAAAAGTTCACATCTCCAAGATAATTTTATGCTCTTTAATTAATATGACATTCTATTTCAGTGAATTCAATCAGTCTTAAGATGATACATCAATGAATAAAAAGAATGTGACGACATTAATTGACGTATTATCTCAAAACTGATTGAATTCACAAAAATAAAATGTCATATTAATTGAAGAGCATAACATTATCTTAGAGATGTGAACATTTCATTCAATTACACTGGTTTATTAAAATGCAGGAAAAAAATAGCGAAGATAAAATTCTCGATTTGTGTAAGCCCTTTAAGGCGTCCCCAGTCTTCATAGGGAAAAACTTCTCGGTTTTGCATTTTTAGTATTTTTTTGTCTCCTGCGGTACAATTATATTCATTTTTATTACATTCATCATCTTTAGAGTGACAATTTTGTTTCTCTACTCAAAATATCTTCATTTATGATATAATTGGTTTTCACCCATTTATCCACTCATTTCATGTAACTTTCTATTCAACTTCTGCGAATTACTCGCACGTGTATTTTGCTCGCCCTATTGAAGAGTTCAAAGTGATACCCAATTAGTCTTTCAAGCTGTATTCAGCTTTTTTCTGCTTCTTCAATAAACTGCTATTTCTTGTTAGTTCAGCTCTTTCAGCCCTCTTCAACCGCTTTACGTCATCACTTGGTACAGAGTTTATTTACCTATTACAAGACCACATATCTCAATATGCGCATTGACCACTTCAACATAAAACCCCTAGTATCCACGAGAGATGGAGGAGTGAAACATCCGTGCGATAGTGGTGTGGGATGGAGGAGACGGTCGCTCGGAACCTTCATTTCTGGTTACAAGTTACAGACGAGAAATGAAGTAACGAAACGTCCGTGCAATAGTGATTCGGGATAGTGAAGACGGTCGCTCAGAACCTTCACTTCTCGTAGAAACACGTATACAAGTGTATCATCGAGAGATGAAGGTTCCGAGCGACCGTCTCCCCATTCCACACCATGAGCGCGCGGATGTTTCGCTTCTTGATCCTACGTGGATGTAAGAATATACTGCTAAACATTGTTATAGATTTGTAGAGGACTTGAACTTTTCGGCGAATAAAGTCTATATTAGCTAAATCATTATTTAATATGGTGAGCTACAATAAATAACCGTAATACATTTTGACCTTTGAACTTCATATTTGAACTAACGTTTCGAAATAAATTTCAGTGATGTAGACAGACCTAAGCCCACGTTGGACTGAAGTTTGAAATTGAAAACTTGACAAATTTGAAATAATTTCATAGAATATAACCTCGCAACTTAATCCAAGTAAATTATGACGTGGAAGCAAATTGCAATTTTTATGAGGAATATATAGGCTACATTTTATGAGACATTTTATGATGCGGTTTGATTTGAACAGTTAATTTGTATAACCAATATGCGTAAGGTTTTGATTTGTTTAAGACCTACAGCTTGATTTCCGAACTTATATAGGCCTAGTCAGGTATGAAGTATTAATTAGTTGATTTTTAGTTGAAGTATAAAATTAAAATGTATAATCAAGGGTGATAGCACGTTATAACCCATCAGTTATCGCATCATAATCCAATAAGAGGCCATTTTACCAACTATAGTAATCAAGTAATAATTAATGTTTTATTAATTAGGATACGAAAATAACATGTGTATAACCAATTGGGTGACGAATCATTTTATCATTTTATATTCAATTCCGATCGTTTCTCAGTATTGAACCATAACATTTCTTAGAGGACATCACAACCCTGAAACTAGATTTTAACGAATAATGATGATATTCATTTCCCTAATTTGAGAGAAAACTAGAAATCTTCATCTCAATCAAAGTAATTTCAATCAATTCATTTGTCCGCCAAGACTTGGCCATTTTTCTGACTCATGACGTGGAAATTACTCGATTCTGTTTATGTGTCTAGACAAAATCGGTAATGTCTACGTCATGATCTCTAGTAGACAAAATAATTAATTATAATTTCTCAAATTGGGATGATGATTTCTAGTTTTCTCTTAAATTATGGAAACAAATATCGTCATTATTCATCAAAATCTAGTTTTAGGGTTGTTATATCCTTTAAGTACCGGTATAAAAAAAACTTCAATGATACCATGTTATTTTCAAATAATTTCAAATTTCAAACAATTAAAATATTTAACACAATTATTATAATTCACATAAAAGTCGTATTCATATAAATCCTCGCATGTCGCCATGTCCGGTTCAACGTCTTCCGACTTTTACTGCGTAATAAATTATGTAAATAGAACGCCGTGCACCGCCGTCTGTGTTTACCGCCCGGTCTGTACAAGCACCGAGCGAGCCGCCGACGTCGACCGGCTTCTGCGCCTCAACCGATCACCTCTGACGTCACCATCACAAGCAACAGCCTTGAGAAACTACCTTCGTTTTATTGATCCAAAAACGTTCTGTTTTTACGTAGCAGTTTAAGAGGGCATGAGATTTGATTTTAAAGACATTTCACTTATTTCATGATGACATGTAAATATAGTCGATAGATATACTCCCAAAAATGTTTATTCTTGAGGCAGAAACTGAATTCCGGTTCCACCTACACACTTCCATGATTGCAAGTGGTACCGCCACTAGCCGCTGCCGGCTGAGCACTACTAGCACAATAGTACAACAATGTAAACATTATACATCTAGCTGTAGCCCCGCGTTTCAAAACACGGGGCCGTAACATAGCCTCTCGGCCGTGCTTAATGATTATACAGTACGCCTACTGCGGTCAAAACGAAACAACGCAATTCGCCACCCATCCAAGGGCCCCGTCGTACCCGCCGTTGACCCCAGCCGGTCGTCGTGAAGGACATCGCGACTCGAGTGCCCCATGCTCTCCCATCTCCCCGTACCTCCATACCCCACACGCCCCTATGTCCTGAAATACACGGTTCCCCGGCTACAGCCGATGGTAAGACCCAATCATCACACCATCGAACCATCCAGAATAACACAAGTCCCCGCCAACGACCAACCCCTCTGCCCCTTCGCCCTTCCGTGCTCCCCTATGTTTTAAAACGTTCTCGAATGCTCTGGAACCAGTGTGACGGACAGGAAGATAGGCAAAAAGACAGAACTGGGAGAACCTATGTATAATAGAATCGCCCAGTACCATGTGTCCGTGCAGAACGCCTGCACGCGCACGCTTTCATTGCTATAACAAATGGTCGGTTGGACCTCCTCGCCAAAGGTGACACACCCGCAGCAGGAGACGTACTTTTAGACCTTACACGTACGCCATTGTGCGTCTTCATTCTTCAGTTAGTTAATTGAAAAATGCTCGCTGCCTGGCGACAGGTTTCTCAACTCCGTAACCGTTGTAACCGTTCACACCACGGGTCCCTCTAGTTTTAGAGATATCAGAACAGTTAGTTTGTTATAATAACGACCGATTGCAGCACAATCGCGCACGCTTCGCTGACTAGCGGTCGGAGGCGTTACTACTATAAACATGTGGGGTGAAGGGAAAGAAGGGAGTGAAGATCAGATAAACTAAATTTCAGAATCATACCTATAAAACCGTTTTGATACAAATAAATAATTTATGTTATCTTGATTTACAGCACACATGACATGACTTACCCTGGTCTTGTATGCCAAGCGCACATGGTTAAACAGTTTGTTTTTAGGTTAGCCCAAAGTCAGATGTTTTACGAACACACCGATATCATACAAGATAAAATATCTCGAAAAGTAATCAAATTATGTATGTGACGCGAGATGCATGTTTTGTGACCATTTTCTGTGTGAACTAAAACATAAACAATCGTAGTGGCTTTCCGGATGAACGTATTGTTGTTAAACTTCTACACATCGTGCAGAGAAGTACCTTCTAAGATATATCCGATCCATAATAAACATTCACAATATTTTAAACAATAATCACCCTAGTGGGAACTTTTTCCCCTGTGGTGACTGGGGACGCTTTAAGGGGGTGCGTGCACGGTGTTTACAAAAATCTAGAAATGTATCTTAACCATTTTCTCCCATTCTCAAAAACCAGTGTGATTGAATGAAAAGTTCACATCTCCATGATAATTTTATGCTCTTTAGTTAATGTGATATTTTATTTTTGTGAATTCAATCTTTTTTGAGATAATACGTCAATGAATTTCATCACATTCTTTTAATTCATTGGCGTATTATCTTAAAACTGATTGAATTCACTGAAACAGAATGTCATATTAATTAAAAAGCATAAAATTATCCTGGAGATGTGAACTTTTAATTCAATTTCACTGGTTTTTGAACATATAAAAAAATTAGCGAAGGTGAATTTCTCTATTTTTATAAGAACCGTGCACGCACCCCCTTAACGCTACCATCATCAGCGCGCTGCGTGTATGGTGTACGTAGGTTGTGGCCGACGCCGACGGCTTGGTGCGCAAGTGTAGTCTCGTTGGGCTCTGACGTGGGCGACGTGCGATGGATGGACCGAGAGAGTAGAGGTGGGTGTAGGCGGTGGTGGGAATGTGGGTGACTCAACTTTTTTGGGGTGACTGTTGACTCTGATTTGGATTTGTCAAGTTGTGTAAATGTCGCTAGATGGTAAGGAATGTCATACGTGAAAGTATTATGCAATAATTGTATGTCATAGTTTTAATAATAAATAATTTTTGTATGCAGTATGAAAACAATTGATTTCAATTAATTATAGTGTGATATGGTAAATCAGTTGCCGCCCCGGTGGCTAAGTCAATTATCGCTAGCGGTAGTAACTGAAGTCACCGTTGGGCGTGGGTTCGAGTCCCGCATAAGGCATGGGTTTTTGTGAACGTCTTTTCACCTATCATAACTTCATCGTTTCATTATCATCCGCTCATCCGTACCCCCGTATAACCTAGCTGTTGGTGGGGTCGTTAAGCAGCATTTAAAAAAAAAAAAAAATCAGTCATCGATAAAATTTATCCTGTTATTTTATTATTCTTTCAAATATGTTTTTATTGTGATTTTTATATTTTAATTAATTGATTTTTATTCTGTATTCAGAATCTTCTTCATTCAGGGTAACTCACCTGCCTTATGACATATCATAATGCATCAAACCGAGCCATATCCATATTAAATACCGTATTTCTTTGATAATTTAGGCCTTTTAGGTCCTATGGAACAATTCGTTTGCATTGTAAATTCAAAAAAGAAACAGATCCATTGGTATTTAGTTGTTGATTGTCATATAGAAAATTATAACAATATTTCATGCACGAATCCTATTGTCTTGATAATCGTTAGTTAACGGGATGAGTAATGGGCTGCTAATGATACGTAGGGCCCCGCACTCCGCCTACCCCTCACCATCACCACCCTCCTACGCCCACGAGCACACCGTCCTCAGTCTTATATATTGCAAGGTATAATTATTTACTGTATATTGAGAAATATCATAGTCATTTCCCTACATTTATATAAAATGTATCTGTAGGTCTACACATATGTATTACATCAGCAGCTAAATAAAATTGAAAAACGTATGAACATGTCCCAGGGTGGGTATTCACAAAGAGTCTTTTTTTAGGCTACTAAGCTTTTTCCTTGTAGGCCCTATGTAGGCTATACTCGGCTTGTATTATTTCGGGTTTGTGCCCTATTATGATTTATGGACCGCTTGGGTTTGACACCAAAGCTGCGGACCCCCTCTTACCTCAACAACAGTAGCCTACTTGTACTTGCCCTTGTGTATCAAGTACAACCGACGTACGATCGTCACTTTGAATGAATTAATATTGGGGTTTAACGGTGCGTCAACGGCGTGGTAATATTGAGGTGATACAAAATTTTGTTCTGATTTATAACTTATTTTCGTACTGCTATAAAACTATAATAAATATCAACTATACTTCATTAACAGTTGTAAACTTATTAGTTATTAGTTTCTTACCTATTCACGAAATGTTTTGACATCATCTATTCCCACACGTAAAGACGTCACTATAGCCTCGACTGTTTTATACATCACTCACATGTTTTATATAAACAAATATATCATAATCATACTGATAATTATTTTGCAATTGAGCATAAAGCATATTAGATCATAATGGCAGTCATAATGATTGATAAATAATATTCGAAGAGCACGTGAATAGACCGTTCGCGCTTTTATTTAGCACAGCCTTGCGTCTGAATCGTTCTTGACATTGATTCCTACCGCAAAATACATTTCATCAAGCAGGCTGCTCTTTACTTGTACTGCACGTAAAACTGATTCCTTTTCCGGTTTGACGAGGTAAATCCTGAGAATATCTGTGTATTATTAGAAAAGTAATCTATTTAATTCATAAAACATCACTTAATGTATTATATATTGGATTATATAATTGAGTACTCTATTTATTACTGATTGAATATTAATTTTATTGCAGGCCTATACCATTCCTGAAAGATGTCGGACGCTGAAGTGTAAGTGTGGTTGGAACTTAACCTCTCAAATTTCATATTCACAATGTTGACAAAATTACTCTGTTTTGCCGTTTGCAGTTTTTAAATCAGATTGTATACCTTCTGATGATTTAACTACGATTATAAGTAACGAATTGAACCCTAACAGGCGCTGTCTGTATTTGTTTCTAATACTCATCAAAATAATTCTACCATGTCTGTCAAGTGTTGAAAAGTTCTAGGCCTAGGCTAGACTTGGTCTATCTTTCCCCTAGGGCCACTTATTTCCAATTACCTCTTTATTATCAGTAGGGCGTAGCTAATTATGAGTATACTTACAGTGATGATGTACCCTCGGCTGCGCCACCCGCACCTGCTGCTGATGGAGTAATGGATATCAACACAGCTCTCCAAGAAGTCTTAAAAATGGCCCTCACACACGGAAGCTTGACGCATGGCCTTCACGAAGCCACCAAAGCTCTTGACAAGTGAGTTTAAAACAAGTATGCTAAAGAATCAGTAGGCCTATATAAAGTGATAGACCCAGATAGGCCTAAAGTATGAATGTCAGTAGACCTAGGCCCATATAGTGAGGGTAATGTGACGAATGGTATAACAGCTAGGCCTAGGCCTACTTGTCAAATTTGTATTCATGTTCAGACTGGGCCTATATTCCTAAAAAAAACGGAATTGTTTACTACAAATGTAACATGAATGTCCATTTAAACTGGTCAAAGTAGTTGTGTAAGTGAACTTGATAAAAATGTTACGTTTAGCCTATCTGGCTGAGAGAGTAGGCCTATCTGAAGATCAGGCAGCCAAGTTCCACTAAATTACTCTGGGGGCTGTCGCCCCTTGCCGAGTGATTGCGCATGTAAGCCTACAGGGCATTGTAGTGTATAATACAACCTGTAAGCCTAATCATGGCAAAATGTAACTGCAGTGGGATTCTGTATAATATTGTCGAACAAGATTGAGTCATTTTCGTTGACCATTAGGTTTTCGGTCGATAACTCTATGACAACTCGACTATCTCGATCGACAAATCTTCTCGAGAATACCCTGTTGTTAACTGTTGTCGATGTCGAGAAAGGTCACGTTCAGACAGAAATGGCGGCGGTCTTTTTGTTTTGAAATATTCCGAGCGAAGATGAACCGTCGTCTATTGTTTTTAATCGTAAAATAGTATGATCTAATACCGATTTCATGTTTTAAATATCATATCTATGCCAAAACTCATTTAAAAAGCTCTTTTTAATCCAAGTGATTGTTATCTACATTTCATCGTAAATTTGACAGCTAAAATTTAAGGTTATGTTTTCAGTGTTTTTGTATTGGCGTAGTACACAGCCTGTCTTGTCGCGCCGGCGCAGCATTGGCGGTTCTTGAAAAAGTCGAATTACATAGGCCCCCTATTGGTCAAGAACGGACATCATATGACGTATTTGTCGACCCAAGACTTCTCGACATGTGCTAACAATTGAGATTGTGTGCGTATAGAGAATAGACTGTTCTCCCTTGAGAACCCTTTATATACCCTTTATATAACCCTTTAATAGACCCTTGAGTGAGTTCCCGATCGTTCGTAGTCTCGATGGAGATCGCTATCGACTAAATTTCAATGAAGATAGAGAATCCCACTGCTGGTTTGGGTGTTCAATTGTCATCCTGCAGGTCAATGGAATTGGTCATTTTGTTACTTTTTAAATGCACATTATATCCGTACGTGTCGTAGGCTAGTTGTCACGTAGGCAGGTCATTCTTACGTCTATATTTACACAGATGAAGGAGCTGACCACCGTGTGTAAACACAAATATAGGCCTGGCATGGTTTTTCCAGATTTTCTTGATTAGTTAATACAGTAATACGAAAGTTTGATATCCTACACGTCCATTGTAAGCAATTAATTACGACCTTGCAATATTTACAAATTTAGATAGCTAAACAAGAAGTACCGTAATTCATGTTACTGCATTATTGATAGCATGGATTGTTACCCTAATGAAGCTAGCATGATTCTTAAAGACGTAAATGAGTGGACGAATAGAAATGAAAGCCCCAATGCATCAATATTTATATTTCATATATATATATACGTATGCCATGTAGCCTCAGAGGCCTACGTTATAATTTCCCCTATGGTCCACTGGCACGGGACCAAGATCTGACATTTGAAACTCGAATCTTGATACTGTTTTGAATCGATACTGGAACCCTCAATGAGGGTTACGATACAATGAGTAGGTGGGACCGGAACCAAAATAACAGGTTGGGTTCTTGAACATTGACGTTCACAAGTAGAGTAGGGCTTGGTTTAAGAATATCAGTTTGTGATAAATGATGATGCAGAGTACCCAGTAAGAGAAATAGTGAGGTGGATACAGGTTGGAGAAATCACGTATAGAGCACAACACACACACGAATCAGAATAGAGGACTTGTGTGCATTTGTCCAACCTGTAGGCCTACCCACCGCATTATTTCTCTTACTCTGTACAGTGAAACCTCAATGCATCGTTCCCGGAACCATCGTTTTCCTGCTTGTATCATTCATTTTTTCTCACCCAATTTCCTTATGATGAGTGCTAAATTTTTCTGGATCGATCGTTTTCCTGCATGGATGGTTTCATTTTCCTGGTCTCTTGAAAAATGATGGACAGAGGTTTCACTGTACCATCATCTATCATATATCTCTCACATCAACCAACACAAACCGATATTCTCTCAATCACGGGTGAAACGATGAGCCAATTGACAGGCGACCTACTCCTATTAACACCACTATTCTCATTCTAGACGTCAGGCGTTGCTGTGCATTCTGGCCGAGAACTGCGACGAGCCGATGTACAAGAAGCTTGTCCAAGCCCTGTGCAATGAGCACCAGATCCCCCTAATCAAGGTCGACAACAACAAGAAGCTCGGCGAGTGGGCGGGACTCTGCAAGATCGACAACACTGGCAAAGCACGCAAGGTCGTCGGATGCTCGTGTGTCGTGATCAAGGACTACGGTGAGGAGACGCCTGCCTACGATGTTCTCAAGGAATACCTTAAAGCACTGAGGGAGCCATAATTCATTTTTCAATTATCAAAACTATTAAAAAAAATTAAAACTTCTTATATGTAAGAAATAAATGTTTTCGTTTTGATTCAACCTTTCATTTCTTCTACCTTCCTGCTGTTTGGTTATGGCCTATGGCCTGGGGCATGTAAGCCTATGCTAAAATCAGATATAGAGGCTTAGAAATAAACCAGGTCATGTTTTTTTACATTCAAACAAGACTGTTAGAACTTATAAAGTTTATTGGTTATAAATATTTTTCGGATATTCTTTAGATCGAACCTTGGGAGCTAGCTCCAAATATAATGATGACATTTTTACTAGGCCTGTGCTTACAAAACAAGTTGTGCAATTTATCAAAAAGGATCTTAACAAATGAAATTCACTACTTTTCAGATAAATTAATTGATGAATGAATTCTACAATAGTAGAAAAACTGAGTGAATGTTGCAACGTAACATAGGAGCAACACTACTCCAGTTAAACCTGGCTTTGGTCACCTGTTTGACTTATCGAGTCTACAATTTTATTGCACAATGGCTTATGGTCTTTCCAGTTCTTGACCTGACAGTCTCTGAAAAGAAAAAATATTACAAATTAAAGCTGCGCGAATGAATGATACTTTGCTTTACTGCGTCCAAACTATTATCGTTTCCGTGCCGAGGTATTTCGGAATTACACTTTTTGCGTTTCAAAAAATTACAGGTGTGCATTAACGTTGAGTACTAATATTACATCAAATGATGAATTGCTGTAAACTTATAAATATGCTGCTATAAAAAGTTCTGAGGTCTACCAGTTTGAAACATTCTACTCGCTAACTGTAGTTCAGTGCCAAACCAAATTTATAATACTACATAAAGTACTTGGGACTAATCTAAATCAATCGCTATGACCTAACACAACCATTTGGCTCACAAACAGCTGTTGCCATAATTTCTATTACAATATTTAGTGTGATACAAATTATGAGAAACTGACATCTAGGCCTGAGTGAATATAAGGCGGGGGTTCTATGAATATTTCCATTCATACCCTAACCTTTGTTGGCGAGGTTGATAAGCAAACAATCAAGACTCTGTTAACAGGCTGCAGGCACTCAAGTTTTCACACCATGAACTCTCATAGCCGTATTTCTTGAGATATCTATTTCACACTTTGTTGCATGATTAAACTGATTATTTGAAAGTGAGGCTTAAATCAATGCGGAATTTTAATTTAAAAAGTGATAACATTTACGTTCTTTAAATGAAGAAATTCTTGTTCAGGAAGAAATAGATGAATATTTCTGACCATAAGAAAAAATATCTTGAAAGTGTGAGGTATGAAATTAACGGCATTGAGCGGGCACCCGTCCTCTAGGTCTGGCTAGCAAATATGGGGTTTTTCTCGAGCGTGTCAACTCTGAAATGGGGTAGTGGCCAACTAAAAATGGGTAGTTCCAAAAAACGAATGGTTGTCATTGTTATCGAGTGGTTTGCTTACCTTCCACAGTAGTAGTAGGTCTTGCATCTGGAGCATCGCTGCGTCGTTTCGTCACCGCAGCCTGAACACCGACGTGTGTTCGGTTCCAACGCCTCGAGCACATCCATGTCGTACGTGTCACACACCCTGCGAGAAACAAGCTTCGGTGATAACTCTGGATTGGTGGGTAAAACAATGGAGATGAAATGGATGAAAAAACGCCCATATACGGTAATAGAATTCAATTCAAGACAGTTAGCGCTCTTTTAGAAAGAATTCAAAGTAATAAAGTGCCCATGGCATAACTATCTCTTATTATTAATCTAGTTGTTAAAGTATTAGTAAGGTTAGCTACAAATGTGGCTTGAATGTAACGTGACCAAATAGGTGATACGTATATAACGTATTAGTTTCACTTTACTCGAAAGATGTTTCAAATTTTCTAGAAAATTTATTGCGTACCCTTTAGCTACCACCATCATCTGTTGCGTATCTCCTTGGAACATTTCGTCAGCTTGTTTCCGAGCCAACTGCTTCCACTTCTTATTGCTGCGATCCAACAGTTTTGCACGCATCTAGAAAGTATGTTACAGTTGAGACTGCACGAACGTTGATTCAGCCAAGTATTAGTTCTTTGCGGGGGTAACTTGAACGGTGAGAATTGTAAAACGCATGTATTCATATACGATGGATATACTGCGAAGGCAGTTTACATTGAAACGAGATTAAATTTCTCGTACATACGGTACCTCCAATCCCTTTGTTTATGTCTCAAATAAGTGCGACTTTCCGCACTCTAGTAAACCTGACAAGCAGGTTAAATTGTAGTTGGCTACAGTTCAGAAAGCCAAACTAATTGCAGATAGATGAGGAGATTGAAGGTGTGTATGGGAAATTAAATCTTGTTCTGTCGTAAGTGTGAACTCTCTTGGTACTTGGTAGTAGGCCTATCTATAGTCTGACATATTTTTAATACTAATATCGTGCATTACAACGCGGTATTTCATTTAGCCAAGAATGACCCAAGTGACTGTGTATCGATCTACTGAACCACTGTGGCTACCTCTGGAAGTAGTTCGAGAATAATCGGCCGTTTACTGGCCGGTGGTAGATTAGAAATGGACAGCTGACTGAGCCACTGTTTCAACTCGATCAACGGAGACAACTGGTCGATAACCGTCTCGTGAAGGTAGCGCTGCAGCTAAAATAACATATTTGTAATTATTAAACTGTGTTTACTGAGCGCAACCACTACGCCTAGAAAGAGCTTGTTATTATACATTTATGTACGATAGAAGAGGGTTGTCTACCAACATAACAAACACAAATATCGCTGTTGTATTTGTGTAGTTGTGGTTGTTTGAGTATCAATGATTTTTGAGGATGAGATTCATGATCAAAAACACAGATTATCTTTCAAAAGAGTTGAATCTTTAAATCTGTAGCGAGTCTCGCTGTAATAACCGATTATTTTTACAATTATTTATTTGCTAGACGACCTTTTTGTATATAAGTGTAGTACTACTGATAGCAAGTTCCTCTTACGTCACAGGATATTTGATGACAACACTCTTTAATTCAAGAAATTAGATCAGAGTAAGGGCTGGTATCACCAAGTCAGTTAGCCTCCATTCGAGAGTTGGTGATAACAAATAGCAAGGGTAGCCAAGGTGGTAACAACCTCAACCTCAGTTATTCCCACGTTGGTAATTCTGGCACTAAGGCTCGGTATTACCAAGTCTAGTTAGCCTTTATCTAGGAGTTGTGAAAAGAATAACATGCGTTAAAAATTAAAATGGTGATAACAACTTCAAACTGACAGATTTACTCTCACGTTGGTAATTCTGGCACTAAGAGAAGTACTAAACTGATATTATATTGTAGCCTGTTGTGTTCGAAGCTAATTTTTAAAAGACAAGTATTTTGAAAAACCATCCAAACATTCAGAATTGTAATACATTTATTTTTATAAAACAAGATAAATCAGCTATAAGGCAGACCATAACGCTAGACGGCTAATGAAGAGAACAGTACTATTCATTTCCAATCATAGTTGTCACAATGTAAGTTTGAGTTTAGCTCACTTTGACTAGTTGAGTCTGTCGGTACTCGTTGATATCGTAATGAGCCGAGCACCTTGGATCGAGGAGCAACTGGTGGAGCGTCAACCACAACTGCGCTTCGACTCGAGTGACTTTCATGGCAGCCTCACCGTGAGTCGGTTGCCAGCGGTCGCCTGCGAGGAACAAGGAATGGCGTCAACATGTACATTCTTTGTCATTTTTTCTTCTATTAACATTGAAACTTGATACAAAATCACTGTTCCCCAATTGAGGATATATGGATCAAAGTAGGATCGTTAGAACGGTGTATCACAAGGGCGATATTTTTAATTGAAAACAATCTTAATTTTTAATTGAAAAACTTTGAGACCAAGACTGCGCTGTCTGAGACCATACTTTTTTGCCGCAGCTAAAAATCTTTCGTTACACAATGAACACAAAAACAATATGAGTAATGACATAAATTGGTATAATCAATAATAAAGGCTAGAAACCAGAAATTCAACATGTATTTGCTTGAAGATATTTGGAAGCGTCAAATGGTGCCATCCCAAAACTTGGTCGAGTAGCTAACAATGGAATTAACTCACTTTTGCTGCATCGGTCGAGACATTGAGGCTGTGAAAAATAGTTACCCACCAAGGTGTACACGAGCGACTTGACTATTGATTTGTCCACTAATCACATCTTCCAGTTTACCTTCAAATACTAGCGTACGTCCTGCGGCATCCTTCCTGATCCACGGCGAGCTTTCACGGACCGCTGCCAGCATTATCGGAAAATCGTGAGTAGTGAACACGCGGGTAGTGGCGGTTAGTGGAATGCTACGTGGGTGAAAATACAATATCAGATACTACATAAAAACATCATGTTCATTCGACTAAGCTAGGTTTCTTGGTTTAATGATACTTTTTCCTATTTTTTGTGTTACTGTACTTTTATGAGAAGGTGCACTTTACACTAGGATCTACCTCTTTATCAGAATATTGTATCAATAGGCCTATTGTTTTATACACAATAATTACGAAGCAAACTATTTTTTTTATAGAGAATCTTGTTCGATACGGTAATAATAGAAATAATTCTTAAGTGTCTTTCCTGTTGATTACATACTTTTCAAAGTTGGAAGCTATATAGCGTATTAACGAGATGCAACGTATTCCAATCGTAAAACTAAGTCTCTTTTGATGTGTCTCCAATTCCTTTTTGTTTGACACCTGTACACCAGGTTTCGGCTCACTTTCTTCATTATATCCAACGACTTTTGTTATTTGAAAAGCGCAGTAATCAATTAAATCAATTACGCAATCGCCCAATGCCTCGCAGCAATCTTGATGGTAGAGTATTGTTTCTAAAATGGTAATTGCAGTTGCTTCGTGAAACATCTGAAATTGGTAAAAGAAATTTTTTAACTACCGTACTCGAAACTTTGATCTACCTAGACCAGTATTGGTAGGCTTTTATGGATTGAAGAATGCTCGTGAAATGCAGGGGCATCGGAAACGAACAGAGGGGGTGCTTTGTCTCTCCTAAAGTAGACAGTTCTCACACACGGGCAAATTTGAAAAATATTTCTACTATAAATTTAAAAGAATTCAAATGTATAGACATCTTTGAAAATAGAGATATTGCAATTTTCTAAATTCTAGTTTTGTCATTGGAGATCTGTGGGGGGTGGTTATAGTAGTCCGAGCACAATACTTGTGACCATACTCTTTATTGTGCCGACCGTGCAAACAAGGGCATTGAAGTGGCATGGCGTAAAAATGTACAAGTTGCTACAGACAACTGCTCAAGTGAGCATATTGCGTTCAAAAATCTACTCGAAACTGTGTTGGCTATAGCTATTTGCTTCCACATATTTTGCAAAATACAGAATAATGAGTTTTCATCTCTTCACTTGTAGTGTTGGATTTTATGGCAAGAAATCAGAATATCTGTAGAAGATATTCGATTCAGAGGTCTACATCTATGCAAACAAAATACTCTTACGATATTAATGTTTATTTAGAGTTGAATATTTCCTATAGAGTTTTTGCGTTTTGGTTGAATTTTTTCTTTAAGTTGTACAATTTTAACGATTACATGGAATATTTGAGTGCTGAAAAAATCTCGAAGATGATTTACCGGTAGTATTGACTACTGACTAATATACTATTGTAGACCTATTGACTTACCACTAAATATGGCATGAATGTGTTGGATGAATTAGAAGGGCAGTGGTTCAAAATTTCTGGAAATAACTTTTCCCTCCAAATTTGAACGCACACAGCTTCGTGAACAAGAACTTTCACTTTATCGTACGACACAAGAAGGTTTCTGGCCGTTTCTTCTTGAACATTGCGAACTTCAAAGATGGCCTGTTGACTTACTTTTTGAAGTCGTTGATGGGCTTCGTACCACCTAATTGTTGAAAAAATATTAATCAATTTCTATAAATTAAAATTAATTACTAATCAATTATTGATTTCTTTAAAATTGATTTCATTAATCTCTAGTGTTCTATTGAGACTACAGTAAAAATGGATACACAATCATAATCAAAAAATATACATTCATCACCACTCATTTTTCTCCATAATTACTGGGCTTCTTACTTAATCTATTATTGTAGCCTATTAGTTGTACAAAGCAAGCTTACCCTAATGTTCCAAGTTCATCAATTTTCGATGGTTTGAAAGTTTTTATGTACAACTCCAACTCATTATACATTAAAATGTTGCTAAGAGTATCCGTCATTGTGCTTTCTTGTCTTATATATTTTATAAATAGCACTAGCCTACATTGAGTTTCCCGTTATTATGACCGAATATTGGAACATTTAAAATGCGTTTTTTATAATATGGAATTATTCTCGCGGCCATATGTAAACAAGATTTCACCGCCTTCCATTTCAAATTCCCTCTTTTCATAACCGACACTTCCAAGCGCTAGTGCTATGGGATTACGGAGACGGTCAATCGAAACCTCCGAACGAGGAAATTAAAGAGGAACCAACATGACTACTGAGGCGAATGTTAATTTGTTTTCAAATGTTGGCTATGCTCAACTTTGACGGTTAGTCGGTTAGGTTTGAATTTGATTGTTGGGTGTGTGACTGTGTTTGTTCGTCAACGAAAAGCGAAAGAGTTTTAATGTAAAATAGCTAAATATTGCAGATATTTAGCATAAAGTTACTTTTAAAGTTACTGCACAGACCTGTGCTATTATTTAGTGACATATCTGCGTTTTACATTCATAATAGCAGACATTATAATAGACATTAATCTGGCAAAGGTTTGACAATGGATCCTTTCACACAGGTAGGCCTAAGCTTACATATAACCGAATATAACAAATTCAAATGTAGACCTACTCTAATCCTAGGACCTAGCCTAGGGCCTACACAATAGATTATGGTGTGTGGTTAGGCCGTACAGCCAATGAGTTAAACACTATAAACTCAATGATATGGTCTAGATGTAGCCTAGTCAATGCCTAGGGCTCCGGCTAGGCTAGTGCATCAAGTTTGTAATGCCTAGGGCCTAGGCCCCTACACAATTCCCAGACACCCGTATGCCATAGGGTAGGCCTAGGCCAAGTCATTAACTAGGCCTACAGACACAATGGTTTAGTCTGTAGATCATAGATAAGTCTAGGTCCACGCTGAGATATAGGCCCTAGGCTACAAGCTCAGTGTTTGCCTAGGCCTAGTCATCAAGTTTGTAGTGGCCTAGGGCCATAAGTGACATTTGGGGCCTAAGCTAGGCCTACTCTACTCTAGGTGAATAGGCGTATCATCACTGAGTACTAGCCTACTTTGATCTATCTTTGTATATATTTGGGACTGATCTTTTTTTTCATTTCAGCGAATGTTGGATCGAGCTCGTTTGCGCCGAGAGAAATTAGACACACAGCTAATAAATGCTGGGCAGGAAGCACCAAAGAAACGATCTCCACTTCAAGAGCAGCAGAGTCAAACGCACAGCGTAAAAATTACCACTGAAGGTAGGTCCCTATACCATAACATAGACCTATGCCTCATTGCAAGCAAACTGTTCTAATAATTTAGACCTAGGCTAGTAAAAGTGCATAGGCCTACAATCCAGATTATCAAATGAATTTTCAAATGATCAATGAAGTGTTTATTTTGTTGTGACCTTTGCAAATTGGTGTAAACTTGTTTTTGTTGTTTCTGATAAATTTGTTCTGTTACTTGAAATTTTTGTTACTTGAATTGTTGTTTCCTACCGGTACTAAGTTTTGTTTTGAAAAAAAATTGTATGTAGGCCTGTATAAATACTTTTGGTCACGGGTCATTGGTAGGTCTACGGTAATTTTTTTACCACATAGAACTTTAGTGTTTTTGTGCCATTTCGAATGTTCAAATGGAGAATGTATGGTATTGTATAATAGAGCCCACAACGCCCATTCGGGCTTGACAGTGGCATAATCATAATGAATCAAACGAACGTGAACACAAAATAAAATGTCAAGTTAAAACTTGAATAACATCATTAGGAACAGGCCTGAAATAAACATTACGTACAAAATAGAATATCATAGAAACAAAGATATAAACAAAATGAGATCAGGATAAATAGTGAAGATTAATAAGTAAGTAGGCCTAGGCTTTCGAAATGAACCCTTTTCCTCTTTGGTAGCGAGTAAGTTACAAAACAAAATGTAGATATGAGACGCACCAAAATGATACACTTTCAATGCGTTGAAGGTAGGCCCTACTATCCAAGGGGTTAACAACTTGACATTTCAGTGTACACCTGATTTTTCATTCTCTTATTTTTCGTGTTCTCTTTTTTCATTTTTTCTGATTTTTTCTGATTTTCTGTTATCTTTTGACTTTTCTCGATTTAAGTTGTTTTTCTTGATTCTCTCTTTTTTCCCCGATTTTTTTTATTTCTTATGTTTCTTTTTTTCTCTCTTTGATTTTTTGTATTTTTCCTGATTTTTTTTTTCCAAAGTTGTTAACCCCTCAGTACTATCTAGTTAGAATGGTAGTGCTACGATTGAGAATAACTGGCAGTGAACAAGCCAATTGTGTAGTAGATTCCTCTTCCTGCCATGACTCAGTTTGTTCTCCTAGTAGAGGTGACATACAGCAAGCCCCGTTGCGCCGCTCCGCCGCCTCCTCGGGAACCAGAACCGAGCGTTGCCACCGAGGACAGCGAGGACGAGAGCAAGGAGAACGTGAGCGTCGACAGCGACTCGGATGACGAGACGTTCGAACGAGAGGGCGAGACGGAGAACAAGGGGTGTGCCATACGCGACGACGCCCGCAATCGCCTGCAGAGACTCGGCGCTCTTTATTCCGGTAATTAATCAATCCAGATGTTGGTGTAGCACAGTGGTTCCCAACTTCATTTTGACCAACCAGATGGCTTTTCAAACCAGTTTTTGCCCGGCTCCGTTGTTTGCTCAGCTAAGGTGATGCTTTAGAAACTGAAGTGAGCGGTGGGCAAGGGTTCAAGTCCCGCATAAGGCAGGGGTGTGTGTAAACGTCGTTTCACTTAACATAGTTTCATTAGCACCTGCTCATTTGTTCCTAATAAAATAATCCAACTGATGGTAGGTTCTTCAAGCAAACAATAATCAATCAATCAGTAAATGTTTTGGCAACATTAAGGACTATTCATCACCCCCCCCCCCCCCCCCTCAATCAGTTATTATTTTAATTATATTTTTAATAAATGATAATGTCATTGATTCAACTAACACCATTCTATATGAAATTATATAATAATTTATAATCTAAGAGAGAGTAGATATGATTTCGTACAATTGTTTTCGACTTCAGTCGTATAGTCAACGAATTGAGATTCTGGATTTTTTATGACTTTGAACTCATGTTCTATACAACTGGTCCTAAATGCTGTTGATCGCTCAACTTTCCTTCCCGAACCTCGTGAGACAATTGTGCGTCTTCTCGTTACAGGATCTCCGACCCGCCTGTCGTCGCCGATCCACCGCACCGAAGAGAAGTTCTTTGCCGAGGATTCGCCGGTCCAGCCCCAGGCCAAGGCTCCCGCTCGTACCGCTCGGTTGGCAGCCCTGGCCAACACCATCAACCAATGGGAGGACGACCTGAGCCATCCGACGGCAACGCACGACGATGCGGAAGACGCGGTAACGACTGAATCGAACGTGGAGAGGTGTAGCGTCGTCAAGTTGCAGATGAAGAGCACGGGAGTGGCTCCCGTCACTAAGAAGATCGTGTGGGATAAGAAAATTCTCGACAGTTTGGTGAGTGGAACATAGAGAACCCTCTATCTGTTGTAAACTTTTAAAGAGACCACAAAAAACAGCTAAAATACAGCTAAACAAATAACATTTTTCAGTCGTATATGCTTGACAATTACATGACATGAGTTATATACAGTGGTTATATTATATATACCATCTAGAAGGTATTAAAAATAGCTGTGTTTCCTCCGTAGATATTTCACTGAATTGTATCCCATGGACTCTTGTTTAAGTTGTTTATTTAACTGTGGTTAAGAGGACTAAGTAGTGGGACACTTGAGCATGTTAATTTGTGTTAAATCTATCTCTCAGAACTCCAGTAACAGTACAGAACAGTAGGTCATTTTGTATGTTTTTATGCTCTATCCTTTTGCCCCCCCCCCCCTCCCTTCCCACCCCAACCTGTGCTCACCTCGTTACTCTCATTTCACTTGTTTCTCTCACTCTGTGTCGTCATCTATCATTCATCTCATCGGCTATGACAAATTAATATTCCTTACATCAAGCCCTGCTGTCCAAAAATGTAGAAGCTTGTATTTATATATGTATGGTATTTGTCATGAGTCTACACTAGTGATTTGGATTTGTAGAGATTTTTTGGAAGACATTTCAGGTACTTTAGAAACTTGATTTCCCCACATAACTCCCATTGCCACAAAAAATAATCATTGTGCCTGCCCATCCAGAGCTGGAAGATACCAATTCTATAAATTCAGTTCAAATTAAAATTGTGAACCATATAACATGAGGTAACCAGCCAAATGGTCTCGTCGTACAAATGGAATGTCGTACAAAAATGAAATAATCTTGAGCATAATATAAAAAAATCTGTCCCTTCTCCCCGAGAAATTCTCAGGAAATTCTTTTCACCCTAGAGGAATTCTCCTCTCACAACAGTTACTAGTCCAGGCTACTGTCCGCTAACTGTACCAAGTCCAACATCTCTAATGTTTACCAAATAATACTGAATATCCTTGTAGTGAACAGTGTGTTCATTTGTTTGTATCTCACGTATTGTTTGTTTTAGGAATCGCAGGGCTATTCCCGTACCAAGTCCAACTCACGCCTCGTTTATGATTACCAAAAACGTTCTCCACAGGATTCGCCGGTGAAAACTGCGCCGTCGTCGAGCGCTTCGACCGCTGCCGTCAAGGAATCGTGGTTGAATTCCGCCCCCCAGTCGAGTCCGACTTCCAACAAGCCAAATCCCTCCTGGCGTCAAGGGCTTGCCTCGGCAAACTCTTCCAGCAATCTCGCTAAAAGTCCGGAGAAACAACCGTTCTTACCGGCTAGTCCGACGAAAACCGTATCCAGCCCGCGGATGGGCGTTGCCAACTTCCGATCCGTTGCCAACTCGCCGGAGAAAAAAGCCCCCGGGCAAGTTCGTAACGCGGCGGCGGTCAGTCCTCGGAAGCAGGCGGAGAACGGTTCGCCCGCCGCCGGTTCCGTCCTACACAAGGCGGCCATCTTCGAGTCGGTCAGCCCGACCAAGAGGAAGGATCCGGCTGAGATGACCCTGACGGAACGGATGGCGTTGTTCGAGAGGAACAAGGGCGAGGCGCTCGTGCCCAGGTGTCCGTTCGGACAGGCGCCGCCCGTTCAGAGGCAGCTGAAGAGCGAGAACAAGCCGCAAGTTCGTTTTGCGAGGTCGCCGGAAAAAGGGAGCGTGACTAGTGTGGTGAAACCCGTTGAAAAGGCGGTTGTCATTCCGAAAGTGGTGCCGAACGTTCCGGTTAAAGGTGAGTTTTTTCAATTGCTTATCAGGCTTAGCCAATCCGTAATAGTGGGCTAGGTTTCATTCACGGTGTTTAATTGCAGTGATATATATTTAATAATTTAAATATGAATTACGATTTCTGAAATTGAGATGATGATTTCTAGTTTTCTCTGAAATTTGGGCCAAATGAATATCGTCATTATTCATCAAAATCCAGTTTTGGGTTGTGATGTCCTTTAAACTACTAGGCTTACATGTAGTAGTAATTATGTTTAGTAGAAAAGCCATCAGCCACCAGAAGAATGAGATATAGCACTTGAATACCGTACTTACTCAACTTTTTTATTTTTGTACCTTTGTTCCAAAGCTCTTATTCTTGAATAAATAAATAAATAATATGTTGTTACAGTCATTAGACTTCTCAAAAATTGTATAACGTAGCCACATCTCGTACGTCATTAACGTAGTTAACGTAGTAGTAAACGTAGCATTATGAACACCGGTACTTACTTGACACTTCAATTTAATTTGTTCATTTCACCCATGTTCCAATATGCGGCATAAAAGTGTGTTCACAGGTGTTGTTGTTCATTGGTTTTGAAGAATTAAATTGGGGTGGTAAGATCTCCCTTGTGGTGCCCTATCCAAACGATCCTACCTTTCATCCTTACCCTTAATTGGTGAACAATGATGTTGTATTGAGATTCTATGTTATTATTTTTTTTAAATCGTTCCAAAGCTGTTATGCTAGAATAAAAATTAAAAAAAATTGAGACCGCCATTGGAGTTTTTGAAAAGTGTCTAACGTAGTAATTCTGTGCGTAGAATTACCGGCGCCTGCGAGCACAGCCGGCCCAAACAACACCGTGTCCGCCCAGCGCGAGATGTTCGAGCGCGGCGGCGGCCGGGTGGCGCACCAGACGATAGCCGAGACGGCGCAGACTGAGCGCCAGAAGGAGATGGCCATGCTGATGAACCGCTGGAACGCGAACAAGAACATCGAGGAGCCGATGGAGGTGGAGGAGCCGGCCAAGACGAGCTTCCAGCCGCAGACGAGACAGGTACCGTACAAGGAGTAATAGGTCGTCGTAGTGACGAGATGTCTTTACGAACAGAGAACCTTTAACTTCATTATACACTCTTCACACTCTGTATGTAGAATGTACACACTATGTACGCGTATATGCACTATGTATTCACGCGTAAACAGTTCAAAAATGTGTTTTTTGGCCGTCTACGTGTGGCAATTAAGCAATATGAGATAAACAGTTATTAGTACTGATACCGTCGTGAAGTTGTTGAAAATATCTGTTTCGTCTTCATTAGAATTTCGATATCTCGTACGATTCAAAGGCTATCACCAAAAAACTGATACTGCATTCCTCTAAATCGACTCCCATGAACTCTTATGAAGCTAAAAGCTGACGTTATAAAAGCTTACGTTTTTTAACTTTGAAAATTAGTCAATTTTCAGGTCGATATAGGGGGACTGTGCTTAGGTCATAGGTGTCATAAAATTGCATACAATTCTCAATTATAATAAATATAACAGTCACAACAATCACAAATGCACCACCCCCGTGACTCGGTCAACTATCGCTAGCAGTAGAAACTGAAGTCGAGTCGGGCGTGTGTCCAAGTCCCACATAAGACATGGGTTTTTGTAAACGTCTTTTCACCTATCATCAATTCAACGTTTCATTATCACCAGCTCATTCGTACCTCTGTATAACCTAGCTGTTAGTGGGGTCGTTGAACAACATTAAATTAGAAATATAAAAAAAATATCACAAATGCTTGTTATTCATTGGTTGTCTTATATTCTAGGAGTTGTCGACCCCTCCTCCCCCGCCCCCGATGCCCACCGCGTCGTCCCAGTCCCCGATGAGATCCAACGTGTCGACACCTCAGCTTCACGCATCGCCCCCGCGTCGTATGTCCCCGCAGAAGTCTCTACCGCGCATGGTCACGCCGCAGAAGGTCACGCCGGCCAGTCCCAAGGTGAGTGTCTTGAAAACGGTACAACATGAACGATTGCGCTAGTTTGGAGAAATTTTACTGGGGCTCGTTCCTGTGCATTGCAACTGTTATAGATACCTAGATAGTTTGTTGTCTTTTTTTTAAACCTTCACATATATAGGTTACTTATTAATTAAGAACTAACTACATAGGATAATAAAGACAGTCAGATAAATAGTATCATCTCATCACCCCATCGTCTATAGACCTACAGTAAACCCTCGTTAATCCGAAATTTGATGTACCCTACTTCGAACTTGAAATCAGTCAACAGCTGAAAGTATAGGCATTTCAATGTTAATAATATCGTTAATCCGAATAAACCGTAATTCATACTGACATTTCGTCCCTTCATTTACTTTAACAGTGATTTCGGATTGGATAATTCGAGTAAATTCCTTGAAGTTATCCTTTAAAACCTTTTCGTCTGACTCGGGACGGCCGACATAGCTGTGGCATAGCTTCCTCTGGCACGCAATACAATATTCTGAGCGGGAAAAATGACTTTGGTTAATCTGAATTCATATAAACCGAAATCATTTTTTTGGGGTTCCTTCTATTTCTGTTTAACGAGGGTTCACTGTATAGTTCACCAACGCCAATTGTTCTTGGTCATCATGACAGTGCGTCGTTGAACCCAATACAGCGTAAATTGAAATACCGCGTTTGCTTGTCTGCAGGCGAGTCCCGAGCGCCAGTACCCGGTGCTGGGCGAGGTGAAGCGCATCCGCGTGTCGCCGCCCAAACCCGGCCACATCTACCCGTGCCTCTCGGACATCGAGGCCGCCACCGAAACGGAGACCGAGGCAGACGTTCAAGACAGCGACGACTACAACAGGTCAGTCGGAACTACTGATGAGACGGTCAAAATGACAAATTCATTGGAACCCTTCAATGAAAGTTTATTGAAATTTTCAGAATATGTCCAATTTGTTCAAAATTTTCAGTGAATTCATTTCAATTTTTTTTTCAATGATTTCTCTCACAAAAAATCCTGTTTTTTTCAATTAAAAAAAAATTATTAAAAATTGTCAATACAAATTTATTGAGATTTTCAATGATAATTTCCAATATCTTTCCTCATTTACTTTTCAAATAAGACATTTTCAAAGAACTTTTCAAATGCTCCATCCAACTGTATTAACAGTGCGTCGTTGAACCCAATATAAAATAAATTTGTATGACTTGCCATAGGCCTATATATTGTCTACATAATCTTATGTTTTGATCTATTTGGACTTTTTTTTTATAATTGATATGTGAAGTATGTTTGTATTTATATTATAGGCCTAACTTTACATTTGTATGACATGCCATAAACTTATGTACCGGTAATGATCTATTTGGACTGACAAATGAATGAAATTACCGTAAATAAATAAAAAATGGCTTTGTTTCCCGTTATCATCCAGTTCGTATGAGATGGACTCCAGCGTGGATGCGGGGGATACGAGTTTCGGGCGGTCTATCCTCCAGGCTGTCAGCCAGCAGAACACGCCAATGACCCGTACGACCAGCGGCGTGTCGCAGGCCGAGTCCGACGTCCTTGATGACATGGACGACTTCCTCGAGGAGGCCCTCGACGACTCGTCCTCGACCGACTCTGACGGACCGACGCCGCCCAAGAAGTCACGCTCGCCCAAGGTCGGTACCCGAGCCGTGCGATACGAGGATTCTTAACCACTTGACAGCCAGGTTACTAGGGTTGTGCGAATCAAAATGTTTTACATTTCGAACCGAATCCGAACCTCCATAAAAATTATCGAATCCAAATCTTTTTAACATGCATTGTGAAGTGTAATAATGGGACAAACGACACTGCTGATCAAGATACACTTGATCCAGGAAGTGAAAATCTTATCTCAGCATTCTCATAATTACCCCTGCATAAAATATTTTATGCAGCACAAGTCTAATCATCAGCAATTGTTCTTCAAATTAAAAAAAAAATACATTAAAAATACTTGAAAATACAAGATTCGAAATTTTCGAATCTTTTTTGTTAGACTGAATCTGAAAGTGGATTCGGATTCGATCACACCCCTACAGGTTACGAAATCACTACCCCACGAGTTTGCTACAAGATGCTATATTTCACATAAACATACGCTACCAAACCCTACCTTTACCCTAGTACCGAACCCTAGTTTTATTATGTGTAAATGTGTTGATGTCAATGTTCCTGTTGACCGCAGAAGCACGGCAAGAGTCCGAGCACCGCGGCGTCGCACAGCTTCAAGTACTCGCGCGGCACCGCCCCCACCTCCGCGTCGCCCCACGTCCCGAGCCACGTCGTCGACGACGGCCAACAGTTGCCTCTGCTGCACACGGTCAGCTTCTACCGACGCCAGCAGAACATGGTGAGCGACAAGTGATGGGTGTGGCTCATTGATCGGCTGTCTAGATGTATTACCGGAGACTTGTACAGTAGCAATTGCTATAAAAGCGATGAAATCTAAAAGTGCTTCATTACATGTCTTTCTAGTGAATCTTCATGTTTCCAAACATTTGATGTTGTTTGATCATGTTTTTGAAAAGGCGACTAAGCGCTACAAAAGTCTGATTATACTATTTTTCAACGTATTTGCAATATATGCGCTATATTCAGGATAAATGCATTATAGATACTATTTTCTGCAAAATTATATCGATTGAGATGTAAAAGGGTGAAGTTGGTTGGGAATTTCGAAAACCAAAAATCAACTGAAAATGCAGGCGGCAGATGAGGTGTAGATATAGCCCGGTGGTGCACACCATTTTGCACCGTGCGAAGTTCACGCTGATTTTTTTGAGTCCATTGAATTGCGAATTAATGAAGGATTACCCGTACTTTTATTATTTCGTTGAGTTTTTTGTGCTAACATTTTGTCGTGTTTGTGTCAGGGATCGAAGCACAACACGCCAGTCAGGCAGGTGACCCGACAACCGGAAACCGTTGCCATGACAACGTTGGAGAGGAAAGAACTGCCGACCGACGAGGATGGAGTCCGGACGAAAATAACGAGTCTGCTAGAAGAGGTAAGAGTCGTTACAAGTACTTGTGTCATGAAACAGGCTACGACCGTTGCTCAGTGTCACAGTAAAATAACCCCGTTTGTTTGTGCGTTGTCAGGTCTCCAAGCAGCAGACGGTGATCTCGCAAGCAAGCCAGGCCCTCAACCTGTGTAGCTCGACCGTCGAGTTCTCGGGATCGGCCGAGTCGGTGGAGGGCGAGCGGCTACTGCTGCTGGCAAGTACGTACCAAACCTGTCGATTACCGCTCGACGCATACCCAGTCTCCACGGGGCAAGTTCCTGTCAGGACCGCCACACTTAGCGTAGTGGTTAACGCGCTCGCTCCATGTGATCTGGGAGGCGAGGGGAATTTCGAACCCAGTTCGAACTATTTGCTTAACTTGAAAATTGTGCTCGAACTTACTCGAAAATAAGTAGAACTCTCGAATTAAAAAAGCTCCCCTCGTACAGCTCTTGCCCACAATATTTGTCAAAAATTCCAATGACTCAATTTTTATAATAACACATGTGGAATGATTAGTCGTGTGTACAGTGAAACGTCTATGCATCGTTCCCAGATCCATCATTTTCCCACTTCCATCATTCATTTTTTTCTCACCCTACTCCCATTTGACCACGTTAAATTTTCCTGGAATGATCGTTTCCCTGCATAGATTTTTTTCCTGGTCCCTTGAAATACGATAGAGAAAGGTTCCACTGTAACAGTAGACCTAACACTCAATATTTTTGTCAATACCGTTTTTGTCAGCTTACCGTTACGTTCAAATAACTACCAGAATTGATTCTCAATCGATTCTTGATTGTAATGAAGTTATCCCTAATTCTTAGTGATCAACTGCAAATGTGAACGTCTACCTCGTTAGTCGTTTGTTCGTGGTACTGATTGTGTTTTGTGGTCAGCTCACCGTCGTCAGGCGGCCTTGAACGAGGTGCAGCGTCTGAAGGTCGAGGGCAGCCTGAAGCCGCTGACCGAGTACGGGCAGAACGTTGACCTCACAGAGAAGGGCACGCTCACCGTCACCAACGTGACGCTGCCGCTCAAGAAGGATTACGTCAGGAACATCGTCAGCGGTAAGTGATGGTATTCGTCTAAAGCACAACTTTATTTACACCACTTGGGAAATATAACGTAAGGTGATATGGTTTTGTGATCAACTCTCGTTGATCCGAAATGGAAGGGACCCAGAACAAGTGAATTCAAATTATAGAAATTCGGGTAACCAAAAAAACTCCTGCCGCCCTCGGTTCCTCAGTCAGCTGAGGCAGCGCTTCAGAAACTGAAGTCACTGTTGTGCGTGGGTTCTAGTTCCGCATCAGGTATGGGTTTTTGTGAACGTCCTTTCACTTATCACTCCATAGTTCCATCACCTGCTCATTCATACCCCCGTATAACCTAGCTATTAGTGGGGTCGTTAAGCAAACAATAATCAATCAAGTATAACAATGTAAGGTGGGAGGGTTTTGCATATAACCTGATATACAGTAAACTCTTGTTGATCTGAAATAGAAGGTACCCATGCCAAATGATTCTGATTAATGAAAATTCAAATTATCAAAAAAAAATTATCATCCGCTCTTTCGTACCCCCGTATAACCTAGCTGCTGGTGGGGTCGTTGAGCAACATTTAAAAAAAAATGTGTTTGTCTTGTTTGCAGCCGACCACACGCACTACTTCATGTGCCTGCTGCGCCACCAGGAGCAGGTGGTCGCGACGCAGGCGGTGGCTGCCACCAAGGCCACGCTCAGCCAGGGCGTGCAGCTGGCGTTCGGCGGCGCGCTCAAGCTGGCCGACCTGTACAGCGACTTCAAGGTCGCGCTAGAGGTGTACGCCCTGCAGGCCCGGACCGAGATGCTGCCCCACGACGTCAAGTACCACATCAACAACAAGCGGGTACGTTCAGACAGGGAGGCGGGGGGGGGGGGGGGAACACTGCCTGACCCAATCTAATTGGTTATCTGGGTTTTAGAAATATATATAAATAGTGTCATATGGTACCATAATATGATGATTGTCAGCTGGGAGAACATGGGAGAAGTCCAAGTGCGCTAGTAGATAGATGGCATTTGGACATTCGATACTAGAACTGAATGGGAGTCAAAATATTGATGCGTTATAATGATGCAAGTTTTCACATCACGAAACAACCCCAATAAAAATTATACAAAACGGTAAGTGTGGTAAAATTACTGAGACACTGAGCATGCCCATTTGTGTTTTTTAGAAGTAGAAGACTTTGCTTTTTTGCTCCTCTAATTAATCAACAGCTGTTGTGTGATCTGATGCGTATAAGCCGCTGCCCGTTGTCTCTCGTGTAACCGTGCGGTCGATTGTGTTGTCAGGACGGTAAGGGCCGTCTGACGCCCAAGAAGAAGAACGAGTCCCGGCTGGTGATGCCGATGTTCCAGTCTCCCGCCGGGCCCGGCGCCGTACGTTCCCCGTCGTTCCAGCTGGCCGGGTACGTCGTGTTCTCACTTCGGGAACTCGCGCGAACGCAGTTCACACTCAACAAGGTATGTAAAAACAACAAAAGATCTATTAAAATGGGTATAGTATAGTAGTCTTTGCTATCGCTCATCTAATGAATACTGCATTTAGTATAGTATTCAATATGAAAAGTAACAGCAGAATGCGACCGGCACATGCAGCGCAGTGGTTAACACGTTCGCTTCATGTGATCCGGGAGACGATGAGATCATCTCATTAATCGTCCATCTGACGCCAATACAGTGAAACCTCTATGCACCGTTCCCGTATCCATTGTTTTCCTGCTTGTATCATTCATTTTTTCTCACCCCACTCCATATAATCAATGTTGAATTTTCCTGGATGGATGGTTTTATTTTCCTGGTCCCTTGAAAAACGATTGATAGAAGTTTCACGGAGGCAATGATTTTTCCCCGTCCAAGTAGAGCCAACTCCAACTTTTGACGTCCGCCATGGGACGGGACGATTTGCGTAAGTTGTGTTGAGTACCAACAATCGAGTGTGGGATCGCATCGTCGCATTTCCGTTTCATTTCGATATTACTGTACCGTACTTTCATAATTACACACCTATTCACATGTTGTTTTATATTTTGAGGTTAAACACGATTATTCATTTTTAATGATTAATTCCGATCCCAAAATGTTTTGGAGTTAATTAGAGAATATACCTGCCTGAAATAGCATCATGTTTGACCGTTTGGTTTCGATGGTTGTCTTGAAAAAGTTATAGTTTTTGCCTATAGAATGCATTTGTATTTGTATTTGTATTTGTATTTATTAGCTGTTGTTTACAAAGTACATTGTGTTAACATTGTCAATAAAAATTAGGTATAAGACCAGAAGGTACAGGAATAATGTGAATAATTGATAATATATTTAAATAAAATAAAAGTAATCTTAATAAATCTTGGAAGTTAAAGATCAATGATAATTCAGAAAGTCTTCTATACTGTAGAATGAATGGCTTAACAATAGTTTCTTGAGGGCAGACTTGAATATGTTTCGCACTGTGATTGTCTTGATCTCTGGAGGGAGGTTGTTATAGAGTCTACGACCCGAATGGTGAACTCCTTGTAGCGTACATTTCAGTCGTCCGTACTCACGACTCAGGTTGGACGCTCCCCTCGTACCATGATCATGATGGGAGGTTCCGTCTTTGAAGCGCTTCAGGTTGTCCCTCGTGAATAGGCATACGTTGAATATGTAAAGACTGGGTAGGGGAAGAATGCCGAGCTGTTTGAAACCGTCTTTACACGATGCATTGAAGCTTAAAGACAGCATTGTGCGTATAATTCGTTTCTGGGCACGAAAGGCTCTAATGCTGTCTGTCGTGACACCCCAGAATATGACACCGTATTGCAATATTGATTGCACATTTGCAAAGTACACGGTACGTAAGGTTGAGAAATTGCATTGCTTCACAAGCATCCTCATTATGTGTCGAGCTTTTGACAAGTTTGTGACAACGTTGTCAACATGCGGCCGCCAGGTCAACCCGTGATCGAGCACAATTCCAAGGAATTTCACACTTGTGGCTGTCTTGAGGTCCTTTGGGAGCGGAAGTGACTTCCCTTGGGGGGCAAATGTAATAACCAGTGATTTGTCTTGGTTTAATCGCAGTTTGTTAAGCCCAAACCAGACTCCAAAATCATCAAGGGTTGCAGTTAGATCCACTTGTAGATCTGCGGAGTTACTTGCTTCAACTGTAGCGCTGGAGTCGTCCGCGTATTGGATGACAAATCTAGCATCCGTGTCTACAGAGATGTTTGAAGCCAAGTCGTTGACTAGGATCGAAAAAAGGAGGGGCCCAAGAATCGAGCCTTGCGGCACTCCACAGTTGACTATCTGCCATGAAGATTTCTCTTGATGATTCATTTGCACACATTGCAATCTATCGGTGAGGTACGATTTTAACCAGGCGCCAGTGACGCCAGTCACTCCGTACCAGGCAAGCTTGTTCAATAGCAGGCCATGATCCATAGTGTCGAATGCCTTCGACAAATCGCATAGGACGGCTCCAACTTTCTTCTTGCTTTCAAGGGCGCTAATAATCTTGGTGACCATGTTATATGCCGCAGTAGTTGTTGATCGACCCTCCCAGAACCCATGCTGGTTTTCGGTGAGCAGATTATGGTCCTTGAGATGAAGTACTAGTTTTCTATGCATTATTTTTTCAATCAACTTGGAAAATGAAGACAGTATCGAAATAGGTCTGTAATTTGAGCATTCAGTTTTGACTCCTTTTTTATAAATTGGCTTTACAATAGCTCGCTTCATTCCCTCTGGAAAAACTCCCGTGTAGAACGAGTGATTAAAAATGTGTGCAAGTGGAGTGGCAATCCAGGGACCACACTGTTTCAGAAGACTCATTGGTACATCATCCCAACTTGCTGATGGTTTGGAAGGCATTTTCTTGAGCAACTGTACGATGTCCATTGCTGATGTTACAGGGTGGTCAATAGAAGTAGCACTGGTGGGAAAAGCTAATTTTAGCTTCGACATGCACTCTCCAGTAGTGTCTTGATAGCGGTCAATGGAACTGGTACCAACTGATATAAAATATTCATTCAAAAGTGAAGCTACAGCATTCTGATTAGAGACCAAGACGCCATTTTCAGTGAGGCAGATAGGCGAGTCGTCTTTTCTGTCTTGGCCCATTAGTGACTTGACTACTTTCCACGTTCCTGCTATCTTGTTTCCTGATTCCATAATGATTTTTTCATGATAGTTTTTTTTGGCTTGATTGATATCAGTTCGTAGTTTTTTTTTCACTTGCTTGAGAAGTGCACAGGTGGCAGGGGTTGCTGCTGTTTTAAGCAGATGAGTAAGTTCTCTTTTCCTTGAACAGGCATTTCTTATTTCAGGGGTAATCCAGCCTTTTGATGTCACATTTTTCTTCGAAAGTTGGATTTTTTTGGGAAAATTGTGCTCAAATAAAAGTAAAAATATTTTTAAAAACGCGTTGTACTTACTGTCAGTCAAGGTTTCCAAGTATACTGGTGTCCAATTCACTAGTCCAAGGTCAATGATGAAAGCATTAATTGCATCAACGTGAAAATGTCTTTTGAAAACGGCATTGTTTGTTAATTTTTTTCCAGGGTGTGTTGAATGTGCTTGATTAGATGAGGTGGAAATTTTCAGCAGCTGGCCACTGTGGTCTGAAAGTCCTGGGTCAATGTTCTTCAGAAGTTCGACTTTTTCCCAATTAGTTATCACAAGATCGATTGTAGATTCGCTTGTGAGAGTGATTCTAGTGGGTCCCTTTTCCAGGATGTAGAAACCGTATGCCAGTAAAACTTCATCCAACTGGCATCTTCGGGCAGGTTCCAGTATGTTGATGTTCATGTCTCCGACAAGCACTATTTTTCTTCTGCTTGAGCTCATCTTATCTAAGAAAGAATCCAAGTGGTCTAGAAACGGCTGGAAAGTTGAGTGGTCAGGAGCTCTGTATACTGTTGCCAATATGAATGAAGGTTCCGTCAGTACTTCAATGACGCAGATTTCAAAAATACTTTCCGAAGAGACGATGTTTGGGATACAATTAAAAGGTATTTTTTCGGGCCTATTCTTCACGTAGATGCAGGATCCACCACCAGGTTTACTGGTTCTGGAAAAATTGCTTGCTTGAGTAAAATCATTAATTAAAATTTCGTAATTATTGGGTACCCAGTGTTCAGTCATACACAGGATGTTCACACGAGTGTCCAGCGTGTCCATGAAAATTTCAAGTTCCTCAACCTTCTGATGCAGGCTGCGGATGTTAATATGAAAAACAAAGTTATGTTGCTCTTGCAGGCCAGAGATAGATGAGACAATTTCATTTTGACTCACATTACTTTACGTGATGGGAAAAACGGTATGAGAACACGATCTATTTTACACCAACGATGCCGTCCGATGTTTACACGCACGTCACGTGAAAAAATCGTCATGGGAACCTAGCTTTATCCGATGTTTTTGTGTTCAAGGTTGCCTACACGTCTCCGCTGGAGGGCCAAAACAGCTGTTGCTCAACTGATGATTGTGTGTCTCAGGTTGCCTACACGTCGCCGCTGGAGGGGCAAAACAGCTGTTGCTAATCCGATGATTGTGTCTTCCAGGTTGCCTACACGTCGCCGCTGGAAGGGCAGGTGCACCTGCGGCTGGATAGCCAGCTGACGGTCGACGTAACGCAGCGAGGCTTCCTGACCATGTTCGAGGACGTGTCCGGGTTCGGGGCGTGGCACCGCCGCTGGTGCCTGCTCAAGGGAGCGACGCTCTCCTACTGGAAATATCCTGACGACGAGAAGAAGAAGGTAGGCCGGTGATTGCGTACAACGCTTGTCGGCGAGGGGTCACCGTCGGGGTCCCTTTCAAATTCTTTTTTTTATTATTAAGAGACCGCATCTTGGCTGAGAATATTTCTCTTTGAAATGCGTATATTCAGGGTGACAGCATTTGTAGTTGGAGTACACTTCCTACCAATTTTATAAAGTGGAAAGTGGATGATATTCTGAGAATTTCAGAATTCCACCGCCAGATGGCGGAGTTTTCCGTTTTTCAATTTTGACAAAATCTACGGTAGTTACGTTACACATTTTGGCCAGGGAAAATGGGAAGACTGTAAAATTATAGGCAAATCAGCATTTTAAATATTGATAAGCCAAGTTGAACTTGAAGATGTGCTTTTGTAAAAATTTTCTACTACTGTATTATTTGTTAACTGGAAATTTAACAATGAAAACCATCAAATTAGACACAATATTTTGATCCAGAATCCATATTCCATATCATGAATTTATTTCCCAAAATTCGTCTAGGCACATCTAATTGTGAGGGTATTATTCATTGATTGTAAATTGTAATATACCGCAAGTCCAAGATGCGGGCTCTTAAGAGTGCATTGGGAGTCAATTTAGTGAAATACCAGTTTGTTGGTGATAACTTTTGTATGGTATGAGATTTCATAATTCTATTAAGGTGGAAACACAGATACATTCAACAGCAAATGTTATTTTTATATGTCTACATATGACAACATACATGTATAAATAAATGTCAGTGGTCGGTTTGAAGTAAAATTTTGATATACTATTGCAGTGTGCTAAAAAGAATGTACAGAAGAACGTCTTTGATTAGTAACTTTCTCTTTATTGAACATTTAATTTATTACTGTACCGGTACCATGGTTATTTGTATTTTCTATCCCATGTATATAGGCCTACTACCTCATGTTGAATAATTTCTTCAGTCAGTTTTTCACTTTAGTCCGTTTTTTAGTCTAGTTTGTTGAAAACCGTAGGGAACTAAAGAGGTTCCAAAATATGGACAAATAAATCAACATTTGGATTTGAGTGTGTATTGAACAGTTGACCAAAATGACGTTTTTGATACAATCATTTTGTTCAGCATCAAGTGTATCAGTGTGTGTATGATGTTTTACATCATACATACAGTCGTTCAATGTTGTGTTAATGAAATGTGTGTATGACATTTTACATCATACACACGTTTGTTTACTTGTTTCGTGTTTATGGAATACGTGTTTGACCATTTACGTCATCCACATATCTGTTCTAATACTCTGCATTGTGTTTTGTCCCTAGCTCACCTCTTGTGCTGTTTTCAACACATTGTTGGTTTCATGATTATCATGATAATGAATTTTCACTGAACATGATCATTGCACATGATCAGCAATCGGTTCATGACATCGTACAGGCGCAAAATGACCTCTCGACGCGCCTCTAAACCCAACATTCATTCATTCATTCTTATTGCGTGTTGTTTCCAGGTACCTATCGGCGGCATCGACCTAACGACCTGTTCGACATCCTCTGTTGACCTCGTGTCGCGCGACATCTGCGCTCGGTCGAACACGTTCCTCCTCGAGACCACGCGCCCCCTTCAGCCGGACGACCAGGACTCGCTGGTTCTCGTACGATCCAAGTCGCACACAACTATCAGGTCGGTAGCTCGATATTGTGTTATTAGTAGGGCTGTACTGCAAGCAGAGCTTTTTTAGTTGGAGCGAGATTTAACTTATTTTCGAGCAAGTTCGAGCACATTATTTTAGTTTTAGCAAGTTCGAGCAAGGTAATTTTTAGTGTTTTTCATTTCGAACCGAATGTTCATCAAAATTACCGAATCCGAATCTTTTTAACATGCATTGTGAAGCGTGATAATGGGACAAACGACACTGATGATCAAGTTACACTTGGTCCAGGAAGTGAAAATCTTATCTCAGCATTCTCATAATTACGCCTGCATAAAACATTTTATGCAGCACTTAAGTCTAACCATTACAGCAATTGTTATTTAAACTTAAAAATACATGATTCAAAATTTTCTAATCTTGTATGTTAGACCGAATCCGAATCTGAAAGTGGATTCAGATTCAATTCCAAAGACATGGATTTTCACACCCCTAGTAATTTTGAATGGATTTTTTCAAAAATGCACTGAGCTGGGTCCTGAAAGCGTGTTTTCCCGATCCCCGTCATAATTTTGGCCGCCTCATTACATTTTTCACAAACATGCCACCGCTTGTTTAATAGATAACAAAATGTCATCTTATTTTCAAATGATTTGTTTCTCGTTTCAGACACCTATTGTCGGCGGACACTCGAGACGAGAGAGTGCTCTGGTGTGCGCAGCTGAATAAATCGCTAGCAATGCTTCGGACGTGGAACAACAAGAGACAGAGCGAGTGAAATCACGGTCGCATCGTCACGTTTTCATGACTGTTATCGCAATTGATGAATGTCGGCAGTTAGATGCAACGGAAAACTCCTTAATATGACGTAGACCAGTCGGAGCGTAGTGAAGTGACACGGAGAGATTTATCTTTGATGAATGGCGAGCCAGAATTCAGCGATAAAAGCGACACGTTGGGCACAAAAGACTGATCTGATGGCCAGCAGCAATGGATCGATCGTCTATCCTTCAAACTAATAGCGGACGATAAAATTATATTGGGAGCTAACCAACTATAGCCTTGTTCTGTCAACGTATCTCTACGTTGTACTTTTTGTCGGAAAGTATTTAGTTGTCATTTTTTAAATATTCAAGTTCACCTTTTTTTATTTGATCCTCTATGTTTACATCCACAGTTATCATTATTATTCCATTCTCGTACTCAGTGTGCATGTCCATTTCAAGCGATGTCATGTTATTTGAATTGACGGTTCGAATTAGGATCAAGTTGGCAAATTGGCAACATATTTCTCCGTGCTCTTAGTCAGTGAACTTAGCGGAGTTAACGGGTAAATATTGGAATGCCGTTTTGTTGCTACCCTAGCGCTTCATTCTGTTACTCCACTTAAGCGACCGATGCTCTGTTGCTTACGGTGGCCATTTTATTTTTGCCTTTTAGCACGAAATGTGTAATTTTACGTTATTGTGCCAACATCAGAGACAATTTGCCGCATTGTTTCTACATTAGGCTCGGCAGCCATGTCTTGGATCACGACCTTGGACGTTGTAATAACCCGTAGGTGCATCTCTGTGTTCCTACTGTTGTTCCTTCTGTGGTCAGACTAGCTACCGTAATCGACTGCAGATCCAGTTATGTTTCAGCAACTTCTATACAGCTCGTTACCAACGAACATCACGTTTCCAATTGAAGCCATCTGATTGGTTCAGTTTAAGATAGAGGGAAACCTCTATCTGTCGCTTTTTTTCAAGAAATGTCCGTGCTGGAAAATGATCTTGAAAAATTCCACATTGGTTATTCATAGTAGGCTAATAGGGTGAGATTGAAATTAAATTAATGGTAGCTAGCAGGAAAACGATGCGTCGAGGTTTCCGTGAACATTGAACCGTTTGTAATATCGAAACACTTCTAGTAGCTAAATCAGTCGATTGAGCGATAATAATTATTACTAATAACTTCTTACCGGTTACTAACCTATAAGAAACTTGGGCCAACGTGTTATTCACTATCTAAAGACGTGAAAACATGATGGTTTTAATATATTTTTATTATCATTTTGTAACAGGCCTATATTTATGTTTAAATTCTAATTGGAATGCTAACAAGCGTAAACAAATATTGTAATACGAAATGCTATTACACCTTAACAGCTATTGTTTTCGAATCTACGGTAATCAGATGGTCTGATTTCGATGGTAAACTGTACATTGCAATGACTAATTTTCACTTTTTATTTCTTCTCTATCTATGATCTTATTAGGCTAATTTGATAATTCTTCTTTGCTATTCCATATGAGGTGCATTATTTGTAGGCTAGTAAGTATAAAAGGAGATTTATTTTCAACGAGTATTTTATGTATTAATAATTTTGAACTTTTCTTCATTTTTAACTTTGTTTTGTTTGTTTAGTATTATTTTATGACGAACTAAACAGTTTAATATAGTTGTGTGTTACATGTGATGGGATAGCTATTTTACTACATATAAATAGCCTAAACGATAATACATAATATGTATGCATATAAATAACTACAAATACAATAATGATGATATAATATATTATAATAATACATACTGATTTTTTATTATCTATGAAACGTATGCGTTTGCGGTCACATAAAACTGTTTTGACAGAGAATGTCATCAGAAATTTTAAAAAATCATTACCGGTACTTCAAAACAGTACGTGCACACTCCACGTAAAGTGTATGAAAAGATAGCAGAATTACATGTAGGGTGTACATTGTCTGCTGGATTTAGTGCATAAAATGTGGGTAAACTTTCGTCTGGATGCATTTTAGCGTGAAAAGATCTACATGTGATTGCAAGTGTATTTATGTGATGTAAAGCTTACTATACCGTACTTATTGATACATAATGAAATATTTAATTATGCTTTTAATTGTTGAGGTACTTATTTTATTTTAGGACCATGTTTATTAGAATATCCCAAGCAAACCTCGTGACGTCATATAGTGACTTTATTCGATACTAAAATTAAACCGGCACATGCAGCGCAGTGGTTAACGCGCTCGCTTCATGTGATCCGGGAGGCGAGGGGAATTTCAAACCCAGTTTGATCCCCGCCGACGACCATCTTTACCGGGGTCTTTCATGGTTTCCCTCTGTAGTCTAGGCTAATGCTGGGATGGCTCCTACAATAAGTTGGCCATGACCGCTTCCTTCCCATTACCCAAGAACATTCATCTCATCATTCCATCATCTCATTAATCATCCATCCAACGCCATTAGATCTGCAATATCATAACAGTGCGTCCTTGAAACCCAATATGAAAAAAAAATAGGCCTACTACATATGAGATGAAAAATCTTATACCACGATGTGATCTATCTCTGCCCATATGTATTCATTTATTTTGTTCAACATATGCTTATGATCAGACTTAAGGATCCAGGGAGCCAAATAACAGAAATAACAATTTTTTGGTGATAACTTTTGAATGGTATGAGATATCAAACTTCTGAAATCATGGTAACACAGATATTTTCAATACCTTCCAGATGATGTAACTATTTAATTCAAATCGCCTGTTTGTCAGGCATATACATTACAAATACAAGTTTTTAACTGTATATGTGTGACAATTGTGTAATATGAGATAAATAGTTATTACTTATACCATCTGGAAGGTATTAAAAATATCTGTATCCATGTTTTCAGAATTTCGTTAGCTAATACCCTTCAAAAGTAATCACCAAGAAACTGATTTTCCGTTAAATCGACTCCCCATTGGGTCGGTGAATGATGTGACAGGTTTTTTACTTGATTCCCCCCCCCCCCCTCGCACCATCAAGCTATCTTGGCCACAACGCTGCCAATGTAGGTATTAAAATGTCCATGGTTCAGGCAATGAGGGTCGTCAGATGGAAGCAATATATTTTCTTTGGCAACCCTCGCGTTAAAAAACTAGATACCCTATACTAGATGACTAAATACAAATACTTGAATTTTGAGTATTCCAGATACATTTAAAAATGTATTTAAAATACAGAATGCAAGACTTTCAGAAGATATATTCTGAAGATACATATTATCATGAAACAAAAAGTGGAAATATGAAGAATATAATAAAAATAATATGCCGAACTTTCTAGTTCATTTGGTAATACCAAAAGGCAATCGGTACACTAAAAAAAATCTGTTACAATTGGTTTGAGCTGTTACGTCACTTTTTGGCTCAGATTGACTGGAGTATCTGAAGGATGGCATGCAACCAACTCAAGTTATTCTGCCAGCATTATAACAGCCAAAAGGATGAAAAATATACACATACCTGGGCTATACCATTGAATTTGTAATGGCTATACCTACCTGACATTCAGGGCCGTGTCAAGACATTTGGCGCCTCTAGACCCAAAAACTATTTCCCCCCTCCCCCTCCACTTAGTAACAATTAACAATAAAATACATAGTTTTTATTGAATATATGTGAGAATTGTTATTTGAATGGTCTCAAGACAATGCTTTATGACATTTTACGTCTCGAATACCGGTACCCTAAATCTATTGGCGCCCCCCTCTCCTCCCCTCCCCATTTACTTTAAAAGCACTTTACCATCAATCACATAGTATTTAATGAATATGCATTGATCATTGTTTTTTAATTCATGATTTGACATCTCACAATACGAGTGTACATAATGGTAATCACTAGGGCTAGGATGTTTATGCACTGAAAAAACCTTCAATTATGCATGCACTTATGCACTCCAATATGCGCTTGAAATGCATTAATATGCACTTGAAATTGCATAATATCTAGTGTTTATTTAACAAATACGCTTTTAATTACAGATTCAAAAATATGGTGAAAATGTCAATAGTAAATATAAGTAGACCTATAGAATGGAATAGGGATCATTATAAATAAACAGTTAATTTCTCTTAAAAAAAGTTGCTTTTAATAAAATTAATAATGCATAGTATCTAGAGTATGTAGGTCAGAGGTCTACCACAACCCAAGAAAAATTGTTAATGTAGGACTACTTTGTAATTTTGTACATAAAATAATAAAAATACCGAGTAAAACTCTTGAAAGTGATTAAATATGCACTTAAAAAACATAAATATGCATTTGTAGCAAAAATGTTCCCAAATATGCAGTTTCATGCAAAATAAAATTTGCACTTTCAGAATAAGGGATGCCTAAATCACACATATCCATTAGTGAGCATGTGATAAGGGGTAAAACAAAAAATATGATTTGCATAAACATCCTAGCCTTGGTAATTACAATTCTTCTAAAATAAAGGCAATTTTATATCATATGATGTATTTTTTAATTTCAATGAGCTGGTGAAAATGTAGTGCCCCTTAAATATTCGGCGCTCTAGGCCCGAGCCTCGTGGTCCTGTGCCGTAATACGACCCTGCCGTGACGTAGACATTACTCGATTCTGTTTATGTTTTTATACAGAATCGGTAATGCCTACGTCATGACTTATGATCTCTAGAAGACCAAAAAATAATTATAATTCCTGAAATTAAGGTGATGATTTCAAGTTTTCTTTAAAATTAGGGAAATAATTATCATCAATATTCGTTAAAATCTAGTTTCTCAGTTGTGATGTCCTTTAATTCAAAGAACACTCTTGTTTGTCGTTTCCTTTCCCAATCACAGACCCCTACATGTACCATCTGGGACCGGCTGGAGCCATAATAATAATAAATCTGTCAATTTCAAGTTTGTTTCAATGTCTAGCTTGTTTAAATTCCGCCTTTCCCAGAACTCTGTCGTGTTGTTGAGTGCTTTCGGTCATTACGATTATAAGATCAATAGTTAGAAACCAGCCTAAACAGGACCCAATCCTTGTTTTCTGTTTGGGGAGAGGAGCCAACAGCACACTGTGGAGGCTGTCCGAATTTTAAGCTCATAAACAAACTAAATAAGTGGATACAGTATATAATTATAGAACCATAGAGTATGATGAAGGACTTCACCCGTATCTTTGGTATATTATTCTCTACATCTTGTAAAAAGTGCTGTGCCTTTTCTTGACTGTTCAATTAAACATAACGCACTAGACTACCTGTGCCGAATAATTTTAATTATTTTTTGTATGCCTATTATTTTCAATATAATATAAATAAACTATAAAGCACAACCAAAATTTTTGAGAATTTTTGTGGTTCGTTTGACCAATATATTATATCAGAAGAGAATTTATAGAAACCATGAAATAACATATTTTCTAATAACTGATGCATATGAGGATAGAGTAGATAGCATTGTACATTCTAGAATCTACCACCGGACCTCACTCACTGTGTCTAGATTAGTGTTATCTATATCCTGTGTTGTTTAGATTGTTGTTATTCAGATGACCGGGGTTTGCTTCCCGCCATGGTCGGGGGTGCCTGAAGAACGAATACCGGAATAAAGTCGGTTTGTGTGACATGGGTTCAACCTTATACCTGTACCTCCTTAACCACATTCCATTGATAGTTACCCCGAAGCCCATGTCACACGACAGTCGACTTTATTCCGGTATTCGCTCTTCCGGCGCCCCCCAATCCCCATGGTCGACCATCCTGACAGACGTGCTTCGTCGACTCGTGGTTTCCTCATAGTATATGGTTTCCCTCTGTCGCTCAGGTCAATGCTGGGGGCCACGACCGACTCCTTCCACTATCCAAAAACTTCTAATGAAATAACCATCATCCCATCATCTCATTTTTCTTCCTCAAACTGGTCCAAATAATTATTTAGTTAAACCGTCGTTAAACCTATTAGGCCTATATATATTTTTTTAAATATTTTTTTTTTAAATATTTTTAAAAAATAATTAAGGTACCAGTACAGGGGTTTATTTTGTGGTATAAACCGAGTATAACCCACATCGGGTTGAGCTTGGGCTGCCAGGCAACACTGGAAACCCACTGAGTTAATTGTCACTGCATGGGAAACTGGGGCAAAGGCCACGGAGGACATCAGTATGTTATCTTTGATGGCATTTTAGTCGTCCCCTAACCTGACCTTCAACTTCTTGACGTCATAAGGGGCGTGGCCAAGGAGAAAGGCATGTTTGTTGAGAATTTTAAAAACAAATTAAAAGCTGCCAGTTTTTTTCTATTTATATATACTTTTCGATGTTATACCTTTCATTTTTTGTAATTCTGTACAGTTTTTGTTATTAGTCGTTAGTTATTTGCTATATACCGCTATAATAAATGCATGCCGTTATTATTATTATTGTGTTGGTTGGCATAAATTCAACATATTTTGTAGTTTTTTTAGTTATTGGTAAGGATTGTACACAAAAAAAAACAAAAAAATATAGTCACACGCATTGCAGTCCTGGTGTCAAATTTCTTTTTTTAATTTGAAATAATTAATATGGGGTGGTAAGATCGCCCTTGTGGTTCCCTACCATGTCCAAACGATCCTATACGGTCGCCTATCCGTCGGTGCGATAGCTATATAATCAAAGGTTTTACTGATTGCTTACCACTTACCAGTTAAATCCCAATATGCTAGAGAAATTAAACAAATACAATGGAAAAAATCGATTATAGTGTTTCACTATATTATGTAACTCATTGGACGTAGTATAACTTCAACAAATTTTATCTCAACGGGACGAACGAAGGTTCCGATCGATCGTCTGCCCTATCCTACATTAGTAACTCGCGGGGTTATACGCTAGGTTTTATATATATATATATATATATATATATATATATATAATTATATGCTTATATAATATATAGTTATGATATAAAGTCAGTGAAAGGAACAATCACAGGTATATTTACATCCATCCTTGAACTTATCTAAACTATATAGATGCATTTTTCAACAATGACAATCTCAATACATCATTCTAAATTTTTCTACTTTTAAGCTCATTTCACAACTTCAAATACTGCGTTTTCCTTGCTTCACACCTCGCTTTACACATTCAAGATTTCAAGCTGTAACACTCTTCCGCGGCGTGATCGGGGTGTGCCCCACAGCTCTGATTGGTTGACACGTCATGAGAAGGTTTGGGGGGGGGGTTGTTTATGTTTATTGTTTGGTTAGAAAACTGCGTTGTGAACGAGAACCTGTAACCAGTCACTCGAAGTCGCACGGTGAGAGAATGTGGCGTTTGTCTTCGGGCGAGTGCCACGTAAATCGGGGAGAAAGAATGAATACCGTACTTAAACTTGGAAGTCATGTAATTCAACCGTTTCGAATTATCTGATTTTGTAAACGGTGTAACTTGTTGATATGTCGAATATTAGATATGTCTTTGAACCGAACTTCAGCAATGCGACCGACCGTCTTCTACTTCCGGACATGGGTATGTCAAATTTAGTGTTGCCAGATTTATCTATGGGTCATTTTATCAAGAGTAGGATTTTTTTTTTCAATTTCTGTTTTTTATTCGATTTGAAATATTGTGTGATACTTATTTTAATTTTGAAGTATGTACGGAATCAGCACAGCTTGTATTAATTAATTAATTAATGAGTTCATTGATTAAGTAATAATAAGAACAATTAAAAAAATTGTTGATAATATCAATGGTGACAATGTAAATTGTAAAGTAATACAAGTGACAAGAAATATGAAGTCAGTTACAAAATAGTTAAAAATCATTTTCAAATAACTTGACAAAACCAGATTGGCCAGCCTGTTGAGTGTTGAGTTGTAAACTTCTTACAAAATTAAATTACGAGTAATATATTTTATTCATTCAATTTATTTTTATAAAACAATTACAATAATGATATATTTATTTTTCAATTCAAATTTGGATGATGGTGATGAAGAGATGATATTTTTTTCAACTTTTGACCCATTCATGATCAAAAATTACTATTAACTATGTTTGGAAATACTTATTTGAATATTTATAAATAAAATCTCGGATTTTGCTAAAAAAATGAATCTCTGTTAATCTTTCGAGTTGTCTGTTTGTAATCTCTCAAATAATCCAATCTTTTTGAGTCCTTTTGTATCGCATAATAATAATAATGATAATAATAATAATAAAATAATAAAGTATATTCATTACATCAATAAGACTTGTTACATTGATATTGAACAATGATTTTGTGTATCAAGTTTCAATGTTGACAATTTTTTTCTTATCAATGGAGAGAATAATATGTACGTGTAGGCTTCTTCCATTTCTATTACTAAACGTTTCCATTACCAAAGGATATATTTCTCATTGCTTCAATAAATCGTGACTTTATCGTCCCAAAATACTCAAATTTCATGACTATGTTGCAGACCACCCTACTACGATAACGTCATTCCATTCGTTTCAACGACCTCCGTGTTGTATTATTACGAGTCCTCGATGTCAGCTCTGATTCTGCTGTCATGTTTATTTCACCGGTAACATTACGTTGGACGTCTTACACACTTGTGGCTCCTGTAGCGTCATTGTAGTCGTAACGCTAGTTTGCAATTCCAGTAGATCATCGTAAGTTGCTAGCTGCAGATGGTACCGTACAGGTATACACTCATTTGTTTACTTATCGTGAGTGGGATTATTAATAGGATCGCTGAAGCGACTAGGTTTTTATAGCACGACGCGTTGTATTTAAAACTCCACAATTGAATGAGTTGGAAAGAATGTAAACATTTGTAAAATTTACGTTTTAGAGAAGAACTTTTATTGGTATCTCACAACAAAGTAGCAATTGATGAGAAAATGGATGGACAAATAGACAAAAATAGATTTTGATAGAAGTTTACATTGAAATTCATTCGATAAGAAAATTGAAAACAATAGTGAAACTTTATTATCGAATATCGATTAAAATATATTGAAATTTTCAATCAATATCGAATCAAATAAAAATATTGAATGGGGAATACCGTAATGCAAGGTTGAAGGTCACAATTCTCGACCATGTAATACTCTTTCAGTTTCTATTCATTTTCCGTACATTTTACAGTAATATTCAAAATTATATTTGACTCTTGAGACGGTCAATTACTTTTTCAGGAGAAGAAAGTAGGTAATCGAATGAATGATTGAATGAATTGTGTTGTTTTGCGGCGCTTCAACGATGAGGTTATTCTCGCCAACAATCTTGTACTGAATGTATATATAATTATGATAGTTATTCTCACTTTTGGTTGGGTTTTCACTATTTTGCCACTTGGTTATTTGACCAATTATATATTTGATCTATTCTCGATCATTAAATTTGATATTGTTCATTGTTTCGATATCAAATTCATCGAATATTTCAATTCAATATGGAATTGAAATCCTAAAATATCGAATCGATCGAAAATATCAGGTTATTTAAATACAAATATGTCTTGTAATAAGAATGGAGCCTTCAAGTGCAGACATACTTGACAAAGCAGACGTGCAGACATACTTATAAAAAAATCGTTCACTAGAAAAAAAAACACTAGAAAAAATTGAAATCATTCCCCTGGCTCCAAAATGGCTTCAAATTGAAAAGTTTTCCCTCCACGGGTCTATGTATTTTAATGTTCAGTGTCGTTTTCTCAGGTGCAAAGTGAGAGCAAATGCCGGCACTTCCAACAACATCTAGTCGCCTTCCGCGAGAACCTCGAGTCACTGAACGCTCGCACGACTCGGACTAGAGTCGCCTGACATCCGCCTTGACTGAGCGACCGACGACTCACAATGAGCCGAGACCAAGAGTGCAGCTACTAGTAAGTCAGAGAGACAGCCCCCTGCCCCATGTTGAAGTGACGGCCACCGAGGCCACACATGGCGGTCTAGGAGCCTCTGCGTAGACTAGCGAGTGAACCCGTCGTGGTGATAGGAACCCCCGCCGCGTGAGAGGTAACCGGCTAACGAGATCCGGCACGCATTGCACGCGGGGAGTCTGAGGGCCAAGAGGCCAACGCAGAAGCCTCGTGCCTATGCGCAGGGTCGATCAGGTTGTTCCGACAGAGGCAGCCCCTGGCGTCCCCAGGGCTGACCTGCCAGTACCCAGGCAAGGGCGATCAGGCGTTAGGTTTCACCCGCTCTCGAGCAAACGCGGACCTTGAGGAGATAGAGTCGGCTTCGGCCTTTCGATGCTCCCAGGGCGAGTGCGAACTCGTGAGCAGTCAGTAGGAGAAGTCCTTTCTTAAGGCATTATTTCTTTCATAAGACCGGTTCATAAGTGATCATTTGATTCATTTTTTTTTACTTCATCTTATAATTAAATCACTTTTATCGAGTACCATTTTTATTTTATTTTTACTAAAACTTTCAATTGAATCACTTATCCATCTGGTTTTATCTTATTAACTGCTATGTATGTTTTATACCCTTGACAATTGGCGTATCCAAACTACCACTAAAACAATTGAATAACCATAATCAATAATCAATGGAAGCATTGAATAAAATATGTATGTGTCTCTTCATTATATCGATTTCTTTACAATGTAAGATGCAGAGATTCTGACGGGATGCAAAATTGCAAACTTTCTTTCGTTCTTTCTTCGTGTTCTTTCGTCTGTATGGCAATCAACGTCAGCAATTCAGCATCGAGTGAGATAGATGTCGAGTCTGGCATGATTTCAAAGGAGTACATTCTCATCCATTTTACGCAGTAGATGAATTATTGCACTAAAAATTATTGACTTACATTTGTCATGTGGCCAAAATACCAAGGTAGGTTGGTCAATGATCTCTAAATTATGGGTTCTTGTTCTAGGTAGGTGAAGGATAAGCGTTCGTGTTAATGAAATATATATAGACAATTTCGGTAACACAAATATGATGTTTAATATGGACAACTAAGATGTGTAGTAATACACTTTTTACAGTGGTAAAAGATACAGTAGTGCAGTTTAAAGATATAGAGGTGTAAAGGTATAAGAATATAATATACAGAGTTCTGTAGATTACGACAGTTTAGTTACTAATACAGAACAATAAAGGTTTACCAACTGAATAGTGCGGATCCGATAATGAGTGAATAAAGTTTTTAAAGAGCTATAAGAATAAGAAGTAAAATGATAATAATAGACTTACGATGAGCGTTGGTTCAAGCAAGAGCGAACTGGTAAGAAGGACTGGAATTCTTCGACTAACTAATTTAGAATAATTATGAATTTTATATAGTTTTTGCATGGCGATAATTTTGTGACGTGAAGAGGGGGGGTTTTGTCCTCTATTCTATTGAGGTCGTAAATTTAGAATAGTATTGACCCATTATTGATATGTAGTATCATGTCATGGGACATTTAACTCAAAACTAGAATAATGGTTCCAAAAGTTATCGGTTATCGATTTTATTGCTTTGTGATTTGATAAGCTTATATGTATTTTATACAATTCGCGTTTTAATTCGCGTCATCTCCTCCAATTTTTGTTATTTATCATATTGTTTAATTTCAATGGTCACAGGTTAAGTGTTCAAAAGACCTCGTACGATTTTAATAATAGTTCACCCTTTCGCAATGACTTATTTGGACCAACCTTCTCGCATTATACTAGAGATTACAGAAAGAGGATATTACATAATAATGAACTGTATCAGCTGAAGGCGAAACCTAATATTGATTAGAGATCTGCATGATGAAGTCTCAACCGATTATTAGGCAGCGGCCGATCGCTTCATGACAAAGCTATCCCCATGGGAAAAGATGATTACCCCAGGTAATCGTCCTTTTACATAGTATAACTCTTGTCAGATACCACTAATGAATAATTATGATACCTTATACATAATCAGAAACACTGGGTTTATCAGGAAACACTAAAATAATCACTTGTGGAACAGTCAGAACACTTCAGTCCAGTATGGTTAAATTTTAACTCATATTGGTGTTCCAGTACGTGCCGTATCACCACGTCATCTTCTGTAGTCGTGTGGTACGTCTGCATGTACTGCGCGGTCGCGTTTTGTAACGCAAACTGCAACCGGTTGTAGGTGTCATTATACGTATCCTGGGGAACGCGTTGAGTGGCATGGGTGGTCAGCGCCTCAACGGCCAGTTTCAGATTTTCTATGTGTACGTATAATCGAATTCTGAGGTGTACTTGATCCTCCACGACCTCTAAGAAATTATCTTCAGGGTTGCCGAGCGAGTCCAGCTCGACTCTGTGGTCTCGCACGTTCATGGGTTGTTCATGAGTCGGCTGAGTAGGATGCACTCCCTCTGGCAACATTGGAGATCGTGGCGTCTCTCCTCGTTGAATAACACTGATCCTCTCTGAAGTGTTCATGTTCTGTGATTAACAATACAAATTAATAAAAGAAAATTCATCTACCAACATAGTTATGAGGCATCATAATCATTCCTTGAACACAACAAAAGAATCTTTTCAAATCTATCCTCTTCCATTAGTTAAGTAAACATAATAAATTCCTCAAAACAATTATAATTGTCTCCTGTCTGTTATAGAATGCAATTACTAACATACCAAAACAATGGTTTTCACTTTTTAGACCTTTCCATAAATTCCTTTATAAATGAATGAGTGACTCATTTTTATGAACCTTAGTTCTAGAATGACAACGGTCAGATTAAATACAAGTTGGTTTCGGTTTCACACCTTGATCTAACCTGACTGGATCGTAGCTACAGTGAGGTAGGATCGTTACGAGTCATCCTTTAGCGTTGAAGACGCTACTGTTAACCACAACCTCTTCCCCTTAAGATTTAGAATTGAGGAACGACAGGCCTAACAACCTCTTCGACCTCCTCTATTAACGATGCCTGAGGTTCTTCCTGCTCGTGTGGTTTCGCGAAGGAAACCCTATATCGCGAGCGAGTGTTTCGCGTAAATCTATAATAGTGGAAAAATCCAAATGCCAAGCCGGCAAACATAATTATTAGAAAAACGATAATAATTATTAGTAGAACAGTGTTCCCTTCCGGTTTAGCAGTAATCGCTATTGGCTCCCTTAATTCATTAATTCTTTTCTCTATTTGAGATAACGGTATTCCTTGCAACGGAATTGAACTTTCTTTTACTCGATCTAACATTTGCTTTACTTCCTCAATGTATCGCGTGTCGCGAATAGATTCTACAATAATTTTCTGTTCAAGGGGAGATAATATTTGTTTAACAGGAGGAATATGAAAGACGGGTCGATCTCTTACTACATCTGTATTGCCATTAGTATGAGGTAAGAGAACGAATGACGTACTGCTTACCGAGCAGGTAGGCGGTACATCCAATGAACCCGTATTTTCAAGTTTAATAGTCTCAATTTGAGGCCGACCAAAGGTGTCGTTATTATTTTGACACGTGATAAGTGCATCAGTGGGAGTACTGACACTATAAATCCATTTTTGAATATCTTTAGATCGGTAAAAGTAGGGTTGATAGTAGGCAATTAACTGTTTTTCACAGCTTTGTGCGGCATTCTTTGTATCCCCCACAAATAGTGAAAACAAACAAGATGGTTCAGTATGTAATCTAATAGGCCATCGGGGAGGGCATATTTTAATGATTTTATCTGAACATTGAAGCAAGTCTTCAGTAGGTCTCTAGGTGCAGGCGTCGCCGGTGCCAGGGGTGGAGGCGAATTTGCGCCGCGGTTAGGGGTACCCGGCCAGCGCCCGAGGCTGGTACAGGGGTAGCTGCGCCGTTGGCCGTTGGGGTGACGGGGGCGACGGGTACCCGCAGGATGGCCTCGTCCAAGATGTTGATGAGGAGTCGGGTTAGGTGTGACTGAGCCCTCTCTTGCAGGAAGTCCCGTATATCTTTGGCTTCCTCAAGGAGCTCCAGCTCATGGTGCCGGATCAAACTTTGTCCCGTGGTAGCCGCTAGGTTGTGTAAAAGTAGGGGATTAGTTAGTGGTACATATAGATTTTTTTTTTTTTTCAAGCAGTAATAGTAAGAGTTCCATCGGTATAGGTAAGAATTTAGCAAGGAACAGATTTGGATGTATCATTCCAGTATGTCGTCATACACAGGGGGTTGCCCAGGACGAGGAGGGGCGTGTTCGGTGGGCACGCTCAGTCCGGCAGGTATGATCAGTGGGTCTGCAGGTTCGGTGGCCGGAGTAATGTGATAGGTTACCGTTTGACGTGGAGGACGTCGGGCGGCCCTATATTGCTGGTATTTTCTTACCACGTAGTATAAGGGAATAATCATTCCGATAGCAAAAGTAACAAAAAGGGAAATAAAAAACCATTGTACGTGAGACTGAGGTGGTAGTTCTTCTTGATATAACGCAGTATCGATGTGTGCCTTAAGGGCATCAATTGAAATACTGGGAATATTATTGTTTAATTCCTGGGCTGATTTAAGGAGTTTGTTAATTTTATTGAAAGTATCATTGTTTAAATGAGTGTCCAGGTAATTTTGATTTATAGTTGACAAAAATTTAGAAAGAGGTGGAATATGATAATAAGTGACAGGTGTTTCAAGAGTTGTTTGACCGGAAGAATGAGGTAATAATATAAATTTAGGGTGGTTAACATAACAATTTGCAGGGACGCTTAGTTGCCCATTATTTTCTATGTGCAAGGGAGTGACTTCGGTACGTCCAATTGACCCATTTACAGAACACTGCATAATTAGGTCCATCGGTTCACTCACACTTTAGATCCATTGACGGTGATCTATCGTTCGGTAAAAGAATGGCTCAAAATCTTTGGTTATTCGAGTTTCACAAAGGGTATCTACCATTTCCCGATCTCCAATATATAGTCCGAAAAGACAAGAAGGGGCGGTATATCGCCTTACTATCCACCTGGGAGGACATACTTTAATTATTCGGTCTGAACACTGCATTAGGTCTTCTGTGGAGAGAGTTACATAGGTTAGACGATCATCTGTTACAGCAATAAAATCTTGAGGGGGAGCAATAAAAGCAGACAAGCCTGATGGCTGTCGCGTTGGTAAGGGTAAGGCTCGAAATAGGTTAAAATACCGATTTGGTCCTTTCATTGGTAAGTCAATGTATAATCGTACTTTATTTTGATAAGCGATAGCATGAACTTCGGCTACACTATAATAAGTATAAATTTCGTTTCGATTTAAACCGGTTAGTAAAGAAATGTCAGCAGGTAAATGAGGTTGAATGTCTGATAAAATGACAAACAGTTGATTAGGTGATACAAAGTAACTATGTAATCTTCCCAAGGAAGTATAGTCCAAAGCTTGAATGAAATTTGCAATATCACTTTTGATTTCTTTCAGTATTAAACCTAATGTGCGGAATACGCCATTAGTGATGGTCAAGGTATTTAAACGCCAGTTGATAGAGTGTAATTCAGATTCAAAAGTTGATTCAAGTTTTTGAATTTCCTGTGAAATTAAAGAAATAGTTTTTGACATTTTATTTATAGATTGTCGATTTCGATTTATATTGACTTGTGTGGTGTTTAGAATAGTTAGCTGATCACTTAAAATATGGAGAATGCGTTTATTGGATTCTCCTGCGCGATCAATCCGGTTATTAATATTTATTAAGTCATCTTCAGATAGGGTACCAAACAGATATTTTAACGCCGTGCCTCCTATGTTAATGAGTCCTCTTTGTTTCCGGGTTCGTCCGTTTAATGTCGGGCTCAACGTTTTTTCTAAATCAGATATTTCAGTGAGGGTTTTATTAGCCTCTGCTATGAGGAACAAGGCTTCTCTGTTAATTTGATTATTGAAATCTTGGACCGAGGTGTAATTAGAATTTGTTAAGCCAGTTAATTTTAGTTGAGCCAGACTTTTAACTTCGGAAACAAAAGAGTTGAGGGCTGACCGGAAACGATTATATTCTATATCCAGGGTAACAACCCATTTATCTCCTGTAAGGAGAAAACCAGGCTCCGAAAGAAATACAAGTCCTTTTGACAGGGTTGTGGTTCGATCATCATCCGCAGAAGTAGACAGAAGTACAGTAGAAAGTAAGAGCAAGTAAACTGAAACAAAATAGAAAGAAAAATAGTAGATTAACAATAGTGAATCAAGGTTCTCCTCCAATCACCCAAGTTATGTCAGGAACAGGTCCACGACTACGGAGTTCGTAGCGGGGCTCTGGTCCCGGTGGTGGTTCTGGAACATTGGGCTCCAGGACGACAGGTTCCATAGGTTCAGGCTCAGGCAAATTGATACTCCTCAAATATTAATGCTGCTTTTATGTTAGATCAGAATTAACATAATCACAAGCTTCACCGCGTAGTTTGAGTTTTAACACCGCACATTTGGTGGCGTCGTTCCACCCACTAATCGGTGCTATCTGTTTGATAGAATCGAAGAACTCTCCCACTGAAGGAGACGAGTTTTCGACTCCCGAAAAGTTTTCAATTAGATGAATCAATCCTCCCATGTTAGTTGGCATAATGGGTGGATCGGTTTCACGTGTTGGTCTACTTCCTTGAGCCATTGTATCTTACGTTTAGTCAACAATTCATAATTCACACGAAATGAATTTAAATTGATAATTTATACGATTTACAACGATTCACCTCTAAGTTCCTGAACTAATTAATCCCCTAAGCTGTCACCAGTGTCATGTGGCCAAAATACTCAGGTAGTTTGGTCAATGAGCTACGAAATATGTAGGTTCTTGTTCTAGGGAAGTGAATCTATTTATGATATATGTTTTTGTACAGTGATTGTACCCACAGAGTCCAAGGTTAGAATTGATAACTTGAAAGTAAGTGATAAGATATTTCTGAATTTTCAGATATTACAATATTCATTTAAGTTCAGTATGATACAGTGGTAAGCCTTAATTGGTTTTGATTAGTAAATACGATAATCTATAACTAGTTATTTAAGTTTAAACAGAACGAAAGAAAGTTATTACAATATAAAATTAAACCATGAAGTGGTTTCCAAATAAATGGATGAAATATACAGTATAATAATAACAAAACAACGTAAAGGGTTATATAAATAAGTGAGAAATCATGAAGTGATTTCTTAGATGTTATTTAAAGAATAATATAACTCAAGTCAAGGAATAGTTGATTCGTATGTTGAATTCGGCTAATTCGACGACTGCCTCGAGACTGACTCGAAAGATTGGAGATATTGACTCGATAGACTGGAAATATCGACTGCCTTCTTTAGGAGAAGAGCGATCTTTTATATGATTTTGTAATGGATGGCAGTTATGGTTCAGTTATTGAAGACAATAACTGAATTATTTGATAGGCTGCTGTCACCATTAGAAAATATTTAAATTGCCTAAAGTAGTCGAAGGCTTGGATTTATGTGAGTTCGGGTTGTAGGATATTTAAGGAGGGTAGCTAGTTTGTAGTGTAGGAGTTATTTAGGAAATATTATTTAAACGTTTAGAACTCCTTAGAGCAAGTTAGCATTTATTCATTTATACCTCAAATTTCAACAACATTTTCCAAAATAAAAGAATCAAAACCAATAGTAATGCATATAAAGGGGGGCAGAATAATTATTAGTAAAGTATAAGCTTACCAAAGTGAACTTCAGTGTCCTTCATTTTCTGATTATACGCTGTATTTTTCTCTGTGTGTATCTTCAACTGTCAACTATCAACTGACTGACTGGTCTTAGAGAGGGAGTATTTAAGTATATTTGGTAGTGCGTTAGCCTATATTTTGAGTATGGAAGAAGGGGAATCCTTCATGGTTAAAACAAGGGTCCCTTTCCCTTGTTAGGCTTAATGGCTAAAAGCACTTTACAGGTTTTTTAAATTAGATGAAAGGAGGAATTTTACTGAATTCGACTTATACGTAGGTGACATATTTATGATTATTAGTCAGTCGTTAGGAAATAACTGCTGCGAAGAAACAAGATGACTAACTTGGTATCTCCGTGGTAAATAATAATCACACGAAGTGATAGCATTAATTTGATTTAATTAAAATATGATTAAAAACTTGAATATCAATATACTCGAATACACCAGTTCATTACACACCCCCGTCCAAGAGATAACTAGGATTCCTATGTTAGGGAAACCTGGTTGCTCTTAGTATCAGAAGTAATGTAACACCAAGGTATATGAGAGTACGGTATTGATAAATAAAAAAAATTGTATGTTTGTAAGTTACAAGTGATAGCGTACAAGACGTTTTTAGTCATGACAATACTCTTCGCCGGATAGCAGTGCCGTACTCGTGTAATTATCAATAATACAGTCCGAGTATAAGAGAACTTTACTGGGTCAGATGGTAATGACGCCGACAGTACTTCTATAGATATACTGTTTTTATGACTGTTTTTGTAAAGTCTCACCCGATGTATAGTATTGAGTAGGAAGACGGGTGCTTTTTCCGCGGAAGTATTTGAAAGTATGCCCGTGGGCAGGTATGTCACTTGTAAAATTCAAATAACAATTTTCCTTCCCTTTTTAAATAATTAAAAGGAATTAAGTGAAGCGAAAAAAAAAAAAAAAGTTCAGGTAAATATTATTCATTTTGTTTCCTCTAATTTAGGACTTTGGTGAGCTTATTACCCCAAAAAAGAAAATTATATAGAGAAAAGAACAAATGATTATGCCGGCTCGTTTGGTGTGGTGTTGGCGGCGAGAGCAGCTCGTCGCTCCGCCAACATCCTCATGTTCCGAAGGTGCCACGCGTGTGGAGTGCGTGACGGCGGCGTCGGCAGCACGGCGGGAGGCGAGACCGGTGTTGGGGCCTCGGGCTCCTCAGCCAGTGGTATTTCCGGCGAGGACACGCGCAGATACGCCGCGTCCAGAATCGCCAGCAGCAGCCGCGTTAAATGGGACGGCGGTCGCTGCTGGATGAGCTCCCGGATCTCCCGTAGCTCATCGGCTCGTGCACCCTCCTCATGGCTTTGAAGGTTTTGGGCCGTGGAAACCGCTTTTTTTTTTTCAAAATCAGAATTAAGAAAAGATTAGTCCAATGCCAGAAATATATAATATACATAGATATAGTTGTATTTGTAGTTTATTGTATTTATAAGTATATATTCTCTCTCTCTCTTTTTTTTTTTTTTTTTTTATGAAAATAGAAGGAGGGTGGTTAAATATATTTGTAGTAGTTGTAAGATAGTGATAGTAAGAGTTAAGAGTTTCCAGTTGTATAGGCAAGAGTCATCAAGGTAGAGAAAACTTTCATTTTTCATTGTAGTATGTCGTCATACTCAGGGGCTAACACGGGAGGAGGAGGAGCGTGCTCTTCTGGTACGCTCATAACGGCAGGTATAATAAGGGGGTCTGCCGGTTCAACAGTTGGAGTAACGTGATAGGTCACCGTTTGACGTGGAGGACGTCGGGCGGCCCTATATTGCTGGTATTTTCTTACCACGTAGTATAAGGGAATAATCATTCCGATAGCAAAAGTAACAAATAAGGAAATAAAGAACCAATGTACGTGAGACTGAGGTGGTAGTTCTTCTTGATATAATGCGGTATCGATGTGTGCCTTAAGGGCATCAATTGAAATACTGGGAATATTATTGTTCAATTCCTGGGCTGATTTAAGGAGTTTGTTAATTTTTATAAAAGTATCATTGTTTAAATGAGTGTCCAGATAGTTTTGATTTATTGTTGACAAAAATTTAGAAAGAGGTGGAATATGATAGTTAGTGACAGGTGTTTCAAGAGTTGTTTGACCGGAAGAATGAGGTAATAATATAAATTTAGGGTGGTTAACATAACAATTTGCAGGGACGCTTAGTTGCCCATTATTTTCTATGTGCAAGGGAGTGACTTCGGTACGTCCAATTGACCCATTTACAGAACACTGCATAATTAGGTCCATCGGTTCACTCACACTATAGATCCATTGACGGTGATCTATCGTTCGGTAAAAGAATGGCTCAAAATCTTTGGTTATTCGAGTTTCACAAAGGGTATCTACCATTTCCCGATCTCCAATATATAGTCCGAAGAGACAAGAAGGGGCGGTATATCGCCTTACTATCCACCTGGGAGGACATACTTTAATGATTCGGTCTGAACACTGCATTAGGTCCTCTGTGGAGAGAGTTACATAGGTTAGACGATCATCTGTTACAGCAATAAAGTCTTGAGGGGGAGCAATAAAAGCAGACAAGCCTGATGGCTGTCGCGTTGGTAAGGGTAAGGCTCGAAATAGGTTAAAATACCGATTTGGTCCTTTCATTGGTAAATCAATGTATAACCGTACTTTGTTTTGATAAGCAATAGCATGAACTTCGGCTACACTATAATAAGTGTAGATTTCGTTTCGGTTTAAACCGGTTAGTAATGAAATATCAGCGGGTAAGTGAGGTTGAATGTCTGATAGAATGACAAATGACTGATTAGGCGATACAAAGTAACTATGTAATCTTCCCAAGGAGGTATAGTCTAAGGCTTGAATAAAATTGGTTATATCAGTTTTAATTTCTTCCAAGATGAGTCCTAATGACCGAAACATGCCATTAGTAATAGTCAAAGTGTTTAAACGCCAGTTAATTGAATGTAATTCAGATTCGAAATATGATTCAAGTTTCTTCATTTCATTTGAAAGCAAAGAAATAGTTTTTGCCATTTTATTGATAGATTGTCGATTTCGGTTTATGTTGACTTGAGTAGTGTTTAGAATAGTTAATTGATCACTTAAAATATGAAGAATTCGTTTATTGGATTCTCCTGCGCGTTCGATTCGGTTATTGATATTTATTAAATCATCTTCAGATAAGGTACCAAACAGATATTTTAGTGCCGTGCCTCTTAGGTTAATGAGTCCTCTGTGTTTCCGAAAGAAAGACAAGTCCATTTGACAGGGCTGTTGTTCGTTCCTCATTCGCAGAAGTAGACAGGAAGACAGTAGAGAGTAAGAGCAAGTAGACTGAAACAAAATAGAAGATAGATATTAAGTCAAGGTTCTCCTCCAATCACCCATGGTACATCCGGAACGGGTCCACGACTACGGAGTCCGTATCTGGGTTCCGGTTCTGGTGGTGGTTCTGGAACGTTAGGCTCCAGGACGATAGGTTCCAGAGGTTCTGGTTCTGGTTCAGATGATACGATATCAGCGCGTTCATATAGCACTTCATCGTCTGGGTCATAAAATAGCTCATTCTCGGGTTGAGTGAGAGGTAATTCTATGATATCAGTTGTCTCTGGTATGATAGTAGGAATGTTATTGTAATGGATGGCAGTTATGGTTCAGTTATTGAAGACAATAACTGAATTAAGTGTTAGGCGCTGTCACCATTAAAAGTATTTAAATTGCCTAAAGTAATCGAAGGCATGAATTTATGTGAGCTCGTGGTAGTTGGATATAGGAAAACAGCTAGTGGAGATGTAGGGATTTATTTAGGAGTATTCATTTTAGTTTAATTGTAATATTTCAAAACGTGAGGAAGGTAGAGAATATATTTATTTGTAGCAGTATAGTTATAATCCATTACATAGCAAGAAAAAAAGGGTAAGTTGATCGGTAACACAGTACAGAAGCCAGAAAACAAAATAATAGGTTAAAATAGTGTAAGCTTACCGAAGAGGTTCCTGAACTCCATGATATGTCGTGGTTATGAGGAACAGCGACGACAACTGACTTGTCTCCAAAGAAAAAGGGGTATTTAAGTAAATTTTGTAGTGCGTTTAGTCCAGCTAAAGGAGAAGGGGTGTTGCCTTCTCAATCATAGCAAGTGTCCCTCTTTCCTGGTCATGGTTAATGACTAAAAGCACTTTACAGGTTTTTAAAGAAGTGAAAGGAGGAATTCTTAATTATTATTGAATTTAGTGGATTCGTAATGAGACATATTTATGATTATTGGTACGTCGTTAGGAATAATGGCTATGGAGAACAAGATGCCTAGTTTTGTAATCTCGTGGTAAACAATAGTCTCACGAAGGTGATAGCATTAATTTAGTTGAATTTAAATATGATCAACAAACTTGAGTAAATAATATACTCGAATACTGTGACTCATTACACACCTCCCTCCAAGAGCTAACTAGGGTTTCGATGTTAGGAAAACCTGGTGGCTCTTATTCCAGTAAGTAATGGGGAGACCAAGTATGTGAGAGTATCAGTAAAGATTAGATGAGCAAAAAGAAATTGTGTGTTTGTAGGGTACAAATATTCATACTAGGTATTTAGTTATAACAGCATACTTCGTCGGATAGCACGATTATGATAAGTCAATACAGTCCGAGTAACAGAGAACTTTACTGGGTCGGATGGTAATGCCACCGACAGTAGCTATACAGATGTTGAATGTGCTGACTGTTTTGGTAAAGTCTCACTCGATGTATGGGATGAAGTAGGAGTGCTTTTCTTTTCCACGAGAAGTATGTGCAAGTAGTCCCGTAGGCAGGTATGTTATTCGTAAACCCCAAACAACAATTGTAGATTTTAAAAGTGACGTAAGTAAAAGAATTGGTAATTACTAGTCATATTGTTCTCTAATTTAAATCTTAGGTAAGCTTACACACTTTATTCAATTAATGAGGCCCGACTCAGGCATTCTCAGGGTTGACAAGGTCTTCCTGGGCAGCGGCGAGGCGGCCGGCAGCGGCCTCCTGCTCCGTCTCTAGGTGCAGGCGTCGCCGGTGCCAGGGGTGGAGGCGAATTTGTGCCGCGGTTAGGGGTACCCGGCCAGCGCCCGAGGCTGGTACAGGGGTAGCTGCGCCGTTGGCCGTTGGGGTGACAGGGGCGACGGGTACCCGCAGGATGGCCTCGTCCAAGATGTTGATGAGGAGTCGGGTTAGGTGTGACTGAGCTCTCTCTTGCAGGAAGTCCCGTATATCTTTGGCTTCCTCAAGGAGCTCCAGCTCATGGTGCCGGATCAAACTTTGTCCCGTGGTAGCCGCTAGGTTGTGTAAAAGTAGGGGATTAGTTAGTGGTACATATAGATTTTTTTTTTTTCAAGCAGTAATAGTAAGAGTTCCATCGGTATAGGTAAGAATTTAGCAAGGAACAGATTTGGATGTATCATTCCAGTATGTCGTCATACACAGGGGGTTGCCCAGGACGAGGAGGGGCGTGTTCGGTGGGCACGCTCAGTCCGGCAGGTATGATCAGTGGGTCTGCAGGTTCGGTGGCCGGAGTAATGTGATAGGTTACCGTTTGACGTGGAGGACGTCGGGCGGCCCTATATTGCTGGTATTTTCTTATCAAGTAGTATAAGGGAATAATCATTCCGATAGCAAAAGTAATAAAGAAGGAAATAAAAAACCAATGTACGTGAGGCGTAGGGGGTATCTCTTCTTGATTTAATGCAGCAAATATGTGTGCCTTAAGGGCATCGATTGAGATACTGGGAATATTATTGTTCAATTCCTGGGCTGATTTAAGGAGTTTGTTAATTTTTGTAAAAGTATCATTGTTTAAATGAGTGTCCAGGTAATTTTGATTTATAGTTGACAAAAATTTAGAAAGTGGTGGAATATGATAGTTAGTGACAGGTGTTTCAAGAGTTGTTTGACCGGAAGAATGAGGTAATAATATAAATTTAGGTTGGTTAACATAACAATTTGCAGGGATGCTTAATTGCCCATTATTTTCTATGTGCAATGCAAGTGACTATTCAAGAGTTTTACCTTATTTTTAAGAAACAATCAGGTTAAATACAAGTTTAGATGTTCCATCCTTGATCTAATCTGATTGGGTCGTAATTACAGTTTAGGTAGGAATGTTACGATACTTCCCTTAATGTTGAAGACACTACTGTTAACCGCAACCTCTTCCATTCAATTTTCAAAACTGAGGAGCGATAGGCCTAGCAACCTCTTCGACTTCCTCTATTAATGATGCCTGAGGTTCTTCCTGCTCGTGTGGTTTCGTGAAGGAAACCCTATATCGCGAGCGAGTATTTTGCATAAATTTATAATATTAGAAAAATCCAAATGCCAATCCGGCAAACATAATCACTAGAAAAACGATAATTATTATTAGTAGGGCAGTGGACCCTTCTGATTTCGAAAACACTGGGCCTTTGTATGTCCCTTTTTACCACATAAGAAACATTCATTAGGGTTTTGATACCCAGTAAGACCACTCTTTTTCGCTCTACAATCGACCGATCTATGTCCGGGTTTATTACAATTAAAACAATTACCCGTGAATCGCGACGGATTCACAATAAGTTTCGGTTGACTTTCAATCGCGTTTACGGAACCAGATTGTTCTTGGCCAGGCGAAGGATGAGAGGGAGTTGATTTCCAGTCTAACAGTGAACCTTCATCCTCCGCCAGACACATAATCGATGCCGACTTACTAAGCATATAATTTTGATATTCCGCTTCTGCCACATTAATAGCTTCAGCAAACGTGTGAAGGTCACGTGTTAATACGATACGTCTAATTTCTGGACGTAGCCCTTCAAGAAACTGCCCTAACATGTTCTCCTCTAAAACTACTTCTCTCATGTTATTTGTTTCTACAGTGCCTGTTAATTTCAATGTCTTATTACCATTCTTTCGTATGCGAGCGGCATACTCTTGTGTAGTATCGTTGGGTTTTTGAATGGTGGTCATGAATCTCTGAAGTGCGTAAGTAGGATGCTCTTCTCTTTTAAATCTGTTAATTAATCCCATTTTCAACTCCTCAAATATTAATGCTGCTTTTATGTTAGATCAGAATTAACATAATCACGAGCTTCACCGCGTAGTTTGAGTTTTAACACCGCACATTTGGTGGCGTCGTTCCACCCACTAATCGGTGCTATCTGTTCGATAGAATCGAAGAACTCTCCCACTGAAGGAGACGAGTTTTCGACTCCCGAAAAGTTTTCAATTAGATGAATCAATCCTCCCATGTTAGTTGGCATAATGGGTGGATCGGTTTCACGTGTTGGTCTACTTCCTTGAGCCATTGTATCTTACGTTTAGTCAACAATTCATAATTCACACGAAATGAATTTAAATTGATAATTTATACGATTTACAACGATTCACCTCTAAGTTCCTGAACTAATTAATCCCCTAAGCTGTCACCAGTGTCATGTGGCCAAAATACTCAGGTAGTTTGGTCAATGAGCTACAAAATATGTAGGTTCTTGTTCTAGGGAAGTGAATCTATTTATGATATATGTTTTTGTACAGTGATTGTACCCACAGAGTCCAAGGTTGGAATTGATAACTTAAAAGTAAGTGATAAGATATTTCTGAATTTTCAGATATTACAATATTTATTTAAGTTCAGTATTATACAGTGGTAAGCCTTGATTGGTTTTGATTAGTAAATACGATAATCTATAATTAGTTATTCAAGTTTAAACAGAACGGAAGAAAGTTATCACAATATAAAATAAAACCATGAAGTGGTTTCCAAATAAATGGATGAAATATACAGTATAATAATAACAAAACAGCGTAAAGGGTTATATAAATAAGTGAGAAATCATGAAGTGATTTCTTAGATGTTATTTAAAGAATAATATAACTCAAGTCAAGGAATAGTTGATTCGTATGTTGAATTCGGCTAATTCGACGACTGCCTCGAGACTGACTCGAAAGATTGGAGATATTGACTCGATAGACTGGAAATATCGACTGCCTTCTTTAGGAGAAGAGCGATCTTTTATATGATTTGGAAGAATGATAACACATGTAAATTTTGATAATAGCGAAGACCTTTGCCCTTCTTTGTCCTAATTTTGGGAATAGTTCTTGACCCAAAAGGTCAAGATGTGATAATAGCCAAGAGATATCAGAGTAATTGTTCGGAAATACGTCAACTACTATGATCTTTATTACTTGGTTATTTTGATTCTTAAATGAGAATGTCTTATCATTTGTGTCGTATTTTTGGGCAATCTCTATTAACACGGGAGTTAATCGCGTTTATTTATTATAAACAATGTGGAGAAACTATATTTAGCAATCGTATGACTTTCGACATTGAATAACGTTGCCTTGACCTGATTACGAAATACGTACAAGAACATATATTTCGTAACCTGATTTAGTCATTGTATGAATTTCTGCATTGAACATCTTTTCCTTAACCTGATTACAAAATGAGAACGAGGACATATTATATTTCACAATTTAACTTATCATCTGGCTTGGTTCATCTCACGAGAATTGATTAGTGAATTATATTTTAATTCAATGATCAATTGTTATAGACTGAGCCTTCGCTTCATGACACTTGCCACATGTGCTGAATACTAAGAATATGTTAGGAGGGTGACCCTAGCCATGACAGCACCTTGGAGTGAATGAATAGAGGCTGGCCAAAAGTCTGGTATATGGTACGGCACCCTAAATAAGTTGGTTAACTATGGTAGCTCAAGCTGTTCACACGTACGCGTGTGACAGTCATTTGTATTGCACCATCAATAAATACATAAAGTTGTAACAGTCGCTTTCCCTAGCTGGCTATTCTGTGTATTTTTTTGTGGTAATTTGCAGGTTAATTTTTTATTGTAATAAGTAATATTTGTCTCCGTGTTAAATCAATGTTGTTTTCTCTATTGCATCCGACGGATTCGTTCGGAAGGGTTCGGCTCCTTAGCTCGAGCCCCAGTGTTCGTAAGCACGCCTGTTGAATCGTTATCAAGACTTTATTTCAATATCGGTCGCTAAAGGTATAATTTTTTTTTAAATCTCTCCAACCTATAACCCCTGGCTAAAAGCATTTATGTAACATTTAAAAAGTATCAAAAAAGTAGCATCGCATGGGTAGAACTCGGGTTTCTGGCGAGGTAGGCTGGCGTTATACCGTTCCAGCCACCTACGCACGACGATTTCACCGGGTTATAAGCTATCTGAACAATCAAGGAGCTTGACCCTCCCGAATGAATCCGTTGGGTTGCCGGCAATCCGCTTGTTGAAATAGGGACTACCACGACATCACAGGGAAAAAAACGGAAGGTGCAAGGCGCTTAAGCTGAGCGGACGTGTATTCAGACGGGTTCCGAACTCGGGACTGTAGGGTTAGAATTATAGAATACACACAGCAGTGGAAGCTAGCCGTCGTACGTTTGGTGAGGGACCTACGGACCTTATAGGGTACGAACAGAAGACCTGAAATAGTAGCGTGAACAGTAGGTGCTGAAGACGTAATGATGTACTAGTAAACATTAATTACTACAAAGAAGATCCAAGGCGCTCAAGATGAGCAGACGTACGTATGGAGAGCGACCGTGGGACGCGACAGGGTTGTTACTGTCGAGTAAGGGACCAGACGGGGTTTGAACTCAGGGCAGCAAGAAAAGAGAAGGCGACCAACAGCACACGTAAAAGACGGTCCGGCAACTTGATTAATATTTTTAAAGACCTATATTTTTTGTTTGATTTCTGTGATTGTAAAAAAAAAAAGATTCTAAATTTGAAGTCGAGCTAGTTTTGAGAAACGAGATTTGATGTAATTATAATTTTTATTTCTTTATTAATTGATCAATCAATCGACGGATTGAATGAACAATTAATATTTCTCAAGTTTTATTCCAAATGTTTTTTGATTATTTATTTTAATTGATTTTATATTTTGTTTCGATTTAATTGGTTTGTTTGTTTGTTTGATTCAGTAAATTGTGAATGTAAAATTGAATTGATTTCAATCCAAGTGTTTTACCAATCAAATTCCTAGATACCTAATTTTTTAGATCCTGCCGACCTTCCTTGTCATAAAATCTTGTCCGACAGAAAGTAATTTGTAATAATTATCCAAATTTGAGTATCGTGGTCTGTCAAGGGTGTAGCGGCGAGAGCATCACATCTCACCAGGTAAGGCGGTTGAATGGCGACAAAGTTTCATTAAATATATGTTTTAATGTACCGGTATCGTGTTTTCCCTAAATATACATCCCTGAGTTTAGGAAGCATTACAACCAAAATATAAATAAATAAATGTGATGATGTGTTGGGGGGGCAGGGGTGTAAATTCACCCCCCCCCCCCCCCAACACATCATCACCTCCCCTATTCATCCATCAATCATAGACCTGCTATATAGTTCATCATTATTAGAGCTAGGATAGTTATGCAACGTAAAACAATGAAATGTGCAAAAACAAATGCTCAAATATGTAAAACATGTAAAATAAAACGTCATACTGATCTGTCATACTAATATGGGACCCCCTCCCCCTCTTTAATAGAATACTACCAATGCTAGCCTAGATAGCTAGCATTGGTGCAAGATGACAATATCCAAAGAATTAATATATTTATACAAACAACTGAATTGGGCTTGTGATGGAAAGAGGGATAGACACAAGAGGATGGGATGAAGGAAGTTAATGGATTTTAGTAATAAAAGAAACAGATCAAAATAAATAAATAAAAATGATGGGAAGTGGGCCTATCAAAAAAATAAGCTTTTCATCATCAAAATTAAGATCGATAAAACTGGCAATGTGACAGGTTCATGGGCCTGACAACTAACATCAGCAAGTCTGCTAGATTCAGAGGGGAGGGGGGGGTTATACTTGATATCAGTTTGGACTTACCCAATTGTAGAGTATAAATTGTTTTTTTATTTATTGTACACACACTCACACAAGTACAAGTGGTCACACGAAATGATAAGAATTGGAATGTACACAGTTTATAGCAAAAAATCACATCAATTTAAACTAGGAAAACGCCATATATGCGTTGTAAGACTAGTAATAGTATGGGTAAAAATGGGTAAAAACTGCTTCGAGTGGTACCAATTTAGCACATTTACTGTTTTAACTTCAAAATGGCTGACCCGATCGAGCTGAAATTTTTTAGAAATGTGTATCAAAATGTAATTCAACTTCCGCAAAATTTCATTTTTTTGGGAAAATGAAAATATTTTCTTTTTTTTCCACCATGTTATTCTAATGGGTATTTTTGAAATTTCTAAAATTCATAAAAAAAAGTTACCACCCGATAATGCCACAAAACTATACAGATCTAAGTTGGATGAGGAACCATATTGAAAAAAAGTTTGAAGTTGATAGCTGTAGCCGTTTGACCTGTGGAGAACCGACAAAAAAACATGAAAAAAAAAAAAAAAAAAACATAAAAACGAACACCAATTTTTTTCAGCATGTCAAATTGAATCCTCGCTAAAGCTCGTCTAATTATATTTGAGACAAATTTGATATTTTGATATTTTGTTTCTCTAGAACTTACACTGATAACAAAGTTTAATAGTTCATAAGGTTTTATTTTTATACAGAAATAAAGACATTTATATATTTAGGAGAGAATTCACTGTTTGAATTTTCGGTGTCTTTATTTTAAACATCAACGAAATATAAAACCGAGAACGAGATCTACAGAACGCAAACAGTTCTATGGAGAGAATTCCCTCTAGAGCAGATAACGCTCTATAGGGAGAGGAGAGAGAGAGAGAGATGATTGGAGGAATTTAGATTGATAACTGAAGTTTTTGGTGTCTGGGTGCTCTTCCTATAGGTTTTTGATTGAAGGTGAATGAGGAAGGGATGTGATGTTTGTCAAAGGTGTAAGATAAATAGGTGGATCTGATTGGTGGATGAAATAAGAGGGAAAGAGTTATTTTCAAAAATTATTGAAAGAGAGATAGTTAAATTGGTAAAGTTTATTAAATTCTCATTTTATTTAATTATAGAATTAATTAATTCATTAGTGTTATTAAAAGTTATTTGAATCAAGTTTTGAGGGTAACTAAAAGAGTGAAGAAGAGATGGGTGTGGATGAAGGTCACAGTCAGTTGGTTAAGGGTAGAGATGGTGAAGAGGGAGAAGAGGATATTTTTTTGTTTTATCGGGTTATGGAACTTTTAGGAGGGAATATAATATTGTAATTTGTTATTTTACAGTTGATTTTGACATTAGAGTTAACTCAACAGTGGATTTTTTCCTTTAGTCTTGAAGTTGTAATAATAATAATATCCTTTATTGTCATTTTGAAAAATCCATTTTACATGTGTGTAAACACTCATGATGGGATGTGCAGACACTTCAGCTAATTATAATCTTAATATGAAATAAAAATATGAACGGAAAAATTGGGATTTTTTTACAAAATATTTACACACTTATAGGTAACTTCAATCTTTATATTCATTTTTATCGTCATATCTTTAATCTTATTTACAATTTGTATGCATGGCCATATTAATTTACACACCATCCTTCTATTGTTTGAGATCATCTCTTAAATATGCGTCTGTGGAGTAATAAGCTTTTGTAATTAGAAGCGATTTCAGGTTAGTTTAGAATTTAGAGAGAGATGTAATATTTTTTATTGTTTCTGGTAATTTATTATATAGTTTCACATTTATGAAATTGGAGTTATTTTGTGTCAGTGTGGTATTACACTGACTGATGTAAATGTCTTTGTTGTTCCTTGTATTGTATTTGTGTAATTCACAATTTTTTTGTAGAGGATGAAGGTTATTTTTAATGTACAATATTGACTGCATTATATAAAGGCTATATAGGGTTAAAATTTGTAATTTCTTGAAGAGAGGTTTGCAGTTGTAGGTTATAGTTTGGATAAAACCAAATGAAATCAATTATATGAAGAAATCAATGTGTATTTATTTTGTAATGTTCTAATATTAATAATATAATATTCATAATATGCTGTAATTAATAATCTTAAGTGTATTTCTTTTAATCACACCATGACATAACCTCATATTTATTTACTCTAAATCCTTCCGCCTTATTTTCCAATTTCTCGCACTTAAAATTAAACTGGCCAGATGGGTTAATACCCAAAGCCATGAAGAGGAAGAAGAAGAAGATTTCAGAGCCCTGGCTGATCGTTATTTTGTTTGCAGCTGTCAGAATCAGATGTCACGTTGAACACAATTTTTTTAAACGTGATATTTCATGAAATCTGTGAAGAATCTATACTAGTAGGCTTCTAGCATCAAAATGACAGCATTTGAAGGTAATTTTATCACTTGCATGCCTAGAGTGCATGTCCATTTCAGAATGGCCTAACATGTCATGTTGTAGAATTAAATAAGTTTGGTTATAGGGGCCTAGGCTTGTGGGTATAGGCCTATATGCCCTATGTGTAACCATTAAAAGAGATCAGTGATGTGTAACCCGTCTGTTTTAAGGAGTGGTCGTAGATGGTGGTTAGGGTTAGTAGGCCTTAGGGCAGGGCATGAACCCTAAAATCATTATGTAAGCCTAGTCATTGAATTTGTTACAAAATCAATGGTACTACTTTCCTAAAAAACAGTTTACATTGACCAGAGAATACACCTTTTACTGCATTTTCAAGATTACGGTCATATGTGATCGCAGTGGGTACCTTATTTATAAACATAATGCGCTATTTCATTGGAGGTAAAAAAAAAGAACTGACACGTCTTTATTTCCCTGTCATTGTTTTCCAGAAATGGGCGTTTTGCCTGAAATTGCCAAAGCTGTCGAAGAAATGGATTGGATGTAAGTAAAGTAGAACTGTTGTAGTTCAAATCTTCAGTTGTTGACTCAATTATTAGATTATTTATAAAAAGAAGGTTATACACCAGAAGTATGTATTCAATTGAAATACCCATTGAACGAATACGCTGGCAAACGTCAATAATATGAAGATAAACTAGATAAATACAGCACATACATTGAGATGAGCAAGATATTTACATGAAGTATAATGAAAAACTCCTCACTTGAAATGTTTAAATTAAACATAATTCAATGCCCTAAATTCAATTAAAATTGATACTAAATGTAGCTAAACACTACACCATGAAGGCCTACAATGAACAAGTGTAGGCCTCATTTAGCCCTATGTGGTGCCAGAAATGCTAAAAATAGTAACCGAATATGATTTGTTTCACTAATTTTACAATTACAGTCTACGACTGCTAATAGCGTGATGTAATTTCAGGCTACCGACAGATATCCAGTCCGAAAGCATCCCGCTAATATTGGGTGGAGGAGATGTTTTGATGGCTGCGGAAACCGGCAGCGGAAAAACTGGCGCGTTCTGTCTACCGATCATACAGATTGTGTGGGAGACTTTGAAAGATTTGGAGGCCGGAAAGGGAAGCAAAATAATCGCACAAACGTGTACGTACTTTGATAAAGAAGGAAAAGAAAAAAGAATATAAGGCCTATAGGCAGAGGAAAGCATTTGGGGTTTTAACGATAAATGCGAATTGTTAGTCGATTGTTTTTTCTATATGTTCACGTTTCAGGTCTTCCCGAGTTCGCGAAAATGATTCTTTTCGCGATTTTCCACGGTTATGTATTTTTATTCACAAATATTACATGAATGTGAAAAAAATGCGTGAAAATTCACCAAAAGGTGAAAAAAACTCCACAAATGCTATTTCACCACTGAAAAAAAAAAAATGTAAAAATGTTCAACACCAGTTCATCCCTCTTAGCTATTTAAAAGCGAAAATTGGGGTTTTAATTCACCTCAAATGCTTACCTTTCTGCCTGTAGGCCTATATATTTTTTTTATTTCCAAATACTTGTATTCGTTACTGTTATTAGATTTATAGCTGTTTTGTCGTTATTTGTTTTATAGTTTTTTTCACCGTATTAGATTTGTACTTATATTCAAGACTGGCTCCGGCCTTTTACACCGGACCCTGTGTTTAGATAAGTCGTTTTATTTTTCACTGTCACTAGATTACTGCAAGAAACGGGCGCAAAATAACCACGTTGTGATGCGCCATAAAACCCCAATATTCATTCATTCATTCATTCCAAATACTTTTCCCAACAAAGCTATGTAAGTGCATAAAACTAGGGCAAATACATTCCGACTTGGGTTTGCCAGGCCTAAAAATATATATATATATTAGGTTCAACCACTCTCTGTAATGATTGATAACTTGGATCTATTGGCAGCAAATGGATAATTAATGAGATGAAAGTTTGTTAGCTAATGGAAAGGATAGTGGCAAGAAAGCAGCCATGGCCTGTTTATAATTAATATTATCTATTCACTATCGAATTTATTTTTGATATTGGAATAATCGAGAGCGGGGCTCGACTCCCGCCATGGTCGACCATCCTGATCGAGGTTTATCATGTTTTTTGTCATGGTTTCTTTTCATGGTCGTTGATATCGAAATCATTCGCTACCCTAAAAAAAAGTGAATCGACAATATATCTTTCCACGTGAACAAAAATATTCATGTTTTTGTTTTGAACTTTTCCAGCTCCTAATTGGACGATGAGCTTCTTTGACCGCGGCCCCGCGCTCGCGGTCACGCCAGACGGGTTGCGTTGCCAGTCGAGGGAGCAGCGAGAGTGGCACGGCGGCCGCGCGACCAAGGGTGTCCAGAAGAGCGGACTGTATTATTACGAAGCAACGGTCACGGACGAGGGACTGTGTCGTGTGGGTTGGTCCACACCTATGGTACCGTAGTTATATTTCAGTATATTATCCTAGATATTTAGATTCTGTTTGATTATTCCATTTCATTCATATCTTATCCGCAGGCTAAATGTTATGATACTCAAGTGATAAAATTCAAATAAATGAAAAAAAAAAATGAAAAAATCATGAAAACAAAAATTGCCTAAAATTACTGAAGAACATGTAGATTCTATCCATCACTTTTATCATATTATTAATTTCTCCTCTGTATTACCATTCTTGTGCTAATCCAACATCTAAATTTTTTTAAATTAATTTTTTGAAGTCCAGAAAAGACATTACTTCTTTCAGAAATATATCTAGAAAGGAAACTAGCACGATGAACCCCCATTCAGGAGACCGGGGTTCCACTCATCCTGATGGAGCTTTATCATGGTTTCTTTTTGTCGTTGAAGTGAATATTGAGACGGTTTCTTGAGAAACGGGCCTTTATTTAAATGTGTTCCCTTGAAAAACGATGGATTGAGGTTTCACTATAAACACTCTTTACATGATCAATTTTCGTTGCATGAAATTTCAACAATCGCACAGAATAATTTCAGTGGTGTAAAGGCGCTTGCAATCTCTGTTGCAAAATTCTCATTTTAGTAGCGATGCTAGGTGAAAGATTGGAGTAAAGTTGAACATATTTCAACTTCGTGGAATTCTGGCATGCATGTGAAAGATTTCCATTCTCTTGTGTAGGCAATATAGGAAACGTGGGTACGGTATCCAACTTTTCTGCAATTAATTCCAGAAATTATTTCAGGAATTAGTTGATTGTGATTGTGGCATATAGTCCCATTGTAATAAATGAAGGAAACTTTCAGGCAAATCTTGACCTTGGAACGTGCAAGTACGGCTACGGTTTCGGCGGCACGGGCAAGAAGTCGAACAGCAAACAGTTTGACAGCTATGGTGAGCCGTTTGGCATGCACGACGTGATTGGCTGCATGCTTGACCTTGACAACGGCGAAGTGAGCTTCTCGAAGAACGGCGTCGACTACGGCCCGGCGTTCAGCCTGCCGTCACCGTCCAGTTCTGGGCCGTACTTCCCCGCCGTCGTGCTCAAGGTACGTCGAGGCTAGCAACGAAAACTAGGGTGGTTCTTTGGTGTAAAAACTTCTATTGATTATTTATTGTAATAATGTTTACATTTTTTCTTTTATTCAAAATCGTAATATTTAGTAATAATGGTTTGAGAATCATAATTACCGTATTGTCCCGAATATAAGCCGAGGGTTTTTCTCGAAATTTTGAGTCCAAAAGTCACCCTCGGCTTATATGCGGATCTCGGCCTAAAATCGGTCAAAAACACGTTTTTCACCAAATATAATAGGGCGCACTACACATGCCTACTCTGAACAACAGAATCAACTTGAAACTGCAAAATATTGCACTAAAAACAAGATTAATAAATGTTTCATCATGAAGAAGCATCATTTTCCCATTATCTGTCATTTTTATTTGACGCGCAATAATAAACAAAGGCCCACTCAGCAGCTGTGACTGCTTCGTCTTGTCAGACCTTGGTCCTTGACGAGTAGGCGGGCCATATGCCGATCGCGCGTCATCGGCACTAGCCGAGTACACACGATCGTGAGGCCCCAATCAACGGTTTCTCACACGCAGTTGGCATAGCTTCCTCACGCGCGCAATACGAAATTAACTAAATTCAAACTCAGGCGAGTGATGATTGAAGTGGAAAAGGAGATAAAACCTTTTTTTCAATTGTTGATCTAAAAGTTTGGGGGTCGGCTTATATTCGGGGTCGGCTTATATTCGGGACAATACGGTATTCAAATTCTCTTTCAAAATCTATTTCCATTCTATAGTTATAAAATATAATTAATGTTTCTTAGTTCATATTTACAGGCCTATTTTTAATTAATATTCATAATGAATATTGTAGTCATAGTAATATTAATCAGGCCCTAACCCAGAAATATCTTGATCTCACTTGGAAAATTCTACTATGATAATCGTATTTTTTAAACAGCGCCAAAGTGAGGTAATGAAAATCTTCTGCTACCATGTTAAGTCTACCATAATTTGTTTTCTGCAGTTGATATTGAAAAGATCCTCCCCCCACCCCCACCCCCCCCCCTCCTCCATCCTAGCAGTGGCACAGAAAGTCATATCATCATAAACTCATAACTTGCAATCATGAAGGAAAAAACGTATTAAATTGAAAGAAATTATGTAGATAGAACACAATCGTACCCTGTTTTTTTTTCAAAATTACCCGGTTAATTTCTGCGGATACCCGGTTCATAATTTGTTACCCAAATGCGTGTCACTACTATAGACTAATTTTAAATTGTAGGCCTACCACTAACATGTAGTTTACACAAGTAATTGCCGAGCCACATGTTTTGTTTCAGAACGCAGAAATGTCGTTCAACTTTGGCGGTCAAAAGTTGAAACATATCCCCGCCGGTTACACGGCTGTGTGTGATGCCCCGCAGCAGTACACGAGGATCTCCACAGTTGGCACCAGTGGCGTGACGGTCGCCAAGAAGACAAACAACGCACCGCAGGCCATCATCATCGAGGTAACAACAAACGCGTTACCGCGGCCACGAAAGCGGTTTGAACCTGATCGAGATTATGTCATCGATTTTGACGGGAAAAATCTTATATAATAATCGATATGCAGTTGTGTAATTGAATAGACCTGTGCTCATATACTTGTTTCTGCGATAGAAGTATTTGAATGATATTGAATATTTCGGTCATTAGATACCGTATAAGAAGTTATAAGAATCACCCCTCCTTTTCAGATTCTATTTTTTTGTTTACTTATATAAGACGCAGTATCATATGTCCAATATTTTGTGTCACAAACATGATTCACGAGACCTTGTAACCACAAAAGAAGGTTCCAGTCCCTTTACCCTACACCTCTAGCAATGGCTGGTTCAGGCCTTCTTCTTTCAATGACTCTATTAGACAATAAACAATATTGATAATATCTCCCAAGTTTATATCGGTATTCATTTTTATCCAGCCCATAGTGTACAATATCAGTTTTTCGGCGATAACTTTTGAACGGTATAAGATAATGAATTCTGGAAATGAGGAAACACATGTATTGTCAATACATTAAAGAGGGTGTGAGTGATAACTATTTATCTCAAATTGCCTGATTGTCAGGCGTATACGCTCGAAAATACACATTTTTTTCAACCGTATACGCCTGACAAATATGCAATATGAGATAAATATCCATTACTTACACCATCTTGAAGGCATTGAAAATATCTGTGCCTCCTTGGTTTCAGAATTTCGGTGTCTCATTCTGTTCAAAAGTTATCACCAAAAAACTGTTATTCCGCTAAATCGACTCCCATGGACTCTTAAGGAAGTCGTTTCAGTCAGGTCTTGTGAAAAACGCACTGAACACGTTCCATTGTATGTATCCCGAACACTGTTATTACTTGGAAGCATCATTTCTTTCTCTTTCTAGTTTCTAGTTCCTGTACCACACTTCTACGTCTTTGTTACAGCCGTCTCGGGAGTTGGCCGAGCAAACGTACAACCAGATCATCAAATTCAAGAAACACCTGTCGAATCCGACGCCGTCCGAGCTGCTCGTGATTGGTGGTGTCAACGTCAAGGATCAGATCTCGGCGCTCAATGCTGGGGTGCGTACACCAGACTCTGAAGCGCTAGAAGCGTTGACATACCGTACACCGGTTTCAGGGATTTACCGTATTGTCCCGAATATAACACAGTATATGTGAAAAGTTGAAAAGTTGAAAATTAATCAACTGTTCAACTGTTATCTCCCTTGGTTACATGCTTCATTTGATTGACAAATCAGTTAACGGGCCTAACGGCCTATTAACATCCAGTGTCCTATAGGCATTGCACCGTACAATCTTATCATTATCACTTTCCTGCTCTATTCTCATTACCTGTATACAGTGTATTACTCTATATAAAAACAATATAAAATAAATATAAGCCGAGGGTTCTTCTCGAAATTCAGAGTCCAAAAGTCACCATCGGCTTGTATGCCAATCTTGACCTGCCATCGGTTCATTGAAATGGGGTCGTGAACAATAAACAACACATCTTTCATTTAGCGCCACGTAACCTAACTGTCGTTGCCGCCCGCAGGTGGACATCGTGGTTGGCACGCCCGGCCGCATGGAAGACCTGATCTCTAGCGGCCAGCTGTCGCTCACGCAGTGCCGTTTCTTTGTTCTGGACGAGGCGGACGGACTCCTCAAGCAGGGATACACGCAGCTGATCGATCGACTGCACCGACAGATGCCCAAGATCACGTCGGACGGGCGCCGTCTGCAGATGATCGTCTGCTCCGCAACGCTGCACAACTTCGACGTCAAGAAGATGGTGGTATGTGTTTACACATTCTTTATTGAAACTCTGCTTTCAGAGCAAAAGAATTGCTTAAAGCTAGCACAATAGCTATCTACGATGGATATGCAACTTGTACTTCACCCATGTTCTCCCAGCTGACGATCATCTCCAGTGCCAAGAAACTTTTCGACGAAGCGCTGGGAGATTATCAGGAACGATAAGGATGTGGTTGAAAAAGTAACAGAAAGACCTAGTAAAATGATTGAGAAACGGGATGAGGAAATTTGGTGAAACGAAGACAAATAGAAAGAATGTGCAATTTTGTCAGAGTCAAGAATAAATATGCAGGATGGGATGAATTGAGCAATAGAATTGCAGAGGGATTTCAAATACGTATAAGGGGAGTGTAAAGGGTAAGAATGGAAGTGGAAAAAGTGGATAGAGAAGTAGGGAAACATGGATTCATTTAAAGAACGACGTGGGAGTGGAATGAAATGGAAGAATATATAAAGAATATAACGAACAGCAGTGATTTAAGAAGAGAGCTAGGAAAAAGTAACAATGTATAATGTTATTAAGTATGTTTGATTGTAATTTGATGAGAGTAATCATTACCACATGTTTCAAGAACAATCTGTTACGAGTAAATTAAATAACTAATTAACTTACCCCAAATAAGTTGATAACCTACCAAATTGTTGGGGGTGCCAACCAAAAAGTTGCGAAACCACTATTCACGCCCTCTAACGCAATGCCTTGTGCCGCAGGAGCGTCTGATGCACTTCCCGACTTGGGTGGACCTGAAGGGGGAGGACAGCGTGCCAGAGACGGTTCACCACGTGGTGGTCAAGGTCGACCCAGTGGCGGACAGGTCCTGGCAGACGGCACGCGTCCACATCCCCACCGACAGCGTTCACGCCCGCGACGACATCAGGCCTTCCAGCGACTCTCGAGGTAAGACAGGGGGGGGGTTAATCGAGCGTTCGAGATGTAGGAATTTAGTAGGGTTGTGCAAACCTGGATTTTTGAAGTCGAGCCGCCCTCGGTAGCTCAGTCTGCTGAGGCACCGCTTAGGAAACTGAACTCACCGTTGGGCCTGGGTTTGAGTCCTCATAAGACATGGGTTTCTGTAATTGTCCTTTCACTTATCATCACCTCATTGTTTCATTATCACCTGCTCTTTGGACCCCCGTATAACCTAGCTGTTGGTTGGGTCATTAACAAATATTAATCATCATTTTTGAAGTCGAAGACGAAGTGGAGTCTATGGGAGTCGATTTAGCGGAGTATCAGTTTTTTGATGATAACTTTTGAATGGTATGATATATTTAAATTCTGAAAACAAGGAAACGCAGATATTTTCAATATTTCAAGACAGTGAGGTAAGCCTAATTGTCAGCGTGTAGGCTGGTTGAAAATACACATTTTTTAACCGTATATGTATGACCTTGAAGGTATTCAAAATATCTGTGTTTCCCTGTCTTCAGAATGTCGATATCACATACCGTTCAAAAGTTATCACCAAAAACTGATACTCTGCTAAATCGACTCCCATGGACTCTTTTAAGACTCGAAAGTTCGCAAACGTCAAACCTTTTTCAACTTTCTAATCAAAAAAATATGCTGATAAAAATAAGTTGTTCGAGTGCTAGAAATACTAGAAATTATGGGAAAATATGTCACGTATGTAGGCCTAACCCACCTTTTTATTGATTCAGGTCTTCGGGTTTTAGGTTTTTTACTGATGGTTAGGGTCAGCTAGCATACGATTTGTGTTGAATACTAACAATACTGAATACAGTAATTTTTGGTTCAACCCCTAGCCATTGAGATTGTCAATCCTAAGAAGACTGTTTATTTGTCCTGAATGTGTTTCAATGAGATTACATTGACCGATTTGAAACAAAAATAATTTAGATACTTCCGAGACAGGTAGATCAGTCGCTAGTTAGTATAGTTGTATCCAGGAAAGAAGAAGGTTGTCTACCAACATCACAAACACACCTAACTCTAGCATTTGTATAACTGTATGAATTTGGTGAAAGGGGAAGAGAGAACAGGAGCTTGGTTAGTGTTAATCTTAGTTTTAATCGTAATCTTAATTGTTAGGCTTACTTCTCATTGTGAGGCCACCTTAATTGTTTAGTACGAGCAACTGTTTGAAATTACCACTAGAGTGCGTACATTTCGCGGTTGGATACGTGTTATAGCTTGGTTAACTGTTGGTTACCCATGCGCTTGTGTCCGTTAGTTTCTTGTCTTGACTTGTTACCGTTGTTCCAGAGACGCTGTCGGAGGCTGTGAAGATCCTGAAAGGAACGTACTGCTTGCGAGCAATCCAGGAACACAACATGGATCGGGCGATCATATTCTGCCGGACCAAGCTTGACTGCGATAACATGGAGAAATTCCTCAAAGGTTGGTATTTCCTGTTTGTAAACGTGTCCGCAATCTAGGTTTTTTATTTTTATCTACTATTGGAGGATTAACACGAGTTGTACTTGGGTTGTAGCCTACTGTAACTCATCGAGAAGTTTGGGAACACGAGTTCAGTAAACCCTCGTTAATCCGAAATCGAAGAGACCCGCGATTACTGTTCAGTGAACCCTCGTTAATCCAAACTCGGTTAATCCGAAATTGATCTATTTCGAACTTGAAATCGGTGCCCAGCTGAAGGTATAGGCATTTCAATGGTAAATGGTAATTAGTATGGTTAATCCGAATTCCAGCTAAACCGTAATTCAAACTAATATTTATCCTTCAACTGCTTTAACATCGATTTCGGATTGGCTAATTCCGAATAATTCGAGTAAATTCCTTGAATTCATAATTATTTTCCCAAAATAGTCAACACCAGTTCACTGCTTCATGTATTTAAAAACGAAAATTGAGTTTGTAGTCGACTCGAAATGCTTGCTTCTTGTCATTAGAGAGTGAAAGAAGAATTTTTGTGTCAGGATGTTCGAGCCGTAACGACGAGTACAGCTGCGTGTGTCTCCACGGCGACCGCAAGCCGCACGAGCGCAAGGACAACTTGGAGCGGTTCAAGCGAGAAGCTGTCAAGTTCCTGATCTGCACGGACGTGGTGGCTCGCGGCCTCGACATCACGGGGCTGCCGTTCAGTAAGTCACGGATCATTAACCGCTCGACGGCCACGTTACGTCCTCATCGGTCGGGTCATTTTACGGTTATGTTGCACGGATACTTGGGTTTAGATGACCTTTCATAACATTTATTATATACCGGTACATGTAGCACAGTAGTTAATGCGCTCGCTTCATGTGATCCGGGAGGCGAGGGGTTTTCGGACCCGGTTCGATCCCTGCCGCCGACCATTTCACAGGGGTTTTTCATGGTTTCCCTCTGTAGTCTAGGCTAATGCCGGGATGGTTCCTACAATAAATAAGTCGGCCATGACTGCTCCCTTCCCACTATCCTTCCCACTACCTAAGAACCATCATCCCCTCATCTCATCATCTCATTAATCATCCATCCAACATCATTGCGTCGGATGGATGATTAATGTGATATGATACAAAATATGATAATGATAAAAAATTCATAATATTTTGTAGTACCGTAATATCTCAATTCTATAAATACAGTGAAACCTTTATGCTTCGTTCCCCGAACCATCGTTTTCCTGCTTGTATTATTCATTTTTTCTAACCCCACTCCCATATAACCAATGCTAAATTTTCCTTCATGGATGTGTAGAGATTTCACTGTATGTAGGCCTACATTAATTAGAAGCGTTTCAAAGTAAAATTGAGGAATTGATGACATGGATTCAATTTTAAGAATGACATTTAATTTGTGTATAATCTAATTCCGGCTCTGTCCCCCCCGTCAGTCATCAACGTGACGCTGCCCGACGAGAAGTCGAACTACGTGCACCGCATCGGTCGGGTTGGTCGCGCCGACCGCATGGGGCTGGCCATCTCGCTGGCGGCGACCGTGCCCGAGAAGGTGTGGTACCACGGTGAGTGGTGCAAGTCGCGCGGCAAGAACTGCCTGAACACGCGCACGACCGACCTCGGAGGCTGCTGCGTCTGGTACGACGAGATGACGGTAAGTTGAACTATTCAAGCGAGGAATGATATTGCCAGGGAGTAGAGCTTTTAGATAGGAAAGAGCCATCTAGCGGCAATGTTTTAAGTAGAGTGGGATGTCAGTACCTGCGTTTGAATGCTATTTTATTCTATTTAAGTTGTAAAGGTAGTGTTTTTTTTTTCTGTAAGTGAAAAGAACTTGGGTTTTGGGTTTTGGGTCGAGTTTTAGTTAAAACAGGGTATTTAAACTTCGAAATGAAAAAGTTGACAATTTAGCACGATTTTTCCTAGGTCTAGGAATAGGCCTATCTACTGGCTCCAGGCATTGGCCTAGGACTACTGAAGGTATAGGCCCAGAGCCAGTCAAGTGATCTATATTTGCTTCCAGATATAGATCTCCATCTACCTATATCCTCGTCACTCATCACGAGATAGATGTAGCCTAGGTCTGCATGGTAAAAAAAAACAAGTCAACTCAAATTTCCAACACCTTTCAACAAGATTTTGCTTCCATCTCTGTCTTCAAAAAGTCAATTAGCTTTGGAAACAAATATATCCCAATTGTAAGCACGATGCTGCCCTTTGCTCATTTCTTGAAACTCTAGCAGTTGCTTGCAGTGGATCAGTCAACAAATGAAGTACGTAAATGGTGCCAAAAACTCGCGATATATGAGAAACCCGATTTTAGTGTTACATGAGTATCAGATCGGGTTGGGTTGGGTAAAAAAAAACTCGATCCGACCCGAAATCTCGGGTACCCGAACACCCCTACATTAATCGTTTGCTGCCAATACTATTTAGCACCAACGATTTATATTATTGTGCGATTACAGTAAAAAAAACTATGGTAATTAGGTGTGATTTGTAATTATTGTTGACAGTACTTGGCTGAGATTGAAGAGCACCTGAACGTGACGATTCAACAAGTTGACGCCGACATCAAGGTGCCGCTTGACGAGTTTGACGGGAAAGTTGTGTACGGCCAGAAGAAGGTGCAAGTCGGTGAGTTGACACTTGTTTGTTGGAGACGCTGTGCGTGTGGAGAGTGGCCATTGGTCAACTGTACTAAAACCAACTGTACTAAACCCAAATCCCCAAGTAAAACTGTTCTAAAAAACATGTGCAAATCCATGTTTTTTTAATCGAATCCACTTTCAGATTCGGATTCGGTCTAACATAGAAGATTCGAAAATTGTATTTTTAAGTATTTATGATGTATTTTCAAGTTGAAAGAACAAATTATTGCTGTAATGGTTAGTCTTGTGCTGCATAAAATGTTTTATGCAGGAGTAATTATGAGAATACTGAGATAAGATTTTCACTTCCTGGATCAAGTGTAACTTGATCAGCAGTGTCACACGTTGGTCCCATTATTACGCTTCACAATGCATGTTAGAAAGATTTGGATTCGGGTTCGAATTCCGTAATTTTGATGAAGATTCGGTTCGGATTCGGTTTGAAATAAAGAATATGGATTCCCACACCCCTAATTTTTTTTTTAATAACATCGAAACTTGATACAAAATCATTGTTCCCCAATATAGGCTATGGATGGAAGATTAGATCGTTTGAACTGGGCACCACGAGGGCGATCTTACCACCCCAAAGAATAATTAAAATATGATAACTCATTTAATGAACGAATCAAATTTTGAACAAGGTAGTAATTTCAGGGTTAGAAAACAATTCAAACATTCACGGCAGGGAGAAAAAATCTTGAATTTTCTCATCATCTTGATCTTCTTCCTCTTCTTGAAATGAAGATTGCTAAATGCTAAATCTTTCTAAATAATGTATATCCTTTAGTAAAATATTTAGATTTGATAGCCTATTTCATTGATGCTAAATTCCTACATCTCTAATAATATGGTCGTTGCAATTAGTATACAAAGTCAATACATCTTCTGACTACCCTAACGCGTTGTGATGAACTCGTTTTCAGGATCTGGCTACTTGAACCACGTGGCACAGATGGCGCCAGCGGTCGAAGAACTAGCGAAGCTCGAGAGTCAGGCGCAACTGGTTTACTTGAATCGACACTTCGCCAAAGAACCGCGGAAAGTGATGTAATCGTTGAACGAGTTATGAGTGTACATATTGGGGGGAAAGATAATCACCTTTTGAATGTTGTAATTTAATTATGAATCAAAATTATAAATATTTACAAAATTTATATTTGTGTGCAGGCCTATCTCTTCATAGACTTCTTGTAAATTCTCACATGATTTTTTCTCTGTGATTATTGTGTCCGTGATGACAAGAGTTATGGCCGAGTGGTATTAAGGGGGTGAATGCACGGTGCTTATACAATAGAGAAATTCATCTTTACTATGTTTTTCGATGAACATTCGTAAACCAGTATAATTGAATAAAAAAGTACCGTATTTACTCGCATATAAGTCACGCCCGCGTATAAGTCGCACCCCGTTTTTGACAGTCATTTTTTGAAAAACCCTTTGTATGGTCGTGTAAGTCGCACCTGCAGTCTCCTGTACCGTCAAAAATACATCGCGATTGAAATGTTTAGCGCTCTGTTCGGGACGCGTATGAGAGAAAGCCTTGGTATTGGCGGGCACTAGTTGCTAGCAGAGACGTGAGAAACTGTTATGAGGGGCCTCAACTAAACTAAACTCAGCAACGGTGAGAGGGGGAAGGGGACAGGTTGCTGAACATACCCGAGAGCACACGACTATTACGTAAAATGACGACGCATGGCAAACCATTATTTATTGCTGCAAACATTTGAAATAATAACAAGGGAAGGAGGAAAGCATCTCGTAATTTCTTTTGAATTTCTTTATTTACACAACAAAACATTCATACCAAAGCAATAATGAGCAACATACACAATAATATATACAGCTTTTACACTGAAAACAGCACGTTCACTGTGATGGGGATTGATGCATTTGACTTTCATTTTTAGAGATTTTCTGCCCGCATATAAGACCCCTCTTTTGAGCTCTCAAATTTCTAAATATACATGCGACTCATATGCGAGTAAATACGGTTATTTGCTCTCTTGGGATACAATTCAAATTTAGTACATTATTAACGTCAGACGGCCATCTCTCTCGTGATAGCAAAATCGTTCCATCTTGAATTTTGATCATTTCGATTGATTGATTGGTTTTTATTGTAGTTAACAAGAGTACACATGAATACAAGGTCAGTAAAATGTATATAATAGTAGGCCTATAATCTATAATATCACAGTCAAGTTAGGATACATTGTCACAAAATAGAAAATAATTTGTATGGATATAGGGCCCAAGTATAAAATACAAATAGAATTCGAAGTACAAGAGAATGTAAATTAGGTTTCAATGAACTCGTTAGTGCTGTGAAAACAATTAGACAGAAGGTGAACATTTAGGGCTTCTTCTTGCTACTGGACAAGAGGCTGCTTGTGTCTGGAGGGAGCTTATTGTACAGCTTCTGGCCAGACTGAATGATGCCGTTGGCAGTTAGTTTCAGCCTGCAAAACTCGTGGCTCAAGTTGGAGGCACCCCGAGTTTGATGGTCGTGGAGTCTCAGGTTACTCTGGAAAAGACTCCGTCTTCCCTTTGCTAACGTTTTATTAGGCGTTTTTTCCATTCAGTCATCGCCGACTTGTCCATGAACACGAAAAAGATTGACAGCATAAAGATGTGTGTGGTAGCTGTTATCAGGAACAAATACTCGTATAATACGTCACCATCGAACACGCCCTCTTCAGCCATCCAATGAAACGTCCACGACAGTCCGAACAGTACAAACACACAGAAACTAGTCATCAAACGACGTGTAAAAAGAGTTTCTTTCTTGAGACCGTGTCTTTGCAATTCTTTGGTTTCTCCCCAACCATACCATTCGTAAATCCTCGCGATTATTAAAATGTAAATTATCGCATTGACCACTAGAACAAATGCTGCTGGTCCTTGTATTGTTACCCTGAATGGTAATCCTTCAGGATAACAAAAACCTCGTTTATCAGGTTTATAAAAGTCGATGTTCAAAGCAATAAGTGTAATCACTGGCAGTAAAGGAAATCCCCAGGCAAAGATGGAGACTTTCAAGAGAAGATGGGGATGATTACTAGAGCCCAAGATGGTCAAGATACGTTTTACTTGTAACAAAGATAGAACAAACATCCACAAGAACATTGTAAGATACGAGTAATGACGCGCTATACCAAGATACATGCATGCTTCGAAGCTGAAGTTACATTTCAATGGATCTGTTCTAGTATTCTCATCAGCAAAGTTAATCATGAAACTTAGAGCAAGGTTTACTGTTAATGAAGAAGTCATGTGGAGCAATACTTTGTTTCCTGTTTCCTGTCTCCATTTCTTTATGAATATAGTTGTCAAAACAATACTCGTAAGTCCTATTAAGGAAAGGATGCCCTGTGCAATCAGAGGTATTAAATACCATATACTGCTTTTGATTAAATCACTCGTACTCGTAAGTGGTTCGTTGTTGTGGGCAACGAAGTAAATACCACCGAGATGGTTAGTGATGTATTCTAATGGGCATCTATAGATATTGGCAAAACTGTTTCTAGAACTAATTTTAACACAAGTATCACTAGAAACAGATTCTTTTTTTACATCCCAAACTAGTATCTTACCACTATACATATATATGTCAAAATACAGATATTTTTGTGCAATTTTGTCAAGGTTGTTAGGGGTTGGAGTAATGACAAAATGCAAAAGAACGTCCTTGAACTCTGATCTAATATGCTTGCCGGTTGAATCTTTAATTGACCTATAATCTCCTCGTATTACGTTAAATATCAATTTCGTTGTTTCAATTGATTCTGATATTTTAACAGTAATTCTATATTCTTGATTTACATCGACTTTGTCGTCCGCTCTAATGAAGTTCCATGCGGGTTCATTATTATTCCAATAATACGTGAATCCCGCGTACGGGTGTTCCAACGTACTAGCGCCGATAGTTAACAAAAGGATATCATTTTGACCAGAATATTCAAATATTTCTTTATTGACAAATTCCGTTTTGGCCATGACAATTCCCAAATCTCGAAATATCTTGAATAGGTCAGTCAGTTTTTGATAAACTCTTTGATAAACACTGTAGAGTAGATAATGCTCTAATTTCACTATGTCTACAAGCAAAGATGTGTTCAGAATAAAGTGTTCAGTATCTGCCTTCAGAAACCATGCTCTTATTTCTTTCATTTTTTCATCATACTCGGTATCAAGGAACCGATGTTGGTCCCAGTACGTCACATGAGTCCAGGCTGCACAACCGGCCGAGACTTTGTAGAAGCACTCTCGTCTAGCTACCAACACGCGTGAATCATTCAGGTAGATCGAGTCAATTTTATCTGGTGAAAGCAAAAAACAAGATTCAATTTGTATTGAATATTCATTTACATCATTAGCAATTTTCAATTTCAAAAAATTACTGCATGCGAATATTTACACTGGAATGTTTTGCCCCCCGCACGTACAGTTGGATTTTCGTGTCGTGTCTTTGAATATGTGCTTTGTGGAACTGGATTTAGAATCTTCATTCACTATCATTTGGGTTTTTGCAATTCTATGCCATTTTTCTCAATGAGTATGTCTTTCCCATTATTGTTATTATTATTATCACGTTTGTAGTTTTCCATTTTTCATTATCAACATCGAAATTCGATATACAATCGTTTCCCAGTTGAAGCATAAGTGGATGAATTAGTAAGACCGTTTTGATCATTATCATGTTTATACTTTCTTCTTCTTTTCTTTTTTCCCTTTTCTCTGCAAATATGTAAACGATTATATACTTACTTATTGACGTTTTCTGCCACCAAAGTGTGTCGTTGGTATACAGACTGGTCGTCGTATCTTCGTGACAGAAATCTGCCCTTACCACGTCCACCAACTGGTAACCATTGACAACATCGCCCTTGTACTTCTCGGGGCATAGTATGGGACTTGACGTGATCACGTGGTATTTCAATGCGGTACTTCCATTCACAGCTTGCTTGAACGTGTGAACGTAGCTTACGTTCACTCTGAACTTCAAACCGAGATCTTTCGCCATGTCTTGAAATACAGAAACAAACGCGTTTATGATACCACCGCAAGTCTATGGGAGTCGATTTAACGAAATAATAGTCTTTCAGTGATGACTTTTGAACGGTGGGCGCTATGAGATATTAGAATTCTGATGCGGGAGGAACACAGATATTTTTGATACCTTCAAAATGATGTGAAATTAAATAATTAGCCTTGAATTCAAACATTTTTAGAAGTGAAAATGTGTTGTTGGCTGTATATCTGTGAAAATCGACAATTAAAGATGAACAGACGTTTTTACTTATACCATCTTGAAGATATTGAAATTATCTGTGTTTTCCTTCTTTTTGAATTACGATGTTTCATACCATTCAAAAAGTTTTTGCTATAAAACTGATTTTTTGCTAAATCGAGTCTCATGCACTCGTAAGAAGTTGACATATTTCTTGTTCAAGATCGAAGTATTATGACAAGTTAAGAGTCCATGTGAGTTGATTTAGCAGAATAACAGTTTTTTGGTGATAACTTTTGAACGGTATGAGATATCGAAATTCTAAAAACGATGGAACACAGAATTTTGAATACCTTCTCAATTGTGTAGGATATAACTATTTATCTCAAATCACTTGATTGTCAGGCGTATACGCTTGAAAATACACATTTTTAACCGTATAAGCCTGATAATTATGCAATGAGGGATAAATAGTTATTACTTACACCATCTTGAAGGTATTGACAATACCTGTGTTTCTTCGTTTTCAGAATTTCTATATCTCATACCGTTCAAAAATTATCACCAAAAAACTGTTATTCTGCTAAATCAACTCACATGGACTCTTGACTCAAATATTAACGTTCGGCTCTTAGTTGTTACCTTCAGGCAGAGTCATCTGGGTGATGTTATTCCCAGTCATCACCACTTTATACACGATGTAATTTCGAAAAATCGAGTCTTCAAAATACGGTGGAGCGAGCGGATGTAACGGTACGTGCCATGCGTGTATCCGAGTGGGTTGACACACCGCGCATGCGTATTCCGTGTGTAGGTCTTCCAGCCACCAGGTGGTGCTAGTGAGGTTCAAAGCACCACGAGTGGCACTGTCGCTACGCGGCTTGTCAATACGCATGCGTTGTGAAACAGACGAGTCAACCTTTGTGAATAAAGACAGAACATTTTTTTTTTTTCTGATATTGGGTTTAACGACGCACTGTTATGATAGGGCAGATCTAATGGCGTCGGATGGATGATTAATGAGATGATGGGATGATGAGATGGAGGTTCTTGGGTATTGGGAAGGATAGTGGAAGTGGTCATGGCCGACTTATTGGAGGAACCATCCCGGCATTAGCCTAGACTACAGAGGGAAACCACGAAAAACCCCTGTAAAGATGGTCGGCAGCAGGGATCGAATTGGGTTCGAAATTCCCCTCACCTACCGGATCACATGAAGCGAGCGCGTTAACCACTGCGCTGCATGTGCCGGTAACATTTAGTATTTGAAGATGGGTAAAACTTTCTATTTTATTCTGTATTAGGTTCGAGAGGTTATGGCCTTATGGGAGCTAAGAGAAGAGTCAGAAGACCAAAAAAAAGGTGGCAGGTGGAAGTAAAGTTTGAGGTGGTCAACCGAGGAGAAAAATGGGAGGAAGTGAGAGACGAGACATGGTGGGAGGACAGAGAACAATAAAGGAACTCGTAGGACGAAAAGAAGAAGTAGAGGATAGTAGTAGGTAGTGAAGAAGTGGAAGAAATTGGAACTGGCAGGAACTGATTGATAGAAGAAGTGGTGGAAACACCCCCTGGCTCAATCTAACTGGTTATCTGGGTTTGGGAAATATTTATTGGGTTTAACGACACACCGAAAAGATGAGTACGATCTATTGGTGACTGAGAATGATGAATGAGATGGGAAGTTGGTGTTTTTTGGATGGTGGGAAGGAGTCGTTAGTGCCCTTTTGTTGAGGAACCATTCCAGTATCAACCTAAACGACCGAGAAAAACAATTAAAACCTTCGTCAGGATTGTCGACCATGGCGGGAATCGAACTCCGGTCTCCTGAACGACGATTCAGCATGCTAGCCACTGTTCACCACATTAAATCACGAATTAAACCTCACCTCATGTCTTCGGTCCCACCAATCATTTCCAACATCCGTTATCATATCATTCCCTTCTATCGCCACTCCAAACGGCACGACCCCTCCTCCACACAGCCTTCTTTCAGCTTCAGTCAGCTTGTCCAAGTCGTGCGATAGCAGATCGTACTCGTGATATTGTGAGAAGCACTGGAGACGTAGCTCTTGCCAAGTGCCGTGCTGCTTAGGAGGTAAAACCGCCTTTAAAGAGGCCCCAACGGGGTAGAATAGATCGTCACGTGGACATACTGCGGTGTCAGATTCATCCTCTACACCTTGGCTGGCGATGGTAGTAAAGAGCGCGGTGAAGAGTGTGATGTAGGTTGAGGTTGTAGGAGACATCGTCTGGAAGACATATGAGAAGCATAAGTTAAAAACGCAACTTGTTCGAAAAATTCCAATTTTAGTCAGAGATGGCCATACCTGCTTTGACATTCATGAGCTCTTTCCATAAATAGAAACAACATGTTTCTAGAAGCTGTTTTTCTTATAGTAATTGGCTGTTGAATAACCTTTGTTGTTTTTAAAAAGTTACTTGTCAAACCCTTTGATTGAAAATTCAACCTATCCAATTTTTTAAAAATTGTTATGGTTACTTTGAAAATAATTCAAGTTTCTTGTCAACCTGAATCTGTTTGTTTTGTGAATGGCTATCCTGTAAGAATATGAGTGTCATGAATGTCTATGCGTAGGCCTAAAGCCGACAATCACATTTATGCCATTATCTCAGCTTCTACTTAATTATACAAGCTGCGTTTTGAACCTAAGCTCCTCATGTACAGAGATGGGCAGAGATATGTACAAAATGTATCTTGGATACTAAATACAAGATACTCCTCGAAATCGTGATAGATACAAGATAAAAATACAAGATACTTTCATTTATATATCTTAATATAACTTCATTTCTCATTTTCTATACTCGATTTGATGTGTCCCTTTTATATACACCCTATTTCTTTATTTTATTATTAGTTCATGTCATTATCAGTGAGACATCAATCTTACGTTCTTTATTTGATACCTCAGTCAAATGTTTGAATGATTTTCTTAATTAAAAGTTCATTTCTGCCTGTTAGATTTAATCATACGGTAATTCAAAGCTATGTTCTTACTCGCTTTAATGATCTTTGATTTCACGAACTTACTGATTATTCTTGTGATCAATTAATTAATCTCCCAAGTTTCTCAACGACAAAGTGACTCAAGGCAGAATGCGTTCCTTTTTATAATAGTTATTATTCCAATAATCTTGTGGTGAAATTAATTAAACTTACCCTGATTGTGAGAACACCACATTCTTATGTCAACATTATCGTTTTAATTACTTTGCCCGACAGCCGTCCGTTGGTTGACCGCGAGTAGTCCTCCATTGGATCGGAAGTCTACTTGCACGTGCGGCGGTAGTCGCAGAACGTGTTGTGTCCAAGGGAAGGATGTGTGGTATTGTAATTAGACCACAAGACTCACGTACCGGTATTGAATGAGGAGATACGACAATCGCACACTTGTAAAATAAGACCGGAATCGCAAATTCTCTCAGATAACAGAATACGGAAGTCATATCAAGTTGCAGGAAGTGTCAATTAATTAATCAGACATGAATAAATATATATATATATATATATATCCTTGATTGTTCAGAGCTGCCCTCGTTAGCTCAGTCAGCTGAGGCACGCTTCAGGTACTGAAGTCACCGTTGGGCTTGGGTTCGAATCCCGCATACGGCATATCCTTATGTAAGTTTGTATGGCAAGGTCTACTCAACCAAAGATCTACATTTACCTACCTGAAAAATGGAAATAGTAAGAGAAATTCTAGGTCTTGTACAGACGAAGGATACATTAAATTTGAATGTGGGGTTGATTAGCTAAAATAATATTTTTGCTAGTTGAAAATAAAGTTTACTTGTATGTATTGATGGTGTTTTATTTAATAAATGTGATGAATGTACTAATGATCCTCTCTTTGCTTCCCATACCCTCATATATTTAAACAAGGATCGAATTGTAGGTCATCAGATTGTTTTGTCAGCCACGCAAAAGTGAGAGAAAGAGCGCATGTGTTTGGGCTGGAGCAGAGTGTGTCTAGTGACCTTGAGTTATAGAATCGATATGCCTATGAGTTGTACTATGCAACTCTTCACTTTGCGTGAAATTTGTTAGTGCATATATTGGAGCATTTCGTTTCTGATTCAACTTTATTGTTTGGCAATCAGAATTATTTTCCCCACATACACTAGCCAAGCTACTGTTACGTTATATGGAAAAGAAAGGCAGGTGAGTAACAATCCTGCGAGACGTCTGGTTCCAGGCAATTGGCACACGACTTGCTCATTATCTGGCTAGGTCAATCGTGTTTCCGTCAAACTAAAACAATGGCAGCGTGCTATTCAATTACGTTCCAAGGCAATAACATGGAATTATATAATATTACAGTGTTTGCTCATACAAAGTCACACCTTGGATTATACAAGGATACTTGTAAGGCAAGTCACAGTTAAGTATAATTTTGTGATAATGATAGTAATATATACTCCCTGACAGTACTTCCTCTAAGATTAAGGGTAACCAGACATCCCAGTCTTCCCGGGATTGTCTTTGTTTAGAAGTACTTGTTCTGGCATCCCGAGAAATGTTCTCGATACCATTAAATGGTTTTTGTGTCGACAATCGAGTGTTTCATTGACGCTACACACGTCATTTTGTAGTATTTCAGGAAGTTGGTAAAATGGGTGTTTATACATCCACTGTGCAACGTAGCTTTTGTTGTGTCTAAATTGTTCACAATTGTCGCCTTGTATTTTACAAAGGTGATTTCTCTGTTTCATAATCTCCACGATGTAATTAGTAACCACCTTGCAATTTAGCAGTGTCTGTATATTGTGAGCAATTATTTAGGTTTAATTATGAGAACACAGAAGTTTGTCAAGTGTTGAAAATGTACAAAACTTGAAAAGGCAGCAATACCTAAGGCTTATGAGGTGGTCAAATACTAGGACCAAGCTAATTGACCATTAATTCACACTGGTACTTCATTTTTTTTCAATTACGCACTTCATTTCTTCAACCCTGTTCATACATCATCAAGACATATTATATTGTTAATTTAATTATATTTCTAGTTTTGTATTTCTAGTAATGTATTTCATTTTGTAACTGTTGATTGATGTTGATATTAATTATTGATTTGTAAGTGTATTTCTTGTCATATTTTATTCATTTATTTAACCTTGTAAATTAGCAACAATGCTCACTTTTTAATTTTACGTCAAATTCAAATAATTTATCATTAATTTGTATGGGTTCCATCCTACAGGATATAAAGTACTGTATGCAAGACCAGCAAACCAACTCAACCCTCAATGCATCTTGGTTTGAAGATCACCGCCAAGGTCTGCTCTATCTCCGCATAGCGGATCACCGCTACCCTAGCCGCTACCGTCTTCATCACGGCCTCATTTAAATTTTACCTGAAATTTAGGTATGGAGCTGCCAGCTACTCTCTACTCCCACTTTTCTGTAAATGGCCGACTGAAATGCTGACGTCTAGACGATGTTTTAAGGTAATTATCAATTACTGTTCATATCTATAGTTGATATACCGACGATCGTACTTTTGATAAAACATTGCGTCGATCTTTAGCAGAATGATGTAGTTCTTATGACAATAATTCCTTCATTTCCATAGGAATAGCCTTATAATTTATGCGCCTTGACCATGTGCTAGGCCTAGGACAAAAGCTAGCATATCCTAGTGGTTATCTGCCTACTGTAGTTGGAATTACTTACATTTACTCAAGTTTTACAATTGTTTGTAAACTAGTTTTGTTATATCTATCATCAGGCCTTAGATGAGAAAAAACCTAGGGCCTATGAACAAAATTATGTTTCTACCGTCAATTACTGCCTACATAGGCCTAGTTGATTGGTAACAACCGATAACTGATACATAAGGACAATCAGTACATGAATGAGTAAGAAAACAAATAGTTGCAGTTGAGATGGGGTAGGCCTACTAGTGGCTAGCATTCTGAGCTGTCATTCAGGAGACCGGGGTTCAATTCCTGTCATGGTCGTCCATCCTGAGAGAGGTGCATCTTGGTTTCCCACTGTTGTTCAGGTTGATACTGGGATGGTTCCTCAACAACAGATCAAAGTCCACCCCCTTCCACTATAAAAAAAAGGTAAAATTACAGAGACAATGACCATGCATGCTTGTGTTTTTTTTCCCAACCTCCACCACTCACCTACCGGGCATATTACACCCTCCAGAAGCCCGCCCCCTCCCCAACCACGGCATCAACCTACCCCCTAACCTAACCAACAAAAATCACCCCCTCCAGCACCACCCCTATCAAACAACATGCTAAAACCATCAGATCCAAGTGAGTTTGAAAACTATAAAAACCAACAATTCTCAACATCCCACAACTTTTAGTGAGTGATATAAACAAGATCTTTCAGAAAACACCAAAAAAATCGAAAATCAAACACCAATTGGCGATGCTCAGTGTCACAGTAAAATTACAAAAAAAAAATTGTGTCACCATTCACCGACGCCAATAGATCTTGGTCATCTGTAGACCCACAGTGTGTCGTTAAACTCAGTATATTTAGATGTTGCACTTCACACATTGTGTATTAGTATTTTTTGAATGTCTAGGGTAGGATGAGGCAGACTGTAAATGTAAACCGACCGGTAACATAATGCAGGTCGATTTCTCTGTCAACAGCAGGAATTGTCTCGTAGCTGAGTTGGCAACAGTTAGACGAGGTTTACGATTGGACTGCAACCTTGATGGGGACAACTCCACGACATGTGACATTAGTGTCGACAAACTGACAGCATATAATTTACCAGGTAAAAAACCAAGGATAGCAAATGAATCGATTTGAAAATAATTATCTATTCTTAATATCGTAGTTCAGTGGTAACGCGCTATCTTCATGTCACTGGGTTGTGGGTCATTGTGGGTTGATTGGGTCTTTGTTCAATCCCAGCCTCTATCCATTTGAATATTTTTTGTGATTTTCCTGTGAGGTCTAGGCTAATGCTGGTGGCCTCCCTCCGTTGCTCGGTCAGCTAAAGCATCACTTTGGAAACTGAAGCAACTTGAAACTTCTTCTTGAACTGCTAACTTATCCAACTTGGAACTGTATACCGTCAGGTGGGGCTACTTTGAACATGGAGATCAACTTTGGACAAAGCGCTGATAGTTGATTCTTTTTTTATTGAGAGTTGATTGAACTTGAATTGTTTTTCTGCCTCTTGCATATTGTTGGCAAAGCATTTTTTTTTTCAGCGCTTAGTGCTTGGAAATGGAATTCGGCATCAATTTTTCTGGAGGTCACAAGATCCCACTCTTGTTAGTGTGGAAAAACTTGATAAATTTGTTTGTTAAGTATTTATTTTATGACAAAGATTAAAACGGTTAAAAGACTGTCCATATCTTGATGTATAGTAATTATCAGGTTGAAAATATGAACAAATCTTTTTTCTTGATCAAGCTTTTCGGTTTTGGAGATAAATGGAGCCGATTTGGACACCTGCCATATAAATTTATATATGCTAAACTGCTAGGCCTAGTAGTTGGTCTCGACTTGAAGTATAAAATCTATTCAATTTATTTAGTACTTGTTCTAACCGAGTCAGCTGTAACTTCCACACCAATAATCCAATTGCAAGCATCTAAACACCATTAGGCCTATTAATCACAAAAGTTCAGGCAATTTTTGCATATTCAATTTTGTTATAGAAATATCATATTTCTGTGCGTGGATACTTGAAGAAAAATCAAGTTTCTTTGGGATACTAAAAAATGCTGAAGTTTAAAAAAAGTCTAAATGCCAAATGATATTCAATTCTGATTGAAGTGGAGCATGGAAATTATAAGCTATGCAATTTTGGGAAGCAGATATAACAACAGAAGTTATCAGCAAAACGAAACAAAAATGTCGTAAGTACGGTAGTTTTGGGGTCAAATCGTTTGTATCATTTTTGAGACACACCATCATAAAGTTTATACAAACCTCGTAAGATTGGGTTGGGTGGAAAATGTGAAAAATGAAATCTCCCAAAGAATTCACTGAAATATTGTCACACATTGTTAACAACGCGTACCGGTATGATGCTTTAGAAAATGTTGTCCTCAATATAAATTGAAATCAGTCCTGATGTTCATATAATGCCAGATATGTTTGGGGTGACGATCCCTTATTGCAACACTTTTTATTTCTGTTACAGCTTCTACCAAGAACGTGGTGCCTGCCTGTGATTGGCTGACGTCAATTAGCAATCAGCTCTCAGCAGCGTCGATCCTCGGTAAGAATATTGCTCGTTCCCAAGTACAATTACTCGTGGTGCTGTACAATATCTTCTAATGTGTAACGTGCATACCCAGAGTTCGCATAAATCCAAGCTGTAAATGAGCCGCCCTCTGTAGCTCAGTGAACTAAGTCACAGAAACTGTACTCACCTTTTGGCGTGGGTTCACTGATCATCTTTTTATGGATTTTTCGTGGTTTTCCTCGGTAGTCTAGACTAATGCGAATACCTCGGAAATCTTGTAACGTATCAATGTATTTCTCAATTTACAGTAAATTGGTGAATTTTTTTACGCCATAATATTTTATTGTTAGTGTTTCATATTGAATGCAATTCATTTCTTCACTCTGTTTATCTAACCCAAAAGGGAACCTCTGATTATCCAACACACTTTTCAAAGAAAAATTTCATACAATACGGTTCAATATCTTTGAAATCGTGCACATTTTCACGAAATAGCTAATTGCTCTGAAAAATAGTGAAGTAGAATTTGTTGATTGAATCGAAATACTATGCAACGTAAAAGAAACCCGAAAATGTATATCCTTTGTGAAATATCTAGATTTTATAGTCGATCAATGCTAAATTCCTACATGTCTAGTTATACCACCCTATTGCATCCACGTTTATGCGTGGTATTGAACTTTTGAATTTTCAATGTATCATTGAAAATAAGAACTTGACCACAATATGCAAATGAGATACCTATACAAACTGTGAATAAATTGAGAACTGAACTGAGCAACCAGCGATGCATTGACAGGTAGTTGTCAAATTGTACTATTCATAGATCCTACAATAACCACTGCACTTGTTTATTGAAAAAAATCAGCTGACAGAATTCCCTCCGTGATGTTAGCCCGATGCATTATCATTATCATATGTGCATCTCAAGTTCTAAGAATGTGTGTAGAAGGGTTTGGGTCTTTTGAACACGCCCCCTTTTAATCTGTCGTCTTGAAGCAAATATGTGCATGCAACCATGATTGTGACACAGCATTGGGAATTTGAATTGAAACCATGTTATTACAATCTAGTTTAAATGATATTAGGGCCTACTACATGTGCACTAACCTAAAAACTAGACAGAATTGCACAAAGGAAGATGACAGCTGATGTAAACAAGCCTTCTCATTGGCTGTTTCTTGATGCTAAATTGTTGTTGTGAATAATTACATTCCTGCTAATGCTAAGTTTACTCCTAATTTATGTTGTGAATGGGCCTTAAATCTTTCAAGTTAAGCAACATGTTGCAGATCTTAGCAACAATCTTGGTTCACACATTAATTGGTGGCTTTTTGTACACTGGGAAACAAAAGTCAACAATGAAATGTGTAGGTCTAACTAATTTGTTTGTGCATCAAGGAAGCCGTGATTGTTGCTATGATCATGAATAGTTTCAATCTGATATTATTGAGCAGGCCATTGTTGCACTAGTCCCCCCAATGAGCCTGACGCTACGAGAATGCAAGTGCTATATTGTCTAGTATGTCACTAACAGATTTATTTCCTATTGTTGCAGGTTTTGGAAGGAATGACAACAATTACAACACAGCTGTCCGAGCCTTGAGTCGACCGCGTCACAGCAAGTAGCGGCGTGATGTCAGTCAGTTGGACCAGCTGTTGAGGTCAGCTTGCTGTCAGGGTCACCGCGTGGATTGCTGCGTATACGAGCAGCTGATCAAGATGCTGTGTTTTGATTGGTTGAATGCTGATCACAAGACTTGCTGCATTGTGAATGGATTGAGACAAGACTGATAATGACGTGCAAACAAATATCTTCTGATTGTATAATTTATTGATATAACTTGTACAGAATATGTAACAATAAATTAATGATTTGTTACAATAACATGATGTGTTCTGACGTGTGTGATTATCCCATGGCTCCTAGTATACCGCGTGCCGCCTGCAGCGGTGGCGGTGGCGGGATTGTGTAAGTGTGTGGGGCTCGACCTTGAAGTTTTCCATGCAGAGAGGCTCGTGTAGCTTCCGAGGAAGCTACGCAAGTCTCTCGTGCACGGTCAAATCCAAGGTCTCCACCACACCCTTACAGCTAATCTTAGATCGTGATTGGATGTATGACAATGTACCTTTGAATGCAAGGCAGGCTCATGCGAGTCTATCTCACACGCAAGAGTAGCACGTCTCACCCAAGAGCGATCCAGATCAATCCCCTCACCGCCGTGAGCCTTTTATTCACGTGCTCGGGTGTGGCATCGATTGCTTAAGCTCGAGGAGATGATTTCCTGTCGTGGAGCTTTAATCAGCTTGGTTTAGAGCCAACGGGGTGCTGATCAAACCACTCTGGGCTAGCCTACCCGGCTCGGGGATCATTTTACAATAGGCTGAATCATACCTGGGGGTGCAGGCGGCACGGGGGTCAGATTAGGCACATGACGGTGCATTACCTGCTACCTCGTAGTCGCCACGATGATCCAAGGAGGGAGTCTTCAAGGTAAGCTGCAGCCTGCAAACAGGAAGGAGGATTTAATAAACGTGAATAACTTGCTTCAAATGCAATTGATTACAAAAATTTCAAACGATTATTCATTACGAAGGGCTACTCCATGTTCACAGCAAATTTGAGACAAATCGAATTTTGAAAATTGAAAAATTAAAAAATTCTGCAAGTTATTTTTTGCTCTAAAATCTTTAAATTAAACTCAATTTTGAAACGGAGGCTAGATTTGTGTTCCAAATTGATCACATTACACATACATAACAATAGAACTGGGAAATTCAACCACAAATTTCAAACCCCCAAAAAAAATCACCAAAAAGCACAGGGGTAAGTAAGCTCGTTTTTGACCTTTCGCAATTAATTCCCATGAACTGGTGAGACCTATGACGTTCTAGTATTTTTTTATGACCATAACTTTGGGATCTTTAAATCATTAGAAAGTTCCGTTAGGATTGCCCTAGCGGATGCCAAGAAAAACGTCGCTGATTTATCAAAAAACAGACATTTTCAAGCAACTTTCAGAACGGTCTTTTGGAATAACGACAATTGTTGAGTTATGTTTACATATTCATTAAGAAGATTCAATTCTAAAGAAGAAAATATCTTTTTGGAAATTTTAAAACCAAAATTGACGTCAAAAATAAAATTTTAAAAAAGTGAAAAAGGCCAAAAATCATAATTTTTTATTCGTCTAAAATTTGGTAGGAAGACGGAAGGGCATTTCAAAAACTCAATTCCATTGACATTTTTTCAATTTTCTTCTTTTCAAAGTAATTACAAGGATTCTAAAATTGTACATGGGCCCTACCATGGTAAATAATACCAAGTTGATTTTCGCTCTAAAATCTTTAAATGAAATTCAATTTTGAAACTGGGACCAGATTTGTGTTCCAAATTGATCACATTACACATACATAACAATAGAACTGGGAAATTCAACCAAAAATTTCAACCCCCCAAAAAAAATCACCAAAAAGCACAGGGGTAAGTAAGCTCGTTTTTGACCTTTCGCAATTAATTCCCATGAACTGGTGAGACCTATGACGTTCTAGTATTTTTTTATGACCATAACTTTGGGATCTTTAAATCATTAGAAAGTTCCGTTAGGATTGCCCTAGCGGATGCCAAGAAAAACGTCGCTGATTTATCAAAAAACAGACATTTTCAAGCAACTTTCAGAACGGTCTTTTGGAATAACGACAATTGTTGAGTTATGTTTACATATTCATTAAGAAGATTCAATTCTAAAGAAGAAAATATCTTTTTGGAAATTTTAAAACCAAAATTGACGTCAAAAATAAAATTTTAAAAAAGTGAAAAAGGCCAAAAATCATAATTTTTTATTCGTCTAAAATTTGGTAGGAAGACGGAAGGGCATTTCAAAAACTCAATTCCATTGACATTTTTTCAATTTTCTTCTTTTCAAAGTAATTACAAGGATTCTAAAATTGTACATGGGCCCTACCATGGTAAATAATACCAAGTTGATTTTCGCTCTAAAATCTTTAAATGAAATTCAATTTTGAAACTGGGACCAGATTTGTGTTCCAAATTGATCACATTACACATACATAACAATAGAACTGGGAAATTCAACCAAAAATTTCAACCCCCCAAAAAAAATCACCAAAAAGCACAGGGGTAAGTAAGCTCGTTTTTGACCTTTCGCAATTAATTCCCATGAACTGGTGAGACCTATGACGTTCTAGTATTTTTTTATGACCATAACTTCGGGATCTTTAAATCATTAGAAAGTTCCGTTAGGATTGCCCTAGCGGATGCCAAGAAAAACGTCGCTGATTTATCAAAAAACAGACATTTTCAAGCAATATTCAGAACGGTCTTTTGGAATAACGACAATTGTTGAGTTATGTTTACATATTCATTAAGAAGATTCAATTCTAAAGAAGAAAATATCTTTTTGGAAATTTTAAAACCAAAATTGACGTCAAAAATAAAATTTTTAAAAAGTGAAAAAGGCCAAAAATCATAATTTTTTATTTGTCTAAAATTTGGTAGGAAGACGGAAGGGCATTTCAAAAACTCAATTCCATTGACATTTTTTCAATTTTCCTCTTTTCAAAGTAATTACAAGGATTCTAAAATTGTACATGGGCCCTACCATGGTAAATAATACCAAGTTGATTTTCGCTCTAAAATCTTCAATTTGAACTCAATTTTGGAACTAAGACCAGATTTGTGTCCCATATTGATCACATTACACATACATAACAATAGAACTGGGAAATTCAACCAAAAATTTCAAACCCCCCCAAAAAATCACAATTAATTCCTATGAACTGGTGAGACCTATGATGTTCTAGTATTTTTTTATGACCATAACTTTGGGATCTTTAAATCATTAGAAAGTTCCGTTGGGGATGCCAAGAAAAACGTTGCTGGTTTATCAAAAAACGGACATTTTCAGCCATCTTTCAGAACCGTCTTTTGAAATAACGACAATTGCCCAATTAAGTTCAGATATTCAACAAGAAGAAATAATTCTAAGGAAGAAAATAGTTTTTTGGAAATTTTAAAACCAAGATTGACGTCAGAAATCAAATTGGAAAAACGTGAAAAAAGGCCAAAAATCATGAATTTTGATTTGTCTAAAATTTGCTAGGAAGACGAAAGGGCATTTCAAAAACTCAATTCCATTGACATTATTCCATTTTTCTTATTTTCAAAGTTATTTTTAAGTAATTACAAGGATTCTAAAATTCTAAATAGGCCTAGGCCCTCTAAATTCTAAAATCTCTAAATTAAAGTCAAATAAGAAACTTGGACCTGCTTTGAATTCTCATTTCATTAGCCTACTCAACAAACAAACTGAGAAATTCAAGTGAGAGTTTTCTGGCATTCAACAACTGTGTGGAGACTGCCAAAAATAATGTGTTTTCTACTTACTGGCATTGTTCTTGTCATTCTCTCTGTTGCGTTCATCTTGTTCCCTTCTTCCCTCTTCTTACCGCGTCAATTTCAACATCGCACTGCAGTCTTGGTTGCCTTCTCTTCCTTCTTCAACGGTCCTGCTAGTTGATACGTGGACTGGCATCGTGCAATGTTGACGAGCCGTAACAGCTGGAATAAAAAATACATATATTGAAACACACAAAATTTTATTCAGGACGAGGAAAGGACATTTAAAAAAATGAAGTTCAAATTAAAGAGTTAAAAAATACTGATTTCTGATTTGGCTAAAATTTTGATTGACGTTTGATTGACAGAATTTGTCAACACAACTAGAAGAATAAATTCTTTATCCTCAATTGTTGATTCTCATCTCCAAATTCTTCAATCACCACAACGTGACCATCGAAAACTATAACAACTGATTTTTTTTACTTACTGGCACCGTTCTTGTAGTTCTACTTGTTGCAATCATCTTCTTCCATCTTCTTTCTTCTTCCTACGTCCTCACTGCGTCAACTTTTATCAGAGTGCTTTTATATTGTACTGCCATCTTAGTTGCCTTCTCTTCCTTCTTCAATGGTAAGCTCCTAGTTGATACATGTACTGCCATCGTTCTTGCAGTTATCTTTGTTCGATTCATCTTTTTCCATCCTTCCCTCTTCTTGTTACGTCCTCATTGCGTCAACCTCTACATCGTACTGGTGTCTTAGTTGCTTTGTCTTCCTTCTTGAATGGAACTGGTAGTTGATACATGCACTGGCATCGTCCTATGTTGACGAGCCATAACAGCTGTAACAAAGAATACACAGTACTGGTAATGAAAGTGAAACATCACAAGTATTTTACACAAATCAACAAAATATCCTATATAGCTCTACCATACTCGGACACAGTTCGAGGTGAAATTAAATATTTTATCTCTTAAATTCCGAGATTCCGAGTCATATCAAAGTGAGGGTCGATTTAATCAACCCTGGATTAGCTAATGTTCAGATTAAAGTTGTTGAAGTTGATACGGTACCAACGTTATTATTAAAATGAATCCTACACTAATCTTCAGATTGATACTTTGTAAAATGGATCAACAAGCTTTAACACAGCCAAAAAGTCATCAGTTTGGGACGATATTGACTGCTTATGTAGTAGCCTAACTGCCTACTATTTTTTTTAAATTAGTTGCATTTGATATAGGCCTACCTTGTACAATTCTGATGTAATTTGATTGAACTTTTCCACATCATTTGAATGTCTATCATTATCGTAATGAAGTGAACTAAATTCAAGTACGCCTACACATTTACTTTTTCATTCATTAATATTGGGTTGAACGATGCTTTGGAACAATAACTAAGATCTATTGGCGTCGGATGAAGGTTTCTTAGGTATACGGTACTGGGAAAGACAGTGGGATGGAAGCATTCATGGCCTACACAGTAGGCCTACTGGAAACCATCCCAGCATTTGTCTAGCGCACAGAGGCAAACAACGAAAAACTCTGTAGAGATGGATGGTGGCGGGGATCAAACCGAAGTCCACCCTCACTGTTCTAGGTGCATGGTAGGCCTAAATGCCTTACCACTGAGTTTATTACCTTCCCTCACCTGACTGGTCAGACAACACACGTGATATAGGCCTAGTATACAGTAGAGGAATTATTACCTTCCCTCACCTGACTGGTCAGACAACACACGTGATATAGGCCTAGTATACAGTAGAGGAAAGTCTTGTCGCTGATTTATATTGTAGCTATAAGAATTGTTCATCATATGTAAAAACTTTTATTGGTCCCTGACTCCATAGGCCTAGTGAACAGGATAATAATCAATATGAAATACATAGAAAAATATAATGAAACATGATTATATTTACCGGTATAACTGATACTGAAATGATATAAAATTGAAATAAAATTGAAATAATTAACGATAACATACAAAAATTAGTAGGCCTAGGATACTAATGATAATTGAAAATGGTTAAAAGAAATATATATAAAATAAATCTATGCCTACACGTTGATAGTAGACCTGTAGTTCATTGTATAAATGGTTTCTGAGTATTCTAATGCAATCCTTCCGGGCTGGCATCCCAATCTCATATTTTAAAGCATTGTGTATCGAAAAACCTTTACAAAAATTACTAAAAAATTGTGAAATGGTTCCTCAAGCGCCAACAAACAGACCAATCACCTCGATCTTCTAAGTAGTTCTTCTAAGTAGGTGATAGTTCGTTCATATATAATTTGTTTTCTTTGTTGACCTCTTCCGGTTGATTAGCATCTTTCTTGAATCTCATTCGTGTCGGTAATATGGGTAATTTTGTGTTACTCGGTATCAAATGGTTGGGGCTAGTGGTCAAGGTTGGTGGCCTATAACCTCCAAAGATGACTGACTGTGAGCAGTGTCCTTTTAATTTCATACTGTTCAAGTGTGTTTATTCAACAAATTTACCTGAATTTGTTTAACGTCATCCACAAAACTTTCTGTTCTTCTAATCAGTCTTAGGCCCCAAGGTGGTACACAACTGTCACTGAGTGCCTAGGCCTACAAGTGGGTGGTAGATATTTTGGTATTGTTTGAAACCGAATATTGAAGTGTTAGATACTACAGGCGTATACATCGACAAATTAACCCATACTGTGTTTTGTATTAGTTTGTACGCCTATAGTAAAATTCAGGCCTATCTAGGCCTACATGATTTTAAAAAGCCTAGTTCGAGTACAATTCTTGGTTATGTTAGACCTAGCAATAGGCTTCAGTCTTACCTGACGCTGTAAATACAAAGTAATCACTCACCGGATGTATAGACAGCATTTTATACGCACATTTATATAATGTATCTCATTATATCACGTAAATATTCTACACACAATTCCAGAAAATAGCTTCATCGTCTTGTGTCCATTGTCAACAAATTCAACCGTAGGCTTATTGTTACCAACTTTGCCAGACTTTTATGACGAACAAAATGAGCACATGGAGCAGTGCTATAAACATAACATATCTATATAGTACATTCAAATTTAAAATGTTTCATAGCTTTTTCATTATAACCATACCACTATTGAAGAATATGAATTACAATTTGAAAAAATGCAGAAGCTAATAATAATAATAACTAATAATAATTGATTGTTTGGATAGCTTACAACCCGAGGTAATCGTTGTGTCTAGGTGAATGGAGCGGTATGACGCCAGCCTGCCATGCTAGGCCTAGTAAATTGGGTTAAATGCTACTTTTTTGATACTTGTTAAATATTATATAAATGCTTTTGTCAAAGGTTATAGGTCGGTAAGATTTTTTCCATGCCGATACTGAATTATGAATGAATATTGGGTTTAGAGGCGCGACGACACCGAGGTCATTTTGCGCCTAGACGATGTAATGATTCAATTGCTGATCATGTGAAATGATCATGTTCGGTGAAAATTCATTATCATGATAATCATGAAACCAACAATATGTTGAAAACAACACACGAGCCATGTTAAGGACAAAACATAACACAGGACATTAAAACAGATACCGGTATGTGATTATTGCAAATGGTCAGAAACACTAAGCTGATACTGTTAAGCGACCAATATTGAAATAAGTCTTGATAACGATTCAACAGGCCGACTTACGAACACTCGGGCTCGAGCCAAGGAGCCGAACCCTCTCGAACAAATCCGTTAGGTGGCCGCGGCGACCCACTCGTGTAGTTTGTACTAATAATGTCAACAAGCCTTTAAGTAATAGAATTGGAAAGGGATTCTAAAGAAGTACAAGGGGAGGGGTGAGAATGGAAGTGGAAAAAGTGGATAGAGAAGTAGGGAAATATGGATTCATTCAATGAACGACGCAGGAATGGAATGAATTGGAAGAAGATATAAAGAATATATCAATGACCAGTGATTTAAGAAGAAGAGAGCCAAGAAAAAATAACAATGTATAATTTTATTGAGTATTTTTTATTGTTTTTCTTCAATTTCATGAGAGTAATCATTACCACCTGTTTTAAGGACAATCTATAATGAGTGAATTATTTAACTGAATAACTAAAAAAAGGTGCAGCACTGAAAATGATCTTTATCTAGGCCATCTAGGTCTTGGAACGACGATTCAGGAAATTAACAGGCCTCAAAACCATATCACTCAGTTGAGGCGTCTGGCTACCGCGCTGGCGGGCTGTGTTCGATTCCTATGCCTGGCCCTTTTACTCTTTAGATATTATATATGCTTTTGGCTTTGAGAAATTCACCTTAATAAATTTTTTTCCATGTTCAAAAACCAATGTAATTGGATAAAATGTTGAAATAGAATGTTGTATTAATTAAAGAGTATAAAATTATATCGGAGATGAGAACTTTTCATTAAATTACACTGGTTTTTGAACATGGAAAAAAATTAGTGAAGGTGAATTTCTCTATTTTCATATAAGCACCATGCATGAACCCCCTTAAGGTTATGGCTCATGATAATTTTTTGCATCAACCGATATTGGAATTATTTTATAACGAATGTAGTTACGCTACAGAACGTTGTTACGATACAAAATACGACGTTTCAAAATAATAAATGCACCAAAGTGCTACTTTTCAAATTCAAAATACTATGAAAAGAAAAAATAGAAGCTATATTTACATGTATCTACTAGTTCGTTGTGATTTACATGATTTGATTGCCAGTAATATATTTTTCTATCATTACAACATAAAAATAAAATATGAATCAGGTAATCAACTGGTTCAGCCGGAACACTTCTGCTTGAACGCTTCCGATGAAGACTCGATCTTTTTTCTTGTCGCATTCTTCCTGCGGTGGGCCAGAGGTGTGCGAAATCACGCCGTAGATATCCTCGTGGTATCGGTTCTCGTCCTGCAAACAAAACAAAATATTGGATGAGCAAAGGCCCGTTCACAATGCAACGCCAACATTAACGTGTAACACTAACATTACCGCGAGAAAAGTTTGCCTTGGGATGTCCTTGGTCTGTTCACAACCAACACAACAATAACGCTATGATGCATGCAAACATGAAACCTTGCAAGCTCCAAGCTTTCATGTTAGCGTTATTGTTGAAACGTAAGAATTGGCCAATCAAAATCCTTCAATTTCCGAATAAATACGTCTTGTGGCGAAGTACTGCAAAGTCATCTTGATGGTGTTCGGAACTTATCCCTTCATCTTCGAGAGTTCCTAGCCTATTTTAATGTGAGGTCAAGTTTCCCCCCTTTTTTTAACATTTAATAATTGAGCCCAGATCTTTGACGTCTAGGTCTAGGACAACAGTTCAAATATAGGTATAGCCCATCAAAACTAAAAATATACTGAAAAGCAAAAGCATCTGAATCCATTTTCGAATAGGCCTATCTGTCAAACTCGAGTCAAATGTCAGACAAAATACAGTGGAATCGGCGCCAAAAATCTAGACTTTTTAGAGCATCTGTTGATTTAAAATTATCTAATCTAGTGTCAGTCTTGGTTCTCGTATTATGGTCGTGGATGGATTCATTTGTGGCTGATAGATGTCTGTTTTCAATCATAAACATGATAGAAAAACTTGCGCGCATGGATTAAAACTAGCATTTGCCATATATACCTCAAAGCTTTTTCTGTAATATGAATAATCTTCTTGTATGTACAGACACACCCCAAAGAATAATGCCGTATTGTAATAAAGATTGAATATGTGCATAATATCGGTATAGCTACGGCATAAACAGTAGCCAACGAATAATAAGTGTATATCATGGGGGCCAAAATAATAAGAACAATGGTTAACTATGAATTATTAATCACTAGTAGGTTCTTGCTCTAGGTAGGCGAATGAGAATTCAAGTTAATAATAATTACTTACTGTGAGTGTATCACGATTAAGCTCGAAGGTCAGGAAATGGTAATGTTTGAATAAACGATAATATGTTATAGAACTTTGGATGAGATAATATTTTATTCAACTTCATGAGTATATTTAAAATTGATAACTTTGGTGTTTGTATCATGGGGGCCAAAATACCGAAGTATAATGGTCTTATGAATTATAATCAATCGTAGATTCTTACTCTAGGTAGGTGAATACGGATTAAGTTAATAAATTCTTACTACGAGTGTAGCACTGTTGAGTTCGAAGGTTAACATTTAATAAATGATAAGAACTTTTAGAGCTTAGGATAAGAAAAGATGGTTATTCAAGTTCGTTAATTTTAAAACATTGGTCTAAAGTGATTAGTTCCAATACCAAGAATAGGACATACAATATAACATAAAATTAAAAGGTAAACCGACAAAACCGTTTGCCTCATAACAAAGCTATCCCCATGGAAAAAGATGATTACCTCAGGTAATTATCCTTTTACACAGTCTAACTCTGTCTGGATGTCCATATAATATATGGATTAACTTTTTTTTCATGTCGAGTGAGTGCTACGGGTGACAAAGTGTTCTTCTCCACTTTCCGAAGACACTCAGTCGTTCAAGCTGCACTGGTGACTTAGCAAGTTCTTTACGAAGACATTGTGTTCGGGCGTCACCTTATAGGCGTCCAGATAATGGGAGGAATCGTGCCAGACCGCGAATCTTACTCGGTCATACGTATCTTCATGAATTTCTTGCAGCACTCTTTCTATGGTTGGATGCCGGCCTCTCAACTCCAGTCCGTGGGCTCCCGTGTTCCTTTCGTCCGCTGGGGAATCCTTCGAAATTTTCCATTTCTCTTCAATACTTCATTCTTTGAAATATGTATGCCTAGTGATTAATCGGCCCGTCATTATGTTTTCTACAAAACAAAGCTTGACCCTATTGAACAAAGAAAATAATCATACGTTTCAACAACTCCATTTCGATGACTATACCTATAATATAATTGGGTGATTTCTACTTCCAATAGTGCTGAGATTTCAACTGATTCTTTGTCAACTAATACAATTGTGTTCATTGGAAAAGATGATGTAGCATATCGAGACTAGAGCCAGTAGGCTGATTGAATGTCAAAATTTGGAATTTCAATTTATTTTCTCTAGTTTAGTAGTAATAATGAATATTATGAATATGCAAAACCATCGCAGTCAACTTTTGTAACTCTTTGTAGGTTAAAAATGTATTACGTTTAAAATCGCTGATCAGTTGCATGTCAATAAGTAACACATAATCTGCCCACATTTGACAGAGATAGGTCTCTGAAGACAAGATGAATTTCATTCAGAGAGAGTGACTGAGAGAGAGAGAGATTTATATTATTTTATCAAATTTTTACATCAAGCATGTATATCAATTAATTATAAGATGCTAGTCTTTTTAACTAGGCAACATAGAAAGTGTTATTTAAAAATAATGTGGAATTTATAACAAACATACAAGCAAATTTCCATCAGGAAAAATATTTTCTAACAATGAAAAAAGTACAAATTTCGATTAACGGGGTGCGTGCACGGTGCTCACACAAATCGAGAAATTCATCCGTACCATTTTTTCCATTTTCAATTACCGGTGTGATTGAATGAAAAGTTTACATCTCCAAGATAATTTCATGCTCTTTAATCGATATGACACTTCATTTTTGTGAATTCAATCAGTTTTGAGATAATAGTCGTGAATGAATTTCATCACATTATTTTTATTCAACAATCTTAAAAGTGATTAAATTCACTGAAATAGAATGTCATATCAATTAAAGAGCATACAATTATCTCGGAGATGTGAACTTTTCATTCGATTACACTGGTTTTTAAACATAGAAAAAAAAATGAGTGAAGGTAAATTTCTCTATTTTCATAAACACCGTGCACAAACTCCCTTAAATAAAAACACAGATTTTGAGTCTTTATCAAAACTATTGGCCTCCTTCAGTGACTACAGCGAGGTAGCAGAAAGCGCCGCAGCGAGGTATTGGCTGCGCCGCCAAGAAGGCGCCACCATCGGGCGACTGCGTGTAGATCAGCGGCTTCGTATCTGGCCCCGCCCCCTTCTTCGCGTCCGTGTTCGTCGTGCTCTCGCCAGGCATCTTGTTGCTGGGCTCAACTTTTGCTGGCTGAACGACAGAGGGCAGTTTGGCAAATTGATGACATTTTGCAATATTTTTTTTCTCAGTCCATTCTGACTACGTAATTTTTTGTTGAAATCAATTCTTATGTTTCAGAAGTTTTTCATGAATTTTAGAATCTAACTGAATTAATTTTACTGATCTTCATTGATTTTTTCTAGCATTTTTTTTTATGGTGCTCAAGGACCCCACTAACAGCTAAGATATACGGGGGTATGAATGAGCGGATAATAATGAATCGATGTACCGTAGTAATGATAGGTGAGAGGACGTTTACAAAAACCCATGCCTTATGCGGTACTCAAACGCACTCCCAACGGTGACTTCAGTTTCTACCGCTAGCGATAGTTCTTGGTTACCAGGGCGGCTGTCTTTTTTCACATCCTTTTTTTCTCATTGCTTGTTATTTTCATCATATTTTCATCAGCGCCATTTTTTTTCCTTTTCTTTTTTCGTGATATACATGTGTTAGAAGGTCATCTTCATCGATGTGCAGTGTCGTAAGCGGGAAGTCATACATTAGACGTGGTCACCAATATAATTTTGTCGTAAGCGGCAAGGTTTTTGTACATATTGTTGTAAGTGCCAAATATGCTATGCCATTTCTCAATTAAAATAGCTGAGGCACGCTTCAGACACTGAAGTCACCGCTGGGCATAAGTTCGAAGCATAAGGCATGGGTTTTCGTAAGTGTCCTTTCACTTATCATCTCTTCATCGTTTCATTATCACCTGCTTATTCATACCCTCGTATAACCTAGCTGTTAGTAGTGTCGTTTAGCGAACAATAATGGCCTAATCAATTAATTATCAATGAAAATACAACATATTTTGTCGTAAGCGCCAGATATGCTAGCTGCTATTTCCTCATTAAAATAAAAGTTCGTGAAAAATTGATTAATTTTCATACAAATTTGTGACGATCTGTAAACGTATGTACGGATATAACACACAAATTTAGACCATTATATCTTCAAGTATGAATTAATTGAACGTTTTTAACTTCTTGTGAGCAATATTCGAAATGGCGCTTCCGACATTTTGTTGACACCATCGATATTAATGGCCGGGGTAAAGCCACTGATATTATTTACGTACCAGAAGCTTAGCATACTCCTCAATACCCCCAGTGGTCGGTGGAACGGCATTGAACGGTGGCTCAAGAGCACCTTTCTGAACGCAGATTACGAGGTAATACATGAAGTCGTTTCGGATACGTAATTCGTCGGGCGACGTGTTGAAAGTGGTCAATTTTTTCAACCAACGGACAACTCTCTCGCGGTCTAAAAAATGGTAATCGAATTTGAAACTCTCATGAAAATCAGAGTATAAATGAACGTAAAATTAACACCCGATGTTTTGCCACCTATTTTTTCTCACCACGCCCGTTCCGGATCGTTTGTTTGGATAGTTTAGGATCGTTTGAACGGGGCACTAGAAAGGCGATCTTACGAAGTAAATAGAGTACCGGTAGGCCTACCGATAGTTAATTAGATTATAGTTTTTGCAATTTGCCTAACCAGTGTGCCTATGTTTATTATGAAGGCACAACTTATTATTAATAATGAAACTGCAAACATATCTCACCACCAGCGTTATGAAGATTGGGTAAGATGGATCGCGTCAAATACATGTTGAAGTTGAAAGTGTAGTTCAGTTCGTCTATTAGAGTATCGTTCTCCATCTTTAGATATTTTGTCCTTTACTGATAAATGCCAAATGATTAATTTTACGTTCGGCGCTAGTTGTCGAAAGTTATAAGCTTTAGAAAATTATAGAAAAGGTTTTTGAAAATCAGATTGTTTCTTCTCTTGTTTATTTAGAGAGAAGTACTAATTGTAGCCCAAGGCCATCTGGAGACTTCCATTTTTCTATCTAGATAGCCTTGGAACAGTATAATGATCAAGTAGGCCTATGCCATTTATTGGGTTTGAACAAGATGCATTGAGGGTTGCGTTGGTTCGCCAGTCTCTTACGGTACAAGCGGGTCGGTTTCCACCTGGCCAGAATCCTTCGGGAGGGTTCGGCTTCCTGTGAATGTCGTTATAGAGTATAATTCCGATATCGGTCGCTAAACAATATCAGTTTAGAGAAAAAAGATCCTCCTCGCACCTCTCGTCCACCCGTGCCATCCTAAGCGCGCGCAAGCGCTACGGGCCGACAGAGATAGGAACAGATGGAGAAGACTTTATGGATATTTTTTTTAGATCAACATTTCATTCTTTTCAAGATTTTTGGTTACCGGTACCGTAACTTATAATAGTTATGGTTGCCTATTCCAATTCTCATTTTTTTTTTTTTTTAATGATGCTTAACGACCCCACCAACAGCTAGGTTATACGGGGGAACGAATGAGCGGGTGATAATGAAACGGTTAAGTGATGATAGGTGAAAGGACGTGTACAAAAACCCATGGCTTATGCCGGACTTGAACCCACGCCCAACGGTGCCATCAGTTACGGTACTACCGCTAGCAATAGTTGACTTGGCGGCTCTCGATTTCTGTAAGCTACATCCGAGCATTACCACAAAATTCAATGTTAGGCCTACTAATATGGCATCTCACGAGTCCTATGATGATCGAGGAACTATTTTTATTAAATGAAAATTGTCATATTTATCCAGTAAATCTGTAATTAATAAAACAAAGGTGTACAATTCTATTGGCAACATACGGCCAGCACAATCTATCCATGATATTTACACAAAAGAGTCTAAATTGGCCACATTGCCAAACGTAACAGAAATTTCTATCATTCATTACACATCGTGATGTTTGGCCACATTTCAAGTTTCAGCTTCTTCCGATGAACGAACGCGGCACTGCATCTCCTAACAAACCCATGCTGTGAAGTTAGGTTCTATCTTGATTATATTGAACGTCACCATTCGAAAGTATCCGTGCCGTTTACAACGCTCACAGTTTTTCCAGAAGAGACGGGGACTTTTTCAAGACGTAAATACCGGTACTGTGCTCTACCAACTTTTCTACTCACTTACTCTACTAAACAATCAACATAGTTATAACAACAAGACATTAATGTACCAGTACCGGTAACAAAGTATTTTCTGTCGTAAATGTATAGTTTACACGTTTTTCAACTGCAAGCAGTACTTGATAATAGACGCAACAGAAGACCGTCGTACTTCGTAGGCCCATTTCAGAAGTCTACGTTTGGCGACTGACGATCAGCTTTCGTCTGCGATCGCATTCGTTTCTCCGTCAGACGGATTCTTGCGTTTTTCTCCCTCCTGAAACAGACGACGGAATTATAGTATGCGTCAGTTTGTAGGCCTGCCTTGAATTATATGATTATTATAAATAGGCCTACACGTTGAATCCAAGACATCAGCAGTAATGGCCTTGGCCTGATGTGGGAACTTTTTTTGCTTTTAGCTTGATAGTAAGCCTTGCCAATCTGTTTTACCCACGGCTGCGGTTATGTTAAGCGTTACCGGTAGTAACTTTTCTAGTGGTATGGTAAGGTTTGTGTAAAATGGACGACTTCAACTGTACCATTTAAATCTAATCCTAAACATCACCTAACATTAATTAACCTAAAACAGATCGGCTCTGACTAACTAGTATAAATCTTCATGATTTAAAAATAATCATCCGTAGCCCATATTAAAATATTAAAATACGCCGAAATATTTCTTGTGACTTGTCATATCTGAAATCTAATAGGACAACATATTTCAGTTCAAAATTTCACGAAGGGTAGCAAATCAAAGAATTCCGGCTTACCCTCAAATTGTATTTCTCTGTGCTCGAAGTAAAGTGCAAATACGTATCTTACTGTCGCTGTTAGATTGAGACGCTGATAATACAGGTTATTGAAAGTATATTTTATTCCCAAGAGTAGGATGAAAGTCTTTGCTATCGCTCATCTATTCATACATTACCTCTTTCGAAGTTTCTCCTCGGTTTCCGGCGAATTGACAAGTTCCGGCTCAGCCGCTTCTCGCACCAACGCTCGTAATCGTTCCATCGCGTCCGCGAGATTCACCTGCTGCGATCGCGTCTTGTCGGAGCGGATTATCAGAAACCCTTCTTTGTTTATTTTAGTTTTATGATCTTGTAATATCTTGGCTCTCAGCTCGTCTTTCAGCCATGATGCAGTTTCTACGTGGAAACGCAAGTCTACTTTTGTGCTGACTGTGTTCACATTTTGACCACCAGGTCCACTACTACGACTGTATGTTATTTGAAGTTGATCTAGAACAGATGATTAACGTATAACGTCAAGCCACAAAGCAACTAAGCTTGGAGGTATAAAATCAATGGCTTAGGACTATACACTGTGAATTGACGGTAGGGTTACCATAGTGATTAGCTCTTCATACCTACATGACTGTATGGCTCTTCATGTATGTATGTGATACCGGTACGACTGTAGTACATAAATATCCTTACGGGATAGAGCAGCAGAGCCCTGGTTGAACAGTCTGTAGATCGTGGTAGTTTTACGACTGGTAATCCCGTTCGGAGCATGACCGATCATGCTCAAGATCATGTGAAATGACTGCTAGAGCACTGTTGCGATGAATGCTGCTAGGAGCGTGTTGAACAGTCAACTTTGTGATCACAGGCATTGAGTTCAATGTCATAGGGACTATCGTACGTTGTTCCCTATCTATTGACTAGTATCTATAACTATGGCGTTCTGTTTCAGGGTTATGTTTTAGTTAGGTAATAGGGGGTGACGGTTAGGTAGGGTGAGGTTTGAACCATACACTTGCAGTCTTGTTATCCATTTGATACAAACCTCACCCCACCTAACGTCCATGATAACGCTAAACATCAACAAATAATCGTAGAAACCTAAAAAAGTCATACTCGGTAACCTAACATAACCCTAAACAGATCGGCACAGCTCACTATAAATTTACACAAAGATCAATTATACATTAATCTTCAGGGAATAATTGTCTTGACTTACCAACTGGAATGAATCCATTGAACTTTTCTTTGGAATCAACTGGCAAGTCTAGGCCTAAAGGTGTTGTTATGGACAAGTTACTTTTTGGATAGAGATTTTCTAAACTAATGACACTTTTAAAAGACAATAGCCTTGCAGGTCCTATAGAAGTCACTTGTCTTACTAATTTATTATTTATATTGAGAACACAAAGTCTCACTAAAGAATTCATTTTCAACCTAACCTCTCCCGACAATCCTGCCTGATAAGGTTATCTGAATTTAGTGGATTCAAGTTTTCGTTTTAGTGAGTTGGTACACTTACCAAACAAACTTCTATTACCGACCCACTCACCATGCCGTGGGAAAAGGAATCGTGTTCAACTTCACCTGGCAATTTATTTTATTTAATTTCTTACAATGACTGGTTAAATGTTCATTTGCAGCTAAGCCCGAAGGAAATGTGATAGTTAAATGTATACAGGGCGTGAACACCAAGCCCGAGGCTCCCAACATCATTACTACTTATAATAATACAAGAAATTACATTCAGAAACCGTATATTATTATTCAGTGAGTACAGCGCCTATTATTTAAAATGTACAAGAAAAACCGGTAAAAGAAATGCAATGTATCATACACAAATAATTAAAATAACTACTGATTAGTGAGTATGCTTCTATACTAAAGTAAATGCAACGGAGAAATCTTAGTTTTTTTTTTTGACAGTGACAAGCAGAAAGTCTACTGACCACAAATTAAACAGCATAGCTACTAGAGAGTCAAACATAAAACAAGTTCATATTGTGGAAACAGCCTCTAGTCATCTAGAATACTATATACTATATATTCAGTTTGATAAGTCCGTTAGAAGTGCATTCTAATCTATAATTAACGTCATGTGAAAGTGTAGGCCTAATGACAATGAAAAGTGAAATTTTATCAATACTCTCGGAGTGACGTCTTCGAAGCCACAGCCATTGAGTGCTCCTTAATCGGTATTCAATCAGAGTAAAACTCGAGTGGCTAGCACACTGAACCGTCATTCAGAAGACGTGGTTTCGTTTCCCGTCATGGTCGACCATCCTGATAGGGGTTTTCCTCTGTCGTTCAGGTCAATACTGAGATGGAATTCCTTAATAACAGGCCACGACCGATCCAACTTCTTTCCACTATCCAAAAACATACCTAATGAAATAAGTTTCATCTCATTATACCATCATCTCACGCCAATAGATCATAGTCATCAGGTCATCAGTATAGTGCGTCATATATAAATACAAATAATTGAGTAAAATGGTTTTACCAATACATTTTGTATCCACGGAAGAAGACGGATGGTCGACCATAACGATTATATTATAACGATGCGAAATTGTGGGTTATAGTTGAGAAACTAGTGGCAGTTTCGAACAATTGAAAGATGTAAGCCTAAATGTGTTTCTATCACAAATCTCAGACGGAAACATTTCACAGCTACACAAATATATTATAACTGTAATGTTTTCATGTTTATTATGTTTTAGATATAAGCAACTTGGCTAAATTGTGTAATATAATAATCAGTTGACCCTCCCCCCATCCCTCCCGTCTACTTTGTGATGATAGGCCTACGTAAGAATTGCTTTTGATGGACAGTAATAACAATGTACTGATGAATACGATCTATTGGCGTCGGTGAATGATATATGAGATGATGGGATGATGAAAGGTGATTTTATCAAGTGTTCTTAGGTAGTGGGAAGGAGTCGGTCGTGGCCTGTTGTTAAGGAACCATCCTAGTATTGACCTGAACGACAGATGGAAACCAATTGTTATTTTTAATAATCATCATTAACATTCATATTTTCTTTTTAGTTATAGGATATTCATATTATTATATCACTTTTAAATATCGTTTCATTGTCTCAATATAATATCAATTTCTTCTACTCTTCTTGATTAGTTATTTGTATTTTATCATTCTGTTTCCACGTGTTAGCTGTATTGGCCACATCATTTCTATTTATTGAAATGAAAAGTTTCTTCTTACTAGGAGCGATCAAATCTGTATCTGCGGTCAGTGGGGTCGTTAAACTTGCAATAAGTGATTGTACGTTATTATTGTGTGTATGCAAAGAGTATTGAGCAGCCCCCGAGGCTATTAGTAGAGCACTGCTTTAGACAAGTCAAGCGAGGGTTCGAATCCATTCTAAACATGGGTCTTTATAATTGTATCATCCGCTCACTCGTTTTTTTATATTAGGTTCAACGAAGCACTGTAATGATAACGAAGATCTATTGACGTCGGATGGATGATTAATGAGATGATGGGATGATGAGATAAAGGTTCTTGGGTAATGGGAAGGATGGTGGGAAGGAAGCGGTCGTGGTCTATGTAATGGGAACCATCCCGGCATTAGCCTAGACTACAGAGGGAAACCACGAAAAACCCATGTAGGCCTACAGATGGGCGGTGGCGGAGATCGAACCGGGTCCGAAAACCCCTCGTCTCCCAGATCACATGGAGCGAGCGCGTTAACCACTACGCTACATGTGCCCGTACCCGCTCACTCGTTTGCCCAAATAACCTAGCTGTTGGTGGGGTTGTTAAACAAACAATACACAGGCATCAAGAATAATATCCCATTATTTGAATGTGTTATTTTCATAAAAAAATTGAATTCACCTCTGAGATTTTTCGTTCGACAGCAAAAAATATATAAATAGGCCTATATTAAAAAACAATATCACTAGGGGAAAATCATGGTTTCGTGCACACTCAGGCCTGAGTAACGCCAGCTATGACTTTGTCCCGTGGTATAGATCGTGTTTTGGACGGGTGAAAGTATCGACATAAGACATCACATGTCTTCTTGTCATCATCGCTGACCAGTTGACAAACTTCATTAGATTTTCAATTATCACGTGGCCATAGAGGCGAGCGCAGGTGAACTGACCATTGCGAAAAATTGAAAATACATTTCCTAACGAAGCTAAAAATGTATACAATATATATATATATATATATATATATATATATATATATATATATATATATATATATATATATATATATATATATATATATATATATATATATATATATATATATATATATATATATACCGGTATATGGTGAGATGATTTCTTCGGTTGTGCCACGTTTTGTGATTGACGAAAAACAACGTTTCGATGGGATTTCACCCATCATCTTCAGGTTTTGTCATTTCACAACCGAAGAAATCATCTTAACATGTACCATCGGCCACGAGAATTTCCGTCAATACACACATATATATATATTTATATATATATATATATATATATATATATATATATATATATATATATATAATGCTAAATCCTGCTATTGGTACCGAGATGATCTATTTCGGCGGTTCTCAGCGAAAGTGATTTACGTCAATATCTGTTAGTGACGTGCATATGATCCATTGTGCAACACACACACTGCTGATAGGCATCCCAACAGAGGCTCACTAAATATGATCACGCACTTGCACCGTGTATCACACCTGCCTCAGTAGGTCAACACCAAGACACATGCGAGTACACTCCGGGACACTCAAAACATACGCACAAAACACACACACACACACATATATATATATATATATAACCTAACAACCTGATAACCTAGCCTAACGTTAGGTTCTTTTTAGAACCACCAACTGTTTCAAGGAAGGGCAATCCGCAAAGTGTGACATTACCATATATATATATATATATATATATATATATATATATATATATATATGTTGTAACGGATGTTCTCGCGGACTGAATAATGTATCAAATTATATATATATATATATATATATATATATATATATATATATATATATAGAGAGAGAGAGAGAGAGAGAGAGAGAGAGGGAGAGAGAGAGAGAGAGAGTGAGGGAAAGAGAGAGAAACTACAGAGACGATTGGTCGAATGGCTAGCACAAATACAAAGCTTCTATTTCCGACACGGTCGATCCTGGCAGAGGATTTTCGTGGTTTTCCTCTGTGCAGAGAAGTACCTTCCAAAATACGGTCGATCCATAATAAACATTCACAATATATTTAAAAAATGATCACCCTGGTGGGAACTTTTTGCCCTATGATGAATGGGGACGCCATAAACCCAATAGGGCCTATATAAGAAACAAAGGGCCGCCCTCGTTAACTCAGTCAGCTGAGGCACGCTTCAGACACTGTAGTCAACGTTGAGCGTGGGTTCGAATCCCGCATAAGGCATGGGTTTTTGTGAACGTCCTCTCACCTATCATCACTTCATCCTTTCATCATCACCCGCTCATTCGTACCCCCGTATAACCTAGCTGTTGGTGGGGTCGTTAAGCAACATTAAGAAAAAAAAATGATGTGTCGAGTCCGATTTGTTGAGGGTGACGTCGAGTGTACTCGTTAGGATCCGGTTGTGTCCGGTGTAGTGACCGACCTAGCCGCCGAGACCCACCCAGAAAGAAAGTGGTCACGTGCTGCTAGCAGTGGTCTTCACTCTCGCTCGATACGCGAGGTGTGAGGTGAAGTAACTCACACTCACAACACAACAATAGAAGACGTGACACAAACACATTGTTAGCGTAACCGTTAACCATAATGCCATTTTTGGATCCGAAACCGCCTTCTTCATTAGACCTATTGTATATATGTTTGTTTGTCCTGCACTTTCTGTACTGGTTTTTATCAGTTCTTGCACTTTCGTGTTTGTTTGTAACCGTGGTGCTGCACTTTTTTTGTCATGTTAGTGTTTGTAGATCTGTTTGTTTGTCCTGCACTACCTGAACGGGTTCTTCGGTTCTTGCACATTTGTGTTTGTTTGTAATCGTGGTGCTGCACCAAAGCCACACTTTCTTGTTTGTTTGTCCGGGTTCACGTGTACTAGTCCAGGTAGTTCAGCACCGACTCTGTTTGTTTGTACTGCACTATCTGAACTGGTTCTTCAGTTCTTGCACATTTGTGTTTGTTTGTAACCATGGTGCTGCACCATTGAACCATTATGGACATTTCCGAAGTTATATCTAATATCTTCGGATGAGCGTAACGGGGACTTCCATTTCACATGCCGAAAAAAATGGGCTTCGTTTTTATGTTTTTTTTCGTTGTAATTTTGTACGCGGCAAACAGGCCAGGCAAAACTTTTTTTGAATATTGGTGTCACACCAGATAAGAACGGATTGTTTTTCAGAAAAAAATCATGAAAACCTTTTGAAAGCTTGGAAAATCCCCATAAGGATAACCTAGGGGGAAAATACTTGGAAACAGAATTTGTTTCAAAAGCTGTCAAATTCACACGGAATATGAAAACAACTATCATACACATGCATTTTCAATAATTTGTACAACAATTGGATGAGAAATAACGAAGAAAACGCATTAAAAGTTTACATTTAATCGAATATCAGGATCAAAATGTGATGCAAAGTGTATATGCGACAGGTTGCACTATGAATATCAACAAGTTGCAGGTAAGGTTTATGAACGTTTGAAGTATCCCAGGTCTGTAGATGTAGATTGAGCTGACAAAATATTTTTTAATCCCAGATTTCCATACTTCCGCCATCTCACAACGCATATTCTGCGTTTTCCTAGTTATAATTATGGAAATTTTCGAAGTTATCTCCGCGATTTCTCCCAGCAAAATATTTTATTGTTTGTTCATCAGTAGGTCAAAACATAGGCCTATATATACATATATATTTTAAAGACGGATACGTGTTGGTTTTGGGGCGCAAATGTCGATTGGTGATGGTCGATGGTCGATAAAATTTAACGACGTCCCTACAGGGGTGCAAGACAAACACACATACCTTAATGCGTCATTGAAAACGGTCTTCTTGATGATAATGTGTCATTAAAATTTACATTATAAATGTAAAAATTCATGTGGCTCTGGCTTATGACGTCACGAAGTAGCTGATCGTGGTTAACGCTCATGTATTTCAGATTTAGATATAATTAGCATAAAACGAATGTTAATCTCATCAGATTTAATAATATGCTGTCGAAAATATTTAAATACATTAACAATTGGCTTAAAATGTGTTTGAAAATATGTAAATCATTTCATGTTGTCGTTATTGTTATTGTTGTTGTTGTGACAATATTCGTGGACGTGTTTGGTTTACGCTTACCACCAATAATGCCGGTAATGTTCGGATATATCACAAAAACGGTTCAACTTATATGTTCCGGACTTTTGGAAACTGAAATATGTCCATGTTCGGCGAAAAAGTGTGGTCACAGACAGGGGCGTCGGAACACTTTGAAAGTTGGGAGGGGGGGGGGGGCAATCTCAACAATTGCGACCCATGGGGGAAGGAAGTATGGGCTGCCACTTGAAAAAAAATAAAGCTAATTCTAACAAAGTGTGTTTCAACAGGAAACAAATTGAGTCTTGCAAGACCTTTTTCTTGCCCCCTTTGGCCAAAAGTTATCAGGGGCAATGCCCTTCCTTAACCCCCCCTCCCGGTTCCGACGCCATTGCACGGGTTTATTGACTGCATGTGATGATGATCACTTTGGTGAATGAAATATTCGAAGTTTTCTGAAGTTTTCGAGAAAACCCGGCACCTCTACCTGTGTGATAAATCATTCATTATTGAAACGGCTGGACATGGTTTATGTTAAAAAGCTGTGTACAAATATGATTTTTTGTGAATGAAAAATGTAATTCAGAGATTAAATTATGAGTTGAAAAAAAGATATGTCAATAAATGTAGAAAAACATCTGTGAGGTTGTCAAGTTCAAGAAAAAAATAAGATTCATTTATTTTATTGTGATACTTTCAGAGATCCAATTGCATTCAATCATAACATTATTACATTCTTGAATATATAGTGACTGTATAATTCAAACAGTGCAAGTATCACAAACAAATATCTCTCTATAAAACTCTTGCAAACTAATCGACCGTTAATTTTGTGAACACACCACAATTTATTCACTTGGTTTATTGATGGACTATGGAGATGACCATTCCGGTGAATGATGAATTAGACGATGGAAATATGTGATGAAAAGTAATTTTTTAGGTGGGATAATATAGGTGGGATATAGTGGGATGGTGACGGTGCTATTATTAAGAAGTCATCCCAGTATTCACTTGAACGTCAGAGGAAAACCTCTTTCAGGATGTTGACCATAGCGAAAATCGAACCCCGGTCTCCTGAATGACGGCTCAGAGCGCTAGCCGTTCGCTCACCGAGCGATCGCTCAAGAAAAGAAAACAATAAGATGGTGAAAGAAAAATAGAAGAAAGAGAAAAATGCCGCCCTCGCTAGCTCAGTTAGTTGAGGCTCCGATTCAGAAACTGGAGTCACCGTTGGTCGTAGGTTCGAGTCCCGCAAAAGGCATGGGTTTTTGTGAAATTCCTTTCACATATTATATCACTCCATAGTTTCATAATAGTTTCTATAGCTATAGGGGAGAGTAGGGTCATTGCATGCTATAGCTGTAGGGGAGAGCGGGGTCATGGACCAGCGTGGCGGTGGAATACGGTCAGTTGGTCAGGCGTGTGTGTTCATCATCGTTGAGCTCAACAATGAAAACATCGGTACAATGGGAAACGAGAGAAAAAATTATCACCATTATTTAAATTTCTGAAAACAGGTTTTGACATATTCAGTGTCATTCAATGTTATTTGAATATTTGGTTTTGTTTATACGAATAAAAAAAATCTTCAAATGAGCGCAATTTAATTGCAGTCCTAATTGAAGCATTCTTGAGATATTTTGGCGAACTGTTGATTGGCCAAGTGCGGCCATAGCACATGGTTATGTGCATGTAGACCTTGGTCACCTTCCAATACCTCGTTCAGCCAGCCAATTAGATGTAACGAAATAAAGTTAAAAACTAGAATAACGGATGTACTTATTTATATATGAAAGGAAGAAGGTCGTGTACCAATTGAATAATGATAAAAACTTTGGAAATGACATAATCTCGATTCAACTTTCAATTTTGAATGATTTTGAAAGAGAGTAATTCACATGTTTGATGCAATTTTGATTTCGTTTATATTATAACGAATCTTATAATATTATAATAAAAACAAAAACGAGGAAAAAAGAAGAAAACAGATGAATTCAAATACGACGAATAAGAAGACTGACATTTTTTTCTCCCCGATGCGAATGTTTGAATTGAAACGTTGCGAAGAAAAGGGTTCTTCTCAAGAACCCCGAATGCTTTCAAATCGTGGCAAAATACCACAAATATATCTACATATATGATAGGAAGAATATTATTATCACTGAAAATACCGCCTCGTCGGGGAATCGAACTCCGGACCTTATGCTTGAAACACATATGCTCTTACCATATGAGCTAACGATATTAACGTGTGTGTAATGATGTTTAATGAATGTGTAATATCCATCCTATTAACATCACGTGTTGTACGTTTCAACAGAAAGCCATGTATATGTATATATATTACTATATTATTTCCTTGGAAACCATGTGTAATTTTCATCATTTCGATTCTATTCACGTATGTGTCTGATTGTTGAAATGCATGTCATGCAGCAGAGGTCAACGCACCGGAAGGTAAACAATGAGATGTCAGCTAATGGATTAATGCAGTTCTGCGCATCCGACCTGACATTTGTGTCTGGTAGGTTCCGAGCGACCGTCCCCCCTATCCCACACCATTAGCGCCCAGATGGTTCAAGCCGTCATCTCTTGTGAATAGAAGTATATCATCAATCACTCTCGTTAAAAATTCAACTCTGGTTTCACTTTTTAACCGTGGTTAAGCCATTTAAGTGATTCCTGTAATCTGAGGAAGAAAGTCCTAGAACGAAGTCGTTCGTATAGGCCTACGTTAACGAGATCTCGAGAATATCAAGATAATCGAGATAATCGAGAATATCGAGATTATCAAGATATCGATGTATCGATGATATCGAGAACCGCGAGACATTAGGGTAAAGAATCATTTCAGTTTCGTCTCAACCGAGATTTGAACACCGAAACCCCTCATCTTTCGGATGTTTGCGGATGCTAAGTTGTAGCTAATTATGACAATAGGCAGAACAAATGCATTTAATTAACGAGATTTAATATTAATCTACTGCACATCAAAGCAATATATGAATTTCTCAACAGATTCAATAGTATGGCAATTACCCTAAAAGTTAAAAAAAAAAATGAGCTGAAATAAAATTGATAAAATGTAAATCATTCAAAAACTGTTACTTCGATTAAAACACGTGCTTTCGACATTATTATTGGTAATGACTAGCCCATAAGATCAAGTAGGGAAACGCTCTATTACGTATCATGACGATTTTGTATACAAAACCGAGCCATGTACATATTGGTATGCGTGTACGGTTGCTTACACAAATCGAGAAATGTATTCTTACTATTTTTTCCATTTTCAAAAACCAGTGTAATTGAATGAAAAGTTCACATCTTCAAGATAATTGTATGCTCTTTATTTATTCTGACGTTCTAGTTTAGCGAATTCAATCAGTTGTACGATAATACGTAATGATTAAAAAGAATGTGATGAAATTCATTGACGTATTATCTCAAAACTGATTGAATTCACAAAAATGAAATGTCATATTAATTAAAGAGCATACAATAATCTTGGAGATGTGAACTTTTCACTCAATCACACTGGTTTTTGAAAATGGAAAAAAATCGTAAAGATAAATTTCTCGATTTATGTAAGCAGAGTGCATACCCCCTTAATATTTTTTTTTGAGCCATCACTGAAAATGTTGTTAACAAACGGTTTCAGTGATGTTCATATAGTTACCACATATTAATAATAAAACTATCTCATGCACTTATTGCCTATTGTTATGACAACAATGAGTGACCATATGACGTCACGACACCAGCCTGTTGCACACAAGAGCTGTACCACCCTCGGAGCGCTAGGAGGCGGGGCGGCCATTACGCAAACTAGTACACTCTAATCCAGCGACACGCACACATTAGCAACCATACACGAAGATGAAACGTGATCAAATATTTAACTATACTTATTTATAATACCTTTTATTATTATTATTAATATCATTATAAGTAGATCAGAATGGAGCTTTGGCCTTTGGCGTCGTTTCTCAATATGATTTTTTTTTTTTTTGTATAGTTTAAGAGTGCGCGTGGGAGTTGATTTAGTGAAATAATGTTAAGACTTTTGAATGATATGATGAATCAAAATTCTAATGACGGAGAAACATGTATATTTCAGTTCCTTCAATATGATGTAAGTTGAACTATTCAACGTGTGCCGAATAATTATCACAGGTAAACTTATGCAGCTAAAAATCACACTTTCTAACTGTAAACCTATGTGAAAATGTTATGATACGAAGGGCAATAATCTTATTAGATAAACATTAGCGAGTATTTCCATCCCAATCTCATGGAGCTTTGTCTGTGTATTTTTATATTGTTTTTTTGTTTGTAAACACTGCACAGGTCGAAAGGTTTGACCGATCGACATGAAACTTTTTCTGTAGACGCGAACTTATCCAACTTAGAACTGTGAAGTGTTTTGGTCATATCGGTTGGACCATTTTTGACAGACATCATCTCAAAGTTTCTGAAAACCCCATAAGACTATAGGCTGGGCGGAAAAAATTAGGAAATAAATTATCTAATATAATTCAAATTATCCTCAAATGTGAACACGGAAATGATACACATTATTGAAAATTTGTATGCAATTCGGACCAGCCGTTTTGAAAATAATGTAATAAATGTGTTTTATTCATCGAATAGATATAGAAATGATAGCAGAAAAATGTTTCAGTTATAGATGCACGGCTCCCTAGATTCGTTGGTATCGAAAGAAATATATTTTATATGATCAAGGTGTGTGTTGAGTTTTCGATTATACTTTATATAGATATCTCTCTCATCTTATACAACGCATATTCTGTTTTTACCTAGTTTATATATACAATCTCGAAGGTATCTAAAATATCTATGTTTCCTCGTTTTCAGAATTTCCTTATCTCATATCGTTTAGAAGCTCACCAAAAAACTGATATTTCACCAAGTCGACTCCTATGGACTCTTAACGAGATCAATTGAATGAAGAATTGTCTACGACGCGTTAAAAGACGCGTCATGTCAGACTGTTGCGTCTATTGACATTGTCGTGTCAGCGCCCCAAGAAGGTATGCGGTCCAATACCATGCATAGTTCACTTCAATAACTGTAATGAGAAATCAATTACATAATTAAAATATGTAAAATGTCGATATCGTTGTAGCTCACAGCTGTGAGAGGCTGATTTCTGTACAACTGAGTTATTGTTGGGAAATAACTCGAGTTTTTAAATGTATTACGTCATATTAGATTTTCATAACTATTCGAGTGAGTTGTATTAGTCAGTATGAATAGATTGATGAATGAATGAATGAACGAATGAATAAATAATAAGATTATTTAGAAAATTAATCAATATGAAAACTAGCATTGCAACAAAAATTATTAATAGTCATGTATAGTCAAAGAGAAAAGAGTAGAGAAGAGAATAAAAAAAAAATATTCATTTACTTTCATTCTATTTTCATTTCACTGTTGATATAGAATCATACTCCACCCGTTTTTTTCATTTTTTTTACTCACAATAGGCTATATCATATAAAACAATAATTCATAAACACATTCATATAGATTTGTAATTTCATTTTTTGTTATTGCTTTTTATTCTGTGTCTTCGGGCAACTCTATTGTGAGCAGAGATTTAATAAAGGATTTATGGGCCTATATAGGCCTATATATATATATATATATATATATATATATATATATATATATATATATATATATATATATATATATATATATATATATATATACAAATCAACAGATTTGGTATTCTGAAAATGATATTATATAGTGAGTGTGGTTTAGGTCGCCACAGCCCTGACAGTCGAACTCGGCGCCTCCACTGATATTGAAGACTCAAGGTTCATTCACGATTAAACTTGAATTGTTTGTCATACAGTATTTCTTGTTACTGTTCACGACAACAATACAATTTTTGTTAAAACAATATTACCAAATGAAGTAATTTACGATGTAAAAGACCATTTCGAAATTAATTTTGTGTAACATTTTCCTCTTGTTTTTCTCAATCTTTGTCGAGTTTGTTGTTGATGTTTAATTATGTGAGTTTAAATCAATCAATAGCTTATTCTAAAAACAAAATGTTATTCTGAATACAATTTCTTATTTTCTGATATTATTATGACATTGGTTTTATTGACCATGCCTGTATTACATACTGGAATGTATACCAATTATAATGGAATGTATAACCAATAAAAAACTATTCTAACTATTCTTTTCTAATATTCAGATACCCGGTAGTCTAATTATTAACAAAATCGTATGTATTTTGTTTCTTCGTCACAAGCTTTCACATAAAATAATACAAATAAAAGATGAAAATAAAAGAGAATGCATACAAGAGTCTGATTCGGCCAATGCTTGAGTATGCTAGTTCAGTCTGGGATCCGCATGAAGTTGGACTAATAAAGGCTGTGGAGAACGTCCAAAGGGTTGCTGCAAGAAGGGTATTGGGGAGAGAGAAGCGCTGGAAGATTATCAGGAACGATAAGGATGTGGTTGAAAAAGTTATAGAAAGACCTAGTAAAATGATTGAGGAAATGGGGTGGGAAAATTTGGCGAAACGAAGACAAATAGAAAGAATGTGCAATTTTTTTATAGCTATGAATGAATATACAGGATGGGATGAATCAAGCAATTGAGTTGGAGAGGGATTGCAAAGAAGTGCAAGGGGAGGGGTAAGAATGGAAGTGGAAAAAGTGGATAGAGAAATAGGTAAATATGGATTCATACAAAGAACGACGCGGGAATGGAATGGATTGGAAGAAGATATGAAAAATATAACGAAGATCAGTGATTCCAGAAGAGAGCTAAGAAAGAATAACATCAATATATAATTTTATTAATTATGTTTGATTGTAATTTCATGAGAGTAATCATTACCACCTGTTTTAAGAACAATCTGTATAAAGTGAGTAAATAAAATAATTAACTTACTAAAAAAAATATATTACGTGAGCTAATCATGAATGGACGATATATGCGCTTTATATTCTACATATTATCCCAGATAAGATCATGTGTGTAACTTTGCATTAAATAAAGATGTAAAAGATAGTATATTTTCACTATTTAAATATAATTTCCAATAGTAATAAATCTCTATTTTCCCACATGATGTTGTAGAACATTCGTTATTTCCTAGTTGTATAATCACCCGTGTGAGATGGTCAACTCATGGGAAAAGAGGGTTACTTAACCAATACTGAGAGATGAATACTTGAACCACCCGTGCGCTAGTGCTGAGGGATAGGGGGACGGTCGCTCGGAACCTTCATCTCACGTGAACACAAGTTACACACAAGATGAAGGCTTGAACCATCCGTGCGCTAGTGCTGTGGGATAGGGGGGACGGTCGCTCGGGACCTTCTTTCTTGATACAATCACGGATGGTACTATAGTTACACATAAGTTTCAATTTAACTTGCAATATCTTCGAACAATTGAAAGTTTAGAACACTATACGTGAGAACTGGTGTTGGATGAAATCTAATTTATTCCAGCAAATAGTTTTATTATCTAGGTATTATTAAAATAATTAAAGTATATTAAAGTTATTATTATCACTGTATTAACTTAGTAGTAGTACCCTATAGTTCTTAAGTCATATCTGTTGGACCATTTTTTAGAAACATCATCTCAAAGTTTCTAAGAACCTTATTAAATTAGGCTGAGCGTAAAAAATTGAAAAATAAAATCTCACCAATATAATTCAAATTTTCCTCAAATGTAAAAACGGAAGTGATACACATAATTAAAAATATGTAAGCAAGTCGGATCAGCCGTTTCGAAGTTAATAATGTAATACATATTGTTAATTCATCGAATAGATAGAAATAATAGCAGAAAAATGTTGCAGTGATAGAGTCACGGCTCCCTAGATTCGTTGGTATCGAATGAAGTATATATTTTATATGACTAGGTATGTATGAGTTTTAGATTATACTTTATAGATATCTCGCTCATCGTTCAACGCATGTTCTGCGACCTGCGTTTTCCTAGTTACTAGCACTGTAAATGCAGTTATTATTACTATATCAATAGTGTAGAATGTGTGTTAAAGGACATCTCAACCTTGAAACTAGATTTCAATGAATAATGACGATATTTATTATTCTTATTTTGGAGAAAACCAGAAATCATCATCTCAATTTCAGAAATTATAATCCATGATTTTTTCCTCCAGAGACCATGAGTCATGACGTAAGCATAATCGATTCTGTATAGAAACAAAAACTGAATCGAGTATAGTGTCTACGTCACGACTCAGAAAAATTGCATTAAAAAAAATGGTATAGTCTTGTAAAACATCCATAGAACGAAAATAAAAGAAATGAATAAATATTATCAACAGATACAAAAGTAATTTATTTTTATATTTTTTTCATATAATTAGATTTCATATATAGAGAGTTCTATATTCAAGTCGTAATCTACATATTTCGTTATTGTTGAGATTTTCTGTTATTTTCAATACACATCTCCTAACAATTGAACCAGTCTACGTGAGAGTTATATTGTGACGCAATTGAACCCAAGATGTTTTAATTAATTGACCTGATCTAATTGTGGACCGAGTGATTAGAGTGGGTAGAACACGTAATGGCGGAACTGGCTTGTAAGGCTCGTGTACATTTCCTATGCGAAATAAGTGAATAATGGTATCACATAAGTTTAAAGTTTCCCACATAAAAACTAGGTGTACATAAGTTTCTATGTATATTTATTCTTCGAGTTGTTTTATTTTCTTATTTTTTGAGGCTATTAATTCATCTAAAGTTGGGAGATTGGGCCTATATTTCAAATTATAATTGAATACTCGTTATCTGGCAAATAAATATATAATTTTTTGATTTTAATAAAGCATATACAGAAGAGGTGCAGTATAGAATAATATTAGATTCAAAAATTAAAACCATGATAATTTGTCACGTTTTTTCCGTGTAGGACTAGGACTATATTGGTCAATAGTTACTAATAGGAAAACGCAGAATGTGAGTTGTGAGATGAGCGTAGAAGTATGGAAATCTGGGATTAAAAAATATTTTGTCAGGTCAATCTACATTCTATAGACATTGGATTACTTCAAACGTTGAAAAACCTTACCTGCAACTTGTTGCTATTTATAGTGTAACCTGTCGCATATACACTTTGCATTACCTGTTGATCCTGATATTCGATGAAATGTATACTTATATTGCGTATTTCTTCGTTATTATCTCATCCGATTGTTGTACAAATTACAGAAAATTGGTACGATAGTTGTTTTCATATTCTGCATTAATATGAAAGCTTTTGAAGAACTTTTCTTTTTTTCAAGTATTTCCCCCTGGGTTATTCTTATGGGGATTTTCCAAACTTTCCAATTTTTTTCTGGATAAACCGTACAACAGTTTTTTGGGGAAAATAATCCCAACCTATTCTGGTGTGACACCAATATTCAAAAAGTTTGGAGTCGATTGGTCTTTTTTCCAGATCTGTATGCCGCGTACAAAATTACAAAAAAAATGAACCCCATTTTTTTCCTGTATGTGTGATGGAAATCTTCGCTACGCTCATCTAAAAATTCTACCCCTGCTCATGAGGTGGGCTGAGAAATGTGTCATGTATTTGTAGTGTTCTGAGACCGTGACTCTGTTTATTACGTTGTGTTGCCATGGATTTAGCTCTTATAGAGTAAACATCCCTCAATCCAATTTTTTGTTTATTGAAGCTGACACGGCCTATAGGACATTATTGTAAGCGACAGTCGTGGTAAGAGACGTGTGAATAACTTGGTACGTTATTTCACGTGACAAATGACGGTAAATACTTGGTATTTTTCTTAAACTGATCTTGAGACGAAAATAAAAACAATATATTGGTAATACTAATATCTAAAATGAAAATGATACACATCCTGTATATAGGCCTACACATGAAGGCCCAATGACCAATGTAAATTACCCGCCTGTCATCAAGAACCAGGTCTTTCCTGGCGTTGACGTGTTTCCACAAGATGAAGGTTCCGATTGACCGTCCCCCCTATCCCACACCATTAGCGCACGGGTGGTTCAAGCTTTCATCGCTCGTGTGTAACTTGCATCCACGAAAGATAAAGGTTCCGAGCGACCGTCCCCTCTATTCCACACCACTAGCGCACTGGTGGCTCGAGCCTCGTCAACACAGGTGTCAATGTACTTGTAGTCAGGTGTTGAAGTCTTCATTAGGAAATCCGTTTTGTTGTTGTTGACAGAAACATGAAAACCAGAACTGCTAAAAAAAAAACTTGTCAACAAATAAGTTAATTACTTGTTTGATAAGACTGTTGACTTTCATTAGCTGTGACGGGTAGACCAGCGGCTAGCACACTGAACCGTCATTCAGGAGATCGGAGCTAGATTTCCACCGTGGTCGACCATCCTGACAGGTTTCTCGTGGTTTTCCCCTGTGATTCGGGTAAATCCTGGGATGGTTCCTTAACTAATTAACAACAGCCCACAACTGACTCAATCCTGTACACTATCCAGAGAAACATAATGAAAAAAATTCAGAAAATAAGGTAGGCCTAAACAATAAAAAGCAGAAAAAAAAAAATATATATATATGATGTGATAGTCATCTCATAGAAGATAGGCCTCTACCGCGATTCGAACCCGGGACCTTCTGACTGTCGGCAGATGTTCCTGCTCTCGAGCTACCGAGGTATTACTTTCAAGACGTGACTTTTCTTTGAGCATTGTTACACGGGTTCAAGTCCCCGTCAAAAACGTATCTTTTTTGACATGACTATTTCATCTGAAATATCTCGTCATTGGATCGTATTCAAGAAGTTTAAAGGACATCACAACCCTGGAACTACATTATAACGAATAATGACGATACTATTTCCCTAATTTTAGAGATAACTGTGAATCATCTTTTCAATTTCAGAAATGATAATTGATTCACTTGGCCTCGACCCGGCCCTTTTTCTGAGCGTGACGTAGACATTACTCGATTCAGTTTATTTTCCTATACAGAATCGGTACTACCTATGTCATGACTCATGGTCTCTGGAGGACAAAAAACGTATTTTGATTTCGGAAATTGAGATGTTGATTTCTAGTTTACTCTAAAATTGGGAAATAAATATCGTCATATTTCATTAAAATTTTGTTTCAGGGTTGTGATATACTTTAATTTTGATATATATATATATATATATATATATATATATATATATATATATATATATATATATATACACATTTTTTTCTTGTCGTACGATGCATCTCCAATAAACGAAGATGTAATGGGATCTCCAACAGTACGCGACAACAATGACGCGAGAAGAAAGGAGCTGCGAGGAGGGAGGGGGGAGATCTTCCTCTATCTGGTAACGAGAAGATGTTTGTTTAGGTGAAAGTTAACTCTCCCTCGACCGGCCACGGCGGATCGGTAGGCGAGTGTAGAGAGTCGGTAACTCGGTCAGTCGGGCTAGTGTGGCAGTAGCGTACCGGTGGGCCAGTCGTTTTCACTCTTTCGTGTGCGTGTGAGGGAGATAGAGGATATACGTGTGTGTGTGAGTACTGAGATTGTGTGTGTGTGGGTTTTTAGGGGGTTAGTTTTGTTGGTTATTGATATTTTTTTTTTTTTTTTTTTTGGTTTTTGAAAATGAAAGTGATGAATCTACTGTCATAAAAACCATAGTTGCACTAACATTTTAATTGGGTCAATTTTTAGGGGGACACATTAGTAATTCACTGAAAAGTCTTATTTTACTGATTTTTTTTTAATATCAATTTTTATGTGAAATTTCAAGTGGTAAATTTGTGAAAACAACCATCACAGTATGTCTATTATATCGTCATGGTTAAGAAAAAGTCACTCAATTTAATAACTTGAGTTGTTTTGAAAAGGATCGGTACAGTTATAACTCACCATTAATTTTCTTTTAATATACAATTTTTGTATGAAATTAAAGTCTATAAATTTATGGCGATGAAAACCAATTTATCCTTTTGATTAATGTATTGAATATTGATCTCAAGAAATCACAATGCTGAATACATTCTGGAACATTTTGGAATTGAAACGTATAATATATCATTGGTTGGCTTCTTGAAATAGTTATTCATCGAATATCTTATTTTCAACAATATCCATTGGCACTTATCACGTGTTTTTTTTTTTTACTTAATTAATAGAACATAACTTTCTCATTCACACTTCCAAATACCAGCTTTTGAACGAAGAAAAAAAGAGAGAAATAATTGAAGGTGACAATTTGAAATAATTAAGAATAGTTTTACAAAAACACATTTTTTCATAACCGTGAATACCGTAATATAACAGACATATTCCGAGTGTGGTTTCTATTTTAATAATTAGAACAACAAATTTAAAGACAGTCCCATTGTTTTCATTTAACTTATAATAATAATTATAATATTTCGTTCTACTTTTTGTTCTCCACGATAAACTGTATCCATTTCTACTTTAAACAGAATTAATGATCTGCATAAGAATCAAGAATACGTCCAGTAAATCTCACAGCTATTATCACATTACAAATCCTAACACCTTGCCGAATTATAAGAGAAGTGCTAATTGCGCTACAAAAGTACACTGGCGGGCACATAAAGTAGTCGATCGAGATTATTCAAAACCAACCAAGAAAAAAATTGTTAAATTTTTTATACTCGGTACCATCCCTAATTTTGCAAATTTGATCCTGAAAATGGTGTTTGCTAATAGATAAACATTAAATCTATCGAAAAACGGCGCCTGACGATTAAAATTGTTATCGTAGAATTAAATAAAACAGTCCTAAACAGTATGAAATTACACGGACATATATATGGAAGTTTGGACACCAACCTAGACCAACTAACCCACTATTTGGTACCGAGTAACTCTGCATTACTAAAAAATGTATACATTTATTTCTATTTTCATCCAAAGACGTAACGTTTTCCAACTTTTCTTGAAGAACTTATGAATTATAATATTACATATAAGGATAGTCAAAACATACATTTTTCAAAACGTCATTAGGATATAAATAACTAAAAATAAATTAAAATATGTCTAATATTCAACATTAGTTTACTAACATTTCACGCACTAGAAGTATCAGACACTGTATACATACCCAATATACGTAGGGTCTATAATTCAAATTATCGATACAATATGTGTAGATTATATTTAAATTTAGATTTCAGGAAAAAACATTTTATGTGTCCGTAAGCGTACTTTAATCGCGTCGTTAATGTTCGTATGTGTCCGCTAAAGATCGTGCCGATTTGAAGACATCACATTGAAGACTGAGTACAACAAACAGATAACTGAACTTTTTTTGACAGTGTTTATGTCAAGTACTTTTATATTATTTTATTTTATAATAATTACAAAGTGTTGATGTTACTTTAAAAGAGAACCAACTGGATTTTAAAATGGAGAAAACACTTATAAAAAGGTAAGTTCTATTCTAGTAAAACTATTCTAGAATGTAATTAAATTGGAATTTTTGTTTTTAATTAATTGATATTATTTCATAATCAATCATAATCAAGATCAAATCTGAACAAACTACGAAGTCTATTCATTCGTACAGGCCCTAGATTATACTTGTATCCACGAGAGATGAAGGTTCCGAGCGACCGTCCCCCCTATCCTACACCACTAACGCACGGATGGTTCAAGCCTTCATTTCTCGTGAACACTGAGTATAACAATATCTAGGTGCTTCTGATGAGCGCATACATAATCAATGGGAAGTAGACTACTTGTGCACTCACCCGCTAGTCTCACGCAATACGTGGTTCTCACGCGGCAACACATATTGTAATTACTGCCTGTTTCTCGCTCACTAGACGCGTTGTTTCGAACACACATTGCCAAATGTTAGGAAGTAAACAAAGAGAAAAAAACAACAGAGATCATTAGAAATCAACTGGAATTAATAGTACATGGGAGTCGATTTAGAGTAATTTCAGATTTTGGTGAAAACTTTTCAATGGGCTGAGATATCGAAATTCTGAGAAAGAGAAATCACAGATATTTTCAAGATGGAACAAGTAATAATATTTATCTCATACCGCATAATTGTCAGGCGTATACGGTTAAAAAAAGCGTATATGCCTGACAATTATGCGATATGAGATAGATAAATATTACTCACACCGTCTTGAAGGTATCGAAAATATGTGTGTTTCCTTTTTTTCAGAATTTCGATATCTCATACCGTTGAAAAGTTATAACTAAAAAACTGATATTCCATTAAATCGATTCCCATGGAGTGATGTCGAGGTTATTTACAGTTTCCTGTATTTACTTTTTGGAACATATTTTTATAAGAATTTTATTTCAAATTTATTCAAATATGTCTTGAAAAGCTATGTTTTAGATTTCTAGAAACATGAAGAATTAAAATACTAAACATTATACGACCTCGTTATTTGAGCATTTTGTTACAATATTTCCATAGAAAAAGAAGGTCGGAAACCACCTGAATAAAGTAAAAATTTGATGAATGAATAACCATATCTCCATGATAGAACTCTTTTGAGAAATAAAGTTATGTTCTAATTATAAATATCGCCCTATAAATTGGTTAAATGTCATGTTAAATGAAGATAAATCGGTGATATTGCTTCTGTAAGGTTGGTAGGCAATCTCCTTCTTACGTGGATACAAGTATAGATTAATTTTGTTCAATAATTAAAGAATAGTTGTTCTTTTATTGAGTTTTTCTGTGAATTCACATAATATGTTTTTACATATATTTGTATAAAAACAGATAAAGCAATGTTCTTTGTATTCTATTTAACGCTGTACTCAAGGTTTTCAACACCCATACAAAGGGCGGATGGCTTCACTCAGAGTAAACACGTTTTAACAATAATCATCTAATTATTGTATAACTTGTTTGGATTAAATTATTTGTGTGATTTTGAGAAGTGTAATTAGATGAGCGTTAGCGAAGATTTCCATCCCACTCTTATAAGGTTTTGTCTGTGTGTTTTTTTAAGCACTGCACTGGTCGTATGGTTCAACCGATCGAAATGAAACTTCTTCCGTACACATAGACTTATCCAAAATCTGTTTAGTTTTTGGGTTTAGTCGGTAAAACAATTTTCGAGAAATACCATCCCAAAGTTTCTAAAAACCCTATTAGATTAGGCTGGGTAAGAAAATTAGAAAAATAAAATCGCTCCCAAAAAATCAAATTTTCCCTAAATGTGAACACCAAATTGATACACTCTATTGCAAATTTGTGTGTAATTCGGACAGGCCGTTCTGAAGAAAATAATGTTATAAATGTTTTTTATTCATCGAATAGATAGAAGAAATAGCAGAAAAATGTTGCTTAGATTGATTCACGGCTCCCTAGATTCGATAGTAACCGAATGAATTATATTTTATATGATCAAGTGTGTAGAGTTCTCGATTTTACTTTATATAGATATCTCGCATATCTTACAACGCATATTCTGCATTTATTTGCCTGGTTAATTTAAATGAATGTGTGTAGAGTATACATAGGCCTAGAGTATACTAATGTGGCATAGATTAAATTTTCGTCGTAACTATTACATGAACTATTGTATTGGGATTTAATTTCAAATTAATTTCTCAATTTTAAGGATGTTATATGTTATAGGGCAAAAAGTTCCCGCCAGGGTGATTCACAGACATAATTAATCATAAAACTTGCACCGTGCAATATACGAAATCAACAAATATATCAGAAGATATATACAGACAATATTTGTCGAAAATGCTAATGACTCAAATATTATAAATTATAATAAAGGTTGAAAGATCAGTTCTTTTTATATATGTAATATATCAAGTTGTCGTTTCTAATTATATTAATCAAAATTCAGTAAACAATAATTATGCGTAAAATTAGCCGAAGGTGAAATTTGTTACGTTTTAATAATTTATAATGAATTCCTTCAAGTCTAGAATCTACACCCAATTAATCTAGATACACGTGTGAAAAGTTACCAAATAAAGCGATTGCAAATCTCAACAATGACATTCATAAAAAATGTTACATTGTTGACAGTTTTTTTGTAACATTTCGTCGGCCATATTGGGATCTATAGGATTATGTATTGTTACTTATGGTGTTGAATTATAATTTGTATGTCTTATTTTTATAACGACCTCACTAACAGCTAGGTTATACGGGGGTACGACTGAGCGGGTGATAATGAATGGATGGAGTGATGATAGGTGAAAGGAGCTTCAGAAATCCATGTCTTATGCAGGACTCAAATCCACGCCTAACGATGACTCAAGTAATTCAGTTCCCAACGTAAGGATGAAAAGTAAGATCGTTTAGAAGGGGCACCACAAGGGCGATCTTACCACCCCATCAGAATTTTTCATTGAGAATAACAATAAATTTGCATTGAAAATTTCAATTAATTGGCAATGAAATTTTCAATAATTTTTCATTGAAAATTCTCAATTGAATATGTTCAACGTCCCATCACCAACCATTCCCAAGTATAATTGGATGAGCGATAGCGAAGACTTCCTCCCCACTTTTATGGAGCTTTTTTGTTTGTGTGTTTTTTTGTCTGTTTATTTGTAGGCCTAAGCATTGCACAGGTTGCACGGTTTGACTGATCGACATGAAACTTTTATTATACACATAAACTTGTCCAACTTAGAACTGTATAATTTTTCAGCTAAATCAATTCGACCATTTTTCAGAAACCATCTCAAAATTTCTAAAAACCCCGAGATTAGACTGGGCAGGAAGATTTGAAAAATAAAATCTATAGGACAAATTTCTTCAAATTTTCACTAAATGCGAACGCATACATGACACACATTATTATGAACTTGTAAGCAATTCGGACCAGCCGTTTTCAAGAAAATAATGTTATAAATATTTTTAATTCATCGAATAGATAGAAAAAAAATAACAGAAAAATGTTGCAGAGATGGATTCACGGTTCTCTAGATTCGATAGTAACCGAATGAAGTATACTTGATATGAATGAAGGTGTGTAAAGTTTGCGAAATACTTCATTTAGATATCTCGCTCATCTTACAACGCATATTCTGCGTTTGCCTATAAATCGACTCCACTACGCTACTGAGCCGCTTGATTCGAAGACAATACACTGCGATTCTCTTCGCTGTGCCCGAAGTCAGCTGTGATTAGTTGATTGTCTCAACAGATTGTTGTGTTTTATAGTCTGTCCTTTAAGAGGCCGCGGTGATCTCCGTGTTTCCTGTTGCCATAGCGACACAAGATGCCTTGACCGTATTATCAGACTCCTTCCTGCAGTGACACCTCAAATACCTGACAAAAACATTGCCAGGATTTGATCTCCTACATATTCATACAGTCAGGGCTTCATTTTTATGGAAAGGAATCGGAACGCACCTGAAAGTGAACCATCGCTTCTACTCACCCCCCCCCCCCCCCCCTTCCCCAACCACCACCCCACTACAAAAATATCATGGACAAAATGCAATAGATTCATTAATTTGTTCTTAAAACGAGCGGCCGAGTGGTTAATTCACTGAACCGTCATTCAGGAGACCAGGGTTCGATTCCCGCCATGGTCGACCATCTTGACAAGGGTTTTTCCGTGGTTTCCCTCTGTCGTTTAGGTTAATACTGGGATAGTTTTTTCAATGGCCACGACCGACTCCTTCCCAATATTCCAAAACACCTAATAAAATAAACTTCCATCTCATTAGTACAGTGCGTCGTCAAACCCAATATACATGAATCAATAACTACACATAAGTAATAATTGAACGAATGTACTGACGTGAATAGTTGTCACACGATAGTCGTGTAGCCATAGCAACGTGTTCTAGTCACGTGGTAAAGTCACGTGATGTCAGCGAGGAGAAGGTAGCGAGCGTCGCGCGGTGAAAGGACTTTCTCCAGACACACCAAGCGGCCGTGACAATGAATGGCATTGATCTTGACTGTGATGTGTACATACGGGACCGTGAGTTGACGATACATCTTCTGTCTCACTCGCACACATGGACTTGTGTTCCGGTTGCTCGTAGGACCGGATGTAGCCTTCAGATGGTTTACCGGTTTACTGCAGATTAAATTATAGTTCATGTTTGTTAGGTTAGGTTAGTTTGAATAGGTTGGGTTCTTTTTTTTATGTTGGGTTTTAACGACGCACTGTAATGATAGCGAAGATCTATTGGCGTCGGATGGATGAGTAATGAGATGATGGGTGATGAGATGAAGGTTCTTGGGTAATGGGAAGGATAGTGGGAAGGAAGCGACCGTGACCTATATTGTGGGAACCATCCTGGCATTAGCTTGAACCACAGAGGGAAACCACGAAAAACTCACGTAAAGATGGTCGGCGGCGGAGATCGAACCGGGTCCGAAATTCCCCTCGTCTACCGGATCACATGAAGCACTGCGCTACATGTGCCAGTAGGTTGGGTTCATTAAATTATTTACATTGGGTCATTTAGGTTAGTTTAGGCTGCGCACAACAACAATGTCCGCATGTGATGACGTAGACCAATGGTCCGATGAATATAGCGGCCATCAAAAAGTTCGTTTATCAATGAAATAATAGGAAAACCTATGATGAGTGTAGAGAAACTGACTGTATATTTTTAAATATTCACTCTTCTGAAAGATGCAATTGTGTTTTTAATCATGAAACTCATCCTGAAAAAAATCTTTGCTCCTTCAAAAAACCACAGCAAAATACATTTAACGGTGATATTTGTGTTTATCACATTGGTAGACTTCTATCTTCTCTCGTGATACAAGTATATTAGAAAGAATTATTAGCTCATTTCATATTTGATGTTATGAAGCTTTTATAGATCAATTTTTGGGTAGCTAAATTTCAGGCTGAATCTTGATTCACATAGTAACACGGTAGGCCGGTTTTTCCGTCCCGGTAAATCACGTGTACCAGTCAGAAACCTTATTGAAAGTTTCTATCACTGGTTCACATGACTTACATATTTACCGGGACGGAAAACCGTGCAACGGTACGTCTTACAATGGAGAGACCTTCAGTCCACTTGGAAACCAATGTAATTTGTTTTCACTAATCCTTTAGCACAGGGATCCCCTAACTGTTCAGCCAAATGTCCACACCGATTCCTCCACTAATTTCAAAAAGCCAACAGTAATACAACGCCATCTTGTGAGGAGCTACATAAATATCATTCGTCATAATTATAAAGTTCAATTTCATTAGGCCTATGTGAATAACTTATGTACGTCACTTTTTATACATTTTTACGATAAATCTCATATCATTAATTACAAAAATGTTCAATTTCATATCTATGTCAGTTATTGTGTTTCTTAATTGATCGTTGAATAAAAAAATCCGATTATTATTTTATATGATTTACTTACATTGTAAATTTTACAATGTAGGTAGGCCTAATCAAGATAAACTATGGCGTGGCAGATTGGTGGTGCTCTAGGGCCGTAGTTTGGAGACCCCTGCTTTAGCATACCCATGGTTTAACTATAATCCTCAATATTCTAGTATATAACTGAACCTCAGTAGGTTAAACGTGTATGTTTATCACAGAAACTAGAAAATTTCAACAAATATTGAAATATATTTGTATATACCGGTACTCGGTAGCAAAATCAAAGACACAAGGGCATCAATATTTATTTGTATATATATATACACAAATATTGATTTTATTGCTAAAAAATGAGATTATTGATGTTTGAATAATATTGAGTATGAGTATAGACCTAAGTAGAACCATAAAATAAAGGAGATTTCTTTATTCTGTGGTAGAACACATCTACCAAGATGATGTGATATTTGCATACGCATCTAGTGATTGAACAAGTCACATTTAAGAGGAATCTATACCCATAGAGTAGCTTTTTCATTGTCAAATACATAACATATAAACGATCGTAGTGACTTTTCCTTTGAACATATTGTAGTGAAACTGCTTCACACCATTCAGAGAAGTATCTCTTAAAATACAGGCTATATCCATAATGATCATTCACAATGTAACGTGTTATGTGTATATGTAACGGTTCGCGGTGAGGTAAAAATCAATGTCAAAAATACTGAGTGTTACTGTTACATACAAGTGATCTTTCAATCTTTGTTATTATAAAATTTGACTCATTAGTATTCTAGACAAATATTGTCTGCATATTATGATGTATTTGGTAATGTTGTATCTTGCACTGTTGAAGATTATAATCATTTATTGAGTCCATGGGAGTTGATTTAGCGGAATATCAGTTTTTTGGTGATTACTTTTGAATGGTATGAGATATTGAAATTCTGAAATAGAGGGAACACAGATACTTTTAAAACCTTAAATATGGTGGAAGAAATTACTATTTATCACAAATCACCTGATTGTCAGGCGTATACGGTTCAAAAAATGTGTATTTTTAACCGTACACGCCTGACAAGCAGGTTATTTGAGATAAATATAGTTAATTTCATCCACCATATTGAAGGTAGTAAAAATATCTGTGTTTCCTGTTTTTCAGATTTTCAATATCTGATCCCATTCAAAAGTAATCACCAAAAAACTGATATTCCGCTAAATCGACTCCCATGGACTCTTAAATCACCCTGATGGGATCTTTTTACCCTATGGATACTGGGGACGCCTTAAGAATGCATACTGAAGAAAATCTACTGATATTAAACGCACTAAAACTATCAGATGCTCCACGTACAGTCTATTACATAAATAGTAGGTGAAATGTGAGTGGATTTTATTTTTTCTCTTTCAATTTCCGGAACCGAAACATTTTATGTGACCGCAAGTGTACAGTTTTTTGTGTCTGTTCGACATTATTGATAGAAGTATGAATGAATTGTAATAATATCAGGAAACACAAATTCACGTTTTATCGCGGTCAAGTTGGTGACTGTGATTACTTCGTGACTTGACAAGACTTTTATTACTGTAACATGTTATAATACACTTGTTACGAAAATCTTTTTTGATAAAAGTCGAATATATAATAATAACAAGAATGGATGATCAAATAATAATAAGGTATAAAATTAGTCATTGAAAATGTTGTAAAGTATGAAAGAAAGAATGCACGATAAATTATCAACTTCAAATTGAATGCAGTACAAAACATTCAATCATAATTATTATCTTCATTACTTTGAAAAAAATATATATTTCACAAATAACTTTTTTCAATTACTTATTAATATTTCAATTTGACTAGAGAAGTATAATTTATCTGAATGAGCTTCAAATAACACACATAAATTTAAACTTTGAAATAACTTATTTTATAGGAATTTTAAATGGAATATACCGGTACATTTTATTTGAAATTTTACATGCATTTTATTGAAAAATGAATATTCAGTTCATTTACATATAGGCCTATATCTCGTTGTATATAGTTTTATCATTCATAAAATATAAAAACTATAAAATATATAAATATAAATATAATTATTATAAAATGTTAAAATTTCATCAATAGCATGCTATGTATAGCAGCAAGTAAACCGTTGTGTTCTAATGTCAGGCGGGGAAACTTGACGAACTGTGACATTGTAAACACGTGCTGTGAAGAAAAAACTTGACAAAAAGTAACCAGACATTGTGACAGACTGTCTCAAAGTAACCGACAACTTGACTTATTAACCAATAGACAACGTTAATAAGTTTAGTAATGTCACAGATATTATAGTATAGCTTTTCAACAACATCGAAACTTGATTCAAAATCATTGTTCCTCGATCGAGGCTATGAATGAAATGTAGGATCGTTTGGACGGGGCATCACAAGGGCGATCTTACTACCTCAAAAGAATGATAATTATCAAGATTTTTCTACCGCGCATATTATAGTACACACAGATAGTATTCCGATATATCTCAATTGCTGTTCGATTTCGATTTTTTAGAACTTCGATTTGATGATATTGTAATATTCAATAATCGATTCATCCAATGACTAAACAATTATCGATATCGATTATGTAGTTTGTAATGAAAACAAAACAAAAAAAGGATGAAGTGAATAGACCTATAGCAAAACAATTCTAAAATAATATACTCGCTTGCATGGTTTGTCTTTTCTGTAGTATTGTTGTGTATCTTCTACGTCTACAGTACGATAGTCTTATTTGTATAAATAGGCCTAAAAGGATTACTTCATTCATGTACATTTTTGAGGAAATCTAGATATATTAACCAAGAACTGGCTGTCAGCCATGGAACTAATGTTAATTTATTCCACCAATCAGAGCATGAATAAATAGAGAATTGACACCCAAGCTAATTAAAGTACGTCTTAAATTCTACATTTTTTTAGTTATTGAATATTTCGAAAGATCTGCAACTCAGATTTCAATGTTCGATCAGTTGGACTTAATCCACTGATTAGTGAATAAAATAACACAGTTAACCAATGGTGTTAGTTAACAGTTGGTCAACTTTTAACCAACTATTGGAAAACCGGGCCTTGAAGGGCAGAAATAAAAAAAATGAATTATTCAAGATTTTAATAAAACATCCTTATTACAATTTTTATATAATTGTTTATCTTTTTTTTTTAATATTATTTATATACAATTACATTTATTATAAATAATCATTTATGTTTTCACAAATTATTTCATTTGGAGGTTTTGTGAACAATTCTTTTTTTATACAAACATCTAGTCTCACCAAAACATCGTTTATGTCACCCTCGTTAGCTCAGTCAGTTGAGGCCCGCATTGGGTTTTTGTAAACGTCTTTTCACCTATCATCACTTCAACCTTACATTATCACCTGCCCATTGATACCCCCGTATAACCTAGCTGTTGGTGGGGTCGTTAAGCAGCATTGAAATAAAACATCTTTCATCGCAAATAAAATCGCAGATAACTTATAGTCGTAAAAGCGAGGCAAAACCACAGAATTCAATCATCACATCCAAAACATCATTCGATAGGCCTAGTCAAGTTTCACCTTTCATAATGAAAAATGTTCTCTCTCTTATTTCAATGAGTAACTCTTTATTTTAATTGTTTCAAATAACACAGTAGCTTCATAAAACACTCACTTTTAATTTCATTCATGATAATTATAGAGATAATGTCAGTTCTATTACCAACATAATAATAAACCAATAATCGTGAACAATTCATCAATAATTACCAACCCATTAGTTACATCACGTGATATAAACCACGAGTCCAATCAAACAGCTCGATTTCCTTGTGCGCATACTGACGGATCGACACACCCGGTCGATACTGCCGAGAGATAGACAAGACGGACGATCGTAGCGTGGGGATATGTCTATAAGCGTGCCCACAGGTGCTATTAAAACTGCCACGATAATAACTATATACTCATATCCACGAAAAAAGGTCAACTACCAACGTGATAAATGTAAAAATCTTGGTTTTGTACAGAAAATCGATTGAGTTTCCAATAAGTAACGGTTTTGAAAGATGTAGTTGAGCTACTAATCATAAATCTCATCCCAGAAAAACGTCGACCTTTAAAATACAGCTGTAAAATATAGATTTAGTAGGGATATTTGTGTGGGTTATGTTGGTGGAAGACCGGACACACGGATATCGCTTTGAGAGAAGAGAGAGAGAGAAAGAGAGAGAGAGAGAGAGAGAGAGAGAGAGAGAGAGACGGAACTCACTTGCAGTTTCGTAGAAATGTAAAGTGAAATTATATTCACTTTCTTTATCAATAACCCATATAAGTCTATAAAAACAATAATTACAATTGAATCATGTACAGTACGTCCAAGCATAGAAATTATTATGTTTAACGATGACGAAACGACGAATTTCCCTTGACACATTATTACTATCTTCAACTGCAGTATTATTATAATAACTTGAATGAAAATCTTTATTTATAAAATCATTATAATTATATTTAATGGGAAATAAAATTGTAACTGTCATCAGTGGTTATAATTATCAATAAAAAGGCTTCATTTCAAGTGACGTCACTCATTATTGAGACAACAATGTCCATCGATTGGTATTATTAGCCAATCACAATCTTTGTTCGCTTGTCAGTTCCCTGCGTTGCTGTAGTAACGGTTGTTGACAGAAGCCTATTGAAATAAATATAATTCACTAGAATAATATAACAATATGGTCTGCGAAGTAAAAATAGATAATATGTGATTGGTGAATGTAAATCACTTTCTTGTGGTTTTTTGCAATTGTTTCTTCATAGATAATGAAGCTATTGAAATATGTGAGCTTTCGTTCACGCGTCCTGAGGAAGGGAGGGAGGGACAGAGGGGGGGGGGGGGGTGAGTGTGGTTGAGAGGAAGGAGTCGGTTGTGGCTTGTCACCTGATTTCCGCATTCTTAGATAAATGTTAGGTATCGACAAAATGAAGAAAAATAACCAACTTGACAAAATACATAAACATCTAAATATCAAATATCGAATACAAAATTAAGCAAACTGAAGTCGGAACTATCTTAAACAGAATCGAATGAAATCAGTAAAATTATTGAAAATGAATAATTCAAGAGAAAAATAAGAGAAATCCTAGGCAAATTGAAATAAATAATATAGTGAGAGAAGCAACGAATTAAAAATTGAAGAAATTCTGGAAATTAAAAAAGATCATATTCCCTTAAGTTAAAATTATAATACACAGTGAAAATAAAAAGATTTTCTGCATACCCTTTTCTTCTCTCTCCGCACGTCACACATACATCATCTCCGTAATCGAATTTATAGACGTATCCACGTCAAAAATCATGATCGTGGTATGATTAGTATTAACGTTGTCTGTGTGCATAGATTATAGATAGATTACGCATAGATAGATGTGAACTTTCTGAGATACGTTTTTACTCCTGCGGCCGACTAGTGACATATGCTCATTCCGATCTCGGCGGCCATATTGGATCTTTACAAATAGATTCTAAGAAAGGCATTCTATATTAATACTTATATATATATATAATATAAATATCCAATATGGCGTAAACTTTCCGGTTTGAGAAGACGTCGTGTTAATTAGCTGCCGAGACACAAATATGTATACTCCTTCTTAACATTGAGTAAGGTAGCTCGGTAATATATATCCATGGTCTATGGACCTGTAAATTTTGAGTTTTCGAAATCATGTTTATTTACATACTGCTGGCAAAACCGAGTTTATAGACGTATCCACGTCAAAAACCTTAATCATGTTAATATTAGTATTGCCATTGTCTGTAGACCTATGACTATTATCTTGTTGAAAGAATGAATGTTTGATTGAAATTGATGCCTGTTTCAGTGTTCTTCTACTGCTGGGGCTGGCTGGACACCTAGTGACGTCAGAGTCTGTCTGGTCGCGGCAGCAACACGCGGCTAGAGCCAGCCACAGAGACGCGATACAGAACATCACAGGTGAGTCGACACACACATACAAAATAAATCTAGATGTATATTTTTACTGTAAAATCAACTCAATTTACTATATATTCAAATGACCAATTCCACACCTGATGTAAACTTTTCAAAGTATGTACGTATAACGGTGAAAAGGAATGCTAAAATACATAACACATAACAAATATCGGTTCCACTAGATTCTTCTTGCCCTTCAGCTTTACATTCTACTTCCGATGTTCTTTCTCTTCTTCTTCATTTCTTCTTCCCTTCCTCTTTCCCTCGTTCTTCCCTTGTTCTTCATCTTCTTCTTCCCTTCTCGATTCTCGTCTTTCATTTCCTCCATCTCTTCTTTTTTTCCTAGTTCTTCCCTTGTTCTTCATCTTCTTCTTCTCTTCTTCTTCCCTTCTCATTTCTATTCTTTCACTTCTTCTATCTTTTTCATCCTTCTTAGCTTCTTCATTCCCTTGTTCTTCCATTCTCATTTCTCTTCTTCTCCTATTCTATCTCTTCTTCTTCCCCTCTTCTTTCTCTCCTTTCTATTTTTCTTGTCTTCTTCTTTCCCGTGTTCTTCCCTTCTCAGTTCTCTTCTTATTTCTTTCACTTCTTCTTTCCACTCATCTTCCCTTATTTTTCCCTTGTTCTTTTCCTACATCTCTATATTCTAATTTCTCGTGTTCTTTTCCTTCTTCTCTTAAACTTTCGAAAGTTATCGACAAAATACTAAAATTCTGCTAAACTGACTGCGCATGCGCTCTTCGATCTAAACTTATCTGAATAGCAACACTTTCCAAGTGAACTAATATTATACTCTACTTTTGATACGGTAAATTATGAAACAAGTTATTAATGAAGGAAAAGTAAAGTTGATTCAATAATTCAATTGAATCTTATAGTTATCTACTTAATTGTATAGAAGAGAGAAGGTTACGAGCGACCGTCTCTCCTATCCCACACTACTATCACACGGATGGTTCGAACATCATGCATGTACAGGAGTTCTTGTTTCGCTAACGCCCTGATCGAGAAGTATCATTTTATAACAAATATTTTCATCAATTCGGAGAATAACACTTTCTTTAATCGATACAAGGAAATGTGTTCTTGGTTTTTTCTCGATTCTTACTTTGGTTTTTTCGTGTGTCATTGTATTTACTGATAATTAATTTGTATGAATTTAATTAATTACTTACAAGAATTAAAAGGCAGGGCGAGTTAAGTGAGGATGTGGAATAAAAATCGTACGTTCAATAATAATTTTTTGTTTGAGGCGTTACCAGTCTCCGTGGTCAAGAGTTCACGCCAGGGTGATTTCACAGATGTAAATGATTATAAAACTTGCACCGTGCAAGATACAAAATTTAAAAATGCATCACAAGATGCAGACAATATTTGTCAAAAATTCTAATGACTTCAATTTTATAATAACAAATGTGGAAAGATCTTTGTATGTAACAGTCACAAACGATATTTTTCCAATAACTGATCATTACCTCACAGCGTACGGATACATACGAATAACATGTAACATACTGTGAATGCTTATAATGGATAAACACTATTTTATGAAATATTTCACTACATTTACTACCTTTGAGATGGTGTAAATAATCACACTATTTATCTCACATCGCATAATCGTCAAGCATTTACGGTGAAAATATGTTTTTTTAACCGTATACGCCTGACATCCAGGCGATTCGAGATAAATAGTTATTACTTACACCATCTGGAAGATATTAAAAATATCTGTGTATCCTTATTAGACGAGCTTTAGCGAGGATTCAATTTGACATACTGAAAAAAATTGGTGTTCGTTTATATGTTTTTTTTTCATGTTTTTTTGTCGGTTCTCCACAGGTCAAACGGCTACAGCTATCAACTTCAAACTTTTCTCAATATGGTGTCTCATCTAACTTAGATCTGTATAGTTTTGTGGCATTATCGGGGGTAACTTTTTTTTTCATAAATTTTAGAAATTTCAAAAATACCCATTAGAATAACATAGCGGAAAAAAAAAATTAAATTTTGCGTGGAGTTTTGATACACATTTATAATTTTTTTTAGATTGATTGGGTGAACCATTTTGAAGAAAAAACATAAAATGTGCGAAATTGGTGCCACTCGAAGCAGTTTTTACCCATTTTCACCCATACTTACTATTCGCTCGTCTAACAACGCATATATGGCGTTTTCCTAGTATTCAGAATTCCGATATCTTATACCGTTCAAATGTTATCACCAAAAAACTGATATTCCGCTAAATCGACTCTCATGTACTCTTAAATAGATGCGATTCACGTCTTGTGCACGATGCTAGTGATGCATGCAACCCGAGCCGTGTAAGTGCCGCGTCACGACTCTTGTCTGTGGTTGATGGTTCGTTTATCATGTTTATCATGTCGATCATGCACGTCGAGTGGTAATGGTATTTACTTGGTTCGAGTACCGGCCGTGGCAAATCACTCGCGGAGTAGAACAGAGAGGTTGAGTTGGAGTGGTGACAGGATGGGATGGAATGTTTCTCTATAGGATGAGTGATAGAAGAGATTTAAATTTAGTCTAAATGGAGGAATTATTAATTGTACTAATAATTGATTGTCTTAAAAAACAACTGTGTAAAAACTGTAAGTGTACAAAATATCAACTAACTCAGACTTCTACTTCTTGAGCAACAACATATAAAGAAGTTGAAATGGGAGGTTTGGTTCTCCCTTCAGAAATTTCATTTGATAGAATCCTTACCCACATTATTTGATCAACACTGAAAAAACCATAACACTTTTAATGGGTGATACAAATTTGTGAAGGAAAGGAGCCAACATCTTTGGCATCTGTATACAGGTTGCTCAAGAGGTGGAAGATGGGTCAGTTGGTTTTTAGGTCAGTTAGTTTTTAGGACTATTTTTGGTTTTTAGTATAGTTGCCCAATCCTCGTCCAAGAATGGTCTTTCTCTCTTGGTTTTTTGATAAGTGTAAGTGGAGACTCAAATTGTACCATACTTGGAAAAGCGATTTTTTTGCGTTTGTTCAGTTTTTGCACAGGTCAATAGGTCAAACTAAACTACAAATAATGATGAAACTTGGCACGAACATAATGTCCCCGTCCAACTCGATACTGTATAGTTTTCAAGACGCAATCGGTCGAAACGCTTCTGGGAAAAAAGATTTCGAAATTTAAAAAAAAAACTCACAAGAATAACCCAGAGGGGAATTTTTCGAAAAAATACTCTCTTAGAATATTTTCAAGTTTTTAGGGTATTTGACCACAAAGATAGTCAAAAGTTATTTATAGTTATTTATTCCAAAGTTCTACTAAATGGGCCTAAATGGGATCAGCCGTTGTAAAGAAAAGATTGTCACTCTTAAGATCAATTAAACCTATTAAAAATATAAATAGGCAGAACCAATTAAAGCTAGTCCGCAGTTAATCATCACAGGTTTATAATATCATTAATTAATTGTAATAGTCATCAATTATTTCAATTATTTCAACATTCACCAATCACTAATACTTATCAACAGTATGTTGTTGTATATTGTAATATTATTTTATCAACTTGAATATTATATATGTATACATTTCTGCTCATATATTGTTATTCTGTCTGATGACAACCTTTCATTCAAAGGCAGAGTCTCATTTTTATTAATAAATAAATAATATATAAAAAATAAGATCAACATCTTTTTATTTGAATTTTCAATGAGAACTAGTTGCCCCAACATATCATTCGTTCCATCTAGATTGAACTAAATCTGGAATGCATGCTCGTTGGCGGATGAATTTAACAAATGACAATCTGTTTTACTTCCCCAGTTTGTTGTTTCCATGGTAACAATCTTCAGTCATTCGTTACATGAAAGATGCGACCTGAAATCGTGTGAACACTGGGCTAGTTCTACTATCTCGTTATACTATACTGAACTCGTCATAAATAATACAAAACATTTATTTCATTTCAACTATTCATTCATTCAAACTTATATTATTATTTCAATTTTTTTTTTCAATAACGTATTATTTTTTTATCGTCGACTTTTATATCTATAGATATGATTAATCATTTTATATAAGTAATTTTTGTAATTTAATTGCATTTTTATATAGATGATTAAGCTGGATCCCAGTGGTCAATCACTATAAAGTGAACAGCTTACAATAAAGCTGTTATTATCCTGAGAAAGTCCGACCGTAAAAACTTTACCGGCAAAGAGACTTCTCTTGTCTATCAAGAGTTTATTGAATTCCATAATTTCATGTTATAAATAATTCAGGATTGAGATAAGAGATCAAAACTAACATCGACGAAACTAAATTTACAATTTTATTGTAATATTAGCCCAATTTTTTTACCAACGACTTTCATTTATTTTTCTCTCGTTTTCGTAAGTCGTAGTTCGCGCACGCGCACCTCACTTCAAATTGAAACTAGTTTTTATGATGATTGAATTTAATTAATTAGCGCGTTTTCGTTGACTTTTATTTGTAGTTTTTTTTAACCTGTTGTTTCTTTTCTACTTGCTGAATAAGTAGATGTCTCTGCTGGGCTAATTAGTCCAATGTTCGGCTTTCCCTCAATCTCTCCCTCTCTCCCCCCTCCTCCACTCTTTCTCTCTCATATATATATATATATATATATATATATATATATATATATATATATATATATATATATATATATATATATATATATATATATGGTTTCTCGTGAGCATTTACGACTCATTTTAACAGTATCTAAATTCATAATTAATTATTCACACATTTTATCATTCTAACATTTCTAAAACATTATTTATGTACAAAAAACATCGCGTAAAAAATGATGATTGATTCATAGACATAACAAAAATTGTGTCAATCGAAGTAAACATCATGACCAGTCGAGGACACATTCACGAATGAACAATTCAACATAAATAAATACATAAATAAATTAAAAAAAAAAGAGGAAATAGATAAACAAAGAATTCATCACATTATTGTTATTATGAATTGTTGTACTCAATCAATATAACGACCTACAATAAATACATGTACTTATGTGTTTGCCATTCATTGTATAATGCATAATTACTTGTATTATTCATTATATTATATAGTATTATGTAAGAACTAATTGCTTTGATATTACACGGTGATAACGCGATAAGTTAAACTGACCGTTTTACAATAGATTAATTTGAGTTAGGAGACATTAATGGCAGTAATATGGAAATGGTTATAGAATATATAAAATATAAATCTTTATTGGTGTGCTAGTTCACCTAATTTCGAATCCCAGTCTCGGTCAGATTCGGACTCGGACTCGTAGAAGTCATTTTAGCTTCGATTTACGAGTCCATTTGAGTCTTTGAATCTGCCGTCGATTCCGAAATTTGAATTCTTCATTCTTATTGGCTGCTACCGGGAATTGGCTATTGGGAAATTACTATGGTATTGAAATGGCATCGAAAATACTCGCATATATGTATTTACTATATACAAGTATGGCCTAATTCTAACATTCAAATAACAATAATTTCAAGTATATTTAATAGCAAGTAAATTAATAAACATACATTAAGAATGAATAAGCCCTTTATTATTTCATTTCATTTCTTTGTATTTACTCATTTCCTTTATTGATGACTATAACTACTAGTTAACACATTATACCGTAATTAGTTGAAGTTGTAGTTTTGTACTGATAGTGCCTTAAATCTTAATTATTTATATTTGAAAAAGACTCGAGACTAGGCTCGGACTCGATAATTTTCTGAAGAATCGAACTCGAATCGGACTCGAGTTTGAAAATCTGGACTCGCACACCCCTAGAATCTAGTGTAAATATTCATGAGAAAGACAGAGGTAGTGCAGGACATTAAAGGACGTCACAATCTTGGAACTAGATCGTAAAGAATAATGACGATATTATTTTCTTTCCCCAATTTTAGAAAACAACTTAAATCATTAAAATTTCAGAAATTTTAATTAATTTATTTTTCATCTGGGACCGTGCCTTTTTCTGAGTCGTGACGTAGACATCATAGACCTACTTGATCCTGTTTATGTTTCTGACACCAATCACACTAGTAAAGATGCGACTAATAATTCGGTGCAGAAACATAATGGAACATAAAGTGAATATTTATTTTGATTATAAAATGTTGGAATGGATGTTTTTACTATCACACACTATATAGTTATACAAAAATACTCGAACAAAACCTACATTTCTTTTCATAGAAAGAGTCGTGACAACACAAAATCGATTATAAATATATATAGTGCCTACATATATATTCACATGTATCTCATTTTATCCGGGTTTAAGGGTCAATATTGCTTTTGAAATACATGTCATCTCCAATAAGTCGACACGAAGTTTCCATCTGTCTTCAAAAGGTCAACACATTTGGGACTTTTCGTTTTCTTTTTTAGGTCGATTAAAGATTACGATTTCGATGTTATGACCAACAATATGTTTCCTACCTTTCCCCTGATAAGAAAATCGTGATGATTTCTAAATACACAAGTTACACACGGAGATGAAGGCTTGAACCACCCGTGCGCTAGTGGTGTAAGATAGGGGGGACGGTCGCTCGGAACCTTCATCTCTGGTAAACACACACATGGACTACTTGTAACAATGACTGATTGTTCTGTTTGCAGATTATTTGACCTCTGTGGTCGACGGTGACCTCAGGTCAAAGGTCGGAGAGGCACTGATGGCTGAGCGTTACGCAAGGTATCCGCATCAAAGGTAAATGTCAATATAGTTAGTATCGAATGACGTAATAATGGATGTCAGATGAGACGAGAGATTCTGATTGGCTGTCAAATAGTTTGGTTTTAATTACGTCATCTATTGAAGAAAATATAATTGATTTTTTATTATTATAATATATGTAAACCTTGACACAAAGTTATTGTTCCCCAATTAAGGTTAAGGATGACACGGTAGGATCGTTCGGATGGGGCACCACGAGGGTGATTTTACCAACTCAAAGGAAATTATGAATTAATACAAATTATTGGTGAAAAAAGGTTTAAAAATCATCTTTTGTGCATGCATGTATAAATATATATTTCAATTATTATACCTTTGAATTTTGTTCAAATGTCAATAGGCCTATAGCTTAATATATTCATAATTTCTGCGCTTTTACTTCTATTCTTGCTCCTGCTTTTATTTATTCCGTTCTTCTTTTTCATTAAATAATGTTCAATAATGAATAATATTAAATTCAAATAAATTAAAATGATAGGCCCTATTGACTTCTATTTAGCCAACAAAAAACGAAAAAATGATTATAATCCACCAATAAAAATCTCTAATATACAATTTGAATCGAAGTGCCTATCCGCCTACCTGGAAGTAGGTTTTTAGATTAGATGAAATTAGTTTTGAATCTTTATTTTTTTAGTCAGTTTAGGTTAGCTTGGATAGGTTATGGTTCATTAAGGTCCGGTCTGACGAATTGACAGTTACGGGATTAATCAATAGTTAGCGGATTAACTTCTGTTATCACCTTGGTTATTTATGTTATTGTCGTACTTTTCACTAATATTCAGCGGATTGATTTTTAAAGAGTCCGTGGGAGTCGATTTGGTGGAATATCTGTGTTTTGGTAATAACTTTTGAACGGTATGAGATATCGAAATTCTGAAAACAAGGATACACAGATATTTTCAATACCTTCAAGATGACGTAAGTAATAACTATTCATCTTGAATAGCCTGGTTGTCAGGCGTATACGGTTACAAGTACTGAAGTACATATTTTTAATCGTATACACTTGACAGTTATGCGATATGATGGGCCTATAAATAGTTATAACTTACATCGTCTTCAAGGTTTTGAAAATATCTATGTTTCCTTGTTTTCAGAATTTCGATATCCCATACCATTCAAAAGCTATCACCAAAAAACTGATTTTCCGTTTAATCGACTCCCATGGACTCATAACAAATAACAACAAAATCGTGAAAACCTTATTGAAATATAAATAAATACAAAATAAAAATTCAAGTTACTTTATCTTAAAACACATCAAATACTTCAAGATCCTTTCTCTATTATTACACGTATTTATAACAATAATAGTAATAATAAATAAATGAAGTTTAATCTGATAAGCTGCTGTGCACTATACCACATCACAGGCGTTACGCAAGAGATCGAAACAACAAAGGGTAAATGTCAATTCAATAACAAACAATCAGATAAGACTCTAGTTACCATGGAGACGCGAGAACACATTGCATAACCACGATCACGAAGTAGTGATACCAACAGATTTTATAACTAGGCAAACGCTGAATATGCGTTGAAAGATGAGCGAAATATCTATATAAAGAATAATCGAAAACTCTACACACCTTGATTCATATAGAATATACTTTATTCGGTTAATATCGAATCTAGGGAGCCGTGAATCTATCACTGCAACATTTTTCTGTTGATATTTTCATCTATTCGACGAATAAAAAACATGTAATATTATTTTCTTCAAAACGGCTGGTTCGAATTGCATACACATTTTTAATAATGTGTATGATTTTTGTATTCATATTTGAGGAAAATTTGAATGAAATTGGAGAGATTTTACCGGTCAATTTTTTCCGCCCAGCCCAGCTTACTCTTATGTTTTTTTTTAGAAACTTTGAGATTATGTTTCTAAAAATAGTCCAATCGATTCAACCCAAAAACTATACCGTTCGATGTTGGATAAATTTGCCTGTACAGACAGTTTCATGTCGATCAGTCAAACCCTGCGACCTGTGCAAACAAAAAGAAACAAAATAACACAGACATAGCTCCATAAGAATGGGATGGATGTCTCCGCTAACGCTCATCTAATTATAATATTTGTCCCAATTGTTTATATATTTTTTTTATTGTTTACGTTACATGAAATACTGATGAGGTATGTTCTAATAAAGAAAGTACTCAATTAGGGCTCCAGGATCCGTACAAATTTTATTAAATAAGTAATAGTATGAATGGACATATGCGTGTACACATGCGCACTGTAATTAAATTAATTAGTCAATTCTAGACTATTGCAAGATATTACAATAATACATTTCCTCGACAAGAAGAACTTTTACTCAATGCAATGAAGTAATTCAGTCCGACAGATTTTGTTTACGCGCAATTTACTTCGATTACATCTTGTATATCCACGAGAGATGAAGGTTCCGAGCGAATGTTCCCCCTATCACACATCACTAGCGCACGGGTGGTTCAAACCTTCATACGTTGTGGATACGAATCTAACAATGTACAGTTTATGATTGTTACTATCGCATCTGGTGATCTAATCGATGAACTAATCTCCGGTCTTGTTTTCACACATTGTTGCTGCTATATTCACACCGAGTACACTGCCTTCTGTTACACACTGCCTTCTTCACACCGAGTACACCGCCTTCTATTACATGCCCAGAAATATCACACGTAGCTGATGTAACAGTGGCAAAGACTGTAATTATCTTAGAGACTTCTATCAATTAGATCTAGGCAAACGTAGCATATGCATTGTAAGATGATCGAAATATCTATATAAAGTATAATCGAATACCTTACATACCTTGATTCATATAAAATATACTTCATTCGGTTACTATCGAATCTAGGGAGCCGTGAATCTTTCTCTGCAACATTTTTCTGCTATTATTTCTATCTATTTGAACAGTTATAAAATTCTTTTCTTCAGAACGGCTGGTCCGAATTGCATACACATTTTCAATAATGTGTATATATTATTCATGTGTTCATATTCAGTGAAAATTTGAAGTTATCTGGAGCGATTTTATTTTCTGAATATTCTTGCTCAGCCGAATGTTATGGGGTTTTTCGAAACTTGTGTGTGCGTACGTATTTGTGTCTCGGCAGCAACTTCACACCGCTTTGCAAACCAGGAAGTTTCCACCATATTGGACATTTTCTAAGCAGTTCATTCTATTTTTACATCGATGATTTTTAATTATAGAAGGCCTTGTTTGGAAGCTATTGTTGTAAAGGTCCAATATGGCCGCCTAATTTTCGCTAGTCGGCCGCATATGTCGCTAGTAGGTCGCAGGAGTATAACGTATATCGGTAAGTAATATTATATCTATAGTAAAATAGTAGCAAATCACTGTGAATGAGTATGAAGTTTGTTTTTGTGATGTTGTCAAGCTTGGCCACTGCCGGCTCGAGCGTATAATGTAAAGAAAGCCTATCTCAGCAGCAAGAGCCGTGCATGGCATTAACATGGGATTAGGCAACGATATACTTATTGGGCCGTGTTGAGGGGAACCAAACGTCACATTTTTAGTGTCAACGTGACATGTAAACGATAGTATTAGTCCAATCATTCTAGCTTTTGACACATCACTAATTGCAACAAAACGTTGCTTCAAAATCGAGTAGTTTTATCCATTTTTCTGAACGGCTTGATTGAGGTCAACTTTTGATTTCTGACTGACCTCTCAACTTTCATGTGATTTACGCAATTTTTTTCCAATGATTTTGTTATGGTATGGGCTTCAATTTATAACTCTTCAAAAATATTGATATTCCGCTTGGAAAAAGAGATATATGGATTTGTCATAATTCCCTGAAAATACCACAGCTACACAAATATTTTCATTACAGTGATATTTTTGTTTATCAATCTAATCGTCAACAACTTCTTTCGTGAACACAAGTGTATAGATATTGTGCACATACTTATAACATCGTTTCTCATATATTTGTACCCGCGAGAGATGAAGGTTCCGATCGACAACGTTCCCCCTATCCCACAACACTAGCGCCCGGGTGGTTCGAGTCTTCACTAGTCAACATAAGTATAAATGGTGTCTGACATCCGAAGATAGTCAACACTCCACAGGTGATCCATTGTTTAACTGTTTAACGAGTTTATTAACGACGACGTATTGTTTACTGACGTTATAACGAGCGAGCAATCGTGACCTACTCGGGGCTCGAAGCCGCGCCTGTCTGGACAAATATGGAAGATTATATTAGCATGGAGAACTAATGTTTACCTTCTGCTCAAACACACATGTCAAGGAAGATGGACTGATAAAATAAACATGTATCATAAGAATTGGTTACAATTAGCTCCAAGTTTTGTTGAATGTACCTATTATTTCATCCTGAAAACAATTATTAAGTATGAAGAAGAAATAAAAGGTGTGAACTGCGTCGTTTAAAGTTGAATTTATAAAACAACTTGGAAAAAAATATGTATTGTGACTAACAGATAAGTGATAGGCCTACACAATTCAAAGAAATTACTAAATTAACAATTGATTAACTGAATCCCAGATAACCAGAGGTGCATTCCTGTTCGATTTAATTCAGTATTAATGGTTCATCCCGGTTTTTAAATACAGGTTTAGCACATATTTAAGTAGGTTTAGGTTCATCCAGATCCAGGAATACGTCCTGAGGACGTATGGACTGAGGACTGAGAACGTCCTTTCACTCATCATCACTTCAAAGTTTCATAATCATCTGCTCATTCGTACCCCCGTCTAACCTAGCTGTTGGTGGGGTCGTTAAGCAAACAATAATCATCAACCGATGAAAGAAAAGATTCGTTGAAATCACCAAAGTTGTTTTCTCACCGCCCCACCACCCAACTCATCTCACACAACCTCAATCACTTATCGCGTTTCCCCCCTCTCGAACCAGCGTGACTCAATCCATCTGACCCGTGTGAATCCAACAAGCACTGCCTCGTTATACAGCCGTGTTATTTAACAGCTCCTACTGGCCGTGATTGACGTGACAATGCGACGTGCACTGGAAGTAATGCAACAAGGCACGACAACTACAACAACAACAACAACAACAGATAATGCAATAACTTTCACTCGGTCCCGCCTATAGTCACGCTGTGTGGAGCCGAGAGATGAATCTTGCTCATCTCGAGAGCAGCCTGTTGCATATTTCACTCCCCCCCCCTCCCCCTCCCACTGCTTCCTGTTCACCGGGCTTCTTACGCAGGAATAAATCATCGATGTCGGCAATGTGGAATTGGTTGCATATTAGGCTACTAGACTGTTTCTCGTCAGAATTTATGTTGTTTATAGATATTTTAAATTTAAAAAGTGCATAATAAATAATTAAAATGACTTGAATACCTACTAAGCAATTTAATAGAATCATTTGAATATAAATATTATATATATATATATATATATATATATATATATATATATATATAATTTCAACCACTTTCTGATTAATCACCAGTAGGTTATCATAATGCTATGATTTAAAACTGTTCACAAATCTTTGAACAGAAATAAATCATACCATTATGTATATCTATATCTATCTATCAATATATATATATATATATATATATATATATATATATATATAATACACTTACAAACAAACTTATACAACTTCAGTAGGCCTACACACAAGCACTTCGAATTCCAGTGCGTTCACAAAAGTCACATCTCAGCTGTATTCGATGAGTTGAACTCTGTGATAATGTCACGCATGCAGTAACCTTTTGTTTATTACTGAAAACATATAATTACCTACTTTAATTATTATTATTATCATAGCGCAATATTGTAGCTAAGTAACAAGCAGACATGGGCAATACCGTTTAATAAAGAACAAACGTTCTCACAGTTTTCTTTTAATATCAGAGGTGACGACATTAATAATGTCCCTAAAACCTTAAACATTATAATCGAAAAGAAGTGTTGGGTTAAAACTATTACTGTTGTAAATTGCGATACTTTCAACACCTCGTTGTGTATTAATAGTATCTCACTTATTTATTGCAACAACGAAATAAAGATTAGGAATTACATAAAAAGTTCATGTGGTCAAAATACATCATAATATGTATAATCCCCCAAATGACCCAGCTGTTAGTGGGGTTCACTCATGATCATATCACGTGTTATAACGTCACACCATAAATAGATAGAATTTAAAGTCAAGATAATATATTATTACATCATTTATAAAATAAATAGAAAAAAATGAAAAGTATATTCAAATTGGATTATACTGAGTATTACTTGTATCTACGAAAAAAAAATGGTCGACTATAATAACTAAATAGACTGTAAGAACTTTGAGTGATTACAATTATCTTGCTGCAAGTTTGTAACGCTTTTGAAAGATTTGAAAGATGTAGAGCCGTTCTTAATCGTAAACATTTTGTTAATAACTCATAGCCTACTATAGGCATAAATACCACAGCTACATCACCATTTATGAACTAAGTGTCTCCGTTTGGCGTGGGTTCGAGTCCTGCACAAGACATGAGTTTTTAAAACATCCTTTCAATCATCAATACGCACTTCAGGCTTTCATTATCTCCTATTCCCAAATAATATAGCTGTTATTACTGTTAATAAGGTCGACAAGCAAACAATAATAAATGTTAGATTATAATTAATTACTTTTTAGTGTTTTTGATAGGCTCGTTGATAGGTATCAATTGACTTCAATTTGAAATGAAATATAATTTATCTATTGAGGACTCATTCATCTCACGTTGGTAATTCAGGCACTGCCTGGATTACCGTAGTTTCAACTGACAGTTTGAAGTTATTATCAACATGGTTACCCATATTAACCTATTTGTTTCTACTAACTCTCAGATTAAGACTAACTGGACTAGGTAATACCGGTGTAACGAAATTACTTTATGGCAGAAATAGTTCACGGCTATAATAATATACTGGTAATAGTTACCAGGGCCTTGATAAAAAGGAAGACAAGCCTATATCAGCATACTTGACTCTAGAATAAGTAAATGACTTTATCCATCACACCAACGCCTTCGATAATTGTTTTATCTAACGATTAACTGAACGAATAAAATGTTGCAATTCGTATTATTAAGCCCAATCTCACATTTAAACTGTATATAATCTAATAGATTGCGTTATACAACCATTATTTATAATTGAAAAAAGTCAAAAGTTCACTGAATAAATCGTTACTCGTGCGTTCAACTCTCTTTTATACCGTCGAAATATTCAACAATTAATTGATTGTTTTATCTTGTTTTTCTAGCAGAGTAATTACAGTAAGCCGTGCTTTATGAGTTAGTGTGGGTGTAATCTAGGTGTAATGTAGGACATACGTGTTGCAAACGGCAGAGTTTTAAGGCTAAACTGTGTGTGGGAAAATAATTCCCACGAGGAGGGATTTCAGTCGTAATCATAAAAGCTGAAGATACGTACAATATTATAGTAAATATTCGTCATAAAATGCAGATATGAAAGGAAACATGAATTAAATATTTTATCTCCGTTTGTATGGTAAACAGCAACTAAAAATTAATAGGTCTGTTTTTTTTAATTGAAAAAAAAATGCTCAAGAAATTATTGAAGCTATTTAATGGAATATTTACCTTATTTAATATGAACTTGGCTCGGTTTTGCATGAAATCGCATACAACGTCATGATGCATCATAAGGCAGGATTGTCTCCCTGCTTAATCTAATGGGCTGTGACATTCGTGTAAGAGGCACAGAGGCAGAAACAAAAATTTAACATTGTTTCCCATTAGCGACATTTGATACGCGATTGCCGGAGAACGAATCGTTGGATCGACACCGGGTCAACGGTGGCTGATAGAGGTTCACTAAATACACCTTCTCGTCCAAGTTCTGTTCGGATCGTATGGATAGATTTGGTGCTAGAGCAAAAAACCACATTGTCATTTATCATTTTTTTAACATTGTATTCCTCATAAGCGAACTCCAAATCGTGATTGTCGGGGAACGAAATTTTATATCGACACTGGGTAAGCAGTGGTGGATAGATAGTCACAAACTACATGCATGGTGCCAGTTGCGTCCGTATCTGATGTCAGGTTCTCTCGCGAGAGCCAAACCGCGATCGACCGAAGTGGCAAAAATCAAGGTTCTGACTTAGGTTAAGAGCGATAACGGGAGAACGGCGAGTCGGATCGAGACCGGATTGGTACCAGCAGATAGGTATTGACGAGACGAACCTTTCGTCGTTACACCTATTTCATTGTGACTCCCCGTTCCTGCACGGCGGCGGAAACAAATATTTAACAATGTTTCCCATTAACGACATTTTGGTACGAGATTGCCAGAGAACAAATCGTTGGATCCACACCGGGTCAACGGTGGCTGATAGTGGCACGTTCCCGTCCAAGTTTCGTTCGGATCGTGTGGTTAGATTTTGTGTTAGAAGAAAAAACCACATTGTCATTTGTCATTTTTTTAACATTGTATTCGCCATAAGCGAACTCCAAATCGTGATTGTCGGGGAACGAAATTTTATATCGACACTGGGTAAGCAGTGGTGGATAGATGGTCACAGACTACACGCGTGGTGCCAGTTGCGTCCGGAGTCTATGACCTCACTCATGGTATTGCTAATTTCCATAGACTACTTTTCTCTTGCACTATAATTGTATCGTATTTTAGGATAAAACATTATATAATTGATCAGTAAATTAACAGTTTTTATTACGGCAGATCAGACTTGGGTTTTATCTAGACTTGCGCACGTCTTTTGGCAGCATGCGAACATTATGTGAATGAAATGTATTTCCGCACCACGATTTACCAATAAATCAATGAAACGGATTGTAATCAGAACCTCCCTCACGATATTGGCGCCGCGAAACCTCCGACCGTTAGTGGCTTATATCACTCATCGTGGTGCACCGAAACATTTTATAGCTCGAATTACTTGGTAATTGTTGTTAATCTTATGTCATCACTTGTGATGGATGATCTTTCGTATTATTGATAAATATTATTGAAAAACAACATTTAGAGGAGAGAGAGAGAGAGAGAGAGAGAGAGAGAGAGAGAGAGAGAGAGAGAGGGAGAGAGAGAGAGAGAGAGAGAGAGGGGGAGAGAGAGAGAGAGAGATGATTCTTAAATTTGGAAAACGATATATGTGCCAGTCACTGTGTGGGTGATACGGAAGTTATGAACAAGTCAAAAATAATATATTTCTTGACAATGTCTAAAATAATCTGAAGAAGATTCCTATATATTCATATATATTAATTTTTTTCAGTGAAGATAAACGAATTGATTAATATAGATATATACTGAATGAATGAATGAATGAATGAATGAATGAATGAATAAACAAATGTACGGATGAACATAATGAAATTAATCAATGAAAAATTATTAAATGAAGTCCAAAATTGAATGAATTGAAATTATTGAAATTAAGTAAGAGCCGGTGAATTAGGCAAAAATTAGGAAATTAACTTGTTATCACCCTTGGTTACCTATGTTATTTTTGTACCTTAAGTAATGATTAATTAATTAACTAATTAATTGATTTATTAATGATTAACTAATTGATATTTAATCATCAGTTGGTACAATCGGCTCTGAATGAATTAAATTAATGGAAAAATAAATAATTATATAAATGCACGGATCAATAAATGAATACATGAATCAATGGATAAATATATGAATAAATAGACCATTACTACCTTTACTACAATATCAATTATCAGAATATAATTATTAATATGGATTTAAATACATTATCAGTATTGATGTATCAGTGCTGACAATTTACGTAACTGGGAAATTTCACTCGCACATTATCGCTTCCTTTCGGCTTTTTTCGCCTCCAATTTGCGTTTCCTCTTTCCGTACAAACAGATTTTTTTTAATTAAGGAAGTAAAACCTCATTTAGGCTTTTGTGGGCTTTTCGAAATGTCAAATCAAAGTCACTGACTCAAGTCACACGTCGCTTTCCTCGTGGCTCCTTAATAGCTTGTGTTTCAATTCGTTGCATACATACATACATATATATATATATATATATATATATATATATATATATATATATATATATATATATATATATATATATATATAAACCTGCAGTACCCACGAGAAAAGGTTCCGACCGGCAGTCTCCCTTATCCCCTATCACTAGCGCACGGGTGTTTCAAGACTTCATGTCTCGTAAATACCCGATAGAAACTGAAAGAGACATTCTAAGATATGTGGAGATATCAAACAAGTTACGATCAAACATATTTATATATATATATATATATATATATATATATATATATAAACAAAAAAAAAGTCGTGATGCTTTCAATATTTTTTTACATTTTCAATCCAGTTTGCTCGTGATTTTATTGCGATTATTGCTCTCTCATATCTCTGTCTCGCTTCCTCTCATCGCCTCGTCCTATCTTCTCTCTCACTTCCTCCCATTACTCGTGTGAAAGTTGTTGTTTTACTGATTTTATGTTCAATTTTATGAATAATATCTTTGAAAACGAGTAAAAAATCAGATTAAATCTTCCTTAAAGAATGTTAAGAGTTATTTTTGAGAATCATGAAATGGATGCACAATCGCATCTTATACTTGTATCCACTAAAGAAAATGTTGTCTACCAACAAAACGAAACGATATTACCATTATATTTGCATAGCACATGCATTTATTCAGGTAATTTCAAATTTATGGACGAGGTTTACCATAAGAAACACAACTGCGTCTTTCAAAACCATTGAAAACATTGAAATTACAGAAATTTCTCCACAATTCCTGAAAGTTTTTACAACTATTCAGTTGGTAGACCACGTTTCTCTCGTGGACACAACTTAGCCTTGATCGAGAAACAATTATTGCATATCAAGATTTCAATGTTATTGAATGATATGTATAATTACCTTGAATTTGAGTACATTCATTTATATATTCTAATTCTATACCAAGCTGGATCCTTGACAGTGAACAACCATTGACTATGGAACAACTGACAAAAAGTTTTTTCTCCCAAAGAAAAACTATTAATTTGCCTACCGATCCCACCAACAGACAGATTATTTGGAGATATATTTTAAGTATCTGTCTTTGTTTCCAGGGTTGAACAAAACGGCAGTTGCCTGCTGCCTACGAGGGGCCAGACGTGTCCCCCCAGCAAGTACAGGCCCTACGAGGGCACTTGCAACAATGTGCGACATCCGACCTGGGGGGCGAAGGGGGCCTCTTTTATAAGACTCATCGAGCCGCAATACGATGACGGTAAGTCCTCAACACATTATGGGGAGTCAATTTAGCGGAATATCAGTTTTTTGGTGATAACTTCTGAACGGTATAAGATATTGAAATTTTGGATACAAGGGAACACAGATATTTTAAATACCTTTCAGATGATGTAAGTGATAACTATTAATCTCTAAATCGCCTGATTGTCAGCGTGTTCGCTTGAAGATACCTTGATTTTCCCACCGAAAAAGAGCACACAAATGCATACATTTCACTTATACTATAGGATCTGTATGCATGACAATTGCGTGAATACAAAATTGAACAATAAAGGTTCTATGCATGTTTGCTCTATAAATCATTTACTTTTATCCAAAACTCGTTGATTAGGTAATCATTTCATATAGACCAATTAAAAAACATTCGAATTTTTTCAATTTATCACCATTCAACTATATAATAAATCTGTATCGAGTTTTAATCAACACCTGTAATTAGTCATCAATAAATAACTTATATGAAGTTAACTAATAGTCAATCTAGGTATTTGACACTATAAACATGGGCCTTCAGACACCTGTGGCTATAAACAAGTGCTCCACTTTTACAATTGACGAAATGTCTCATTTTTTAAATGATCCACATCGAAAATGAACCGAAGTGGTTTGATTATTTGATGTAGTGTGTTGCAAATCGGCCGGATGTGCTGTAAGAAGCCAGAAACAAGAATAATGAATGAAAGCTGACTTGACTGGGAACAATGAGTTAACACACGACTATAGGAACACGCTATAAGGCGTCCTCAGTCTCTATAGGGCCAAAAGCTCCCACCAGGGGGTTTCACAGATTTGAAAATAGAGAAAATTCATGAAATTGAATTTTATTTCACTTTTTTTTCCAATATTCAAATTAAAAATGGTAGTTAAAAAAAAATCTTCTGTATTTCAACTCTGCCCAAGAGACTTAGTTCAAAGTGTAAGATATCAACATTCGTGTGTTTGCTTCACTCTCAAAACCAAGGCAGACAACGCAGTCCAGTGTCAAACTTTATTGTATTTTTATTTAAAATATTTAAAATGTGGTGGAGAGATTGCCCTTGTGGTGCCCCGCTCGAACGATTCTGTACTTTCATCCATTGCCTTAATAGGGGAACAATGATTCTGTATCAAGTTCAGATGTTGATCAAATTAAATACTCCAACTTCTAAACCTCGAATTTGACGTAGGTTGCCATGAGCTATAGGAAGTAGGCAGAATCACTCCTTTTCTTCTGCGACTTATACACACCTTGCCTACGACCTAATATGCCACAGCGATTCATCAACTTTCCATTTGACACACACTCATATAAGAGGATGTGGACAAATACGAATAGCTATTTCTATTTGACAATTACAACGGAAACAAGAAAATCCCCCAAAAAATCAAAAAAAAAAAATGAAAAATAAAATCTCTCCAATATGATTCAAATTTTCCTCAAATGTGAACACGAAAATAATACACAATAATAAAAATTTTCGTGCAATTCGGATCAGACGTTTCAAAGAAAATAATATAATGAATGTTTTTTATTTAGATCGAGAAGATGGAAATATTAGCGGAAAATTGTTGCATTGTTAGATTCACGGCTCCCTAAATCCATTGGCATCGGATGAAGTACATTTTATATGATCAAGGTGTGTTGAGTCTTCGATTATACTTTATATAGACATCTCGCTCATCTTACAACGCACATTCTGCGTTTGCCTAGTTGTTAACAATTAGAGAACATAAGCTAGAGGACATTGGCACCCACTTATCACTACAATGACTGACATCACTTGAAAGAAGTCTTTACAACAAAAAGCTCTTTGTAAATATCCACTCCTTATTAGTACGACAGTATACCTCCAATTTATACTACTAAGAAATATTCGAAATCATTTGGATATCATAATTTCTCCGCCTTGGCTTTCAACCTTTCTGTAACCACACATACATGTATATACCAACTCTCTATCATTACTTTCAAATAAACAAACGGAAACATTGTATTGATAATAATAATAATAATAATTCAAAGTAAATACTAGTTGAATCAATTAAAGTGATATACGTTACGTATACATATTTGCATTGTAACATCACGGTCCGTTGGAAGCCTATTAATAATAATACTTTCTAATCACTTTCTCTGCAGTGGAATTATATTTGGGAGGCTCATATATAAATGTACAGACGGGAATTTGTTTTGGTATTTATAGTCCTCGATATGCATTTCATTATGGGAATCAGTACAACTTGGGCCTATATCAGTTGGCAGTGAATCAAAAAGTTTTGGTGATCATATGGTCGGTAACCATGGTATCCAATAGAAAACAACACTGAAAGTAACAACAGAATGCGTTGCTAAATGTAATATGGTAGAGGAAAGGTTGCAAATAAACTGTCAACAATGTAACATTTTTAATAAATGGCATTGTTGAGATATGCACGGGCTTCATTTGGTAACTTCTTTTTGTATTAGTTCCATTTTTTACAACTGACAGCGTACCTGCAACTCTGTCGAATAGCTAACTTTTTGCTTGCTAACGTTGGTTTATAATGATTATTGTTTGTTTAACGACCCCACCAACAGCTAGGTTATACGGCGGGTATGGAAACTATTATGAAACTATTAAGTGATGATAGGTGAAAGGACGTTTACAAAAACCCATGCCTTATGCGGGACTCGAACCCACGCCCAACGGGGACTTCAGTTTCTGAAGCGAAGTCTTCTTCTGTAGCGGAAGAAGATTTATAATTCTATACTATGGGCGTATTTGAGGGCGCTTAACATATTATTATCCATGACAACCCCACCAACAGCTAAGACATATGGGGGTACGAATGAGCAGGTGCTATGACACAATGATGAGTAAAAAGACGTGAAAAGAAGTGCCTTCCACCTTTGTTATCATGAAATTCGACTCATTCGAATTTGCGACCAATAGTGTCATCTGCATCTTATGATGTATTTGTTGATTTTGTATATTTCACTGTCCACTGTCCAAGGCTGAAACCTTTTGCCCTATGGAGACTGGGGACGTTTTAGTTGATATTTATTTCGTTGGTATGAAAGCTAACAAAGCCGCCTCCGTGGCTCAGTAAACTATCACACTTCGTTAGCAAGTGAAGTCAGGTCGGGCGTGGATTCGAGTACCGCATAAGGGTTTCTGTAAACGTCCTTTCACCTATCATCCCTTCATCATTTCACTATCACCAGCGCATTGTCACCCTCATATAACCTTGCTGTTGATGGGGTCGTTAAACGTAAATATACAAGCGAAAAATAAGTGAATATAAACAAGCACAAAACGAATGAAAGTGAAACATATATAATATATACGAGATGATATATCTGTATATCATCAAGTCTATTAAGTGACCCTTAGCCACCTTGACTTAGCACGGGGCCGTGGGTTCGAGTCCCGCATAAGAAATGGGTTTTTGTTATCGTCCTTTCACCTATCATCACTTCATCTTTTCATCATCACCCGCTCATTCGTACCCGCGTATGACCTAGGACAACGCGACTGCGTTCAAGGTCACTCGGGAACTGTAAGGAATGCCGCGTATCGCATCAAAATCGAAAAGCGTGGTAGATCATTCAAAGCTAGTTCATAGTTGGCAAATTATAGAATTATAGAAATTGACAGTTCGAATTCCGGTAGGCCGAACATGGAAGATTCATGGGACTCATTATAATGTCTGCACATAGGCCTAGGGCTTAGGCATTGCCTATTCTAGGCACTCATAGGCAAGCGATGAAAATAGGCATTGACCGATGGCTGTCAACTGTCAAAATTGCGATCTTTTGAAAGAGGAAAAACTAGAACACAGTTCTATCAACGCATAAAAAGTACATAGTCCTATTCTATGTTGCATTACATGTCCAGCGATGAGTGTCATATAAGTAGTTCTCACGCTGTCCATGTATAAAACGAAAAATAACAGTAGCTGATACCGTTTTTTCTGTTTGTAGCATGTAGCCTAGGCATAACTATGCAGCTTTTATACTTGTCATAGGGTGCAGAAAATAACTCATATGCATGATAAAAAAACATGATAGTGCTTACCAGTGAATGTCGAAGAAAATGATAATCTCATTTATAATACACCTCGAATACTGGATTAATGTAAAAACGAATTATGAAGTACCATTAAAAACCATTCGATTACCGCTGTGTTTGTCTTCCATCTCTATTTCATGTAAGTACCGTACAGTGCCGCGCCGTGCGCTACCAACATCTCTCTGAATCGCTCGAAATCGAAATCGCTCTGCATTTGAACTAACGTCAGTGACGTCACAGTCGCGTATGCATCGTAGATAGCTATTGTCCTAGGTATAACCTAGCTGCTGGTGGGGTCGTTAAGCAGCATTAAAAAATATATATATCGTCAACTGGCAAATGTAATGGAGGCGCTCGGATTTTAAAATGTAGTAACATGTACCACTTATTATTCCGATTAGTTCGACTGCTTACATATTCCAGTGTTACGCCAGTGTAAAGTGTGTAGTTTCGAAAGGAAAGCGGTGACCGTCAAAACTGTGTAAAGGACCTTGAAAAGAACCTGATGCGGCCGTTTTCTCTCTGAAGAAAGGTCAAGATAACGCCAGGAGAGAAATGATGTTGTTCAGACATTTCCAATCGAAAGTCACTAACTTTCGGATGGTCAGCTGTAATATTAGTAAAAAAACATACGCCTTTTCATAATTAAATATGATAATTAACTAGCCTGTAGATGTATGTGCGTTGTAAGATGTGAGATATGTATGTTTATAAAATTATAATGTAGTTGAAATTTACGCACTTTGGTTTTGGAACTATTAAATTTAGTTACGTACAACCTTCGTTATTCACACACCTTTTCATAATTAAACATGATAATTAACTAGGCTGAAGAATTATGTGCGTTGTAAGATGAGAGATAGGCCTATGTATTTTTATAAAATAATGTAGTATATAATGTAGTTGAAATTTACGCACTTTGGTTTTGGAAATCTAGTTATGTACTACCTCTCGTTATTCATTCAGTTCCATTTGACTGAGACTAGTGGTCGAGTGGCTAACACACTGAACCGTTATTCAGGAGACTGGAGATCATCTAATCCCGCCATAGTCGACTGCCATGATTTTCGTGGTTTCCCTCTGTCGTTCAGGTCAATACTGGGATGGTTACTTAACAACAGGCCACGACCGACTCATTCTAACTATCCAACAACACATAATAAAATATAACCTCTCATCTCATCGTCCCATCATCTCATATATCATTCACTGACGCCAATAGATTGTAGTCATTAGGAGAGGGCGTCTTTAAATCCAATATAAAAAAATGAGCTCTAATAATTTTTTTTTCAAATTTTCAAAATGATGGATAGGCCTACGTTCTATCAGAATGAGTAAAATTCAAATATAATTACGATTTTATAAATAGTTATATTATTAATTAGCAAAATAGATCGATAATTTTTTTAATATATGACTTTTGTGGTTTGAATTATTATACATGTTCACTGTTGTTGACAATAGCTTCACATACCGGTATAGATATAAACACATAACTACAAATAAAATATCACAAATATGCATATTTAAATTCAGTATCGTTCCACTTTTATATCATCATTGTATTATTAATAATGCAAATATCCACATACCTGGTGTAAGTCGGCGGTCCCGATCGCCCATCTCCCTTATGTGCCAGCCTTGCCGCTCTGGTGTTCCGACCTGGCATGTCAACATGTGCCACATATCATAATGGTACTACGCAATGGCATATATCTTTCTGAACAGATCACATTTTCACGGTACAACAATGTCGTTGCGTTTCCTGCCGCTAGAACATAATTCTATAATTTTTCATATCGTAAACCATGCAAAAATAATTGAAAGTTCTCATTAGACTTTGGAGACACAACTTTTAGGTTATGTTGCACTCAAGTGACAGCTGATTGAAGGAGCAGTTTCAACTGGTTGGAATACACTACACGTTTGTTATGAATGAGGTAGCATTTAGTAAGTTTAGGCCCAATTTTACCGTTGTTTAATCGTGAATGGGTCTTAAGGCCCCGGGAAACAGCATGTTTGTCATGTTACCACAGCAGCTAGCAAAGTTGTGGCAAACTACTAATAGGCTACTTACTTTTCCTCTTTACTTTTTAAACTACTACTTTTTAGTCCTCGAACCAAATGCTTGGATGAAGTACTAATTGGCCACGACCCTTAATTAGTAGTGATAGGCCTAATTTTACCAATTTCGGCCTATCACAATTAATTTTTTTTTTTTTTCCTTTTTTTATGATGATAAACTTCGAACCTGTTGTTATGGAAAGAAGTGAATATCACCTAAGAGACTTAGTTTAAAGTGGAAGATATCAATATTCGTAAATGTTTTGTTTACTTTCAATACCAATGCTTGTAATGTCCGGATGTATCACAGAAACGGTTTTTACTCATAATGTGTTCCCGACTTTTGGAAACTGAAAGACTTCTATCTGCGGCGGAAAAGTGTGGTCACAGACTTCGCAGTCCTGTTGTTGAAATTAATTAGTTTTAAATTATTAAAATGGGATGGTAAGATCGACCTTGTGATACCCCATCCAAACGATCCTACCTTTCATCCATGACCTAAATGGGGGAACAATGATTTTGTGTTAAGTTTCAATATTATTTAATAAAAAAACAGTCGTGATTAGAGAACACAATTTAGGGGACACTGTTGTCGATTACAACAATGTGTGACGTCACTAGAAAGAATCCAGAAATTTCCGTCACACTCATTGGCTTACGACTACACAGTTTCCTTTTCACTTCAACGTGTTGCTCATTAATGTTTTAATTTGTTTGTTTCAAGTATACTTGTAAAGATGAAGGTTCCGATCGATCGTCCCCCCTACCTTACAACATTATCGCACGGGTGGTTCAAGCCTTTATCTCTCGTGTAACCGTTTGAAGTAATAAGCTTGACATTACGAATCAACTGAAATTCACCGGTTTTATTCAAGAACGGTTTAATTGTTCGCTTTCTATAAAAAGCAATCACGTGACAGATTTCCATTTCAATGACATCACAAAACTGTTCGATCTCGCGAGATGAATGCTCGAACCACCCGTGTGCTAGTGGTGTGGGATAGGGGGACGGTCGACCAGCACCTCAGGTCTGTGCGACTAGAAAGAGACGGTGAATATAATGAATTGACTCGGATGCAGGAGCAAGGATGCAGGAGCAAGGATTCATGAGAACGAACCATAGAGTAAAGAAGTAGTTTAAGAAGTAGTAAAGAAGTAAATTAGTAAAGAAGTAGTAAAGAGTAATTATTAGTCTATATGCACGAACGGAGATACACGAGTTCAATAGGCAACTTGCATTACATATTCGGTCCTTTTTGTTATTTTGGGTTTAACAACGCACTGTACTGATGATTACGATCTATTGGCGTCGGTGAATGATATATGAGATGAAAGGTTATTTTATTAGGTGGTTTTAGGTAGTGGCAAAGAGTCAGTCGTGGCGTGTTGTTGAGGAGCCATCCCAGTATTGACCTGAACGACAGAGGTAAACCACGAAAAACTCCTGTCAGGATGGTCGACCATGACGGGAATCGAACCTTGGTCTCCTGAATGCCAGTTCGGTGCTATAACCACTTGTCTCAGTATATTCGGTTCTTTTTATATGGTACTTTAGAAACGAAAAATTAGTGGATCCCGTCTTTTTTCAAATCTTCAATGACAATGAATTATTACAGATTTCAACATGTACATGGCTCGGTTTTGCATGAAATCGCATACTACGTCATGACACGTCATAAGGCAGCAGCCGTGACATTTGTTATCAATAAAGACAGAGCCTCTCAAAAGCACGTGCTTTAATCGAATCAACAGAGACTCTTTTAATTTCAGTGACATTCGGTAATTATTTAAATCGTTTTAGGTTGCAATATTATTGAATCTGTTGGAAATATACTTCGTTTTATGTAGAATAAAACCAACCAAATGTAAATTGCATGCATTTTGACTATTAGTTATTTATTTTGGGGTGGTAACATCGGCCTTGTGGTGCCCCTGTCTGAACGATTCTACCTTCCTCAGTCTTAATTCAGACTTCACGTTAAGATTTAAATGGTTATAAGAAATTATCCAATACAATTGTTTTGAAAATTCCATTATTTCTAAAAAGCATTCATTAATATTGCCATTATATTTTATGCCCAACAAGAGAAAGGTTGGATATAATAGTCTCATTACCAACTTTACAATAAAATAAAGATTCATCACTTTTATAATATCATCTAAAATGATCCTAAAAACACTGAAATGAATGAAAACTTTATTTATTATCAAACCATTAATTATAGAGAGTAATCTTCTTTCTTAACCGAACGTCTGTCCCGACTTGTTCCACGTCATTGCTCAGCAGATTAGAGATTTAATCACGTCGCTCGGGTGTTTCTTCTAGATCGATCAGGTGTCTCAGGTAATTAGTTTCTTGCTGACAGGTTGGCAATGACCGTGACTGAAGATGGTACTGTTTATAGTTACTTATAATAATTACAAGAGAGAAGAAAGTCAATTCTATTTCTTACCTGTTGCACTTGCACTTTTACTGGAAAACACTTTTTACACGTTATAACCGATTTCAAGGTTTAAGAGTCTATGGGAGTCGATTTAGCGGAATATCAGATTTTTGGTGATAACTTTTGAATGGTATGATATATTGACATTTTGAAAACGAAGAAACATAGATATTCTCAACACTTTCAACATGGTGTAGGTAATAACTATTTATCTCAAATCTCCTGATTTTCTGGCGAATACGCTTTAAAACACACATTTTTTAGGCAAATACGCATGGCGATTATGAAAGGTGATATAAATAGTTATTACTTACACCGTCTTGAAGATATTGAGAATATCTATGATCCTCGAATTCAGAATTCCGATATCTCATGCCGTTCAAAAGTTATCACCGAAGCTGATATTCGTTTCTTTCACTCGATTTATTGATTTGATTTTTTTTCATTGGTCAAAAACACGAATACAGAAAGAGAATTACAATGACAACAAAAACATCCACAAAGCCCTTAAAAAGGGCTTAACTGTGGGTTAAAAAAGTGAGTGATGAGTACAAATTCAAAATCGAACATATTTCACATAGGCCTACATGAAAAGTAAAAAGTAGTTGGAGTAGTGAGATTATTAATGATATTTCCGTGTTGCTTTTTAAGTTATTGATGGTGAATCTATTAATAACAAGGAATGTGGCATATCAACATTTTGAATAAATTAATACATTATAATTAGCAAACTGGACTTGAATTTCGTGAAAATAGTCACGTAAACTTCCAGGACATTGAGACTTGGATGCCATCGAGCCACCGCTCAACCAAATTGCAAAACAAGGATAAGTCGACATTAAATTTCTAATTAAATACCAATTCAGGTTTTTCAAATAATGAACTCATCTGGAGACAAATATTTTGGACTTTTCAATTTCTTAAGAACTGATATTTACAGCAATTGATTACAACAATAAACATTATTACGATCCTGAAAATAATCCTGAAATTATTGACAAACGATTTTACATGACGAGATTCATGTTTGGATACACAAATACATCTGTGAAAAATATTGAATGTTTGAAGCTGGCAATTTTTTTTTCATTTCCTAAATGTTTTTCGGCGATTATTTAATTCTAAAACGACCTTTCCTCGTGGACACAAGTATGACAGAGTTGACCTTCCAGTTACTTTACATTATTAATTATCGAATTATTTAGAAAAAAAGGCGTAGAAAGTGATTTATGGTTTATTTATTTTATTGTTAACACTTACTTGTTAGTGATGTCTTCAACTCAAATAAAAAGTAAAAGTTATTTTTCTACTGCCACTTGAAAGGGTATCAAACAAACAGAAAGTGATCTTTTATTTCTGATTCGAATTCGACGAGTATTCACTTCATAAGAGGTGATAGGTTGTATTTTCTTTCGATTATAAACATCGAATTCTTGCTTTACAATCATGTTTGTCTATGCATCATGGCTAAGGATGAGTTAGTAAAACCGTTTTGCCGGGGATAGAGAATAAAATATTATTGGAATTCAAAATCGAACACAGACAATAAAATAGAGTATTTTCGAATATAAAAATGAATGTGAAATCGAGTTTCCGTGTACGTTTTGACGGTTTTGTTATCATCACGTATCGAATGGAATCTCGCCACCTTCCTAAACGTTCTCAACCCCTGTCATATATTCCCTCACACCTGAAATCCCACAATCCTAATAACACCCGTGTCGAGCGGGTAATTTACCCCTATGTCTGGCAGGGGTAGATATCAAAGATCTAAAATCTGAAGAAAATAAAACGATGAATTTCAAAATTATATACGTTCGGAAACAATTGAAGAAGTATATTGAAAAAAAGACACCTACATGAAATTCTAATATTCTAAAATGTCTCACCTACTTACATATACAAATCTCTTCATTAATTATTATGATAATCACTTATGAATAAATCAAATCCCAATTCGAATTTCGAACCCACACTCTCTGTATCCTCTAATCAAGGTCCTTTCCCAACATGACACTGAAACCAATCTCTCTCTCTCTCTCTCTCTCTCTCTCTCTCTCTCTCTCTCTCTCTCTCTCTCTCTCTCTCTCTCTCTCTCTCTCTCTCTCTCTCTCTCTCTCTCTCTCTCTCTCTCTCTCTCTCTCTCTCTCTCTCTCTCTCTCTCTCTCTCTCTCTCTCTCTCTCGACCCACTCTTAGTTTCTACCTCACACCGGTGAACTTGAATCTCGCAAGTTATTCAGATGCTGGAGAAAGTGCTACTCATTACCATCAATACCTTTCAACGTTAATTCATTGCTAACAACCAGACACAGTTAACCGATGTGATCAGCTGTGTGGACTGGTCGCGTGCAATGAAGGCTCGAACCACCCGTCAATAGTGGTGTGGGAGAGAGGGACGGTCGCTCGGAACCTTCATCTGTAGTGGATATAAGTTAGACAGGAGGTGAAGGCTCGAAGCGGTTGTGCGATAGTGGTGTGGGATAGGGGGGACGGTTGCTCGTAACCTCGCGTAGATGGGCGTACAAGTAAGGCTCAAGCTTGCAGCGGAGAAAGTAAGTGGCTGTAACAGAAGACTCTCAGTTTTTTAGGTTTACCCTCTACTAAATTATCAACATCAACAACAACAACATAATCAACATAATCAACCTTCAAGATAATATAAGTAATAACTATTCATCTCGAATCTCTCAATTGTCAGGCGGATACGGTTAAAAATGTGTATTTTCAACCGTATACGACTGACAATTGGGCGATTTAAGATAAATGGTTGTTACTTACATCATCTTGAAGGTATTAAAAATATCTGTATTTCCTCGATTTCAGAATTTCGATATCCCATACCATTCCAACGTTATCACCAAAAACCTTATTTCCCGCTAAATCGACTCCCATTGGCTGGTCATCCCAAATTATGCCTTAGTAATTGGAGACCAAACACTGATACTAAGTTGTGATTGGAGAACATATTTCAGGGATATTGTTGTCTACTTATTACAACAATGTGTGACATCTCGTCTTGAATGCCGCCCTCGGTAGCTCAGTCAGCTAAGTCACCGCTGGGCGTGGGTTCGAATCCCGCATAAGGTATGGGTTTTTGTAAACGTCCTTGCAGAATCTTCACTTCATAGTTTCATAATCACCAAGCATAATCATCAAGCAAACAATAATCATCATCTCGTTTTGAAAACAGCTGATAGGAAAGGACAAGATTAACGTGGAGAAATCAATGCACGATAACAAAGGATAAATTTAATCGGCAATTTATTCACTTGTGTTGAGAAACAGGAATTTTCAATCAACTCTCATTAAATTCATCTAATTTTTATTCATTTTTTCTTTCTCTTCTTTCCTTCCGAATCTTCCTTTCTAATTCTTTCTAATCGACTTTCATATAAAGTCGAGACGTCAATTCGAAGTATAAAGCCGATCGGACGCGAGTTCGAGTCCCGCTCAAGGCATGTGTTCCAATCTTCCTTTCACCTGTCATCACTTCGTCGTTTCATTATCCTCAGCACGTTCGTATCCCCATATAACCTAGCTGTTGGTGGGGTCGTCAAGCATCATTAAAAATTTTGTACTATAAAAACTGAACGTATGATAATTTATTTGAATAAAATAATCCTTGTCTTTATTTTATTTATATTGAGTTTAACGACGCTCTATTATTATAGCAAAGATCTATTGAAGTATCTCTGTCTTTATATTAGAGACTACCATAAGATACAGAATAACAATGTATAAACTAAAATAGGTACTAGTATTGACTAAAGATAGTAGTCTATGGTACTGGGTGCATGAAATAATAAAACGAAAATCACCATACTGTCAATATATAAACAAATATATTAAATATATATATATATATATATATATATATATATATATATATATATATATATATATATATATATATATATATATATGTGTGTGAAGATATTAACGACTAATATACGTAATTGAAGACAAATGGAATGATTTACAGAAGCTATAAGTCTGTGACTCTGAAATACATTTATGAAAAATTTATACAATATATTACAATATATTTGTAATGATTATAATCGTTATCAAGTGATTCGTGAAGGCCATTAAAATCCCACGAATTCCCACGAATCTCTCCACTTACCTCCATCCTGTTGCACGGACCACGCCCGGCTCGGCCGGGTCTCGAACCCGGGTCACTCGCGGTCCGGTTATCTCGCGGAACGAAAATGAAAGGCTGTTTTTAAAGGGAAAAAGCACAGCTTCCACAAGGCCTTGACCTCAATCATACCAACATCTGACTACCACGTGGCTTGGTCTCGAATCTCCGGTCGCGAGAAAGTTGTGCTCTTAGCGATGACCCCACGAACGACCGTTCTCTGCCATCTGCAGATAGCGCTGGACGGCGGATGTTCCGAGAGGTCAGTGCATGGCGGTAAATCACATTCACGAGAAACATTCAAGTACTATTTTAGAACAAGTTTGAGAGAGAAAGGGGCGGTTTATTCATACACACACATATATGAAAAGGCTATGTGTATAAATATAATGGACACACACACATATATATATATATATATATATATATATATATATATATATATATATATATATATATATAATGTAACATTCAGAATGTGTTATGTGTTATTTGTATGTAACGGTAAGCTGTGAGGTAAAAATCTATGGCAAAAATATCAAGTGTTACTGTTACATACAAATGATCTTTACACCATTGTTGTTATAAAATTCGAGTGATGTTGATGTTTTATGATCTTTCATATTTGTGAAATCCCCTGTCGGAAACTTTTTGACCTATGGAGACTCCGGACGTCTTAAATTCAATGCAAAATAAAATCCCTTCATTAATGTATGGATGAGTATTTTTTCTCTCTCATCTCTTACCTTTGTCTGTTTCCTCCGTTCAGCTTTCTGATAGCACATACATGGAACAGTGTATTAATTATTATCTTTCTTTCATCATCTTTTATTTCTCACTCTGCGCATACTAATTGTAGATCAAATCATAATCTTATGATTAATCTCTATACGCAAGAAAAATGCTTGAAAAATACGATATTAAAACCCACCATTCATTACACTTGTCACGCTTATTAAACGAGAATTGTGAATAATTTAAATTTTCAATTTTTATGGAAAATCTAAAGAGTAATGAATAAATTGGTTTATTCTCCAGAGGATGCTCTAATTGGCCAGATTTAATTAACTCACATCTAGTATAATTCAGTGTGTTAATATAACCGTGACTGTAAGCACGGTAACAGTTTTACCAACAACTAAAAACTAAATAAACAGGTAAGCGTGTGGATCCAATTCGGAACTGAAAGTATAACAACAGAATGCGCCCTAAATGACCGAAAAGCGAAAATGCCAAAAAGACCGATGAAAGGTACAATAAACAGTCAACAATGTAACATTTCTAATAAATGTCATTGTTGAGATATGCGCGGGCTTTATTCTGTGACTTTTCACTAGTTCCAATTTGTTCACCACTGACAGCGTAAACCTGCTACTTTGTCTGTCGAAAATATAAGGAATTTTGCAGGAGTATTTTTGCACATGTCACTGCCTTCTAAACGGTAGGAACTTGACATATCACATGTCATTTTTTTTTTTAAGGTTAATAATAGGGAATTGTCATTATTAATTCCATTATATCAAAAAACTTGGACTGACAATTTTTTTTTATTATTTTTAATTTTTGCCCAATTTTGCCCAATTGTTTTTAGCCCAATCTTTCTGTGTGTGGAGGAAACATTAAAATAAAAGATTTTAATCTACTTTATTTGTGTTACGCAAGCGCCACCTGGACAAGTGAAATACAATAGTATGAATTACAAACAGATCCGAACAAAAGAAAGAAGAAGAGAAACTGATTCGTGTAGCAACACGTTGTAACTTTATGCAGATCGCCGCCGCTGGGTTATGTCACGTGTCATGGTCCAACAGGTCCTTGCTGCGTAACACCGGCGATCCAGGCCGCAAACAAGCATTGCATCGCATTTCATGTCTAGTTGCAGGCTGAAATAGCCCGAAAATGGTCCAGGAGTTATTCTGCAACTTTAAAACGAAATGAAAGATGCACACATTTTTTTATTCGAGAGATTCCGTATACTTTATAGCCTGGGCTTTGACACTTTCGTTGCGCTTTCAATTCGTTTACAGTTAAATAATAAGTGCCCTGCAGTTATTCTGCAACTTTAAAACGAAATTAAAGATGCCATCTTCGTTTTGTTCCGACGGTTCTATATCTAGTGTAACATGGTGTATCATATGGGCAATGATTATTTCGTCTCGCTTCTATTTCGTCTTACAGAGATAATATTTTACATTGTTTACAAAGCGCCTCAAAGTATGTAAGCGACCAAGAGGTGCCGCTTCGAAACGGTTTTACTAATTCATCCTCAGACTTGATTGGGTAACAATATGATTGTATCAAGACTTCGATGTTGAAGAAAAAATTTAGTCTTCATAAAACGAAAGATATCTTCAATAGATTCAATTATTGTGCAGCTAAAAATGTTTTGAAGAATGAACAAATGATTGAAAACCTGCTTTTGGGAGGCTGCGTTTTTATTGGTAATGAGTGACTGTCACGGCCCATAAGATGAAGGAGGTAGACTCTCCTGCCTTATGACGTATCATGACGTATTTTGAGATTTCATGCAAAACTGAACCATGTCCATGTTGAAATGAGGGTTTTCTTTGATAGTTTCTTGAATTAGTTTCCATTGAATATTAAAAGAAGAAACTATTCTATTGACTTTCAGTTGCTGTTTACTAGATAATATGATAAGAATATATTTTATTACATGTTGCTTTTTAGTTTTGTTACTTCAGGAGTAATATTGATTCATATTAGATACAAACAATCTATAAACCTCTTTATGATATCGTTTATATATGAGGGATTTATTCGACCAGATTAAATTGTTATGTATTACATGAATAAAGTATATAACACAAAATAAACATGAAGTGTATTTATATAACTGCTGTTATTTTAACAGTGGGTAATTGAAGTAATAAAACAAAGTAATTGAAGTAATAAAGTAATCGTTCAATCGCTTGTCTAGTCGAAGATGATTGACAATCATTAAATATATGATAATATAAAATAATAAAAATACACCGGATGCGAGAGTTTACTGAGAATATTAATAATTACACTCTATTTTTATCTCATTATGATCGTTTAAATAATTATAATAATAATAAAGAAAATTCTCAGAGGATGTAAAATAAACTTTAATACGTTCTTGATTAATTTACACTTATTCGCGTGGTTTTGAGAAGGTGGATAATTCTTTCAAATTTCGTTATTGTTAGAATTCGTGGTTTTATCGGAAAATTTGAGTAAAATTGAGAAAAGTTTGGTAAATCCAACTTGTGGCTCTAACAATCTTGATTTACTCTTTGAGTGAGGTGAAATGAGTTTTTTTTTATCACTCCGGCCAATTATATTTATATGTTTATGACAATCAAATAATAGTGAGTAATATATATATATATTCATCTCATATCATTAATCCTCTCATTTGAGCTTATGCACTTACCTAAATTCGACCGAAAAAGTTTCTGGAAAATTCATTGTCATTGATTATAGGTCTTATATTAGAATATTCCGAGGATGGAATTAAAAATAATCAATAATTTATTACACTTTGTAAGTAGATTGTAACAAATCATTCAATGTCTTATTTTTCTTTTTTACTCCAACTACTTTATTACTTTTTATGTAGGCCTATGTGAAATACTTCCGATTTTGAATTTGTACTCTTCATTCACAATTAAGCCCTTTTTAAGGGCTTTGTGGATGTTTTTGTTGTAATTGTTATTTTCTTTCTGTATCAGTGTTTTTGACCAATAATAATAATAAAAAAAATTGATTGATATATTCAACTCTCATAATACTTTATCAATATATCTAGACATTAATTATTATTTATGTATTTATTTTTAAATGTTGATGAATCTACAGACAAGTAATATCTCTTGAATTTGTGTGTATAAAGAATATTCACTTATATACGTTTCAATTTCATAATAAAACAAAATCTAAAAAAATTAAAATAGATGACTAAAAAACATTTTACTATATATGAAAGTATATAATGATTTAAACATTCCAGTATAATTATATATATACTGTAATACTGTCAGATTATAGGACCATGAGAAGGATGTGAGACCGAGGCGTAATAAGTTCGAGGGTGAAAGTGCAACATGCAACATGCAACGTGCAACATGCAATATGTGGCACCAGCAAGTGGATTGCAGCAACAAGTGTGATCTATCTCAAATAATGTTTTATTAGTGATACACTATCATATGGTTATATAAGAGTGCAGTAAAAACAACGTGAGAAGTGCATGAGAACAAATATACATAACTGATACAAAACATGAACTATGTTATTTTGGTTCGTGCACGGTGCTTATGAAAATAGTGAAATTCACATTCACTAATATTTTCTATGTTCAAAAACCAGTGTAATTGAATGAAAAGTTCACATCTCCCAGATAATTTTATGCTCTTTAACTAATATGACATTGTATTTCAGTGAATTCAACAAGTTTCAAGATAATACGTCAATGAATAAAAAGAATGTGACGACATTAATTGACTTATTATCTCATAATTGATTGAGTACACAAAAATACAATTTCATATTAATTAAATGGCATTAAATTATCTTGTAAATGTGAACTTTTCATTCGATCAGGCCTACACTGGTTTTTGAAAATGGAAAAAATAGTAAAGATAAATTTCTCGATTTGTGTCAGCACCGTGCATGCCCCTTAACATTATTATTATTAATAATTTATTCATTTATATTTTTATCCAACGATGCTAAATTTTCACAATTTTCTAGAAAAAATATTTATTATATTATTACATATAAGGATAGTCAAGTTAAACATTTGTCACATAGTCATTGAGCATATAAATAATTAAATTGATAGGGGGCCCACATTGAAAAATATCAAATAAAATACATTGATATAACACGTTTAAAAACACTTGAAAATACAACGAATGAAACAGAGTGAGTCATTTAGAAATATGAATTATAAATACCTTACGGATTACACGTCAATTACTACAATCCAATGGAATCACGATAAAAATAGTAATTTGATTCAACTTTTATATATGCAATAAAATAACTTATATTCATCCATATTGTAAATAAGTTTCTTCACAATAAATGATTTCAAAGTTTTTTTGAACACATCTTTGAATCCACAAGTAGTCCTCCCTTCGATTCCCTCTCTACCCCCCCCCCCCCCCCCCCCCCGCCTATCACCATCAGATCCCATCATTGTTGATAACAGCGCTCGTAACTGAAGAATAGTCCTCCCTGACGCTAATGCTTGACTGTATTTGTTTGTTTCAGGAATCAGTTTGCCACGTCAAGCTGAAGGCTCCCATCAGTTACCCACGTCTAGTGGGGTCGTCAGGACGATACAGACGTCGAGGCTGGGTCAAGGTCGACCCCATGAGCACGTGACAAGTCTGGTCGGAGTCTGGGGCGAGATGATACTTCGAGATATATCGCAAACTGTCAATTCAGGTGAGAGATCGAGGGCGAGAAAGAACGTACACTTGCGCATAAAGTGTTTTTATACGAAATTTCAATTTCAATTTCAATAAAATCTATGCAGATTATACTAATTATATTACGTGATATACTGGTATCACATATTTTACATATTTACATATTTTACATACCGGTAATTTATATTTTATTTTATATTATATATTTTACATATTTTATAATTATATAATTTACATATTGACATATTCTACGTATTTTATATTTTACATAGTCACGTATTATATATTTCACATATTTTATAATTCGATGCCATGAAATAATGAACAATTTGATGTGTCAAGCAAGAAGTTTTGCTGCAAGTTGAAGCAAGTTGAAGCAATTATATCGAGTATGTTTGACTGTAATTTCATTAGGTATAGTAACCATTACCACCTGTTTTATGAACAATCTGTAATGAATAAATAAATATGTAAATATGTAAGTTACTGCATTATATTGGTAGTCATTGTTCTTTAATTTAAAAAATCAACTGTTCAATTTAATTTAAAAATCCATTGATTAACCAGACTATTAGATTGTCGGTAAGTACTATTAATTGGCTCGACTGATTTTATTATAGTAGTTTAAATATACTAGATTGCACAGTTTCTTCTTATTGATTTTGATATCTTTTTTATCATCTTTCATTTGAGTATGAAGTTCAATTTTAATTTGCTTCAATTATTACAGGTTGGCCAAATGCTGTGATTATCTTCTATAATTCAATCAATTCAATTCAATTTTTATTCCAGAAGTAAAATAATCAAGGTTACATATACATGATTATAACATAATTATAAAAACATATTACATATTATATAGAAGATATTTATACATGATCCGTAACTAATAGTAATCTAATATACGTAGAAAATAGTTGATGGAATACCCACATAAGCAGTGCTTGTGTGTGGGAGAGGATATTTTTAGAAGAAGTAAAGAAGTTTGTTTTCAAGATGGCATGAGAATTAGCCAAGATAAGATAAGTTGAAGCAAAGATTTGGATGATAAGTTCTAATTAAATAATCTGAAGGAGCTAATTTGGCTATAGTGTGGATAAATTCAGGTAAATCGGTTTGAGTAGAAATCTGACAAGTTTTTAATAAATAGGTTTTCCCAGTGGTTTATGGGTAAATTTGAGCACCATGAAACACCATGTAATATGGATAAATAATTTCAAAGCAATTATACGCATATATTTAAACCTGACTCCAAGACGGGACAGGATGTAAATCAATATAAAATACATGGAAAAAATGTAATAAAACATAATTGAATAACTGAATATTGAAATAATACAAAATTGGAATAAAATATAATCAATTAGTAACGATAACATACGAAAATTATGACACCAATGATAGTTGAAAAAATAAAATGAATGTAAACATTGATGGATGGTAGTTAGTTGTAGATAGATGGTTTCTGAATATTCGAATGGAATCCTTCAGGACTGACATTTTCAATCTAGTATTTTATAGAATTATTATCTAACAAAACAATTTCAACTTCACTTTAATTTTAATTCACTTCTCTATCGAACGTTTAATGGAACTCGTTTTTACGAGCAATAATAAAAATCAAGTTTTCGAGTTTTTAATTAAATTGTTTGTAACCCTGGCTGACCATGACATATTATAACAGGTGTCACGGGGTTGGACAGTTGCATAAATATTAATTACGTTTTTTCGATAGTTTTAATTGTTAAACTATTTGCTTTAGTTTAAAATGGGTCTGCATTACAAAATGAAACAGGTTTGGTAAACGGACTAGTTTCATAATATACACGATTTCTTTCAGACTATTTGAAGAAATATTTGTCAAAAAAATATATAATTATGTGCTATTTATACCGTTACAGCATTTGTTCTATCACAAAATACTTGAGCTTACATGATTGTATTGTATGTACTGTACACCATTAGCTAATTATTTCTTTGATTTGTGTTTTGAATTTAAGTGGAGAACGATGATTTTGTATCCAGTTTTGACGTTAATAGAAAAAAGTTTATCTTCAATTTGTTTTTTTATTTGTGTCAATTTATTTTCTATTTCAATTTCAATTATCAATTTTTCTAGAATTTCAATGTTTATTTTTTTGGTAATTGTTTAATGGTTTCCATATTTCAACTAGAATATGTTCATCTATTTTACTATTAAATTATATTATATCATTTTATTATTTCATGTTCCTACTGTTAATTTTTTTTTTCGACTCTTTCACGAATCCTCATTTTGATAATGCATACCTCTTGTGAGGGGAGTCCATAAATTACGTCACAGCTTAGGGGGTGGGGTGGGGTGGGGGGGGGGGGGGTGTCAAGATTTGTGACAAGGTGTTACAAGAGGGAAGGGGGGGGGGGGGGGCAACTGTGTGATGTACCATTATTTTGTTCTATATATTTGGCCCCATTCTTATAGATTCTAATATTTTTTTTAGTCAATATGGAAACTTATTAACATTCCCTATGGATAATTGCATAATACGCAAACATAAAGAAATGACTATTTCAATTTCAATTTTTTGGTCAGAAGGGAGGGTATAATAATTTGTGACGTATTTAAAGGGGGGAGGGTATTTGGTTTTGTGACCAACTCTGACATGGGAGGGAGGGGGAGTTCAAAGTGGCCTAAAAAAGTGTGACATAATTTATGAACGTCCCCTGATTATTTCCCGCTGCCTAAAGCCGTGGACTGACCGTTGTGTTTCTTGTCCGCAGATAACGTGAAATGTTGCTCCCATCAACACCCCGAGTGTGACACCGAGATCGACGAGGCCGTGTGTCTGGAGTACATGCGCTCGGCTCCCGTCACCGCAGACAAGTGCAACTTTAGTGAGTAGAACAACACAATACATGCTTCTTGTCTCTTTGTTCTTCATTGCAATATTATCATCGAGACACTATTTGAAGAAGTTTTTGACAGAAAAAAATGTATCATGTGCTTATTTATACCGTTACAGCATTTATTTTATCTCAATATAGGCCCGGGTACTTAAAACTACATTGCTGTGGACCATTATCTCAATATTTTCACAATTTATGTTTCAAATTTCATTGGGAACAATTATTTTTTATTGAATTTATATATTTTTTATATATATTGGGTTTTAACGATGCACTGTTATGATAGCGAAGATCTATTGGCGTCGGATGGATGATTAATGAGATGATGGATTGATATAGGTTTCTTCGGTAATGGGAAGTATAGTGGGAAGAAAGCAGTCGTGGCCAATATTATGGGAACCATCCCGGCATTAATCTATAGACTACAGAGAGAAACCACAAAAAACCCCTGTAAAGATAGACGGTGACGGGGATCACTTGAGGAAGCCCCCTTGTCTCCCGGATCACATGAAGCGAGCGCATTAACAACTACGCTGCATGTGCGATTACATATATTTTACACATTAAATTTGTTTGTAGAACGTCGTGAGCAAATGAATGCTGCAACTTCCTCTCTTGACGGATCCGACATCTACGGCTCGTCTGACGAAGCCGTCCTATCGCTCCGGTCTTACGACAGCGGTTACGTCAACGTCAACGCCTGTCCTCGTTGCAACGAGAAATCCGGGCTCGGTTTCCTGTACAAGACATTGTTACGCGAACACAACCGTGTCGCCGCGCGATTGGCTAAACTCAACGAGCACTGGGACGACGAGGTTTTGTTCCAAGAAGCGAGGAGGGTTGTTATCGCCGAGGTCCAGCATGTGACTTACAACGAGATGTTGCCAACAGTCTTAGGAGAGGTGAGTGTTTGTTATACGAGAACGTGACATGAAACGTGTACCACATTTACAACGATCCATTCATGACTACCCTCAAGCCCATGTCACATAGCCGAGTATACTTTATTCCGCTATACATTCTTCAGCGGGGTCCTCCGTATATCGTGGTTCATGATGATGTAGGCATCGCCGATTCTGTACAGAACTGAGTAATTTCTACATCTACGTTACTCTGTATTAGGCCTACTCTATTATCCTAAACTAATATGTTCACCTTAATTGTAAAGATACATTTATTATTCTATTTTTATTTGACTGTAGACTTATACTCTTAGTTATTAAACATAACTATGTAAATATAACCATCTGCCACCGGAAGGTAGCCCCTTCCCACGCAGACGGAATAAAGACTTGATTTGATTTAACAACTCGTAAAAAGAGCTGGTTATACGCATATACGCGTCTACGGCCGTTGAATGGTTAACAAACAACTGATGAACGAGGTCTGATAATGTGTATTGTTTCATTCCAGGCCATGGTCGAGGGAACGGAGCTGAAGCTACGGGACCAGGGATATTACACGAGCTATTCTAGCTCAAACCAAGCGGGAACGTTCAACAGCGTTGCAACTCTGGCGCTCCAAGTCTTCCTGTCCATGATTCCAGCTGATTTGGTGAGCTCCCTCAGTCTAGACACTACACCGAAAACACTCCAGTTGTTAATTGTATTGATTTATATTTATGACAGCTTGAGTCTGTTCCATAGTAAACTGTTAGACCGTATATTCCGTGAAAATGAATCACCAGAACCAATCAGAAACTCAACTGAAAGATTTCTGTCAACAGGAATTGTTTATTATTTTTATTTGAAAACTGTAATGGTCAATTATCTTACTTTCAAAATTATATATACAGGGAAACTTCTTTCTGTTTTATTATCAACAAAACTGAAAAAAATAAATATGTGAATAATTACGCCCGTGGGAATTACAACGACGAGAAAACTTGATCGCTGCTACCTCTTCAAAAAAATATTTAAACAAATCTTACGGCCTCTGTACGCCACATTTGTTCGTGCGTAGACCTAACATGACCGTGACCTTCAGGTGACCAACGCTACTGACAGCCACAAGGACCTGATCCACACTCTTCTGTCGACACCGGCTCTGGAGCCCAGCCTCCACGTGGCAACCAAGCTGCGGCCTCAGTGGGACGCAAGCGCACTTCTCCTCCACACGGCCCGAGATCACGGTGTGCCCGGCTACCGCCAGTATCTACGGCAGTGCTCCGGCAACGTGGCCAACTTCACTCAGCTCAGGGACACGATGGGCAGCGACCGAGTCGAGCGACTAGAGACGTTGTACACGTAAGATGCAATCTCACTCTCTCTCTCTCTCTCTCTCATTCTTAGATTACATGATTACAATGAGTGCCTTGAGATGCGATCAAGTTACGCTTAACCACATGTTGACTATCCCATAAAAAGGGGGTCCATTAAATAATTTATTAATATATGTTTATATTTATATCATTTGATGAATTATTTATATGAATATAAGTTTATTTTCAAGTTACCAACTAATATTTCTCTCTCTTAGATCATTGTTATGACCCCATACGATCAAAAACTTCACAAACCTTTGTGCATCGTTCCCATATCCATTTTTAGCGTGCTAGAGATACAATGAAGAACGTTAATCATGATAAAATAAAGGGCTGAGATCTCATCCGATAGATCCTGATTTAACCATCAACGTTCGTAACATTCTGTTTGTTCCCAGCGAGTTGGCGGACGTGGACCTGATGGCGGGCGCGATGTTCGAGACGCCTGCGAGCGGTGCTATCGTCGGCGCGACCACCGCTTGCCTCTTGACGCAGCAGTTCATCAAGACGAGGAACAGCGATCGCTTCTGGTACGAGAACGACATCCCGCCGTCGTCATTCAACCGAGGTGAGACGTCGCCGTTATATCGTTCACACGGGCATTTCTGGAGACATATTGTGTAAAACTTGCTCCGGCAATGGAAGGGATCCATTGGTACGATATAAGTGCTGGTCAAGGATGGATCTCAGGCCAATGTGATTAATATACGCACTTTGTTAGGTTGAATTGTTACACAATATGAATACAAAGTACTTAACCAATGTTAACACATGTTATCTTCTTATAACCGACAGTGACCGTGTCTTATCAAATACTTCTTCTTTCCTTTATAGTTTATTTTATATTGGGTTTAACGACGCACTGTTATGATAGCGCAGATCTAATGGCGTCGGATGGATGATTATTGAGATGATGGGATGATGAGATGAAGGTTCTCGGGTAATGGGAAGGATAGTGGGAAGGAAGCGGTCATGGCGACTTATTGTAGGAACCATCCTGCATTAGCCTAGACTACAGAGGGAAACCATGAAAAACCTCTGTAAAGACGGTCGGCGGCGGGGATCGAACTGGGTTCGGAATTCTCCTCGCCTCCTGGATCACATGAAGCGAGCGCGTTAACCACTGCGCTGCATGTGCCGGTTCCTCTATAGTTAGTGATCAAAATTTGATTGATGAAATTTACCTAATACTATGTTCAAATACCATGTATATTTAACATGACCGTAAGTTACACATCGCTACAGAGAGCTTTCCATACAGACTGACCACGGTTCCGCTTTGTTCAGTATTTATGTTTAATAAATCACTACCGAGCTATCATCTGGCTGTACCTATATAACTAGATGTATTTAAATGAATGAAATCCAATGACTGTGTTTTCTCTCAGATCAACTACGAGAGATCCGTAAGGTGACGTTGGCCGGCCTGCTGTGTGACAATACACCTGACTTGAAGGAGGTCCAATCACAAGCCTTTGTTCAGGAAGACACATATCTGTACGTAATACACTGTACTAACGTTCTACACAGGTGTAACATTATTTCCAATTCACCACAGAGCAGAATCACAACTTCGAAAATAAGAAACATTTCTTCTTTTAATGACGTAATATCTGTTGTGAAAAAAATCAAATATACTTTGAAAATAATTACTGATTATCGCAGACTTTCAATACCAGCTAAATCATTCTATCCTATTTACTCATCACAGATACAGATTTATGTAAAACTTATGAATACAATATAATATGAACTCAGATATAATTATTTTGTTGTGAAGTTTTCTTCAAACCTACCAACATATGATTTTCATCTGTAAATTATTCATCAACTGCCATTCTATCTTTTTATTATTGTAATTTTTTATCTCGGCCTATAACGAAAATTTAAAATGTTGCATCAAGGTAAGTTGCTGGTTTTTGATCATCATTTTGGTGGTCTCACAGTAAATATCATCCTATAACACAATGTTGTTGTTACCGTGCAGGAACGTGCGTATCGTATGCCGTCTCCAGCCGTCAATAGACCTGTCTCCGTGGCAACAAGAGAACGAGGGCTCCCACATCCCCGACGAGATGATCATGCAAGCCGTGGAACGGGCCGAGGTGGACCTGAAGGAACGACGGAACAAAGAGTTCCAACAGTGGTCCAAATGTAAGTTCCACTTCACGACAATAGACGGTAGATACACTTCCAAGACAGATGATGATTATTGTTCACTTAACGACCCCACCAACAGCCAAGTTATACGGGGGTACAAATGAGCAGGTGATTATGAAACTACGAAGCGATGGTAAGTGAAGGGACGTTTACAAAAACCCATGCCTTATGCAGGATTTGAACCCACGCCCAACGGTGACTTCAGTGTCTGAAGCGTGCCTCAGCTGACTGAGCTAACGGGGATTGGTCAACTATACTAAAAATCAACTAAGTATACTTAAACTCGACTGACCTAGAAATCTACTGACTGTACTAAAAACTTTGTGTACAAAAAACCAACTGTCCTTAAATCCAACTGTCCTAAAATCCAACTGTCCTAAAAACCAACTGTCCTAAAAACCAACTGTCCTAAAAACCAACTGACCTGAAATTCTGTTCCCTCTCACAAATTATTTACACTTATCAAATGTTTTATATAGGTTTTTTTGATGATGGTTAAGGTTAGGTGGGTATGGTTTTTGTCGAACGAAATTTCTGAAGAGGAGGAGCCAAACTTCCCACTTCAACTTCTGTACAGGTTGCTCAAGAAGTAGAAGGTTACGTCAGTAGTACAGTTAATTTGTAGGACAATTATCTTTTAGGACAGTCGAGTTTTAGGACCTCTAAATATATTTGAGCACTTCTGATTGGTTAATAATCTGATAATGATTGTTTTAGATGGGGGCGTTGACCCCAAGTCTCCGATGGGCACGGCAGCGGCTTTCAGCAAGGCCAACAAGCAAGCCCTCACGATCGCCAACACGTCCATTCTACTCGAGTACGCGTCTGAAGAGCTCATGAACTCCTTGCACAGGTCAGCCAACAGACAATAATAATAATAATAATAATAATAATAATAATAATTAATATTTATTCATCCATTAGGCTAGAACAATGTATATTATTGTAGAATACTTCAAATAAAAAGATAATATATATCAAGTTGTCTTTTATATATTTACGTACATCTATTACATCTAAAGTATACATATATTATATAATAATAAATAATAAATAATAAATATACACTTTGAAAGTACAAGACAAAACATGCAACCCATGAAGGTTGTGTCTGACGACTTAATAGACGTATTTACAGACAGTTTAATGAACTTTTAGTCAAGTATTTGTTAAGGTACTATTTGGTTAACTATTTGTTAAGGTACAAAAATGAAATACATAACCAAGGGTGATAACAAGTAAATTCATTAACCATCAGTTTGTAAAACTGACTCTTAGACCCAGTTTGACTAATTGATTGTTAGCGGATTAACTTATTATCACCCTTGGTTATGTATTTCATTTTCATACGTCAACTAACAATTAACAGATTAGTACTCGACTAAGATTCGTAAAACTTTTTTTTTTTTTTTTTGGATATTGGGTTTACCGGCGCTCTGTTATGATAGCGATCTAATGGCGTTGGTTGGATGATTAATGAGATGATGGGATGATGAGATGAAGGTTTCTTGGGTAATGGCAAGGATATTGAGAAGGAAGCGGTTGTGGCCTATATTGTGGGAACCATCCCAGCATTAGCCTAGACTACAGAGGGAAACCAGGAAAAACCCCTGTAAAGATGGTCGGCGGCAGGGATCGAACCGGGTCCGAAAACCCCTCGCCTCCCAGAACCACTATGCTGCATGTGCTGGTAACTGACATTAAGTCTGCTTGCTACCATGGTCACCAGATTTTGTAATGTCATACTATTTTTTATTCTGAAAAAAAAAGGTATAGACTATTTTTAATATCGTTTGTATTGTTTCCAGCTCTGGATTGAGAAGGCGTCGTCGCCAAACGTTCGGAGACTTGAACCGAGGGAACGGTTTGAGCTTCCCCACCGGACTGTCCGACGATTTCCTCGACGTTGGCTTACAAGACGTAGACGTTCGTCCATTCGTGGCTCTGCCGCCCGAATCTACGGAATGTGACTCGGAGGAAGACAACACGGCTTGTAACGCTCAATCTCCGTTCAGGACGATATCAGGATATTGTAACAACTTGAGGAATCCTAACATGGGTAAAACTCTGACGACATTCGCTCGGCTGCTTCAACCGGCTTACGAGAACGGTAAGTTGGCACTGAATCTTCCTAGACATATAAAAGAATCAACAAACATATCTGTATTCAAATCAAATCTTAAGAAATATCTATTAGGCAATGTTTTCTACACTATTCAAGAATCTCTAGAATCATAAAATTGGCCTACTTAAATAAGAAAATGAGAGAATAAGCGAAACGAGCGCGTTAACCACTGCGCTACATGTGCCAGTACTTAACTATAGAGTTGAATGAAATTAATTATAAATAGAACCATATATTTTAAATTTCAATTGAATTGATATTGTTCCATTATATTATATTGTTACTGTCCATATTCAAATATAGTATTATGCAAGATTAAATTAAAAATAAATAAATACGTATTTAATTATAATGAGCAAGACAACAGCCGAAACGAAAGAATCTCGCGTGCTCTATCAATAAGCTCTCCACTATAAGTAGACATATCTCTACTTATAAACCTCAGTAAGCTGATGTTCTTTCTTTGTCTCTTACCCAATTCATATAATAATAATAGTACATGCAGTTATAATAAAATTGATAACTTATTCTCTGTGGATAATATCTGTGATATAGGCGATATTGATATTGGTGAAAATATATATAGTTATTGTTAAAGTGACTATCTGAAGTATCGACCAATGAAATGTTCCGCTGCGCAGGAGTGTCTCGGCCTCGCTTGAACTCGGTGACCGGCTCCCCGCTCCCCTCGCCCCGTCTCGTGTCCACGATGGTCCACGCGGACATCAGTAACCTGCACAACCGCTACACGCTCATGCTCATGCAGTTCGCGCAGTTCCTCGACCACGACATAACGTTCACGCCCGTTTACAGAGGTAAGGCCACGCTGAACATACACGACAGTGAAATCATAATAACGATAAGCGGTAGGCCCATCTCTACTTATGAACCTTGCATAGCTGCTGTTCTTTCTTTCTTTTTTACCCAACTCATACAACAGTGATAAAAAGTACTGTAATAGTAATCAACTGATAATCTATTCTTTGTAGATAATGTCTGTGATATAAAAACAAGCTACAATATATATATAGATAGATAGATAGATAGATAGATAGATAGATAGATAGATAGATAGATAGATAGATAAGTAGACATGTCTTCATTTGTCATTGTGTAGTTCACAATTAAAAGGGTGAGGTTTGGTCTTCCACCTAACAGTGTCCTTGAACTTACACTTTTTTTTTATCAACATCAAAACTTGATACAAAATCATTGTTCCCCAATCAAGGCCATACACATGATGACAGGAACATTAAAAAATCAAATCAAATTGAATCAAAGGTAAACCGTAATAGTTGTATGAATTAAGGATAGTATAAACTATTATTAGTCCCGGTATTAAAAATTGATGGAGCGGACAAGTCAATAGTTAGCGGATCATCTTCTTATAACCCTTGGCTACATGTGTTAATTTTTTATCTATAACTAATAGTTAGCGGATTAGTAATTCACTAAGATTCGTCAAATAGGGCCTAAAACACTTTTGAAAGACAATAATAAATACTATTTCTGCTCAATTCAACTTGAATACCGGTAGATCAAATTTGCCTAGACCGTTTAGATCCCGATGACCAGGGACATTCACTGAATGGTCATGGTAAGACCTGCAATGAAAAACTAACTAGTCGCTTCTCTCTAAACTGAAAGAGTTGATCGGTGGATTTTAACAGTCAACGCTCCTGTCCGAGGGGTGAGCAACTAAGAGAAAGAGAACTTCAGAATAAAATAACAAACCTGCAATTTTCTTCTAGGTTTCTTCGCATCCATCCCCGACTGCCGATCGTGCGATTCCCCGAGGACTGTCCACCCGGAGTGCATGCCTATCCCCGTGCCCCAGGGAGACCACTACTACCCCACCGTCAACCAAACGACCGGGAATCGGGTGTGTCTACCCTTCATGAGGTCGCTACCAGGACAACAAACGCTAGGTAAGCTTACTTAGAACTTGTCTTGACAAATCAACAAACTCTAACGTAATAGTTGTATGAATTAAGGATAGTATAAACTATTATTAGTCCCGGTATTACAAATTGATGGAATGGACAAGTCAATAGTTAGCGGATTATCTTGATTATATTATATTTTGGATTATATTTTGAGTGCGCTTTGACAAGCATCATTTTTTGACAAGCCCAATAGTTTGAATTCTCAGTTGCCACCTTGGATCCTATTCTCCTTATCCAGTCAACACGACTTATTTGTTTATATTGGGCTCAACAACGCACCGTACTGATGACCAAGATCTATTGGCATCGGTGAATGATATATGATATGATATGGAAAGTTATTTTAGTAGTGTTTTTTGGATAGTGGAAGGAGTCGGTCGTGGCCTGATGTTAAGGAACGATCTCAGAATTGACTTAAACGTCGGAGGTAAACCCCGAAAAATCCCCCTCAGGATGAACGACCACGGCGGGAATTGAACCCCGATCTCCTGAACGATGGTTCAGTGTGCTAGACACTCGACCACATGTCTCAGTCTTATCCAACTATTTTATCTCGTGTTGATGTTATGTTAAGAGTGATAAAACATGTTCCGTTATTGAACAGGCGCTCGGGAGCAAATCAACCAGAACTCGGCATTCCTGGACACGTCTCAGGTGTACGGCGAGCACACATGCGGGGCTCGGGAGCTGCGCAGCTTCAACGGCAGGCTAAACACGACTCGGCATCCGATCAACGGCCAGCCTCTTTTGCCTCAGAGTCCGAGTCATCCCGAGTGCAAAGCACCTTCCGGCTATTGTTTCATTGCTGGTACGATTCATTTATTCGTTATTTTACTGCAAACCCTCTTTAATTCAAACTTCAATTACCCCAAAATTACTCTCTAATTCTCTATTCATATATTCAGTTTTTATTTTTGTCTGTGTGATTATTAGGGGTGTGAGAGTCCAGGTTATCAAACTCGAGTCCGATTCTTCATGGAATCATCAAGTCCGAGCCGAGTCTCGAGTCTTTTTTCAAACATACAATCAATCGTCAAAACGATTTCAGGCACTATCAGTACAAAACTTCAACTTCGAATAATCATACTGTGCCAGTTAGTAGTTAGTCATCAATGAAGGAAAGGAATAAATAGGAAGGAATAGATTAAAAATAATGAAGGACATATTCATTCATATATTTATCAATTTACTTCATGTTAAATTTACTTGAAGTTGTTGTTGTGGTAACTAAATGTTGAAATTAGCCCCTTTTTAAATATGGTAAATAAATATGAGAGTATTTCAAATTTCGAGAATCTAGAATTCGAATGGACTCTGAATCGGCGGCAGAATTAAAAAATCTCGAATGGCCTCGGGAATCAATTCTAAAATTCCTACTACTAGTCCGAGTCCGATTCTAGCGGGGACTCGGACTCGAAATCAGATAGTTTTGCACACCCCTAGTGATTATCATAAATTGTTGGAAAGAATAAACATTTATCTAAATTGAATTGTTTCAGGTGACGGTCGCGCGAGTGAGCAAGTCGCTCTGACTGTGATCCACACGATCTACATGCGCGAGCACAACCGCCTGGCCGACGGTCTGAGGGCGTTGAACCCGCACTGGAACGACGACCGGTTGTACCAACACGCCCGCCGGATCCTGTCAGCCGTTCAGCAGCACATCGCATATAACGAGTTCCTGCCCAGGATCCTCGGCTGGAACGCAATCAACCTCTACGACCTCAAGCTTAGGCCACAGGGATACTACAAAGGTAGCGACATTTAGCGTAGAATTGGACAGTGTCACTGAAATGTTGATAGAGCTTAAGTGAACATCACTGGAGGAAAAAAGAAAAATTACAAGGTCGTGTAATATGAACAGGGCAGTTAAAGGAAACGATGGCTGGAAGGAATTGAACAGTATATTTATTAAAGCAAGTTATATTGGAAGAGGAGACCATATATTCAAGGTGGAGTGTTCAAAAGGACGAATAAATGTTGGACATTACTCTTTCATCAACCGTACAATTAGAGAGTGAAACAAACTGAAGAAAACAGTATTTGAAGGGGAGAGAGTGTCAAATAAAATGTTTAGAAAGAGAATCCAGGAACAAGAGAGTTAATGAAATAGTGCTGTTTATTGTTTTATGTTAAGTCAACATGTTATATTTATAATATCTTGAGTGTTTTCGTTTTCGTAGACTTATTTCTTATATGAATGTACGTAGTTAGTTTGGGCCATCACCACCGCATCATACTGTATGCATTTGTGATTAATATTGAATAAATAATAATAATAATAATTTCTTTCATCCGCAGCGAGGATATATTCAAATCATGGTTTATTTTATTAGTTCAACGACACACTGTACTGATGAGTAAGATCTATTGGTGTGAATGATATACAAGATGATGGGATGATGAGATAAAAAGTGTTTTTATCAGGTTGGGAAGGAACAGTCGTGGCCTGTAATTAAGGAATTATCCCAGTATTGACCTGAATGACAGAGGGAAACCAAGAAAAACCCCTGTCAGGATACTCGATCATGCGTCTCATTCAAACCATGGTAGATTGTTTGTTGAATAAGTAACTGTTATCACATTTTTTTGGGGATGGTTAAATAGCCCTTGTGGTGCTCCGTCCAAACTATCCTGCCTTTCATCCATAAAGTTAATTGAGGAACACTGTTTTTTTTTATCAAATAAAAAAAAAATCAGTTCAATTTTTTTTTCCCAAGCCCATGTAGTTTTAACGTGTTTCTCTTTCTCAGGATATAACCCGAAGTGCAACCCGGCGATCGTCAACGAGTTTGCCGCGGCTGCTTTCCGTATCGGCCACAGCCTCCTACGACCACACATTCCTCGGATGAGCAACAATTACCAGACGATTGATCCTCCGCTGCTTCTTCGAGACGGCTTCTTCAACCCCGACGCCGTCTATCGGGTGAGTAAACACTTGTTATCAATCATTATTTTAGTGTCTGCAGTTAGTAGCCATGTCCGAGGCAGGCCAACAGGAAGTAGTTTTGGTTTCCCCAGTTTTATCTCCAACCCTCGACCTGTGTGGTTGTGCGGGGTTGTCTTTATTTAGGCGCCCCAGTCGGCCTACTGTTCATAAAGTATTGCTTGAATTATAGTTAGTATCCGAATTTCATACTACCGAATCATCATCGAATAATGGACACAATATACAGATTAGTATCCGAAATTATACTAACAGGTACTGTAAACTAATCACGAGAGTATTCAGTATAGCTTATACCGTATTTAGTATCCTGACTTATTAATAAAGTTTATATACATTTATTATGAGCAGTGTGTTATTTATTTATCAGTGTATTGATTACACACTTTAGTGCTTACTTTGATTTCTTTAGAGAATGATAATCAGCCCATCAGCTCTTGATTATTCCGTGTGAAGTGAAATTAACCGAGTGTTGTTTCTGTTGACAGGAGGACATGATCGATCAGATCACGCGCGGCTTGGTGTCGACGCCGATGGAGAACCTGGACCAGTTCATCACGGGAGAGATCACGAACCACTTGTTCGAAGACAGGCGCGTCCCTCACTCGGGTGTGGACCTCATCGCACTCAACATCCAGAGAAGTACGTACCACGCTCAGGACCGTAGCAAGATATTAAAATACCTTTTTGCAGTTCCTTTTTGAGCCTATCTCTTTACATTTCGTTCTCATATAATTATACCAAACCGGCACATGCAGTGCAGTGGTTAACGCGCTCGCTTCATGTGATCCGGGAGGCGAGGGGAATTTCGAACTCAGTTCGATCCCTGCCGCCGACCATCTTTACAGGGATTTTTCATGATTTTCCTCTGTAGTCTAGGCTAATGCCGGATGGTTGCAACAATAAGTCGGCCATGACCGCTTCCTTCCCACTATCCTTCCCATTACCCAAGAACCTTCAGCTCATCATCCCATCATCTCATTAATCATCCATCCGACGCCATTAGATCTGTGCTATCACAACAATGCGTCATTAAAACCCAATTTATATACAGTATATAATTATACCAAAATATTACCTCATTATAGGTATCTTGTAGTTCATTCTAATATGTTATATAGCTATTATTTCTATCATTATCATTACTATTATTATAAGAGGATAGTAGTTGTGAAGAAGAGGATGAAGACGTGCGTCGTTATTTCAGGTCGAGACCACGCACTGCGTCCATACAACGACTACCGAGCGCTGTGCAACTTGAAGCGAGCGACGACCTTCGATGACCTTGCGCGTGAGATCCCGCCCGAGGTGATCGCTCGGCTGAAGCGGATCTACGCGACGGTGGACGATATCGATCTGTTTCCGGGCGGTATGAGCGAGCGGCCGCTTCAGGGTGGTCTCGTTGGCCCGACCTTCGCTTGCATCATCGGCATACAGTTCAGGCAGCTGAGGAAGTGTGACAGATTCTGGTGAGCGATTTGCTAGGTTTACACGCACTCATATCATTATTATTTATGCTGTTGAATGATTCATGCATTATTTATGCAACCTGTGCAGTGCCTACAAAATGAAAAAAGAAAACACACACGGACAAAGCTTCGTAATAGTAGGATGGAAATCTTCGCTAACGCTCATCTAAAAATTTAAGAAACAAGTAAACGCGTTAATGAGACGAGGCGCTCGTGTTTCAGGTACGAGACCAACGACCCGGCGCTGCGCTTCACCGAGGCTCAGCTGTCCGAGGTCCGCAAGATGACGCTGTCAAAGATCCTCTGCCAGAACATGGACGTCCACTCTGACATGCAGCGCTCCGCGTTCGACCAGCCTAGCAACTTCCTGTGAGTCACACACTTGACCCCCCTCCCCCTCCCCGCACTCACGGTCACTCTCATCTCGTACCATTCTCAGGCAACTTCCTGTGAGTCACGCAACTCATTTCATCACATTCTCAAGCAGGCCCGGTCCTAGAGATTTTTTTTGAGAAGTGTGTTCGAATATAAAATTAACTGGAGAAACTGAATGTCAAGTTGAGAAGAATTGTTGTCTCTTTTCTCGAATACAAAAATAAGAGGTACAGTATTCGGACAACTTCCTGCCTTGGACTAAAGAGTTCGAAAGAATGTGTGATTCTCGTTGATAATTCCGTAGTTCTTGATCTAGAGTTCGCAGCTCCTGGTTTTAGTATTTTGCTACAAAATATTATATTCACCTAAATATAGGCTACCAAAACTAAAACTTGACGCTATATTCCTACAACTCTATGAGCATTTGACCAAAGTAACTTGGAACATTTACAATAAAATTTAATGCAATCTTAGCACCCAGCGCTAGAAAGAATCTATACGGATACCATAATCTTTCTAGCTTGAATCATAAAATACAGTAAAAAAATAGAGAAGTCTACCAGAAGGATAATATGGTCCCAAAAGGGTGAGATCAAGTATGTTTCAGACTTTTTAATTGAAATATTAGAATAAAAATTGATTTATGATCATTTCAATAATTGAAATGGAGCAGTAAGATCACCCTTGTGGTGCCTCATCCAAATGAGCCTTATTGAGTAACACTGATTTTGTATCAGGTTTCAATGTTATTAAAAAAAGACTTATCGAGGCAGAAGTGTGTTTATAAATATTATGTGTGGTCACTCTAGCGATACAGAGATTAAATGTTGAACTATACGTACCACTGACTGGAACAAAGCAAATTTATAGCATGGGGTATGATATTCTTCCCAAACTTTTCATTCTATGGTATGATATAAATATGAAGTAAATGACTTTATTTTAGGGTTGCCAATCGATATAGAATAATTCGATTGATTTTCGATATCATCATTTCGATTCAATATCAAATGGAATTCATAATATTACGATATTTTCGATCGATTTTCGATATAGCACATTTCGGTATCGTTTACGTTTTCTTGATCGATTGGCAACCCTACTTTATTTGTCATTGCATGGTTCACAATTGAAAGGACGAGGTTGGGTCTTTCAACCGCTCCTCTAGTGCTTTGCTATGACAGCATTGATTGTCTGTGTGTCTTGTTTCCGTAGCAACCCCCGCGTTCCTTGCCACTCGATGGCAGACATCAACCTGTCCGCGTGGCGAGAGTCTCCGCAGGGCTGCACGATCAACGGGCGAGCAGTCGCGGTCGGCGAGTCGGGTTTCCCCTCACCATGCACCAGCTGCATCTGCACGTCGGAAGGGGTGAGTCGCCTAAAAACTTCCTCCCTAGGGGTTCATTCCAGTACCATTTGAAACAGACAGTTTTGAACAATAGGTTTCTGTCAAACTACGTTTGTCATTGTTGAAAGAGACAGACAACAATGTCCACCAGTTGGAATTGACCAATCAGAATATTTGGTAGTTCACCATTAACCATTTTACTTTGTTGCTATGGTAACAACTGTTAGTCATTTTGTTATCTGATAGGAGCCTATAAAACCCACAGCCTTCTTCATTGGATAAGACAGTCAGAAAAGAATGATCTGAATAAAGAAGGCTGTGATAAAACCAAAGAAAAACAGCAGAGATATGAACGTGATATTTATGTCTGTTTGTTATGTTGATAGACGACCATTTTCTTTCAATATTGCAGAAATACATGGAAATTTTCAGCTTTATTTTTTTTTAATTATAAATTATTATTTTATATGAGCCTCTTCGTTGGTTGAATCCAGTCTAGTAATGTGTACGGTGAACACGAGAGTAATAACGAGACCTACTCGTGTTCCAGACTCAATGCGCCTCGTTACGCGTGACCGACTGCGCTCAGCTCCTGCGCGAGTTCAGCCGAGACGCAATCCTGAGCGACGACGTTTGCTCGGCACAGTGCGGCTTCCAGTTCAACTCGGACTCTCCTTCGGGTCCGAGCGACTTGTTGCTGAAGGCCGCCATCCCGTCAGTGACCTTGAACCGGGCTCGGAGCTTGCTGCCGCAGGACCTGTTGCCGCCGCCGTCAAGACTGCGACCGTCGCAAGGACTCGACAGGTTCCGACCGCCGCCACTGCAGAGGTTCGTCGGGTAAACTCGGGACGAGCGGCGACGAAAGAAGTTTTTTGGGGGGGTCGTGATTTTGATATAGTTTTTAAAGTGAAAAAGATTCAAACTATTGAATATTATCAATTTATATTGATTATTACAATGAAGGATATCACAACCCTGAAACTAGATTTTAAAGAATAATGATGATAATTGTTCCTCTGGTTTTAGAGGAAACTAGAAATCATCATCTCAATTTCAGAAATCATAATTATTAATCAATTTGTTTGTTCTCTAGTCCCCAGCCTTTTTTCTGACGTAGAAATTCTGACGTAGAAGACGTGACGTAGGAATTACTCGATCTGTTTATGCTTCTATAAAAAATCGGTAATGCTTACGTCATGACTCATGGATCATGGTGTCTGGAGGACTACAGAATTATTTATAATTTCTGAAACTGGGATGATGATTTCTAGGTTTTTCTAAAATTGTGGAAATAAATATTGTCAGTATTCATCAAATGCTAGTTTCATGGTAGTGATTTCCTTCAAGTTTTATTTCATTGCCTTTCTTAACTAGAATTTCAATTTCATCATTCTTAAGCGGCACCATAAAACTGACAAACTTCTTTTACCAGCTCGTGTAGCTCAATAATATGATGTTTATTGTCAATTTTTATCGTATGTGCAGTGAAATACCGAAGAAAGGTGAATTATTATCAAGCTATTCGACATACTAAATGCTTTGGAGACCAATATGGATATCGATTTGTAAAGTAGGAGCTACCTGGTATTTCACAAAGTTTATTTTTGAATTTTCAGTTCTACACTATCAGTCATTATCAGTGTAAATTTCATCAACATCATTTCTGTGCTTCAGTTTAAGCAATCCCACAAATAACTTTATATTGTAGGTCAAGACGAAAAATTCAATTTGTTCATTTGAATTTAGCGCTATCCTACATAATTAATTATAAAGAATGTATAAAAACTTTTATAAGCTCAAGGTATAATGGGCTACTAATATGATAGGCCTAATGTAATGATTATATATTTGTTTTAACGAAAGAACGAGATTGTCTACCAATCATTTGATTGTAAAAATTTCAGTAATTAACTACAAGGAATTGCATTTCTTATTGTGATGTGAACCTCGCCCTTAAAAAATAATTAATACTCTTAAAATAGCACGTCTATAAATATATGATATTTGTATGTTGGTAGACAGCATTCTTCTTCGGTAGATAGAAGTAGGGTGTAGTATTTTTTATTTTGTACTTTGATGCGTCTGAATTATAAAGTATTTTTTAGATTTAGGCAATACAAAATAAGCATGTGGGTGCAATGTTATTAAATTTAGCTAAAAAAAAAAAAATGCATCGATTCTCAAATCCGAAGAATATTGAAATTTGTGCCATGATCTTTTTCTTCACATTGTACATAGAGACGTAATGTAGGCCAAGCTGTATTGTCTGCGTTATGACGTAAGTGAGAGACGTTACTGATAGGTCAGATGAGTTTATCGTCGGAGGTTTCATAGCTGTGTACAATGACGATAGATATACCTCAAGACAATATGTCATTCTATGTTGTAATGAAAACTGATTCCCGCTCCCTTCTAACCCCTCACCCTGTAGTGACGCCTTCGACCGATACAATCGCTGATAACTGTGCTGTTATTGGTCGTTATTCTAACAAACTAAGTGCTCGTATGGCAGAAAGTACGTTGGATTTGTGCTGATAATGTTTATTAAAGGAATGTTGTGCTACAGTGTTAACACTCCACCCCTCCAGGGGCACCACTACTAGCAAACATACGAGCGGAGTGGATGTATGCAAGGTGAACTCAGTTTCGTTCTGCCATAAGTGTGACGTGTCTTGGGAGTAATCTATAGTCGATGTCATACATTGTAAAGCAAGACTACGTGTAAACACTGTTTCATGTTCAGTGGTAGGTTAAAATGTCCTACGGTATATTATCTACAAAAAAATCTTCAAAAAATGTCATTTTACTGGCTTTTCACGTCGGTCTAAGTCGTAAGACGCAACGCTCAAGACTTGGAGATGGAAAACGATGAACAATTTGAGGTTCAAGTTGTTAGCAACTTTCTCAGTCGGAGTCGTCAATATTGCGTTCCGTCTTATGACTAGAGCAATCGTGAATCCACGTTTCTAGTAATTGAATATTGTGTAATAGTGTTTCCTATGTCTTTGACATAATAACAAGATAGAAAGTAAAATGATATTAAATATCGAGGAAGTCCTCTCGCTTGAGCAGTTACATTATTATTATTAATATTGGGAAAATTGTAAATATAATAAACTACGAGCAAATCGTAGAAAGTAACAAGAAAGTTGGTCGGTTGATCCCAAATTGTGTGGCTTGAATGGCCGATTTGTAAACAAATTAAGTGTTTTATTGTGACTGATTATTGTTATAGATAATAGGAATAACTATTAAGATTTAATGAGTAGTTTATTTATTACATTATGCTGAATGATACCTTATCTGTGCATTAAACATATTTACTGAAATGTAAAGAGACGGTTCTTATTTTGACTAGGCCTATCCCATATTGTTTCCATTATCATTATGCCTGGATTCATTCCAAACAATAACAAATAATAATACAAAAATATTAATAAGAAAAAATAAATACACAAAATGATCAATTTTGTAATGACTTTATGAACGGAGAAAAAGGGAGTAGGTAAAAAGGTTCCAAGAATAAGAAGATTCAAGATTATTTCTCCTGCAATGTGAATGTTTGAATTGTTTTCTAGCCCTGAAATTACTACCCCAAGATTTATCATTTGTTATTTGAGTTATCTTATTTCTAATTATTCTTTGGGGATCCTATTTTTCATCCTTAGCCTTAATTGGGCAACAATAATTATGTTTCAAGTGCCGATATTATTAAGAGAAATAAAATCATTCTCCTTTCAAGATATTTTAGTGGAAAAGTTTCTTTTTAGCGGATGTGTTCTTTAAGGTCAGGAAGAGACTATTCATGCAGGAGATTTTGTCATAGGTCATGTGAGAGGCACAGGTGGGTTCTATGGATGGTCAAAATCAGGACAGCAAAGGATGCAAGAATGATACATTGAGGTTTCACTGTATATAATAGAGAGGGACACGTAAATACAGTGCAACGCATCGTTCGCGGATCCATAGTTTTCCTGCTTGTCCCTAACTGAAATAACACGGCCGAAACAGGGACAGTTTAGTTTCAAGGGACGAAACACGGCCGAACTGATGTTTTGATTGAATAATTTGGCTAAATGGTGGAGCAAAAACATATAAATGTAAAATGTTCAAATTCATATATATATATATATATATATATATATATATATATGAATTTGAATATATATATATAATTTATTATTAACGTTTTCAATTATATTTTTTTACAATAGTGTAATGTCACATTTGAAAAAAATGAAAAAAAATAGAAATGAAAAATGGAAATATCATGTTATTTTGCCACCTTAATTTTTTCTTTCATGATTTTTTTATAGCAAATGCTATCTTTACATGTCTCTACTTGTCTCTACTTGACAATTGACTCTTTGTTAGGGTATCATATTACTTTACAGGATCAGTCCACCTGATTAGTAACACAGTCCTCCCACCTCCCCCCTCACCTAATATACTGATGTTTGTGGTTGAACTCAAGTCATCTGAGATATACCAGATTGTCAAGTTGAGGGGGGGGGGGGGGGGGGGAAGAGGAACCAAATTGGATGTATTTTGATAGTGGGAAGAAGCTGTCAGTTGTGGCCCGTTGTTGAGGAGCCATCCCAGTATTAACCGGAATGATAGAGGAAAACAACGAAAAACCTATGTAAGGATAATCGACCATGGCGGGAATCAAATCCCGGTCTCCTGAATGACGGTTCAGAGACTGAATAGTTAATATTTTCCACTAATTGATTCTTCGTCCAATTTATTATTATTATTAAATTGAAACCCTTACAATTGCACATAAATACGCTGAAATTAATAGGCAAATTAATACAGCAGTCGGCGGCGTGAATGATTATAAATCATAGTCAAGTGCATCTGGGTTCATGAGGTCTGTGAAGGGTTTGGGTTGTGATGAATGATTATTGTTGAGACATGGACAGAGACAGACATTATATCATAGAAACAAATTGTCGACAGGCTGGTTTGTTTGGCTTGCTGCTTGTTCTTTCCAGTCGGTGATATTGCCAATCTGACACACGACTGACGGCCCGCTGTTTATTTACTCGATATCGAAGTAATCGAAAATTGATCGAAATATTCGATATCGATTGGCAACCCTTATACACATACCCTTATACGTCTTAAGTACCCGGTACTGATTTAAAACTGTCACATACAGTAGGTGATGGGCAAGATATCTTGGAAAAATAATTTGAAATACAAAATACGGTACTCCATTAATTAATAGATATTTGCAGTTGACAAAATATGTTGAACCCATATACAGTATTTGACAAACAGAATAAAAATGTATCGAAAAAAAGCATTTCAAATAGATGTATTTTTCATGTCTTCTATATCTGCTTGCATGTACGTAGATAACTTCAAGCACGGAGGTAAAACTTGAAGATACATCGTTATTAATGTTCATCAATCAAAATGTTTATTAACATTACAAACAGTCTACAGCATTAAATTAACAACAATTAGTACACAATATGAACAAGATGAATAAATAAAATACACAAAATTTGCTAAAATAGGTATACCGGTACCTAGCTTTATATAAATGCAACAAACTTTGAACAGACAGCCAAAGTTGGACGTAAGAAGTTCAGAAATAAAAAGTAACAGAAAATCAATGATTAGACTATAAATGAATATTTTGAGCACAAAGGTAGGCCTACTTGTAGACTGGTCTGGTCTCAGAATGAGTATTATCTACAACATAATACCAAACAAATAAAGTTTGTATAAATAAACAACATTTTTTCATGGTATCTTGCGGTGTTTACACGGCTCTCGTGCAAGTAGTGTACATATCGTAATGTAGCACTTGCGTTTTGAGAGTCAGACTAGAACCAGAATCACTTTATAAGACGAACGAGAATTCTTATCAAGTCCCTCTGCTCCACCGATAGATGGCACCACAGCTCAGTCTCGAGCCAAGCCAACGACTCTAAATCCCTCGATTGCGTTGCCATGACAAGAGACTGCATCAGAATGAATTGATCTTCGCTCAGTAAACTTTCTTGCGACTCGACCGGATCTTTTTCCATCTGGCCCCACGCATATTTCTCCAACACTTTCGCCAAGTCGGAATTCAATTTCTGACCGGCAGGCTGAAGAATTAATAACAACAAAACTCGAGAAACTTCACAACGACGGAGAATATCGGAGTACACACCTCTCACACTATTTCCCGATTCAGCCAGAGGAACCATTTCGTTGAACACGTTTAACGCGCCGTCAAAATCTCCGAGTTGTACTTTACACGAGGCTAAGAGTCCCAAGGTATTAAGTTTATCGAGACCTGTCTGGAGACTAGACGCATGCTTATATTGCGTTGCGGCTTCAGAGAGGTGGTCCAAGTTTTGCAACGAGTTGGCCAATTCTAAACTCAGACCAGCGGAAAGTGGAGACGGACTGGACGATGAAGTAGGTTGATCCGAGTTATGATGATGTTGCCATCTGTTGGCTGCATGAGTGAAACAGCTCACAGCACCCTATGCACAGTAAAAGTAGATGAATCAATAAAGCACAATTTGATGACCAGACCAATACGCTTCAGAGTACGGTATAATTACTGACTGATCTGACCATAGTTGAAGTTACGAGATGCATGCCCATATCAACTTTCGACTACATACTTGTGTACATAATGCCCATGAACAGCCCATGCCATAAGTAGCCTAGATACATTTCAAGTAAATGGCAATGCTATGATAGTAGGCCTACTTATTAAGAACAAATCAGACCTAGGCATATAGGAATCTGGGAATTTGAGGCATTCATTTTCAAAAAATTCACCTTGGAGCCTTTTGTATTCATGTTTACACTGGATGAATTAAGAACTTCTTATCTTACACTTAAGGACCCTTACCTGTAAATGTTCACCACCCGGACATCCAAGATCTTTGCTACGTGTTTCGGCACCTAGAAATTGACGACCTGCTCGCAAAAGTGCCCAAGCCTCTCCTGGTGTGTTACCAAGCGATCCCTCACATCTCGCAGCAGCTGACCAACAGAGGCCTGCATAATGAGGTACTTCCGCGTTTTCACACTGAACTGCTAACGCACCTGCAAATTATCCCAGTAAATTAGTGGATGTTGATTTTTTTTTTAATAACATCGAAACTTGATACAAAATCATTGTTCCCCAATTAAAGCTATGGATGAAAGATGAGATCGTTAGAACGGGGCACCACAAGGGCGATCTCACCACCCCAAAGAATAATGGCCGACCCTATTCCCAAGAACGTTTGTGCGGGTTGCCTCCAACAACCTAAACTACTATTGCCAAGAACCGTTCGTGCCGGCAAGACGCACATACACTATTCCCACAACCGATCGTGCCAGCAAGACCCCCCCATTCCCACAACCGGTTGTGTGGGTCTTGTGAATAGCCAACCAACACGGCCATGTCTATTCGCAAGAACAGGCACACCAAGCGTTCTCACATAGTTCATTAGATTCACCACAGAGTCCTGGCAGCGGAAAAAGGCAGTCGAGGAATTAAACTGGACAACCATCTGTTGTGGCCATCATCTTTACCATCATATTATAGTGCCATTACGCCTACGCGTAACCTGCTCCGTATCTATGCTATATATTTTATATAATTCTGTTCTATATGCTTCCCTAGGTGCTTATCACTTGCTTATTTCTACTAAACGTCAGCTGCCAGAGGGGTCGTTAACTTGTTACGGGAACAATAGGCCTAACCTTTCATTACCAGGGTAATTCCTAATACTATTCCTAGACCTACTCTACTACAACCATTGAGATTGTATACAACCCTTCATATTAAGTATAATTGTAATTGCCAACGAAGTGTACTGTACCCACATTTATTTGTATCAATGTTTACCAACAAAAGTGGCACCAGCCTCTAGTCGACTATCGCAATGCGACAGAAACTGAAGTCAGGTCAGACAAGGGCTCGAGTCCCGCACTAGGCATGAGTTTTTGTAAACGTCCTTTCACCTAAAATTACTTCATCGTTTTATCATTGCCCGCTCATTCGTAGACCCCGCATAACCTAGCTGTTGGTGGGTCGTTTTTTAGGCCTAGGCCTACTTCCTACTTCCTATTTCCCGCCTGAGCTCGCTTTGCAAAATAGTGAGTCCAGAGCACCCTCACGACGATCAAATGAACTAGGTGATGCAGCGGTGTGCGCTTCCTGAGTTCGTTCCTGGGAATAGCCAGCCCTAGTGATTCTGCTATTCCCCAGAACCGCTTCGTGTCGAGTTGTGTGAATAGAATTGCCCGCACGGGCCGGCTATGCACACAACCCGGGTTGTGGGTCAGGGCGTGGGAATAGACACTTCGAAGAATAATTAAAATATGATAACTCATTTAACAAACAAATCAAATCTTAAATGGGGGTAGTAATTTCAGGGTTAGAAAAATATCAACTATATTTGGATTCTTGATATTTTATATAATATTATCATACTAACCAAACTAAATCTTAAATGGGGGTAGTAATTTCAGGGTTAGAAAAATATTGACTATATTTGGATTCTTGATATTTGATATAATATTATCATACTAACCAAACTTTCAGGGTTAGAAAAATATTGACTATATTTGGATTCTTGATATTTGATATAATATTATCATACTAACCAAACTGATCGCTAGCTTCTGTAACGTTTGGTTTTCTAAGAAAACGTCTGAAAAAGAAGAAATTGAAATATATAAATCTGACAGCTGCCAAACCTAACCTAAAAATGTCAAATTGAACAACTGTTGAAATAGTAAAAAAAAATCATTATAACATTTCCACAGATTCAGATAGTCACTCAGTAAACCATTATCATAAAAAAATACTTGCTTCTTTAATTTATTGGATATTGCTCTATATTGGCCTAAAAAGTCTCCTGAAACATTCCCTTCCCCCATTTCACCAATTATTTGCAACCGTCGACCGTCGACAACGAATGGGCGGAATGGCAAGCTTTCATTGTGACCAATGTTTTTCCTCTACATGATGTGGAACCATTAACGGTATTTTATCATAGTATGTGATTTTATGTTGATTTTTATTTTCGAAAAACAGAGTGACCAGCTTAGGAATTTCTTGATAATCTATGAATAACAAGTGAATTTTCATCCACAATCCACTCATGAAATTAAATCAAAGACTAGAATTGGTAAAGGAAGTCAAGGGACTGGCAAGTTTGTTATGTTGGTATACCACTACACGGTATACTGATGACGCGCTATTAGTCCACTGTAACGAAATTCTCCTCGTCCACGTGTTTTCCCCTGCAGTAGTGATTATTTGGATTTAACTGTGTAATAAATAGCTAATAATGAAAATCCTAAAGACAGAAGAAGTTAAGGTGAAACATCCGGAAAAAGCGGGCCTGAAATTCGAAAATTCACTATCTCCTGAGACGGTAAATATCAACCTCATATCCCTAACCGTGTTTCAAAGTCAGACCATAGGGCCTAGGCCAAACGATGAGCATTGTTTTTGTAAACCGTGAGCATGCTGGCTTAGATATTTTGAAATTGTAGGGCTAGGCCTAGGCCTAGTACATATTCTACAGGCTAGGCATATGACTAGACCTAGCCAAAACTCAACATTATTGCATTTCCATAAGTGAATAGGCCTAGGCCTAGCTACGTCTAGCAATATATTGGGGGTTATGATTTTTCAATGACCAGGCCATTCAATTTGAAGATCAATGACTAGGCCTAGGCCATTGAATTTGTACAAAGCCATTGGATTTGAGGCCTATGCCCTAGTCTATGTTTATCACAGAACTGGAAAAGGGCAGAATTGGCATTAAGTATAGGATAGGCCTATACTTAGTGGCATTGGGTAAACCTTAATTCATTCAGCCTAAACCGCTTCGGTAGAATTACCGAGACACTGAGCACACCTACTTTTTTCCCATCTCCCCCACTAATCATTGAACCGACATATCACCCCCTCCAGAACCTCCTCCCCAACAATGGCATCAACCTCCCCCACTAACTTAACTGACATATCACCCCCTCCCCCTCTTCAACAACGGCATCAACCACCCCCACTAACCTAACCGACATATCACCCCCTCCAGCACAACCCCCTCCCAATCAACATTGATGAACAGCTGTCAAGATACAGATGTTGATGCAAAAACAATCAGATTCAAGTGAATTTAAAAACTATAAAAAACCAACTACTCTTAACGCTCGTCCTGCGACTTTTTCTGATTGATATAAAAAGATCTTTCAGAAAACACCAAATACTCAAAAAAAAAGGTACACCAATTGGCCAAGATCAGTGTCACAGTAAAATAACCAGAACTTTATTTTTTTTCAACTACCGGTACAATAGTTTGTTCAAATAATTCCAGATGCTACATTTATGACTATTTCTCCAGATTTTTTTGTCTCATCACAGGAAAAGGATAGGCGTTAGAGAAACTGTAGGCTATAAAAAATGAAGTGTGATGAAAAATCAGATGAGAAATTCATAATATATCTACCGGTAGTCATTTTTGTTTCCCAGTCCTAGGTGGAGTAGGCATAGGCATTGCTGCAGGAGCTTGGATATAGTCTTCGTCATCACTAGTAAACACAATCATTGTTATCAATACCAAAATCGAGATAAGAACCGGTTTCATCTTCCTAGATTCATGTGTTGGGATAAGTTACTCATTATCGGTCGAACAAAGCATTATTATTTTGCCGAATCGGTCGATCAACATCTGCCATTTTCATTAATGTCAGAATTCTCTTGAGTCGTTGACAGAATGTTGTCTGAATAAATGCTAGTATTGTGACGTGAATCGATAAGTCGACGTTTTGAAGGAATAGGCCTACCGTACATGTTAGGTCAATAGATCGCGCAGAAGCACAAAAACATTAGGTCGATAATTACCAGTACAGTTTACCACCCAATAGAAATGAACAGTATAGCCGTAGCGCGAAAAAAAATGTGGAAACGTGTGTAGCAGTTTTAACAAGGTTAATAACATTCAATTCTTGGAGCCGTATTCTTATTTTATCTTGGAAAAATATTGGGTGAGTATTGTAATACGGAACTCTTGATTACATTATGTAGGCCTAGGCCAAATGTGCCACATTTCACCACATTTTTGGAGTTTGCTTTGTACAATCTTGAATTAACCTATTAGGCCCACTTTTTGCAAAGGTATATGATAATTCTATCAGTAGATAATTCTTTCAGTACCGGTACTTCATTGAACGACAGTCTAGCTGTCACTGATTGCGTAATTGTTTACGACTTTGTTCACGACTTTGTAAAAAGACGATGTTTCTCTCTTGCAGCTTTCAGAAGGGGTCTCCGTCTTGATGAAACTCATTCAGAAACGAATGGTGTCTGAAAAAAAAAGGAAACTGTTCAACGATGATGCTAAGCCGATCATTCTTCAGCTTGAGACGATTAAAATTCCCGTCCTATCTTCTAGGAATATGCAGTTGAGATTGTAAGTATATTGCAGTTTTATGGGCCAAATTCACTTTACCTGTAGAACCTCGGCTTTTTCGGTAGACCTAATAGGGCCAAATTGGTTACAATTTTGGGAAATTGCTTAGGGTTAGGCTATTGTCCTCTTGAATGTTTCCTTTCTATTCTGCGTACTGGGTGTCGAGATGTAGATCCAATTTCAAGTTGCTCACACAAAATCGAGAAATTTATCTTCACTATTTTTGTCCATTTTCAAAAACCAGTGTAATTGAATGAAAAGTCCACATCTCCAAGATAATATTTTATTTGTTGTTTATGTGAATTCAATCAGTTTTGTAATCAATGAATTTGACGTCGATGAATTTCATCACATTCTTTTTATTCATTGACATATTATATTAAAACTGGTTGAATTCACTGGAATAGAATGTCATATTAATTAAAGAGCATAAAATTATCTTGGAGGTGTGAACTGTTCATTCAATTACCCTGGTTTTTGAACATGGAAAAAAGTTGATGAAATTGAATTTTTCTGTTTTTATAAGCACTAGGTGCATGAACCCCCTTAACTTGGTTTCAGCCTGTCATTTTAAGTACGGTATATGACTAGGAAAACGCAAAATGTGCGTTGTGAGATGAGCGTAGAAGTGTGGAAATCTGGGATTGAAAAATATTTAGTCAGCTCGATCTACATCTACAGACCGGCACATGTAGCGGAGTGGTTAACGCGCTCGCTTCATGTGATCCGGGAGGCGAGGGGAATTTCGAACCCAGTTCGATCCCCATCTTTACAGAGGTTTTTCATGGTTTCCCTCTGTAGTTTAGGCTAATGCCAGGATGGTTCCTACAATAAGTCGGCCATGACCGCCTCCTTCCCACTATCCTTCTCATTACCCAAGAACCTTCATCTCATCATCCCATCATCTCATTCCTCATCCATCCGACGCCATTAGATCTCAGTTATCATAACAGTGCGTCGTTAAACCCAATATATATATATATATATATATATATATATATCTACATCTACAGACCTTGCATTACTTCAAACGTTCCAAAAGCTCACTTGCAACTTGTTGATATTTATAATGCAACCTGTCGCATAGGCCTATACACTTTGCAATACCCGTTGATCCTGATATTCTATTAAATGTACACTTTTATTGCGTTTTCTACGTTATATCTCATCCAATTGTACAGATTATTGAAAATGAGTATGATGCAGTAGTTGTTTCCATATTCTGTATGAATTTTCGTTGTTCAAGTATTTTTCCCCCCCTGAGTTATTCTTATGAGGATTTTCCAAACTTTCCAATTTGTTTCCGGGAAAAACATTCAATCGATTTTTATGAAAAACAATCCGAAACTATTCTGGAGTAGCGTCCAATATATTCCAAAAAAGTTAAGAGTCGACTGGTCTCTTTTCCTGACCTGTGTGCCGCATACAAAATTACAAACCAAAAAAACATGAAAACGAAGCCCACATTTTTTTCGGTATGTGAAATGGAAGTCTTTGCTGCGCTCATCTAAATTGGGTCAAATGATATATTCTAATGATGGGCAATATGAGAGATGGATGATAAGTGATGATACATTGTAGGAGAAGCTAGTGGTAAGATAAATAATGAGGTTGGTACAGGTTGGAGGAAAAACGTGAGACCGAGCACAAAAACACACACAAAATGGCCTGGACATGAGTGTGGGAGGTAGGTTTCACAAGAGTCAACAAACTCAGTTTCCTACTACCTTTTCCACGGACTCTGAAGGAAATAACTACCGAGAATGGCACGTAACCAATTTGTCAATTGAAAAAGAAAATCTTCAGACCTACTGATGGTCTGTTAAGCTGGCCTTCCATGAGCACGGTATTTGCTTAGTGTTTTTTAGCTTGGATACCGTGCGCCGCTCTCGTCAAAGATTGGTCGTTTTTCAACATGGCGGCTAAAAAAAAGCGAATTTGCTAAGCGAATACCGCGTTCATGGAAGGCCAGCTTTATGATGAATATTTGTAGGCTCTAGCTTCTTGTTTTTGTGTGTTCTCAGTGAGTTACCACATCCACTAATTAGCGCTGATTCTGACGTCTGCCTGATCACTAGCGACATGGAACGAGCGAGGAGGAATGATCACGAACCTTCTTTGACATATTATGAGGCTCTGCTCGCTGAGAAGGAGGTGACAGGAATCAAGCAGGTAAACTTCAAACACTTCAACCTTTCTATTTATTTAAGTGCAAACACTGATTTTTAAGGCGGTGCATGCACGGTGCTTATAAAAAATGGAGAAATTCATCTCTACTATTTTTTTTTTCTTCATCACAAACAAGTGTATTTGAATAAAAATTGGGTATATCAAACCCAAGATAATTTTATGCTCTTTAATTACCATAATATGACATTCTATTCTGTGAATTCAATCAGTTTTAAGATGATATGTCAATACATTTCATCACATTCTTTATATTTATTGACGTATCATCTTGAAACTGGTTGAATTACAAAAATAGAATGTCACAATAATTAAATAGCATAGAATTATCTTGGGTTTGATATAGGCCTAGGCCTACTTTTTATTCAAATACACTTGTTCGTGATGAATAAAAAAAATAGTAAAGATGAATTTCTCCATTTTTATAAGCACCGTGCATGCACCCCCTTAGTATCTCGAAGTTGGTATCAGTACATTAGAACCTCTTTTATACAATCCTCATTTATACGATTTTCACGTTCATACGACTTTTCTAGGTAGTCCCAACCGTTCTCCATGAGACTACGGTAGATCTGAAATAGATCACCGGCATATGCAGCGTAGTGGTTAACACGCTCGCTTCATGTGGTCCGGAAGGCGAAGGCCGTCCATCTTTACAGGGGTTTTTCTTGGTTTTCCTCTGTAGTTAGCCTAATGCCGGGATGGTTCCTACAATAAGTCGGCCATGACCGCTTCCTTCCCACTGTCCTACCCATTACCCAAGAAACCTTCATCGAATCATCTCATTAATCATCCATCCGACGCCATTAGATCTTCACTATTATTACAGTGCGTCATTAAACCCAATATGTATAAAAAAAACAATACCCAGAGTCTTGAATTATTCATTGACGAGGTTATATCGACACGTTCCCATTGTCGTTCAGGTAATACTTTTCCTTCAGCTTGTGAACGGTGAATAAAAAAAAGATCTTCACTATCATTAGGCCTACAGTGCGTCATCAAACCATGGAGTTGTATTGTACTGGAGGTATAACTACGTGTTAAAAACTCGACCTACTTGATCACAATAAATAGTGGGTAACGGTGGCCATTTTCCCTGCTCAAGCTGATTGTTGTCATGTGTAGGCCTACCGACACTTGTTTTATATTTAGTGTCCGAATTCAAGGCCTTCTATAATATTACACAATGTAATAATAAAGGCCTTGAATTCAGTATATTGTTACATAATGTGTATTCCAAAGCGAGAGTAGCTCCAACTGATAGTTGCCTTTTTTAAATAACCGTAAATACGTGATCTGGTACATGACTCGTCGCTGAGATAGACCTCCATATATGCAACTCCATGATCAAACCCAATTGAAAAAAATCCAGAGTCGAGTTTATTTTGATACATTTCCATTGTTGCTCAGGTTATACCTGTGCGTCAGCTGCTGAACGAACACAAGGCGTACGAGGAGAAGGGGCGTCTGGCTTTCTTGTACGATGCATATCTGGTCGACTCCAGGGTCATGGGCGAGGTGTCGAAGATTGTCGGCAGCAGGTTCTTCGGGCGAGGCAAGCACCTGATGCCGGTTAAATTTGACTCGACGACCGACATCCAAAAGGCAGTTCAACGAGCACTGACCAAGACGGTGATGACGCTCCATTGCGTTGGAGACACATATTCTGTCAAGGTGATTTATTATTTATTTTCTTGGTGTGTATAGGATTAGGAAAACTCCTACGAATTTATGAAGAAGAAGATTGTGATCTATGGTGTCGAAAGCTTGACGTAAATTATAGAAAATACCTATGGCATCCTTGTAGTCACTTAAGAATAATTCTGTCTACCATTCAAATAACTAGGAAAACGCCTTATATGCGTTGTGAGATGAGCTTAGAAGTATGGAAATGTAGAATTAAGAACATTTGGTCAGCTCAATGTACGTATATAGGCCATGGATCACTTCAAAGGTTTAAAAACCGCGGCTGTCTGTTGGTATATAAACCTTGATTTCCAAACAATTATACCAGTGCCTTCTTCATATCCATCACAGATTTTAAACGTTTTAATTTATTGGTGACACTTGTTGCTCACATTTAGTAGTTCCTTTAGGCACGGTATTACCAACGTGAGCCTCCGGCTTAGTCTTATGGGGATTTTCCTTACTTTGCACATTTTTTCCTGAAAAACCGTTCAACCGATTTTTCTTAAAACCATCCCAACCTATTCTGGTTTTACACCAATTTGAAAAAAAAGTTTCGAGTTGATTGATCCTTTTTCCTGACCTGTATGTCGCATACAAAATTACACACAAAAAAAAACATGAAAACGAAGCCCACATTTTCTCAGTACATGAAATAAAAATCTTTGCTACGCTCATCTAAAAATAGACTGAGGCTTGAGTAGTGATGGGCACACGGGAATGTTCCCGCTAGTGGGAATATTTCCTATGTTCAAAGAAACGCCATATTCAGGGAATTTTTTTTCAAATGAATTCAACAGTTAGATACCGGTATCGTAATTAATTTGATAATTTGCCTACTATGTGCATTTTATTTTTATTTAATTGTATTTGTTTTTGAATGGTGGATTTTCAGAATACAAGATCGCACTTTTGGTGGTAGAAATGTCTTGACAGGCCTCAGGCAAGAAGATTTATAGTACTACTTTTTGTTTTCATGTAATGTTTCGTGATTATTTTTCATATGGACTTGATACACCAAAAATTTAAGTAGGCTCTATAGATTTTCATTTTGGTACTTTTATACAGTAAACCCTCGTTAATCCAAACTCGGTTAATCCGAAATTTGACATATTTCGAACTTGCCAGCGGTCCCCGGCCAAAAGTATAGGCATTTCAATGTTAATTAATATGGTTAATCCGAATTTCGGTTAAACCGTAATTCGAACTAATATTTCGTCCCTTCAATAGCTTCAACACTGATTTCGGATTGGATAATCCAAAATAATTTCAAGATATTCCTTGAAATAATCATCATTTTTCCAATTTACGTTCTTCTCTTCCTTTTACGCGTAAAAATTGATCGTGATCTTTCTATCACGCTATCTACAAACCAACTGTTGTCACATGTCAGCCACTCAGCTCGCTGCGCGGGAAGGTAAGTTATGGGATGGCTGTGGTAATATTCGTGTATACCGTAGCTGGTACCGTTCGGCTGTTTTCGCTATGGGTTTGACCTTGTAGCTTGCTTCAAGTTCAATGACATAATTCCAGGAATTTGCTTTTCAGTTCAGTGACACTGCGCTCTATTGTTGTCAACTTTTATTATACGTGCTTTCTGAGAATAGGCCTATAGTATTAAAATTCATATTCAAGATGTCTAAGCGAAAACACAATTAACCAACTCTCGCAAAAAAAGTGGAACTATTGCGGGAAATAGATAAGAAGGAATTCCCCAAAGGTCAGCTGGCGATTAAATATGTTGAATAAATTGAATAATCCAATTTTTTGAAACTGCATGAATCTGTAGTCCGAAGAATATTAAATGACATGCCTAGTGATCATCAATATTTAAACGTGTTATAAAACGACAGCATTTGGGCTAAAGAAACTGTGAAGTGTGACAGAAGTGTACCACATGTCCACCTCGCGTCAACAGCGTGCTCAGAACGTACATCAAGGCCGTGCTTAGATGATGATGATGATAATGCACCAATGAGGCGCCTCACGACGGTTTCTAGCACGTATCGACCCGTGGCATGGCTTTACTGGAGTGCAATATGAAAAGACGAAATTCTAACTGGGAAAAATGTGATTTTTTTTTTCGGTTAATCCGAATTTTTATAAATCGAAATCATTTTTTTGGGTTCCTTGCATTTCGAATTAACGAGGGTTTACTGTATACATTTTAGTCTGTGTTTTTCATCCTGTAGTGAGTGTAAAAAAAAAAAAAAAATATGCCTTGGAAATTCCCATTTTGGGAAAATTCCTGGGAATATTCCCCGAAATATAAATTCCGGGAATTTACCCATCACTAGGCTTAAGAGCTCGCACCTTGGCTGAGAATATTACTCTTTGAAATGCGTATATTCAGGGTGACAGCATTCATAGTTGGGGTACACCAATATTATAAAGTGGAAAGGGGATAATATTGTAAGAATTGCAGTAACCACTGCCAGATGGCGGACTTTTCCATGTTTTAATTTTGACAAAATCTAGTTACACCACACATTTTGGCCAAGGAAAATGGGAATAGTGTAAAATTATGGGCAAATCACGTTTTTAAATATTGATAAGCAAAGTTGAACTTGAAGATGTGCCTTTTTAATTTTTTCTACCATCAGTCATTAACCGGGAATTTAACAAGGTAAACCATCAAAACGCATTTTGATTGATTTGTTGCTCTATCATGAAATTATTTCCCAAAATTCGACTGGGCTCATCTAATTGTGAGGGTATTATTCTTTTATTGCAATTTACCGCAAGTCCGTGGTGTTTGTAGTTCTCGAGATATATGTTGCCAAAGTGCACCCTGTAAGCATTCGTCTTGGACAGATTTCATGTTGGGCCTGTTTCGAATTCAAACAGCTCTGCTCGCGCACCCCTAATCGTCAGAGTGTTTGTATTGTTTCGTTCTCTCCCCAGGTGGCAGATTCGAGCTTCACCGAGGACCAGATCAAGGACAACGTCAACGCTGTCATCTACAACCTGGAGAACGGTCTCTTCCCAGGCGGCTTTGCCAACATCCGGAGTCTCTACCTGAAGACTCCTCAGTCGCTCGCCATTCCCATCTACCTCACGCTCAGTAAGTGTTCTCGTCAGCGGCCCGTCTTGGCCCGCTGTTCCATTCGTAGAGCATCAATTCAAAGCCCAAACAATTTATTGATATACAGTGAAACCTCGATGCATCGTTCCCAGATTCATCGTTTTCCTGCTTGTATCATTTATTTTTTCTCATCCCACTCTCATATAATCGATGTAAAATTTTCCTGGATGGATGGTTTTATTTTCCTGGTCCCTTGAAAAACGGTCAATAGAGTTTTAACTGTAGTAGAACCTCTTTAGGTTTTTTTTTCAGTACATTTCTCACCTTAGTAAGTTTTATTGTTCGGTCCCATTTATATGCTCTCACGTGTTGAATAGTTTCTTCAGTAAAAGTAGTTTCTTTAGATAAAGGCAACAGCCAAAACGTCAAAATCTTGTGTTACTTCATCTCTGTATGCTCTATCAACGGCTGCAACACCACCATAAGTAGGCCTATCTACTTGTGAACCTTGGTAAGCTGCTGTTCTCTCTTTCCCTTTTACTCAATTCATATACCGTATTGTCCCGAATATAAGCCGACCCCCAAACTTCTAGATCAACAATTGAAAAAAGGGTTTATCTCCTTTCCACGTAAATCATCACTCTTCCGAGTTAGAATTTAGTCAATTTTGTATTGCGCGCGTGAGGAAGATATGCCAACTGCGTGTGAGAAACCGTTGAGAGGGGCCTAACAATCGTGTGTACTCGGCTAGTGCCGATGACGCGCGATCGTCATATGGCCCGCCTACTCGTCAAGGTCTGACAAGACAATGCAGCTAACAGCTGAACGTGCCTTTGTTTATTACTGCGCGTCAAATAAAATTGATGGATAATGGGAAAATGATGCTTCTTCGTGATAAAACATTTATTAAACGTGTTTTTAGTGCAATATTTTGCAGTTTCAAGTTGATTCCATTGTTAAGAGTGTTCATGTGTAGTGCGCCCAATCATATTTAGTAAAAAAACGTGTTTTTGACCGATTTTAGGCCGAGATCCGCATATAAGCCGAGGGTGACTTTTGGACTTGCAATTTCGAGAAAAACCCCCGGCTTATATTCGGGACAATACGGTAGTTTCTTTAGTAAGTTTTTTAGTAAGTTTGTATTTATATTTCTACTCATATATGCCTACTATTATACCAATTACCTCGGAAGAGGGTCAACGATTAAATAAACATATTTACTTACTTACTTGTAACCGCCACGCCTGGTTGTTTCTCCTGCAGAGTCTGCCAACAGGGTGGCCACGCCGATTGTTGTCCCGGACCTGCCGCGGGCGTGCAAGGACGTGAAGGGCGAGCTGAGCACGTTCGTCGGAGGCGAGGTGCTCGTCAAGCCCAGCGGGGAGGTGAAGTTCCGGAAGCGGTACACGGAAGAGGACCGCTTGATGGGCTACAAGGATGGCTTGGACTTGCCCGACGAGTTGGGCGACGACAATGAAGAGGTAAATCGCATGGTCCTGGCTAGTGATGATGATTTTTTTTTGTTCAAGGATTTTTTTCATATGTTTACATAGATTAGACCCTAGGTACAATTTGTAGACCCGCAAAGTCACAAAAAATTGACTTGTCTGCGGGTCTACTAACATTTTATACATAAGAATAATACAGATTGAAAATAAATAGGCCTATCAAGTCTGAATAATTTGAAGGAAATCTATCTAAAAACTAACCAAAATAGATGTAAAGGCAATATGAAAAAGAATTCTTTTTTTAATAATGAGGTAGATGGATGGATAATAAAATAATTGGATAGATATGAGTCAAATTGTAGGAATAGAAATAAACACACTCTGTTCTCTTAGTGATAGGGCCTACATATTACAAAAATGCAGAAAAAAAATGAATGAATAATTTTGTGTTCATATAGATTCTTGAAGGAAGAAAAAGAAATAAAGCTCTATTTAGTGGACACTCCAGTCAATATTAATGATAATAATACTGTAATACAGTGAAACCTCTATCCATCGTTTTTCAAGGGACCAGGAAAATTAAACCACCCCTCCAGGAAAATTTAATATTGATTAGGGTATATGGGAGTGGGGTTAGAAAAAATGAATGATGGAAGCAGGAAAACGATGGATCCAGGAACGATGCATAGAGGTTTCACTGTAATAACTTTATTGGACCAGAATTTGAACATAATGTGTATGGTATTGGACAAGTCAATTCCTATTATAAATACAAAACATTCTTCAACATATTTCACAATAATAACACGATTAAGTTGAAATTCCTCACAATCTATAAAATAATGTGAAATCTCTGGAAACATCACTTCAGTCATATAAATATAATTGGAAATTATAGAAAAGATTACTAATTCTTCTAAGGGCCCATATTACCAACAATAAAAAAGTGTTAATTAAGCTAATTAATCAATTGCAGTACAAAAATTGGTAGTCAAGGGTAATAACAAGCTAATCCACTAATTATCGCTTAATCAACTAATTTATTATTCGTAAAACAGGCCCTAATATGAAGAACATGATGAATAAGATTGAAATTGAACAAAATCATTAACTTTATGGAAACGTTTTTCAATAAGATATTCCTTCATCGTGGATTTGAATTTTAACGCATTCTCTTTTTTGATGGACTTCGGTAAATTGTTATAAAAAACACCTCAATGTTGTGAACTAAAACACCTCAATGCCAATAAAAAGGTTTCGATTTCTAAGCCAATGCAAAGATGTTTGCATTCCAAAATATATTATGACGTCATATTGCAATATTTTATCTTCATTCGATCTCGTTTAGAATGTTGTCTTTCACCATAACTTTGTCTTTGCCCAGAACTAAATCACGGTATATATTAAAGGCCCATTTACAACCGAAATTAAGAGTAAACTTAGCATTAGCAGTAACGCAATTATTTAGAATCCATTCACAACAACAATTGAGCATTAAGAAACAGCCAATGAGATAGCTTGTTTGCATCAGCTGTTCATCTGGTTTCACTGGATCAACCGCCATCTTCATTTGTGCAATTCTGCATAAATTTTAGTTTAGGACACATGAAGTAACCCCTAATATCATACTGCATTAGCGAAAGAAAAAACACATTTTTATCAATACAGTATTCGGTTTTATCAACTTTGTCAATAAGTGAAATTTCATTAATAATTCAAAATAAGTGAAATGTCCAATTTGAGTCCTCGATTTTCTCTTGTTGAATTTTTTCAAGGTCGGTAATATCTTTTTTTTTAGATTTAATTTTAAGAAAAAGAAGAGAATATTGAGGAAATGTGGCAGAAAAGCTAAAATAGATGCTAAAACATGCCAAAAAAAAATGTGATTTTTGTGAAAAGTACCCTAATGTGAAAAACATGCAAAATAAAAGTGCTATTTTCAGAACCAGGAAGTGATGAAAATGAAATGGATATATCCATGTTTTTGCATAAGATTTGTTGCATAAATCAATACATGCAATTGCATAAAGCAGGGTTTCCAGTTTCGATTTTTTTTTGTCGTCCGACACGATTTTCCCAACTGCCCAATCACAAGCTAGTATTCACCTAAAAAACATGGCGGTTCACGACACTGTTTCGGAACCGATTCGGTGTCGTGATTATTGACTCGGCTTTTGTCGGCCGAAATTACGATTTTACCGGAAGTTACACTGCGATTGCGATTCATCTGCTTCTGGTTGCTAGGCTTTAAATCGAAATACTGAAAATAAGAATCGCTCCCGAAAATATCGATTCATCTACAGTAGAACCTCTGTTATACGATTTTAAGGGGACTGAGAAAAAAAATCGTATAAACGGAAAATCGTATAAATGGATAATCGTATGAAATATGATGAATAGAAAAAATGTCATGTTTCAACAAGGTATCAGGTTTTATTAAGACACAAACAAATACGTAGGTCATGTATGTCAGTATAATAATAATAACGATTATGTAACATAAACCAGGGTCAGCTACAAGTTAATCATCTCACTACTTGAATAAGTTATCATGATACTGAACAGCTCACAATTTATTGCTTGACAGGTGAGACTGTAAACAAACAAACACTGCCATCACAGCATTGAAATGGGAGTGGCTATCTCGACTACAACACTGAGTAGGCCTGCATAAATAGGCCTACTACTTTATCTATGACTACAAGTCACCATCTTGCGCACCTCTGTGGTAATTTTCACTAAAATGCCTTCAACTGATGCTAATTCACTTTCAATAATATCACTGTTATTGTTCACAAAATCCTTTACCACTCGCCATTGACGAAAATACGCGCGTGTTCACAACAAAAGTGAACTTTCTATCAGCTGTTGCACAGATACAAGCGCTACGACGCGTCTGATTGGTCGACTGAGATGACGCGTCTGATTGGCTAACTAGAGATGACGCTAGGCGCCATGATGGCATAGCAACATAGAATGTCACTAAACAAATGCAGGTGTGCAGCAGGTAGTTTTTTACGTTTTTGGGATATACCCAAGCTTGGGTTTTTACGACTTTATGATCAACACCTGACTGGGATTATTGAAAATGTAGGAAGGGGACAGAAATTTAGGCGTATAAACGAAAAGTCGTAAATAAATGAGTCGTATAACAGGACAAAATTAACATGTAGTCTTATGGAGAATGGTTGGGACTGCCTAGAAAAGTCGTATATATGTGAAAATCGAATAAATGCGAATCGTATAAAAGAGGTTCTACTGTATCCATAAAAACTGCGATTTTAAACTCAATTCCTAACATTCAAAGAAGCGTGTGCATATAGATGTAATGTTGACTATGACGTCACAATAACCTTACGGTAAAGGCGAAGTGGAAACACGCCTGTAAAAATTCGTACCGATATCGTGTCGGACGGCAAATTAAAACGGGACTGGAAACCCTACATAACTATCCTATCTCTAATAACGATGATTCCTGCTCGAGCGCTAGCGTGTGTGAACGGAGTGTTTTGTGTGTCCAGGTGTCACAGCCAAGTGCCAAGAAAGCGCCGAAGGGAAAGAAGCGCAAGAAGGACGAAGACACCTCCGATGACGATGTGGAGGATGCAGAGAATGCGTACCTCAGCGAGTGGCAGAAGGATTTCGATGCCGAGGGCGTCGAACAGGTATGATGTTGCAATGACTTTTTTTCATATATATTAGATAGTGATGACATCGGTCCTGGGATTTGAAGACCGGGTAGGACCGGTCTTTATATAAAAAAAAACCACAGAAAATACCAAAATCAACCCAAAAGGGAACAAACCTCATGCGCCTCCTTCAGCAAACTGCATACACTAAATAGTAAATACAGATAGGCCTACTATACAAACAATTGTTTATATTTATGATTCGGATATTTTAATTTTAATTTTTATTTTTGGGGTCCCTTGGAGTTCATATTAACGAGAGTTTAGGCCTACTGTAATGTAACCAAGTAAACAGGTATTTCTATGTAAATTTGTTTGTTTTTTACTTAAATTGAACAACTAAACTTTCTCCGTCCTTTCTTTTCCCTCTCCCGCCATAAAAAACACGACTCGTTGAGTACCGTATTTACACGCATATAAGACGCACTTTTTTCCATTTTCAAGTCATCAAAAAGTCACATGCGTCTTATAAAAGTAAGTGACCAAAAAACTGTCACATTTTGCGATATATTTACGCCCGCTTGCTGAAAACTGTTTTTCTCTGATGATAAAACATCGCAAAAACAGTTCCCGTGAAACACTGCCGGTCGTCCAGTGTTAAAGCATAGGGCGAACCCACAATCGTTGTGAGATTGTGATGGTCGTAGATATTAAAGCATATGGCAGACCCCCAATCGTCAATTGTGTCAATTGTCGGGATATAATACTGTCCTAAATGTGTCAACAAAAGATAACAAACATACTCATAAAATATCCTTATGCCTTTTTCCTCCATTAGAGGTCAGGAGGTCAGACTCTGGATCATGTTACACTGAATACCAAGACAAACACTTTGACACATCTGTTTATCATCAATCAACAATACTTGCCTTGAAGTGTGCTGTATGGGTGATAACTGAGTCTATAGGGCGCTACTCTTTCAACACTATAGGATGGATAAAAATGAATCTAAACTTGGAAGATATATTATCAATATTGTTTATTGTCAAATAGAGTGGCTCTGGTATAGAGTGAAGGGATGGAACCTTCTTTTATGGTTACAAGGTATCCTGAATCACGATTATGACACCAAATATTGGGAATATGATATAGCGTCTTATATGAGTGAACAAAAAGGTTTCCAAAAATGAAACCTGAAAAGTAGGGGTGCGTCTTATAAGCCGGTGCGTCTTATATGCGTGTAAATACGGTATAGTTAAAACACATGAAAAGACCGGTTATGCAAATTGAGGACGGAGCAGTTCAAAGACCGGTCCGGGACCAGTCTCCGGTTACCCAATGTTATCACTAATATCAGGGTTGCCAATCGATTAAGAAAACGTAAACGATACCGAAATGTGCTATATCGAAAATCGATCAAAAATATCGAAATATTAGGAATTCCATTCGATATCGAATCGAAATGATGATATCGAATATCAATCAAAACTATCTAAATATTTTAAGGTCTGAATCATGTTCATTAAGTTGCCTGTCATCTTTTTGCTCTGCCCACATAACCCTACTTTTTGTTGCGTTCAAATACGTGTTGAAATATTAGTATTACCTTTTGTTTTCTTGACGCGCAACGCTCTAAACCGTTGTTACCTCATTAGGCCAAGGATGAAATGCTAGGATCGTTGGTACAGACCACCACAAGGCCGATCTTACCATCCCAAAGGAAATGATAATAAGTTATCCTATAACAAACTTTAAATATTATTGCAGCTTCAATAGTTTCTCTATATAGAACATTTATCCCTACCAAGTGCTATTTTCAATATAATAGGCCTATAATTTTCATTTCCATAATATTACGTAAATAGTTATTGTTCAGCAGCGGTGTGTGGTTGGTGTGATCTTGGGTTATAGCTGTATAGATATGCAACTCAAGCTAATTCTCAACGCAGACTCTCTCCAGAGCTACGAAACATGAGGGTGAACTGTTGGATCTTTATGTTTTGCGTGGAGAATGAAGTTCAAATTGTATTACGAATCGGATTATTGTGTTATTGCGTAGGATATACCGGTATCACAGAAACGGTTTTTACTTATAATGTTTTCCTTACTTTTTGAAACTGAAAGCCTTTTGTCTGCGGCGGAAAAGTGTGGTCACAAACTTTGCAGTCCTGGTGTTGAAGTGAATTGGTTTTAAATGATGGGGTGGTAACATTGCCCTTGTCGTGCCCCGTCCAAACAATCTTACCTTTCATTCTTGGCCTTTATTGGGGAACAATGATTTTGTATCAAGTATCGATGATTAAAAAAAAAATTAAAATGATATTGTCTTCCATGTTCAGCCCACAACCCCGGATGGTGTGGAGGGAAAATCCGGCGAGCAACCCGCAACTAAGAAACAAGACAAATCCGTTTCTAAGCCAACGGCCAGTAAGAAAACCGTCGTAACAAAGTCGGGTAAGTCGCCCGCGAAAACCGAACCTAAAATCAAGAAACAAGCTCTCGGCAACAAATCGAAGACAGAACAATCTCCTGCGCCGTCTAGTGGCAAGAAACAGAAGCGCAAAGCTGACGAATCGGTTCCCTTCACACCGAATGGCAAGGTGGGAACTGAAACTACCATGAAGGGAAAGGCGAAGAAACAAAAACGGGAAGACCTCAAATTAGTTTCTGAAAATGAAGGTCCCCAAATATCAACTGTCAAGAAAGTTAAGGCTAAGAAACAAAAGCTGGAAGCCGCGCCAAAACTTCCCACTGAAATTGTTCCGGTCGTTCCAGTAGTCGTCAAAAAGGAGAAGGATAAGAAAGTACCCATTGTAGCCTCCAAGGGACCGAAGTTGAACAGGTCAACGGGGAAGAAAGACGATACCAGATTGGAAACGAGTAGAGATGCGTTGGTCAATGAACTCTTGAGGGCTGCCGTCACTGCAGTTGCGACTCCCAAGCAGAATCTGGCAGCTAAGAAAGTGAAAAGTAAGAAAGTAAAGGCTATTTCCACAGTTGCGACTCCTCCCAAAGTTGTTAAAACTGAAAAAGAAGAGGCAGGCTCGACAGACGGTGAAACTCCGTCCGAGAAAGAGAAGAAAAATAAAAAACTTGATGACTCATTAAATTCTGCGATTACCGCCATCGCCACACCCACTACGTTGGTAGGAAAGAAGAAGGCGCAGCGTAAAGAAAGCGTAAACAGTGAATGCAAACAGGCGTTGGTCGATGACCTACTTCGATCGGCGATGCAAGCCGCGGCCATGCCCCCTGTGAAGAAGGCGAAGAAATCGAAGGAGAACAAAGCAACGGCAGAGATCGGGGGCGTCACACAGAACGGAACGCCGCTCAAGAAAAAGCCCGCCAAAGCAGGAAAGAAAGTTGGCGAGAGCTTGGCTGCGGAGACCCCGGTCTTGAAGAACGGAACGCCGCTCAAGAAAAAGCCTGTCACAGCAGGAAAGAAAGTAGGCGAGAGCTTGGCTGCGGAGACCCCGGTCTTGAAGAACGGAACGACGCTCAAGAAAAAGCCCGCCAAAGCAGGAAAGAAAGTTGGCGAGAGCTTGGCTGCGGAGACCCCGGTCTTGAAGAACGGAACGCCGCTCAAGAAAAAGCCTGCCACAGCAGGAAAGAAAGTAGGCGAGAGCTTGGCTGCGGAGACCCCGGTCTTGGAGAACGGAACGCCGCTCAAGAAAAAGCCTGCCAAAGCAGGAAAGAAAGTTGGTGAGAGCTTAGCTATGGAGACCCCGGTCTTGAAGAAAGGAGCGGCGCACAAAGGAGTGAGTCCGGCTGATTCCGGAAAGAAAAGTCCAAAAGTCAATCAGGCGGTCAGATATTCCAACCGAAAATTATAATACAAAATTGGTAAGTTTTTATACTATATAATCGGGGGTTGTAGGACTGTTGAGAAAACACTCCACTTGAAGATAAACACATGGCGGTCAGAGAATGCTCACACATTACAGTATACTAGGAAAACGCCATATGTGCGTTGTTAGACGAGCGAATAGTATTAGTATGAGTAAAAATGAGTAAAAACTGCTTCGAGTGATACCAATTTAGCACATTTTATGTTTTTTTCTTCAAAATGGCTGACCCGATCAAGCTGAAAATTTTTAGAAATGTGTATCAATATGTAATTCAACTTCACGCAAAATTACATATTTTTGGAAGATAAAAATATTTTCTTTTTTTTTCTGCCATGTTATTCTAATGGGTACTGTTGAAATTTCTAAAATTCATAAAAAAAAAGTTACCCTCCGATAATGCCACAAAACTATACAGATCTAAGTTAGATGAGGAACTATATTGAAAAAAAAGTTTGAAGTTGATAGCTGTAGCCGTTTGACCTGTGGAGAACCGACAAAAAAACATGAAAAAAAAAAACATAAAAACATGAAAACGAACACCAATGTTTTTTCAGTATGTTAAATTGAATCCTCGCTAAAGCTCGTCTAATAATATGTAGTAGGCCTATGTAGGCCTACTATACAAACAGAAATCTTTTTTTTTTTTCAATTTGGATTCTGATTCATGTGGTCCCTTGGAATTCGAATAAACGAGGGTTTACTGTATGAACTTTACTCAGAACCAATTGAAAACTCAATTTTTAGTAGAGCCGTTTTTTTTTTTTGGAACTCGAACTTGAAACTCGCGTTGTGCTGTAATCGAATAAAAAGGCTTTGAATGATTTCCGCTCGTCTTCTAATTGCGTCAATTTCTTATTTGCAGATATCGGAGCGGTAGAACATTCTCATAAAATCTATGCAGATCCAAGAGAAATGCGCCATCCAATATCGGATTAGATTGCACCACTTTTTGAATAACCATAACAACGTTGCATTGAAGAAAAATGTTTTTTTTTTTATCGATAAGACATAGATGTGATGGAATACAATGACGTGCAAATGAAGATCAAACAATTTACAGTGTAATCATTTTTAGAAGTTTTTATTCTGTGTGACGTATTAAGGAATGAATGACTAGATGCTGCCGTGTTTCCAACATAAAAACGCTTTTGCATCGCGAATTTCTTACCAGTTTGCAGAATTTCTACCGCTACTACGGCATATATTATGTACGTGTCGAATCACTACCAACTTACTACTTGGGATGAGTTTGGGGGTGGAACGTTTGGTTTAACTTACATCGCAAACTTATCGTTTTGATTGTTGAACTACTTTTGCCGCTGGCAGAATATGCAAGGTTTGTTCAACTCTCGTCACTTATGCCGCGCATTACACTGATGGGTTGAATTTCCAAGATGAGGCGGAAAGAGATTTGCGGTCATGGAAGCACGGCAAACAAGAGCTTGGAGTATTATTATATTTTCCGAGCAACTCTCTTTGTATTTCATTATTGGTACATAATATTTTGGAATGGTTGCCAATATAATAACGCTGATGAGATAAGCAGTTTCTGTATTGGTTTTATTTCTAGAATTTTTATTTTTTTATGCGACACTGTTTTGAGTTGTAAATGTGAATTGAAATAACACCAAGAAGATGAAACTGTTTGAAAGAATGGTCTTGATGTCAAAAATAAAATGTTGATGAATAAAAATTTACTCAGGACAATATTTTACGCTCTGATATCGTTCTTTGCCAGTCCTGTCGCTTATAGGCAAGCAAATTATTTTTGCTTTGGAATATTATATTTCTTCAAATCCTTGGGCATGGTCATTTTACTCATTTCTATAGGACTATATCATTTTATTCTATTCTATCAAATTTCGTCAACAGGCATGACTTCTGAGCTTCAAGTCTAATTTACTATTTTTACAACTTTTTTCATATTGAAGTTTCATGACTTTCTTTTTATTTTGTAATTTAGGCGTACTCATTTTGACTTGCATTAATTTTTATGATTCAACTGATTTCTGTATTTTTTTAGTTACGGTATTTTGAAACCTTGTCCAGCCCATGTATCGAAGAGATGTGTCTAGTCAGGTCAAAAAAGTACTTCTGTTGAATAAAAGAAGTACCGGTAAATATTGGTACTGTAGGCCTATAATTCGAGTAATCAATCATTCATTTATTGCATTTATTTTAATTTCACATTCAAATCAATATAGGTGGAGCCCATATACATTCTACTACGATAATTTCATTGTTTAACAAAATTTTCTTCATATATTAAATTACATGATAACATTTCATAATATAAAAACCTATTCTAAGTAATTGTTTTATACGTGAAGCCACGGAAAGACGTTACAAACATACCTAACACAAATATCACCGTTGTATTTATTTAGCTTTGGTATTTTCAGGGCATTACGATCTTTCAGAACAATGTTTATGATGAAAAACGCAACTGCATCTTTCAAAATGGTTGAATCCTTGAAGTTGCAGTGTGATTTTATAACACAATTTTTAAAAATATCACTTGGTGTTCTATCGTAACGTAAATTTGCGATACTTTGGAAATTGGCTAATTTGTTCATACAGACCAGTACGGTACTACAAAGATACGTTACTCAACGTTAGGAAGGCGTTTATATTTGTCTTAGGTAGTACTTCACACCGCTTTGCAAATCAGGAAGTTTACGCCAAACTGGGCATTTTACAAGCAATTCACTTTATATTATTACACCAATAATATATAATTATAGAAGGCCTTGCTTAGAAGCTATTTTTAAAGGTCCAATATGGCCGCCAAGATCGGAACGAGCATATGTCGCTAGTTGGCCGCATGAGTAACGTATCTTGGTAAGTGATCTATATCTCTGATTTGTTCAAGGCAATATTCAGCAAAAGATAGGATATGTAATTAATACAAAATTGTTTGATTTTTGAATTGAGAAATTGATTGGTAACTATTTGGCCCTCCATTGCCAACCATTCCATTATTGCCAACCATCACTTTAGTTCCTTTATCACATGCTAAAACAATTTCAATCTCTTGAAAGTCGACTAATCTCTGCACGTCTTTGTCTTTGCGAACGATCGTGTCTGGCAGTTTGCGTACGCGGAAAACTTGCGTGGGCGTTACTCCCAGCTCCTCGCAGCTCGTTCGTAGCAGCCGCGAGTACGTCAGGTCGATTCGAGGCAGTTCGATCTCGATGAAATCTGGATCACCACAATTCGATACTCGAACCTTGAGTACCAGCTCTGTAATGGAATTCGTCTTATATAAGTTTAGTAAGGTTGCCACATGATATGAAAAAAGTGATGCTAATTATTGAAATTCTAAGGAAATTGATCACTTCAGGCCTACGACTAAAATAATGGATCTTTCGATTGAATAATTGTCAAGAAAGAAAGTATCATCCACAGTATAATATAAACAATTACGTAAAAATATGGGGCCTATTGTTGCGCACCCTAGACCATATTCGTCGTGAAAGCACAACGCCAAATTTTCAACAGTTTCAAAACATCGATATTTAGTTGAATGAAAAATAATTGTACATTCGTTGGATTTCAACCAATCACTGGTTGACGCAGATTGATTATTGATTACTAATCAAATCTCTGATGATTGATGATACTTAGCACTTTATGGTATTACTACAACAGCATGCTTATTATGAGTTGACAGTTGAATTTTCTTTTGATTTTATAACTTTCATATTACAATATACTGTAATTACCTTCATTCTGATTAATTGATTTATTTGGTTGATTATCAATTTTCACACTGTATCCTGACGGCAACGAGCTTTGCAAATCGGCGTTTCTATGTTTCTTTGGTAGCATTCCGTTGCCCAAGTCTACTTGAGGGTTAAGCGGCGGATTTCGCAGGTAGTTTGGCGTTATCGGAAGAGTCACGCCGTCCGTAGTAACTATCGTGACGCCAGGTTCGGAGGTGAAGAGGTTATGGATGTCGGGTCTACTGCACAAAGCAAGCGGTGTTTCACCGTTGATAGTTTCCGAATCTCTCTCTGCCCCGTTGGCAAGTAGCAATGTTACAACATCCTTATGCCCACGTTTGGCAGCCCAATGCAATGGAGTCCTAGAAGTCATTTGAGCGTCATGTAAGTAATGTAGAATATAAAGATGATCGAAAGTATGTTCAGGAAAAGAGGTTTATTAAAAGTGTAAATTATATTATTCATCTATGAGCATAATTAAGCCTACCACAATATATCAGAATGTTTTCTTTCCCCCAAATGTAAAAATAATTATTTTTGTCTGCAACTGGCCTTACATTTTACTGGTGTATGTTTGTTTACTGGTTCATTCTGGTGTATGTTCATTTCATATTCAATCGGTGGACCTAGTTCTTATAATTTCGGAACTTGATTGTGGATGAAATTAGGCCAGTGTTTCAGTGAAGGTTTTTAAACAGTTTGGTCATTAATGGTTTGGTCATTGTTTGGTAAACTGTGCTAGGCTGTGAGTGTGCTAAGCCTAGCTGTAGATAAATAATGCCAAAATAGGATATCAAAAAATGTAACGATTGGTTTCGTAGAAAGCACACGTTTACTTTGAAGAATTTCCTTTGCCTACTTCTTGTTCACAGCATGGTAACCAAAAATCTAATATATGTGCATGCATACAAAGCTTTCATTGCTAGGATACAGTGTGCTGGGTCTCAGATGTACAGAGTCCAGACATCGGTCTAGCCCACCCTTTGTCTAGCTGTCTAGCCTTAGTCTCAGCTTTGAACAAGAACATTGTTGTGTTCAGAAAGCAGGTTCATTGACATTGTTGTGGTAGTGATCACTGTCAAAAACCAAGTGTCACATTAGATATTTCTTACCAGCCATTTATATCGTGCTTTGAGTTAATGTCTATGCCTTTCGATAATAACTGTTCAATTGTATCAATGTCACCCAGACATGATGCTTCACGTAGAGATTCTTCTAATATTTTCATTCGATCCATTGCAAGTTGCACATGCGCCTATTTTTTGTGATAGTGCAGAAACCCAAGCAGCCAAGCGGAATCATTTTAATCGATTTTAATTTTTGCCGCCAGAGTGCAGGTTTTCTGAATTCCATTTCCGACTAGTTCTCCCGAGTCCCGACTTACTTCCTGTTGGTTGCTTTTCTGCTGATCGCCATTTTATTACGCGGTGAATCGCAAACAACCTTGTACGATTATTAGTGTTATAGTAAAACTGATAGACATAATAGGTTATTGCACGTTGAAAGGAGTGTATATCACATATTAGTGATAATGGGGGAAGAAGGCGTGAAAACCGGTGAGTGAATAGATTCTATCGCGGCCCAAAAAACGTGCAGTGAGAAGGACGCCCTGCGAAGGCCGAGGCCCCCTAGGCCTATTGCTAGGCTTACGGCTTACCTTCAAAACATAGGGCCTAAACCTAGGCCTACTGTTGAATGTGTTAGCAAAACTTCGAAATATCAATGCAGTGAAGTAGCAATAGGCCTATGCCTAGTGCCTCCCTTCAGGTTTTCTTTAAATGAGTTAATAACATGGTGAAACTATCATGGCCCAAGTGCCAGATCTGCAATACAAAATATAGGCTTCAAGGCACTGCAATAATTGCAGTTCAATGAGCCATAGAACAGTGATGCACAACTTTTTGTATAAGCAGGGCCAATTTCTCCTTTTATAGGTCACCTTGCTTGCACAGGGTCTTATAATCCTTTCACTCTTACATAATAATCTTCCTTCCCTTTAACTTGTGAGTCTTGGATTTATTATTTCACAAGTAGGCCTACCAGGCCCGTCTCAAAAAGTGATATGTTCTCTTCGTAGATGAGACGTAGGGCCAATTGTTTTAAAACTGGGAATGCATCAGTAGGCCTAGCCTAGATACCAGATAGGGTCAGCGCCCCGGCTTCGGTTTTCGGCCACGTGGTACATATTGCTCAACTGTGACTGATGTCTGTTGAAAATTGTTTCTTTTAATTTTGTAACAGCTTCCTTGATCCTATTCCCTTATTAAAAATATTGTGTGGCCATGGAAAGATTGATAGTTTAGCGGATATCCTGATATATAACTCTTCAAAATCGGTGTTCCAAATCTGCAAAATGGCGGCCACTTTGTATTTACGCACTCGGAAAGTTATGAAGAATTGTTGAAACACCAAAGCGTCAATGGTACAATGGGGACAAGCCAGGATCGAACGCAAGCCTGGCCTAAGACCGATCGGCGTGGCCGGAAACAAAAGCAATGTGATTTTTGTACCAAACCATTTTTATTCAATTTCTGAAAGCACCCACACTCAATTTGACACGTAATAATATGACGTCAACATCTCCTTTAGCTTATGAATGCACCTTGTTGGTGCATTCATGAGCTAAAAAAGATGTTGACAGCTGTAGACCTACAATAAATTCTTGAACCGACAGAAGTGCTAGAGCGGCCAAAAATCGGGGTGCTAACCCTACCCTGGTCATTTTCCACATTGCATTACGTGACACAAAATTCATCGAAATTTAATTGAAACCTCAGGTAACTCAAAGTAAGCCTAGGTAACATTTTACCATTCTTGAACTGCCATTTTTGAATTGTTTTGAACTCAAGGTGGATAGCTTTCTAATGTTTCATATAAATATGCCTCTAGGTTATGGTGACCAGACGTCCCGGATTTTCCAGGATAGTCCTGGTTTTTAGAGTCCTGTCCCGGTGTCCCGATAAAGTCTCTCGGGACGCCAAAATGTCTCGGATTTGTGAAGCACACACAATAGTGTCTTTCTTGAATGTTTTATTTATTTATAGACGAATTATAATCGTAAAATGTAACCTAACGTATCTATTCGTGTCTATTGATGTGAATTTGTTTTATGTAATACTACCTACTGGTTCAGAGTGAGCTCTTGCTTATAGCCTTATTTATATCCTTATTTATGTCATGCGCATTTTCAATTTTGCGCGCAGCCAGTGCGCGCATTCCATTTCCCCAGCTTATCTTACCCCACCTCTTTTCCTTTCCCGCTCAAGGGGCAGTTAGGCCTAGTTGTACAATGTACACGTTTCGTCGTTTCAGCCCCCACGTGTGTTAAAACTTCAAACAATGGGGAAACGCAAGTGTGTCTTCAACGGAAACCTTAAAAAAGAATATCCATTCGTAAAGAAAAACAATGTGAACCAACATATCCAAAGCAATCAAAATTATAAAACACTGAGAAAAAACATCTTAAAACAAAATGCCCTGTGGGCTAATGTTGGGGGGCCTTGCTCCCCAAACCCCCCGCGGGTCACTGGCTCCGCACCCACTTGTCTGCATCTTTCTCTGTGTCCTGGTTTTTCCTTTAAATATATTGTCACAAATACTGTAGGTCTACATCGCCATTGAGTAAATAAATATCCTCACGGGATAAAGTGGCAGAGCCCTGGTTAAACAGTCTAACAGACCGTGGTAGTGTTACGCCTAGTCTGAGCGCTATCGCCAAGAAAATGCCATCTGCTAGCCCACTGTTGCAAGTGAATGCTGCTAGGAGCACTGTGATCAGCCAACTTGGTGATTGTTGATGGTCGTGGGCTATGTCATATGGCGTTGCCTATCTAGAGACTACTTTATATATGATATTTAACATCAAACAACAATTGCATTTTACTAGTTCTAGACATGTATCCCTGTAGGCCTATGGATATTGATGAATAAAAGATACAAGTAGGCCTAATTGAACTGAGATTTATGTCGTAGCCCTCAAATCTATATGTGTCACAATTGCCCCATTTCCAAGATTAATTGTGAATCGCAAATTACCGTACTTGAAAGTGTTCTTTATTCTATCCGTCTTCTAATACAGTCCAATGATTTTGTTGTTATAGTTCTAAATACAAGGATTTACACCATTTGGTGTCACAATTACCCCTACCCATTATAGGCCCACCGGAGCTAACCCTAACGTAATTTGAGAAGGATTGATAACATGCTGATTGTAAATTTACCATTTTTTATGTACCTGAGTTAGATGAATAATTTTTCCATTTCTTCATGCTGCTAGTGATGGTCTAGGATCATATTTCTGAACACATTCTGCCTTCCTAACCATTTCATCAGCTATTGCCATCAAGTTATTCTCATTTTGTTGATTGTTTTGTAGAACGTGAGAAGGATCGCAGCTCAGATCACAAAGACCGACGACGTCGATCTCGCTCGCGCGAACACAGGAAAAAATCGCGTTCTCGCAGTCCACGAGAGAATAATTCCAAGCGGTCGAGATCGAGAAGTCGAGATAAAAGAGCAAAGGATTCCAAAAAAGCTAGATCGGAGTAAGTATATAGAAACCGTGGGCTGGGTTAGGCGACGGCACGACGATGATGGGGGTTGAAATACGTATGAAAATCCTGCAGGTTTGCGTGCAAGCTTCTGACCTTGGCCTTTATGCCCATGATAAATACAACGACAAAAGCGGGATTCATCATTTATTTTTCCATAATCATATTAGCCTGACTGAATGAAGTTGATATTATTTGGCACCTCCAAATATCTTGTGTTAGCCAATCATTATATATTCTGTTTGAATTTCGAACCCAGTTCGATCTTCGCCGCCGACCATCTTTACATGGGTTTTTCAAGGTTTCCCTCTGTAGTCTAGACTAATGCCCGGATGGATCCTATAATAAGTCGGCCATGACCGCTTCCTTTCCACTATCCTTCCCATTACCCAAGAACCTTCATCTCATCAACCATCCGTCCGACTCCATTAGATCTGCGCTATCATAACAGTGCGTCATTAAACCCAATATAATAATAATGAAAATATTTTTTGTTTGAGTGAATAGGCATACTGGCTTGTGATTGGTCAGGAGAGAAATTGTGTCGGACGACAAGAAAAAATCGGAACTGGAAACCCTGCTTTACTTTTTTCACACAGTGTCCGTCGAAAGCGTGGGTACCTGACCTGTTACATTGTGGTGCACATTGTGTCAATAATTTTTTTCAGAATGTTGTATTTGGCCCTAACTGGGTTAGTTATAAAGTAGTAACAGATGGTGGAAAGTAATAGGAATAGGTAAGTATAGAGTATAGCATTTAATTAGGTCAGATGTATATTTATATTAGAGTTTACATGTACCGTTTGTTAGAAGTAATTAGGTTTAGACAGCATAGGTAGCGGACACAATGGACTAGCGCTGGAAATCGGAGACCCAACACGGGGTTGGTCTCCTGGCTGAACTGTGATCTGTGTATGTTTTATGTTGTTTTTACTCGAGACTAGACTTTGTAATGATGATGATGTTAGTATATTTCCTTCGTTATTTAAGTACTCCGTAAAACTTCTGCATGTGTTTCATATTCTCTTAATTCCGACCTTCCTGGTCTACATCGTGCGTTCAACTGAACACAGCATTATGGATACCTACTCTTGCTAGGCAACTGCACTAGTCAGATGTACAACTTATAACTGGTTCCTGTTATTTTTAATTTAGTCAAAACAAATACTATAAATACTACAGACATGTTTTAAGTTTATTTAGTGTTTATTCTTGTCACCTAGGAATCTACAGTCTGATTGATTGTTGAATCGTAAACTTGAAGTAGGCCTACATGGTTTTGGATGAAGCACGTATGTGAGACTAGCTCTTACAGTAAACCCTTGGCAATTTGAACTAGAGAAATGACTCTGTCCGCTGGTATAGGGATACCAATGTTGATTCATTTTGATAATCCAAACTGATGATTATTAGGAACTGGGCCTACTATTTTATTATTGTTTCTGTTTGTTTAACTCGAATTTCAGCAAAAATCACGAAAGAAAACTGTCACAATCAAATATTTTACTACGTGAAATCCTTTGTAATATGTATTTCCTATCATTAAACATGAGCAGTAGGACGACCCGACCTCTCGACGATAAGGGGCGCAAGGCGGATGGTTTAAACACCCGAGCGTTAATGGCCCCCCTTGGACGGGGAGTTATTCTCACTGACACATCACAACAAAGGACTTCTTATAGACGCAGGACATTAATCAAGATATGCTCTTGTCATTGGGAATTAAGTCAACATTGCTTTTTACTTTGTATTATGTAAACCTGTGAACTGTGACGAGTATTTCCTAATGAGTGACAGATAATATAGTATTCATCACCTGCTATGTTGCTATGTATTCATCACCTGCAAACCACGTGCGTGTCTACACACAATATATACTGTAGAAACAAAAAACATTTTTTCATAGTTCAAATTTCAATTTTGAGGGTCCCGTGGAATTTGAATTAACGAGGGCTTACTGTAGTGAATTCTATTAATCCTGATGATGCTTGTTTGCAGGTCGCCCGGCAAGAAGGAGAAGCGCTCGAGACGAAGGAAGCCGTCGTTGTACTGGGATGTTCCTCCGCCAGGCTTCGAACACATCACCCCTCTCCAATATAAAGCTATGCAAGGTAACGGCCAATGCACACAATCAAATATAGGTAGAGTTGTAGGGATAAAGGGTAATTTTGTGTTACTCGGTACCAAATGGTTGGGGGTTAGTGGTCAAAGTTGGTGTCCTAATACCCCGTTCTCACTATTTTCACTAACTGCTGCTAGTATTAACCGACATCAAGCGCTTACTGCGTTTACAGAACGAAGTTAATAGCGTTTGATGTCAGTGAGTACTAACTGCGTTTAGTTCACACTACGTTGCTAACAGCAGTTAGTGATCATAGTCTGAACGGGGTATAACTTCCAATTCAATTTCAATACTTACTTCCAAAGATGGCTGACTGTGATCAGTGTTATTGTAGTACTGTTTAGGAGTGTTTATTGTATTTTAGGATAATAATTTTATGTGTCAGGTGACTTTTTTGATACATTCAATGTTTATCTACTAGAAAACACCATATTCAGGGGAAAAATTGCAAAATTAGTGCTGTGGTACCGAGTATGGCAAATTTACCGATTATAGTTTTATTTTCAGCTTTCTTTGTGTATTTTTCTCTAAGTATAGCATTTTGTAGCCGTCCCCGTGACTCAGTCAATTATCGCTAGCGGTATAACTGAAGTAAAGTCGGGCGTGGTTCGAGTCCAGCATAAGGCATGGGTTTTTGTGAATGTACCTTCACCTATCAGCAGTGCATATTTTCATCATCACCCGCTCATTCGTACCCCCGTATAACCTTGGTGGGGTCGTTGAGCAAACAATAATAATAATTCTCTAATATCCCGAATGAATGAATATTGGGTTTAGAGGCGCGTTGTCACCGAGGTCATTTTGCGCCTATACGATGTCATGAACCGATTGCTGATCATGTGAAATGATCATGTTTGGTGAAAATTCATCAACATGATATAATCATGAAACCAAAAATGAGTTGAAAACGGCACAAGAGGTGAGTTATGGACAAACATAACGCAGAGTATTGGAACAGATATGTTAATTATGTAAATGGTCAAACACACACTCCACAAACACAGACCAATGAAACGAACAGCTGTATGATGTAAAATGTCATATACACATTTCATGAACACAACATTGAACGACTGTGTGTATGATACTGGCACATGCAGCGCAGTTGTTTACGCGCTGGCTTCATGTGATCCGGGAGGCGATGGGAATTTCGAACCCGGTTCGATCCCCGCCGCCGACCATCTTTACAGTGGTTTTTCATGGTTTCGCTCTGTAGTCTAGGCTAATGCTGGGATGGTTCCAACAATAAGTCGTTCCCATTACCCAAGATCTTCATCTCATCATCCTATCATCTCATTAATCATAAATCCGACACCATTAGATCTGCGCTATCATAACAGTGCGTCGTTAAACCCAATATATATATATATAGAATATATATATATAAATTGTCATATAGGCCCTACACACACTGATACACTTGCTAGCCGAACAAAATGATTGCATAGAAAAACGTCATTTTGGTCGTCAATACTTGGAGGAATAAATCTCAACGTCCCTAACGTTTTCCCGTCTGTCACAGCCGCCGGACAAATACCAGCCAACATCATAGCCGACACGCCGCAAGCTGCCGTCCCCGTGGTGGGTTCCACGATCACCCGCCAGGCGCGCCGTCTGTACGTGGGCAACATCCCGTTCGGCGTGACGGAGGAGGAGATGATGGAGTTCTTCAACCAGCAGATGCACTTGTCGGGGCTCGCCCAGGCGGCCGGGAATCCCGTGCTCGCGTGCCAGATCAATCTCGACAAGAACTTCGCTTTCCTGGAGGTGAGCACACTCGGTCTTTGGTATTTTTATGGGTGTGCGAATCTATGTTTTTCATTTCAAACTGAATTCGAACCGTATCTCCATCAAAATGACTGAATCCGAATCTTTTCAACATGCATTGTGAAGCGTAATAATGAGACAAACGACACTGCTGATCAAGTTACACTTGATCCAGGAAGTGAAAATCTTATCTTGGCATTCTCATAATTACCCCTCCATAAAATGTTTTATGCAGCACAAGTCTAACCATTACAGCAATATGATGTCTTATCAGTCTGTCAAATTACAACGTGCTTTTCGTTTTCTTCCTAGTTCCGTTCCATTGACGAAACGACGCAGGCCATGGCTTTCGACGGCATCAACTTCAAGGGGCAGAGTCTGAAGATTCGGCGGCCGCACGATTATCAGCCGATGCCCGGCATGTCTGAAAATCCTTCCGTCAACGTTCCCGGTAAGCTGGAATATAAAATCTAGAATTGAAGAATCATTATTATATTCAGATTATTAGGCCTACTTGAAAATTATAATGAACTATAATTGAAATTATAATTATACTTGAAAATTATATTTGATAATGATTGAATCAATATGTCAGAAGTTATCAAAATTCGTGTATCAATGAGTAGGTCTACCTTCATTTAAAGTTTAAAAGTGTGTATAAAAGTTTGACGTGTATAAATTGTACCTCGAAGGGATAATAGTAGAGATGGATTGATTACGATGCTACCGATTCTCAGGGCATCGTAAGAATCGCAATTCTTCTCATTTTTGCTCACTTTCAACGATTCCGATTGATTCGAAAAACGCGCCATGTTGAATGAAATGTTTTGAAAATTGAACCAGTCAGTGCAGGTTTCTATGTTAGGAGGCTTCCTATTGGCTCTGGGACATGAACCAATAAGAATGGCGCTACTGTTAGCCATAGATGTTGGCAAACAACATGGCTGCCTCTTTCGGTTAATATTGGCTTATTTTGTAAGTTTTTGTTAACTGGCCTACAGTTGAATTTAATTGGTTTTCTGAATGTTAACTTGATGAGTTGAGGGCATCCACAGCAAAGAAAAAGAGGAGTGAAGTATGGGATTTTTTCAAAATCAAACCTACAAATACAAATTCAGCGGTGTGTCAATTCTGTGATGTGATTGTATTTGAAAATCACTATTGGTCAAGAATCGGTCATGAATCGGAATTATTCTTAAAAAAAAAAAAATCGGAAAAATCTGGAATTGCCCCATCTCTAGTTGATAGCTAGGAACATTTGTGGTTTCAACTTTGCTTTTGTTGAAAAGCAACCCATGCACAGTGCTAAGCAATGTGTCTAAACGAATGCTCATCATCTCATATTGGTACTGATATTCATCAAATGTCAGTTAATGCCAATAGCAGTCCGATATTTAGGCTTTCTTCCACTAGATACCGGGCGGTGTTAAGTCGAATCGAGATCTGACATTGCGCTCGTTTATTTCAGCTGGCGTTATAAGTACCGTCGTACCCGACTCACCGCACAAGATCTTCATCGGCGGCCTTCCCAACTACCTCAACGAGGATCAGGTAAGCCAACCTCCCGGCGTTCAAACAAACACCCCGTGGAAACCTTGTCTTGAAAAATAGGGCTAGCGTAACATTATTTCGAGGGCTATCCTATTCACTGCTCAATACAGAGAAATTATTTGAGGTTATATTGAAGATTTCATGAAGATTCTAGACCACGGTCTAGAATAGAGAGGTCTTCTATCGAAGGTATTTCGACTGATACCAACATTATTGCTAGTTCCGTCAGATTCCGTGCCGAACGCTAGGTGAAAAGAGGCCGGTCGCGTGGTCCAGTTAACGTTTGACCGCTAACGTCTTGCCTCCAACAATGGCGCACGTTTGTTATGCGTAGAGTGTGGCCCACTGGCCTCTTTTCACCTAGCGTTACGCACGGACTTTGGTGGAACTAGCAGCACTGTTGGTACCAGCCTTCCAACACACCGAGATAGCCAGATACAAGACCTCTCCTATCCTAGACCGTGATGTAGACCTGGCGAAAAGATTTCTACTCGAAGTAAATTTTATTCCTACTGTATTGTCAACAATGACTAGAACAAGTTCCAAACTTGTACTTGAGGTATCCTTTCAACAGCTATGGACATGGTTGAACAGGAAACAGTTTGCCTGCTCAAGTTATTATTTTCAGCAATATTTGGACGTCAGTTTGTCGATTTAGCTCGTTGCTCGGCCATAAGCTGCTCGCTCGTAACCGTCAGGAACGACGAGGCGGTTTCACTTTCAGGAAGTCTATTTTTGCAGATTTTTTTTCACCGCCTTTTAACACCTTCCTGCGACGAAACTCTGTAGCGGCACTCTCGATCGTTTCAGTATCGGAGTTGCGTTGCAGCAGCTGCGATGCGATATTTCCAAAAGCAGGGGTCTCATTCCTGTTATTTGTAAAACGTAAATATACACGTTGTTACTGATGGATATGATTGCGGAACTATGATTTATATGATAGGTTTATAAGATACATAAATAAATGGTACCATGAAAAAATTGAATATTTCGGCCATAATTGATGATCAATGTAAATCTATACTCACTTTGATTCAGTTTTACATAAATATGCCTGCCTATTCGGAGATTCGATTACACATTTTGGTAGATATTTGAAAGGCTTTGTTCCGGTAAAATTGAAAGTTCTCTAAACTGGTAGTCTTCTGATGGTCACCGTCAGAATGGTTTACAGCCATCTATATACATTTTTTACATTTCCCAATAACATTGCTGTCGGCTTACAATGTATAAAGTAGTGTAGTAGAAAGTCCGGGTACTAAACGTATGACTGGTATTCTTACGTGGCGACAACACGAGTGAGGCCCCCGCATTTAGGTCGGATGTCTCGGGGCGCAACCAAAGGTAAGTAGTCACTCTCTAATCACACAACGGAGAATGAAACGATCCATGTATTATGTACATAGCCTAGCGTCGATGGCCGAGGGGGAGAGAGATCGCACGGCACAACGGGCGCTCGTCTTTCGTTTACAGTAAGACTATTCCTGCGTTTTCCCGGCATTTCGGGTATTCACGCGTTGCAGTGACGAGAGAGGAGTGGGTAGATGCGTTCGGCAGTCGTTACTTTTCACAGATGGGAATCACTTACTTTCAGGGCCTACGTTTTCAGTGTCTAATTGTAGCGAGGTTGAAGGGGAAACGGTACTCGAAGCGTACGCAACTTGAAAATGTGGATAAGAAATGTAGTCGGAAGTAGATACGGTGCGGTTAATCTGATGAGCAAGTTGATAGAAACAGAAGTCATGCTGGAACAATAATACCCAATTATTAAAGATGAATGCGATAGATTGTGATGGATTGGCCCTCCCTCGTGCTGTACTGTGGGTCCCTTTCGTACGTTTTTCATGGCACCAGAGTAAACAAACGTAGTCGAGAAGCTATCTAACTTGACAAATAGAACTGAACCGGTTATAGTCTATGCATGAGAGAGGTAGTCCTACTATTGTACCAAGGGATTTTAGTTGGAATGCAATTAATCAGCACTGCAACAGCTATTAATGTATGATATTCATACAATCATCTTCACAACTAGAAAGCGATGACATAAACAATCGGATGCGGCTGAATAAAGTAGAGCACAAAATATCGTCGTAGTGTTCCCATGTAGCGTACGTAGGTCCGCTTTGGTTAAATCACCTTTATTGGTCAACGTCCCTTCGATATCTTTTAGATCCAAGTTTCCAGGAAATTATCCACGTAAAAAGAAGATTAGGTATTACTATTACACGCTAGGAATATATATTTAATAACAGCCTACTGAACGATTACGCTGGCCAACGTCAATCTATACAAATATTCAACTTTTATCTCTGTCGTTTGACTGGTGATCAATTATTGTCTTGCCGACGATTATAGAAACAGCTCCAAAATATTGCAGTCTCAGTTATTTATTTCTATATATTTGACATTACCATGATCGTTCGATATGTTGATATTATTTCCAATAGTTTCGAATCGAGTCAAGTTTACGTTTTCATCCTCTAGGTGCCACAGTTGCGCTAGTACTGTGTTTCAATTCAACAGGCTTTTAGGTTCGGGATGCAGAGCGAAACGCACACAGACCCTTTCCCTTACAGGCATTGGCAACATATTGTGACTTTTCAGGCAACCAAACAAAAACAACACGTGTTTTTCTATTCCAGTCATTTTTTTTTTTCAATAGAACTATTTCAGGAAAGTTGTTGGCAATTCGGCTAGTCAATTTTTTTCAGCCTTTATTTCAGGCACTGAACGGTATGAAAGCTATGTACTGTTGAACATTTGCGATCAGAGGGCATTTCAATTATTGTTTCAAACCAATGTTTACGATGTTCGTCATTTTGTTCCCGATCTTTGAACAGCTCTAGACGTGAAAGCATTGCTTATACGAACACGAGATCGGCGTCACTTTTCTCTTACGTACTAGGTCTCCTGTAATTCTGACTTTGTTTTCAAATTCGAGATTCCGAGAAATTCCTACCCGTCCGAATACTTCCCTGCCGCGAGGAATCGTATTTCTCGTTGGATTTCTTCGCACTCTGCGTGCGACCCCAACGTTCACTTTCTTTTTCGTTCGAAAATCTCGTGAATTTATCTCAAATAAGATGGAATTACGGGAGACTGAGAATCTTACGTTGACTTGTACAGGATCTTTAGAGACCAGCTTTAGGTACGGACACCAGCCAACCTACCAAGTGAACCAGTATGATATGTTGCCTGTAGTCACTATTATATATACAGTGAACCCTCGTTAATCCAAACTCTGTTAATCCGAAATTTGACGTAATTCAAAATTAAACTGGGTCCCCCAGCTGAAGGTATAAGCATTTCAATGTTAATTTGAATGGTTAATTCCAGCCAAACTGCAATTTGAACCAACATTTTGACCCTTCAGTTGCTTTAACACTGTATCGTATTTGATCATTCGAAATAGATCGAGTGAATTCCTTGAATTAGTCATTATGTTCCCAATTTCCATTCTTTTTATTTGACGTGTAAGAATAAGTGGAAGCACGTTGAGCCTTGACATGTGTGGTCCGGCCGAGTGGTCTGACCTTGACGAGCACGATAATCTCTTTTGAGCTCGGGAACACTCGTTCGTTCGACTTGGGACAGCCGAGCGCCAATAGAAGCAAGTCATATGACGATCGCGCGCTGTTGGAGCTAGCCGAGTACACACAATCAGTGAGGCACCTAGCAATGGTTTCTATTATGTAGTTACAGCTGTGCGCATAGATTTCTCTACTGCGCAGTACAAAATTGCCCTAAACCGGGAAGAGTGATGTTTTTCCGTGGAAAATGAGTTTTTAGATTATTCAAAATTTCTAGAAATCGAAATCTTTTTTTCTGTCCCTTGCATTTCGGATTAACGAGGGTTTACTGTGTGTATATATATATATATATATATATAAATATATCTAGGAAACCGAACAAAAAGAAAAGTCACTGATTTGTTCCTCTGCTTTCTCCCCTATTTTGTCGTAGCTAAGGTTGCGCGCTCAGTTTTACGCGGTTACAATGTTGTGAAAAGACGTGCCCCCAACTATAACATGTCTTGCGCACGCAATGGTGGGAATGTGACGACCAGGCAAGTCATTTTAATAATCTAAGAGAGAATCCGACGCCGTGCCAGTCCGGGAGACGCGTGTGTGTGTTTCTCCGCCGCGACGGTACGTAGAACAACGACGGGACAGCGGGCAGTGGCGAGGACTGGAGCGTCTCGTTGCAAGTACAGCGCGTTTGTCGTAGGCCGAGTCGTCGGTTTATGTTTCGCGTCGCTAAGAATGAATTTCCTCCGATCGAGTGGTGTTGACCACGCTCGAAGAATGAGAAATCCAGTTGGTTGATAATTATGAATGACGTTGGTAATCTTTGGATGCAGACCCTTTTATATTTTGGGCTGCCAAAGACTTTCCTCGCAGTTGATACCGTCCATCGTGGCAATATTTACGCCTGATTCGGTAGCAATGATGTTTCTTTATTCATTTGAACTATGTACGTTGGATAAACAAAACAATGTATACAATTGTAGGCTACTTCCTTTGAAATAATAGCATTAGTATCATTCAGGTCACTTTTAAAAATTCAATTCATTTGTGTATCGTCAACATCATCGCTATGGTGATATTTAAAAACCATAATGCTAAAATTTGCTTTGTACGAAGAATTTTCTTTCAAAGAATATTGGTAACAACCTTATACCTTTATTTCGTGCTTGAATATAATTATGATTTGCAATATTTGACATTACGTAACGCAATACAAGCTTTAGTTGTAACACCATATTCACGTAACATATAGTTGGGCCTAACTGAAAAAATAATCGATTGACGTACCAATCTTGAATAAATCTTGATTACGGTACTTCCAAGTACTAATTAAAACGTGCTGTTCAAAAATGAAAATTCATTCTTCGTGCGTGCTGAGATAAATTATAGCCTTTCAAGCGACGGATGTGTACTATCAACGTCATTCAAACGTATCTGCCAATTGCTCGGTTCTCCCCCGAACGAAGTAAATCTCCGACGTCAGTCTTCCGCGCACTGCCCCCTCTCCTCTGAGTGTCGTGTGACTTTTCAGGACCTCCGAGCACCTCCGGTACGTAACGCTTGTAGATACCGTGTCTAGCCGTTCGCGGCTTAACGACACTCGTAACGGGCCGACTAGGATCGTCGGCATTGTCGGTCGGGCATTGCATGCGCGGCGGTTGGTTGCAAGAGATGACAGGCCGCGTTCGGTGAGATAGGTTATGTTAGGTGTCGTCGAATTGTCATTCAGCTCAGATATCTCTGATTGAATTGTTTGTTTGAAGCTTGTAATCGATACGAGATTCAAATTAACTTTTATTCCGTTGATGCTTCAGACTTCGCACTTGCCGCGACATATCGACGTCTGGCTCGTGTACGTATTTATTCACCACTCGAAAAAATTATTCAATTTCCAACTTTCATATCGTGTCGAGTTGATGAGACTTCTGTCGCAAACAAATGGTCAATTCTTGCTGTTGGAGTGCCCGTTCACAATTGTATTGGGCGTAGTTTTAGTGTTCATTGTCCTGATTGACTTTGGGTCTGCCAATATTCGGGAAGTTCAGTGAAAAATAATTATTCCATTACTTATACCATAAACACTCGGGACTAAACGATAATTCCTCATCGTGAATGGTTATGTAGGTTTACGTGTGTATGGGAGTTGATTCTGCAGAATATCAGTATTTTGGCAATCACTTCTGAACAAAAATCTCATTTTGTTCGAAAGTTATCACCAAAATACTGATTTTTCTCTAAATCGACTCCCATACAGTGTTGAACAACGAACATTAAATACTGCGGCAGTTGTGAGCAGGCCTCCAACTTATCAAACCGAATGGCGCCAACAAAACCTCGGTAACCGTTGAATGAGAACGTCGGGCATTTCTTCCGTCCAACCGTCGACCGCGTTCCACGTGCGTGCGTTCGTCAGCCGCCTGATTGGTTGCTTGTTCCCGCAGGTCAAGGAGCTTCTGATGTCGTTCGGCCAGCTGCGAGCGTTCAACCTCGTCAAGGACTCGGCCACCGGGCTCAGCAAGGGCTACGCGTTCTGCGAGTACGCTGACCCCACCGGCACGGACCAGGTCACCACCCTGGTGAGTAACCCACGAACCTTGCGAGTATACGGTGAAACACCTACATATCGGTTTTCATGTACCGGGAATGAGCTGAATTCAACCGAGGTGTTTTTCACTAGGCTTAGTTTATTTTATTAAAAAGTTGATCATTTATAAATTTATTTCATTATTTCAGCCAATACTTACTTATTCACCAAATCAGAAACAAATTATTAAACAGATATTATTACAGTGAAACCTGTATGCATCGTTCCCTGATCCATCGTTTTCCTGTCTGTATCACCTTTTGTTCCACCCCTCTCACATATAAATATAATCAATGTTGAATTTTCCTGGATGGATCGTTTTCCTGCATGGATGGTTTAATTATCTTAGTACCTTGAAAAATGATGGACAGAGGTTTCACTGTAGTTACAAACACACAAATGTATTATAGTATATCATAAATTGATACTGCAAAATGTTCATATGAACATGTTCTAATCAACTTATGAACATAACCAAGATGCATTGAGGATTGCGTTTCCTACGCATATTCGTATGAAATGTGCGCGCACTGCTAAGGGTTGCGTTGGTTTTGCGCAGGCGATTGCTGGCCTGAACGGCATGCAGCTGGGAGACAAGAAGCTGATCGTCCAGCGGGCCAGCGTCGGAGCCAAGAACGCCACCATCGGGCAGCAGGCGCCCGTGCAGATCCAGGTGCCGGGCATGACCATGGTCGGCGGATCCGGACCGGCCACGGAGGTGAGTCCAGAGAGCCGGAGGGGACAATTCAAATTCAGCAGGGTTTCCAGTTCCCGTTTTTTCTTGTCGTCTGACGCGATTTTCCCAACTATTCACCTAAAAACATGGCAGTTCACGACAATCGGTGTCGTGATTATTTACTTCGACTTTCGTCGGCCGAAATTACGAATTCACCGAAAGCTACACTGCGATTGCTATTCATCTGCTTCCGGTTGTTGGGATTTATATCGAACAACCAATGAAAGAATCAACTTACCAAAATGTCGATCCACATATCCTTGAAAACTGCAACGCTTTGAAATCCAGAATTGTTATGTCATTTGAAGTAAAATCATTTATTCAGGTGGTTAATAAAAAATAAATTGCAAAAAATTGCTGGGCCAAGCTAATGAATAACGTTTTGACATTTCATTGATTAGATCTGTTTAGACAGTAGTATGAATCGATATGCGTAATATTGTAATCGCTGAATCTTAATGCTATATAAATTGGGGCCCCAACTGCATTCAACAGAGTGGGGTCCGGGCGGCGATTGCTAACCTGTGTGATTTGTGAATATGATTCCTCTGTAAATGTGAACTGCTTAAGCCTGGTATTTTCAGAAAATGATGTGTCTTTGGTCTGCAAGTTTTGAAATACGTTGAGGGTCGTTGAAATATTTCAACACTCGCTTCGCTAGATGGCATGCCCTCATAGAGTTAGAGACTACGGTCCCAGAACTAGCGTTGGAATCGCAGCATTACAGCAGCAAGATTCTAGTTGCCGAGGGCTTACGCAGTATGTAAATATAACATTGTGTTGCGTAGGTGTTGTGCCTGTTGAACATGGTGACGCCCGAGGAGCTGCGCGACGAAGAGGAGTACGAGGACATCCTCGAGGACATCAAGGAGGAGTGCAACAAGTACGGCGTTGTGCGGTCCCTGGAGATCCCGCGGCCCATCGAGGGCGTCGAGGTACCGGGCTGCGGCAAGGTTAGTGTCGTGAAATTACCGTGTAAATTACACATGTGCAGTAATTTCACAAAAAAAGTGGCATTTATTTATCAGCAAATTTACAGTGAAACCTCTGTACATCGTTCCTGGATCCATCGTTTTCCTGTTTGTATCATTCATTTTTTCTCACCTAATTTCCATATGATGAATGCTAAATTTTCCTGGATGGATGGTTTTATTGTCATGGTCCCTTGAAAAACGATGGATACAGGTTTTACTATACAATCTATTGAAAATACTTTAAAACATATCAGTTCATTCAATTATGTACCAAGATTTGTTCACATTCATGTTCTTTAATAAGAAAATTAAAGTGATTATCTTCAAGGGTTTTGGAGAAAAAACTCTTGTACTGAGGGCCCGTTTTACGAATAATAAATTTGTTAATTACCGGTAAGCGATATTTAGTGGATTAGCTTGTTATTACCCTTGGTTATGGTACCAATGTTATTTTTGTACTGCAATTGATTTAATTAGCTTAATTAACACATTTTTATTATTGGTAATATGGGCCCTGAGTACATTGGTTTTAAGGGAATAGGGTGGGACAAAATGAATGGTAGAAGCGGGAAATCGATGTATCAGGAAACGATGCATTGAGGTTTCACTGTACTGATATTGTCTCGTCAACTGCCCCACAGTTCATTCTGCCAATTGAAGCACTGGCAAGGTCGGACGTTGGTTCGAGACTTGCGAAGGTCACGGACTTCCGTTAACATTGATCTGTTCACTGCTCATTCGTTCCCCCGAATAACCTAGCTGTTGGCAGCGTCGTTGAGCAAATAAGCTTGAGGAAGAGGTTTGAAATTCGAACAATTCAAGAAAGTTCTGCTTGAATAGATATATGTAATAAAAGGGTATCTTGCCACCTTGCATCATGCATATCTGAAAGAATCGCAAACATATGCACGTATAATCATCTCGCTCCAGTCTATCGTTCTAACGTGTCTGTTTTTCCTCCCGCCAGGTATTCGTTGAGTTCAACTCAATCATCGACTGCCAGAAGGCGCAGCAGTCGCTAACCGGCCGCAAGTTCAACAACCGCGTCGTCGTGACGTCGTACTTCGACCCCGACAAGTACCACCGTAGAGAGTTCTAAGCGGCGGGCCGTGCCGGTTCTTTTCTCTCCTCCCCCCTCCCTCATTTTATAACAATGTTTATTCAGTGACAACGTTTATATCGCGATGGCTATCGCGTGTATACAAAGCAAGGCAGTACTACGGTACTTGAGAAGACTTCTCAACGTTTTCACAAAATAATAAAATCCAGGCGCATAAATCGTACTCGAGGTATACCTGTTTCAAGAAGGAAGGTCGTCTACAAACTAAATAATAATTGTAAACATTTTTGTGATCATTGGTCACACAATCTCCTTGCAACTTTATGTATTTAGCGCTTCTGTACGATACATTTTCGTTTCTGCGTAAACCTATCCCGATCATTACCGTGAACGTCCCGCAGCTGTACGAATGTAACAACAACGATATGTGTGGCTGTAATATTGGTAGACGATCTTCTTTGATGGACACGTGTATGCTCGAGAGAATATTCCTCAACGTTTCTACAAACTATAAAGCACTGGGCACACGGGAAGTCTTGGGTTCCAGAGGCATTTATCTACGTGCTGTCACGCTCTTATCGGCTTCGAGGGTCAGTAGCGAAGTTGCACGGAGAATTTCATGTTCGATGGCGAGCTGGCGATCGATGCTCGGTTCGTACGTGCGGACTAGGGTAGCTCGGCGGCCATCTTGGTACCCGGTACCATGTTCGACATGCCACTCGAGCAAGTTGGTCGATTGAAAAGTTGAAACTATTTTTAATGAATATTAATTTGTGATGGATGATATGATAGATGATGATGCCAAGTGAGAGAAACTAGTGATTTGAGAATAATGAGGTGGGTATAGGTTGGAGGAAACCCACGGACAGAGTACATGAACACGAAAAATTGACTGGACAAGAGTGCTAGGAGGTAAAAAAGTGTTTTTTTGTAATCTATCCATGTGTAGCCTCCGACCTATACGCAGCTCGTTATTCTCATATCACTTGTTTCTCTTACTCTGTGGATCATCATGTATCATATCGTCCATCACAAATGGACATTCTTTAAAAGAAGTCCGAAATGGATACTTGACCGCTAGTGACGTCGGAGGTGATCCGGCCGGCAGCGTTGTCATGGTTACTCGTGGGCGTGTCTCTCCGCATCCCGACATATCTCGATGCTGTCAATAATATGTCATGACTTTGATAATGTGTATTTAGCTCAGCTTATTTAGAAGTGATCGTAACATAGGCATACGTTCCAGCGGCGGCTAATCACAGCCGTTACTTATATTGTGTGTAAGCTTCCAAACTAAGCCGTAGAGATCTTGTTGTATTTTGAATTCAGTGAAATTAACGTAAAATTGTTCAATTAGGATGGCCTATGGAATTTGCTTAAACTTGACAGATTATTATGATGATGTAAATGTAGTGGTACCAATAATATAGACATATAATTTACATGTTGTACCAGTTTGATCATTTTTAGAACATCAATTTGTCATGGACAATATGAGAGATCAATGATAGATGATACAGAGTAAGAAGAATAATGAGGTGGGTACAGGTTGGAGGAAACACGTGGTCCAACCTGTACCCACCTCATTATTTCTCATCTTGAACTGGACTTCAATGAACGCGTAATTTGCACAGCGGATATTTTAGCCGCAATGTTGGAAAGACAACCAATCAGTTACAAGAGGGCACTGCTTGTTGATGTTGAGCTCTGTCCAAGTTGAACATCGAGTGAAAGCATATCGTTGACTGCGTTCTTGGTAGGACAGTTTTACTCTGTATTTTCATCTCTCACAACATCCATTATAAATTGATATTCTTCAAATCATGTCCTACAATACTTTCTAGGAGTGTGTGAATCCATGTTTTTAATCAAATTGAATTCACTTTCAGATTCGAATTCGGTCTACTATAAAAGATTCAAAATTTCGAATCTTGTATTTTTAAGTATTTTTAATGTATTTTTAAGGGGAACAATTGCTGTAATGGTTAGACTTGTGCTGCATAAAATCTTTTATGCAGGTGTAAATATGAGAATGCCAAGATGATATTTTCACTTCCTGGATCAAGTGTACGTAACTTGATCAGCAGTGTCGTTTGTCTCATTATTACGCTTCACAATGCATGTTGAAAAGATTTTGATTCGGTAATTTTGATGAAGATTGGGTTCGGATTCAACTCGAAATGAAAAACATTGATTTGCACACCTCTAATACTTTCCAAAAACAGTTGACCCATCTCTCGTTCTGTTCCATTTCCAGACGATCCTCCGTCTAGATCAGATGATGAGTAGTGTTAAGATCAAGGTTACATAATGCTCAGTTATTGGTCGTCTTGATCGACTGAAACAGGTGGATCGGCGGTTAGATCGCTCGGGATACCAAGGATCTGTTCCCACAACGGTCGACCATCCTGACAGGTGCATCGTGGTTTCTGTCTGTCGTTGAAGTGAATACTTTCACAGTTCTTTTGAGAGCGTTTTCTTTCCCTAATTCTAGCACTAAGGGAGGGCTTTTCAGTAAATATGAAATATCCCTAGGAAATATACCAATTTAAAAAAGAGAAATTGGACAGATAAAATGTCAGGTACTAGTGGAACTTGCGAAAAGCTACAAAATAGAGCGCACTTATATTTTCAACAATGACATTTATCACAATTGTACAGTGTTGGAAGGGTTTTTTGAAACCATTTTCAAGCCATATTGCATGTAGAAGCGTATTCTGTTGTTACTTTCGGTGTTAAATTGCCTCAATCAGCTAGTCAGACGGTGGCTATAATCAGCAGCAATAGACCCATTCAGTAATGAAAGAGCCATCTAGCGGCAACGATTGAAGTGGAGCGGTATGTTGGTACCCTCGTTTGAAAGTTCTGTGCTGCCAATGCTATTTAGCACGAATGATTCCTATTGTGTGTTACAGTGAACGTATTTACTTGTAATATGTTTTTAGGTACGACATTATGTTTACTATATTCTAAGAGGTTGACACAATGTCAGAGTAAGATGAGAGATAAGGGAAGTCATATACCTTGGTATAGTGCCTTTAACCCTGTGGATAAACAGACCGACTATTAAAACCCTACGGAAATACCCAGAATGCCAGTGATGTTGATCAAATGGTGGTACAGTGAAACCTCTATGCATCGTTCCCAGATCCAGCTGACTGGAGGAAGGCATGGCCTCTTAGTCTTGAAATGTCCAAGACGTACCGCCTTTAAACAAACACATTAATTCATCGTGAGCCTTAATTGGAAAACAATGATCATATAAAAAGATTTTGATGTTGAATAGAAAAAATGATGATGATTATTGTTTGCTTGGCGACCCCACCAACAGCTAGGTTATACAGGAGTACGAATGAGCGGATGATTACATGAATGTATGAAGTGATGATAGGTGAAAGGACGTTTACAAAAACCTACGCCTTATGCGGGACTCAAGCCCATGCCCGACAGTGACTTCAGTTTCTGAAGCTGTGTCTTAACTAACTGATCTACCGAGGGCGGCTGGAAAAAATGTTTTGGTTTTTATGATGCACTGTATAACTAAAATCTATTGGAGCAAGTGAATGATGGGAAGATGAGAAGAGAAGCTTAATAATTTTATTGGGTGTTTTGGACAGAGGGAATTAGAAGCGATTGTGTCCTAGTATTACTTAATTATCAAGGAACGATCACAGTATCCAGTATTCACTTCAACGAGGAGAACAACGATGCACCTCTATCAGGGTGGGAATAGAACCTCGATCTCCTGAATGACAGTTCACTGTGCTAGTCTCACTGGAACCATACACTTGAGTGTTTATTCGTTAACGTTATTGCAACATATTACTATAAACGTACGAAATGAACATACACAAAGAGTCGAATGATTGGCAATAAACGTGCCATACTGAATTCTTTCAGGCCATCATTTTTCCAAAATGCAAACAGACTTTTTTTGTCATTTTTCAACCAAGTTATATTAAAATTGGAACCAATTTTATTTCCACAGATATTAACCCCCAATATAATTTTGTATAATTCTCTATAACTTGACTGAAAACCACACATACTAATATAAGAACTTCCTTTATAGTTTTCCTCCGCATCTCTCATCTTTCCCATGAATTGATAATCTCCTCTCCGTTGAAAGACTTTATACTTGATCTCGTCTGGATAATTCATCTCCAAGGCACGATCGATATCTCCGGCACATTCCTCGTACTTCTCAATTGCGAACAGAACCGCGGATCTGCTAGCGTATCCCAACGCCAGCTCCGTCGAGGCTCCGTCTCCATTTGTCGGTTTCGGAGCAAATGCTACGCTCTTATTGTACAGCGAAAGAGCCGCTCCGAGATTCGGAGGTTCGCTCGACAATTCTATGTCTCCTTGGTTACGGAATTCAGCGGACTTTGTGATGGATTTTCTTTGTTCCAAAATATTTTTCATTTTACCGCAGAGAAATGTGTCAGTTTTTAATAGTTCTTCGTACGCAGCTTGGCAACGTTGAGAATCGGACGTTGCATTCAGGATATTTTGTTTCGTCTCGTTGCGTATTCGAGCTTTTTCGTCATCGAGCGGTGCCGCAGTTTCCATTCTTTGAAGATGTTTATCACTCTTTTATACTAGATGAAACTTATATAGTCTGCTTACGTTGGCTTTTCAATATCACTTTTTGAAATTGAGTGGGAACCTTAAATAAATATGAATATCAATATGATTCATTTGATTAACATATCACACCATTCTCAATCTAAAATAAAAATGTATGATTAATTTAATTATCTTAACCAACCATGACTTCTGAATGTGCTTTGAGTAACCAATCAATGACTTCTTTCCGACAACTAATATGTCACGTTTTCCTCTTCACTACGATTCAAAATGTTGAAACGATACCAACAACAAGACTGGTTCCTTGCTTGTATTTCAGTCCTCCCAACTAATATCAAAATTGCTTCATTACAATAAAAGCTGTTTAACAAGCTTTCATTACCTACGTACTCGGCCTACTTTCTTTCATTGGCAAGTAATAAGTTTATTATTCCAACCATTCACCATTCACATTCTTGGCTTTTTATGCGATTGATTATACATCACAACAATCAGAGAAAAATGAAAATCAGCAATGTCCAGTCAAGTCACTTTCACTGGCTATCAGTCAGTTACTTGTTAGTGACACATTATGACAGGTTGCTTATCAATCACAAGCTAGCCTTTGTATTATTGTTGTGATTATTATTTCTGTGGTGGTTGGGGTAGGGAGGGGAGGGGGGGGGATACTTGTAATCACAGAATAGAAGTATAGGCCTATTGATTGATATTATAATTTATAAGTGATAGAAATATGATGACACAATGTACAAGGTATACAAATTAAAATTGTATTATTTAGGAAAATAGTATTTTAGTTGGGTCTGTATCACTACAAATTTTAAAATATAAATGTTGAATATTTAAATACATGAATCTAAATTTTTAAAACTCTGAAAAACGAATAATGTGGATCTAAAAATTCCCTAAAATGCCCTAACTAATTAAACTTATTTGACGATTGAGTAGAGTTCCCACAACGATTTTTTTCCCTTGTTGTCAGTTGCGCTAACGTATACAATATCGTAATCCAGTTTCAACAATGTTTTTATCGGTACGAATTCCAGTGCTTTGGATGCCAAGTGCAGTGCCTTCGGTCAGGAAGGCTGTGGCCAGAACTCAATTACCGTGGCGTCATAACAAATCTTTATTTAAAAAAATGTGACGTTTGGAAAAAGTTTGTTTTTATTGAAGTTGGATCAACTTTGATAACAAAATTTCAAAGCTAAAAAAGCCATATTTTTTCAGTTGCTTCCTGGGATGTGATTGGATAGCGATAAGAAATTGCGACAGACGAGAGAAAAACGTAGTGGTAACCTGCTTTACGTTTTGTGTAGTGCACTATAAAAGTCAATATCGGTGTTATAAAGAACACTCTGGAAAGTTTTTACTATAATTTATTGCTGAAAGTTGTCTACAAACTATTGTCACAACCTGTTCTTCAAACTAACTCAAAAATGAATGATTAATAAATTATCGCAATTCGATTTGAAATGCGTCGTTTACGACAGTTACAATAATTTCACGATGATTTCACACCACACGATCCGTGCGTGATATCATTCCACGTTTTCCTCGGGCGAGTCGTCGGCCGGTCCGTACCATCGTTCCCTCATTGCCCTTTGCCTCCTCAACTTGTCCCCCTGCGTCTCGGCTCTCTCCTTCTCCTTCTCCAGCTTCCTCTTCTCCTCGTTAGTCTTGGCCATCTCGCTGATGGTCTTGCCGGGGACGTACGCGTGCTTCCGCCCCTTCTGCATGTACGACAGGGTCCGGACGGATCCGGGGAGTGTCGGCCTCCGCACGGGTTTCTCCGAGAAGCTAGAGCTGGCCCGGCTGTCGTCCGGAGCGATGGACGGCAGGACGCTGGAGCATGACATGGACTCGCTGTTGCCGCGGTTACCCAGCGCCGGCAGGATCTGTTTCATGGACGCCAGGATGTCGGAGGCTGGCGTGACGTTGGGGGCGGTCTCGGCCTCCGACTGGCCCTGGCGGGCTCGTCTCTCGAGGGCGCTGTTGATCCCGTACGGGTGCGGCAGCACGTGGTCGGGATTCCCGTAGTGCTCCGTTCTGGACATGGGGAGTGATTTGATGATTATTGAATGAAGGGTTGAAGCTTATCAAAATTATCTCATTTACAAACTAGAGTTGTCATTAGATCAAGAATTCGCATATTTATTTATTATTTATCAACAACGGAACCAAGGTCTCATGATACCGAACATGCTATACCGAAGAAAAATAGGATTTCCGTTCACTATTCAATCAAAATGATAATGTACTAGTGAACATCGATAAAAATTTACGTAATTTTTTCTACATCTAAATCATTTTTAGTCTATGGACGTCTGTATTAGAAATTATCATGTTTCTTAGGACTAAATCATTCATTCCACATTTCAAGAAATTAAGACACCATGGGAGTCGATTTAGCGGAATATCAGGATTTTGGTGATAACCTTTGAACATTAGTATGAGATATGGGAATTCTAAAAAACGAGGAAACATAAATATTTTCAATACCTTCAAGATGGTATGAGTAATAACCATTTGTCTGAAATTGCTAGATTGTCACGCGTATATGCTTAAAAACACATTTTAGAGTGTATACGCCTGACAATCAGGCGATATGAGATGACTAGTTATCACTTACATCATCTACAAGGTATTGGCAATATCTGTGTTCCTTTGTTTATAGAATTTCGATATCTCATACCGTTCAGAAGTTATCATCAAAACTGATGCCGCTAAATCGACTCCCATGGACTCTTAAATGGGCAAACATTGGCACAGAAAAAATGGATCGATTAGTATGCCAACAGCTAGGTTGACAAGCGTGCGGACGTGTTCCCACCTGTACGCAGTCCCCTCGTTCCACAATATCTCCTCGTGATCCTCGAGCCACGTCTGCTGCTTGCCAATCACGCAGCCGGGCCGCGCGATACGCATCCACGCGATCGCCTCCTTCGCTCCCATGCGGTAGTGCTTCATCAGGTACGCACCGATCAGCGAGCCGGTTCTTCCCAGACCTGCCTGGAACACGATAACACTCGTTTGTCAGACTACACGGGGCGCATTCCTCTACGATTTAATCCGATTTTAGTGTAGATAATATCAAAGACAGCGGAAAAGTGGTACAGTAAACCCTCGTTAATCCGAAATTTGACGTATTTCGAACTTGAAATCGGTCTCCAGTTGAAGGTATAGGCATTTAAATGTTAATTAATCCAAATTCCAGCTGAACCGTAATTCGAACTAATATTTCGTCCCTTCAATTCCCATCCTTTTTATTTGAAGCGTAAAAATTAGTGGAAGCACGCTCAGCTGTTCCATGCTTTCTGTACCGAATGCGACGAATGCAGTTGACGTTGGCAAAGTTTGAGCTCGGGATACTCGTTTGACCGACTCGGGACAGCCGAGTCCCAATAGAAATGGTTCATATGAGGATACATATTTCAAGTCCTGGGCCTAGCTAGGGCCAAGAGACTAGGACTGTGATTGAATATGGCAACATATCCAGTCTTTCTGTATTTCCATTGTTGCTAGAACAAAATCCTAGCACTGCTCTTTAGGTGGGCTACAAAATGTGCCTATGTGACTTTGTTATTATATTGTGTTGTCAAAGTTTGTAGGTCTCCTATTAGGAACCCGCATCTTGGACAGATTTACAGGGTGCACTTTGGCACATATATCTCAACAACAACAAACATCACCGACTTACGATGAATTGCAATCAACGAATAATACCCTCACAATTAGATATGCCTAGTCGAAAATTGAGAAATAATTTCATAATAGAGCAATAATTGAATCAAAATATGACTGATTTGATGGTTTTCCTTGTTAAATAACCGGTCAACGAATGGTAGTAGAAACAAATTACAAAAGCATATCTTCAAGTTCCACTTTGCTTATCAATATTTGAAATCCTGATTTGCCTAAAATTTGACAGTCTTCCCATTTTCTTGGCTAATATGTGTATGAACCGTTACTAGATTTTGTCAAAATTATAATATGGAATACTCCTTCATCTAGCGGTGGTCACTGGAACTCTTTAAATATTATCCCCTAACCACTTAACAACACTGGTAGGAAGTGTACTCTAAGTATGAATGCTGTCACCCTAAATATACGCACTTCGTAGAAAAATATTCTCAGCTAAGATGCGGGCTCTTAAACATTATCCAAACAAAGTTCCAGTTCTTTGGAGCTATAGGTAGGCCAAGGACGTTATTTTAAATAGCAGTCTTAAACTGCCTCAAAATCATGTCCTAGGCTTAGTTACATTGCTTGGATATTGCGTTGATATTTGAAGTTGGTTTGGTGGTAAACAACCTACTTTGGTTGATACAAGTATGATAATGTATATTGCGCGGGAGTCTTTATAATCGAGGTAAGCTGCTGGTTTACCTTGCAGTGGATCGCTATCGTGCCCTTGGTCGTCTCGCACAGGTGGAGGAACTGATCTAGTATTGGCGGCGGGGGCGTCGACCCGTCGAGGAAGTAAAGCTCGTGATGGTCCATTCCGGCTCTCGTAAAACTACAATCAGAATCAGATCAAGTTGTACAAAATATAATACAATTTGTTTATTAGGTGATGATTAGCGGCTCAACCTGTTACGCCGACAATCCTTACAGGAAAAATCCTTACACGACAAATAGTTGGTTGCCAGTGAATCGCACTTGGCGATTCACTTGGTCGCCAGTGAATCGCACTTGGCGATTCACTTGGTCGCCTTGGTTTACTTCTTGGGCGCAGTTGGTCGCCAGTTTGGTCCGTTAGTTACGGGAGTTCCGTTAGTTTTGGTACACCGAAAGTATCGTACACCGAAATCTCATACATCGAAAAATAAAATTATCGTACACTGAAAATCTCATAAACCGAAAAATTAAAATATTTTGCATCGAAAATTTCACACACCGAAAAATGAAGGTATTGTGCACCGAAAATCCCATACACCAAAAACATCATTTTACAGGGTGATAGTAGTATAGGGTGACCATATTCAAAAAAGGAAAATCCGGGACAACCCCAAGACGTGCTTAGTCAAAATCATTCCTTCGTACTTGTATTGGGGGGAGGGGGGGGGGGGGGGGTCGAGAGCTCAACAGCATTCTTTCAATTGGTAGTCTTCTAGTAATAATTTGGGTGTTTTTTCTTGTTATATAAAATATATATATTTTTTTCATAATAATAATTGCATACAACTTCATGCTCCGAGGATGTAGCCCACACATGTTAATGATAGAAAGACAGTTATTCAAATTTGATGTGCAATTTAAAAATTAATTTGACAAATATCAGCAGTTTGTAGAATTTGAAATAAATATGTATTTCAGGGTATGAAATATACCTTGTTATTCATATCTCTTCCGGTTTAAAAAAAACGGGATTTTTTTGGTCCCGAGAACAGCTCAAAACAAGGACTATCCCGGCAAAACCGGGATGTGTGGTCACCCTATAGTACTAGGAGGCAATACCCGACTAGAAGGACGAATCGGGGTGGGGTTATGATATTGTATTTGAATAGCGGGGGAATATTCCCCTCTCACCAAAATAATATACCATCACATACGAAAATATTGTTCATTTCGGTGTATGAGATTATCATTGTACTAAAGCAACCCCGTTAGTTACACTTGGTAGTCGTAGGCCTTCTTGTTGAGTCGGACGACCGTTGACACGTCGTTGTCCTTGAAGTACTTGATGTAGTACTCGGGCGGTCGGTACGGAACGTTCCCGCCCGACACTGGCCCGCTGAACGCGATGATCTTCCGCGGCACCATCCAGTTGATGTCTCCGTGCTTGATGCACGCGTAATACTCGTACTCGTTGACGTTGAAGTCGTTGAAACGGATGAAGCCACACTGGTGGGCCCTGGAACGTAAACCAACGATCGCTGATTATCAATGAATGAATGTTAGGGTTAAACACTAATATTTGCAAAAGATGAATTGGCTTGAACTACCTGGGTGTTGGTGGTGTGGGATAGGGGGACGGTCCCTTGGAACCTTCATATCTCGTGTATACAAGTTACACATGAGAGATGAAGGCTCGAACCACCCGTGCGCTAATGTTGTGAGATAGGGGGGACGGTCGCTCGGAACCTTCATCTCTCGTGGATACAATTATATAAAGTATAGATATTATTGATGGCTCATTCATAAGAATAATCATTCCCATTCAGGGTTTAATATCATTCATATGATGTATCGGTATGATATATTAATAGTAAATAATTTATTCTGTAGAACATGGATACATAGTATATAGCCTCAGGATGAAATCAAGTGTTTCTTCACAAAGTTTGAGGAAATTGATGAGTGAACTGATTGGTTTATTTCTTTGCAATTTGTAACCTCGACACTTTACAGACTGAGACAGGTGGACCAGTGACTAGCACATTGAACCGTCAAACAGGAGACTGGGGTTCGATTTCCTACATGGTCAACCATCCATCGTGGTGACCCTCTGTCATCAAAGTCAATACTGGGATGGTTCTCTAAAAGCATGCTGCCCTCTCAATATCTACATCTGATAAATAACCTTTTATCTCATCTTCCCATAACATTCATCGTCGCTAGTTCATCCCGCAGTCATCATTAAGGTGCATCGTTAAACCCAAAATAATAAAAAATTGAAGACAAACGTTTACAGGTGGCAAAGTCCTCTACACTATTCAATTATTCTCAATTCAAACAATATGAATAATTTTTATCAATTTCAATTAATATTTATTTTTTGAATAATATACATAAGAGATATTTACAATAGAATATATTGTTCCAGAAAATGTTTGTTTGCAAAAATTGATGGTGCGTCACAAAGTAATGAATATTTATTTCAACCTTTTTAGTTTTTTCAGTTATTGATTCGAATTAAAACACAAATACATTTGATATAATATTTTTATACTTGTCCTACCTGTGTAATCCTTCCAGACATTCCAACAGTCGTAACTGATAAGAGGAGTTCGATCTCGCCGCATCTTGAAATGGCTTGAAAGGTTCCCATTTCACATCGCTTCTTACCAACAACATTTGATAAGCATCCCTCGGCGATTTACCCAAATACATCATAGAAAAAGCGCCCATTAAAAACGCTGCATTTACCCTTTTCCTCTGATCAGAAGATGTGTAGTGTATAATCATCTTCGTCGCCGGAATTACTTTCAACTTCGTTTTTACCTTACTAAAATATTTTGCTATATGTCCTAAAGGTAATGGCCCGAAATCGGACAGATAATTTAAATAAACAAGTTCGTCATCGATTGTAAAATAGTGAGCTTCGGGACAGTCTTTCGGTTTCCGAGATGACGTAATAGTGCAGAAATATAAACGATCGGTAATGAATTCACTCAAATATACGGTCTCACCATTGATTTTAACCTTAATACTATTGCCGTGTTTTGACTTATCTGACGTCGACTGGTGAAATATGGACTGAAGAACAGGTTGCGACATTTTACACTGATCGCTATTACGAGTAAACTAATAATAATATAAATAATACACTCTTATAAAACGTATAACGATTGATTTTTTTAGCAAACCCAAAGATTAAAAAAATAATTAATAGTAAAATTTGTGGGAAACAAAACAAAATGTAAACAAAATGGATGATTTCATATTGTTCTTTCACAGCCTTCTTTAATATTTGACCCATCCATACATTGGAATAATTATTCCGTTATTTGTGTTTGTGTCATATCCATTTCATATTTGTCTAGATTTGTTTTTGTTTGATGTTTTGATTGCTTTGGCGTTTATATGACTATCACAGATTGCTTGAAAACATAATAGTCCTGCGGGCTTCGAGCTCTATCTCTTCAAATAAGAAAGTTTGTGGCGTCGGTCGTATAACAAGCTGAAAATTTGACAGTATTTAGAAATATGATTGATACAACTGCTCTTCAAAATTGTTCGGATTCGCTTCATCGGAACACACTTGAAAAAAATCAGGAACCTGCCATTCGAGGAAAAACTGAAGAAATGTTGAGTTTCGATGAATTTTTCTCCCAAGGATCAATTTTGATCCTAGAACCATGAAACTTTCAGTAAACAGCTCGTCGTTATAAGATGTTCTCATAAAAAATAATAAACAAGTCAATTATCTGGATAAAGTTCATGAAATATCCGAAATTCGGTAAGAAAAGATGCAAAATTACACGTTACCGGACTTTGGTTCTTAGCTGTATCTATTAGCGTGAATTTAAAAAAGTGAATATAGAATCAACGAATAGCCTCATCTATAGGCTACAACTTTGCCGCTTGAAGACGTGTTTCACGTGAACTTTGTAACACAGTTTTCTACTATTTCTGTGGCGCCATTTTGCATGTTTTGCAATGCTGTGTACTGGACACTGGCCACTTCGATTGACCGTCTCAGCCGTCCAATAACATCACCGATTGGATGGTTCGAGCCACCAAGATACCTTTACTGATGTGGGTATCTAATGTCAGGGAAATTGATCGATTAAACTATATCAGTTATGTGGTTGTATGTATGGTTATTTGTTCTGATTATAATGGTAATTTCTTTATGACACCGATGTTTATGAGTTTTACTCATCGGATTATGAAAATAGAATGATATTCTGAAATACGATATGGTTAGAAGGTGAATTTTGCGTATCCAGCAATCGTTCTGTTACGAGATGTTCATCCGATTTCGAGCTGTTACGCCACACACTTGCGGGATCAATCGAGCTCAAAAGGACGAGGACGAATCTCGAGATTTTTTTTCACACATTAGATTCAACCCTTTACTTGACCAATATAATAACTCTTTCGGGTTCGGAATTCGGTTGATCAAGTTATAAAAACTTCTACCATTCTCAAATATCCAATAAGACGTAACAAAACAGAATATAGGCCATTGACAATTAAATATATATATATATATATATATATATATATATATATATATATATATATATATATATATATATATATATATATATACATATATATAAATTTATTTGAATTTGCATGCCTTCTAGAAACTGTTTGAAAATTGTGTTTTATTTATCACAATTCAATTTAGTTCAATTTGTGGTGTGATCCACAAGTCTAGAAATGTGTGACTGTACGACAGATTTCGAAAATTGGAACTGTGTAAGAAGTTCTCCTCTAGCGGAATTGGTATAGGCCCAACGCGTCGTACCGGCAATCTGGAGATCCGGGCTCGACTCATGGGGGAGGTTGTAATTTGAAAAATCACACATTTATGATAACTGACCGGTGGTTCACCAGGAAACTTGCTGAAATCCTCCTCAGTCGAGAATTAATAGATCGGAAAGTCACTGAGGTTACTGATACTCGTCGTCTCCTTCTAAGCCAATTTGATGGTTGTGTATGTTGTAACAGTCCCTGTCACAATGGCAGACGTCAGTACAACCAATTTTTGTAGTGTTGCAAACACACGATGAGCTGTTGCATGCTTTTTTAGACTTGCAAGAACAAAAAAAGTTCTTCAGCATTTCTATTGCAGATGGACCTTCGAAATAAATAGGGGCAAGGTAACCATCAGCAGCGGGCTTCCATCCACTTTCTTCAGGACCTTCGTATTAAAAGAAAAACTCGGTTTAGTGTATTGGTAGCGAATTGAACATACATTTTCTAATAAACATGAGAAGTAAAACGTACTGGGTATGTCAGGTAGCCGGACATGTGACTGAGTCCAGGTTTGGCATTGCCAAGTAGCCCGTCTCACGTGTTGAATAAATGCCGCTTCTGATGGTGGTAGGTAAGCTATTGAAGGATTTTCTTTAACAACCGACATTTTGAATCTCAGTTGATTGAGGGAATCTTGGTAGAATTTGAATTTGTTCGTCGGATCATATAGCTTGACGATAAACTTCCTTGCTATATCCACGCTAGACCCACTATTATTTTCTTCATGGTAATTGCCAAGTAAAGTTAGATCTTCTACTTTCATTTTCAGCATTTGTCTCCACACTTTCTTCTTCCCGATCCCATACAGGGATGAGACTGTGTCGCAGCCAGTTAAAGAGTGCGCTGCTGGTAAAGCGTGACATACATGTGTGCCTACTTGCTGGGCAACTTCATGAAGGGGTATATAGCGTCGACGATCTGTAGTTATAGAAACAGTACCAGTTTCCATCCATATCTCGGACATAGACTCCATTGAGTCCAAGTAATATAGAAGTAGAATCATTACGTCGGTATCTGTCGGAATATGAGATTGATTATGAATTCGCAATTGGGGTGAAAATGGCATTTAAAACCTTGATCCTACCCCATTGTACCCATCTCTGTAATGTTAAGTATCTGTATTGAATGAATTCCTTCACTATCCTTCCTACATAGAATTGGTTATCAAGAGTGGTAATTAGTCAATATTGCTATTTTTTGTTATTATTTGTGGGCCTACTACTAGAAGTAGTAGTAGTATCGTTATTTTCTTATGCTTATGGTTATTATTGATTATATAATTTATTTTCTATAGATATGCCAAAATTACACATCCGATCTATATCTATATCTATATATAGCATATATTACCTGGCGTCTGTACAACAAGGCGACCCTTTGTATCTGCAGCATTACATATTTTGTTGGCATAGACGGCATGCAAAATCATTCGTGTGTCAGCTTCTTTCTGGTCAGTGAACAGCTCTTCAACATCTTCTGTGTTCTCACAAGTTATCGATCTTGTTACCAAACCATCTTTGTATCCTCCTGCTAGATACATCTTTTTACCATGTGGTACGGTGTTCGACATACTCTCAAGGTATTCCGAAAGAAAACTTGTCAGGTTGGACTTATTCTCGTCCAACTCCATAATATGCCTCCAATCAGGGACAGGTCTGCCGCCAATGATCTGATAGCGGTGACCTACAGATGTTCGGCGATTAGCCCTTTCCTCTTGTTTTGTGGATTTTTTGTCGTCATATCTGTCAAATATGACGTGAACTTCGACGGAACTTGAAAATAAGAGCAGCAACTTTGTGAGAAGTGAAGCACCCACCTCGTTGAATGAAGTGCATTTTTTCACGTTCATTCTCTGCAATACTGCCATGGCATCGATGATGTAAATGGTACGCAAACATTCATCGGGTAGCACTGTTTTTGAATTTTTACAAGTCATCTCCAATTCATGGAGTAAATCGGCTTTGCATGTTTTCCTGCGGAGGCCATCACTCTGGAATAAGGCAGCTGGCATTGCACCTAGAGGGTGGCTGAGAACGAGACTCAAATTAACATCTTCTCGAACTTTCGACAAAGCAAGGGCACGCTGATAAATGACTTCAGAAGAAAGAGATACTTGTTTCCTTTTATCTCCCACAATTATCTTTGTGGTCTTGTGCATGTCTTTGAATGTCAGTAATGTGGATCTCTTGATAGTATCGTGAAAAGATTTATTCCCTTCACTAACTGGCTCGAGTCGTTCACAAACAAATTTCTTCATCAGTAGTTTTCCATTGTCGAAAGCGTTTAGTAATGATGTGCGAACTTCATGTTTAGCAGCTAGACCACTACTTATATTGACGAGCTCATTTGGTACGAAGTGAGGGTCGAATGGATCCGTTTTGTCGAGTCGGATGTGAGTAATGATTTTAGATACATCTGCTTCGTCCCTTGCTAAACGTTTTGCTTTTTCTTGAGCATGATGTATGTAATCTTCCCCCTTGATACCTGATCTTTTATGCATTTCCTTTGCGTATGACCCTAAGATGTGTCGCGTGACGGTCCAGCGAAGAACAGTACTCTCTTGAGGAGTGAATCCTGTTATTCCTGTTCCTTTTCCTTTAGTATCCTTCACTACGGACATCTCAACAGCCAAATCGCTCCAGACCCCGCAGAACTTCCCCGGAGTGAATCGAATTGGGAATAATCCGTCTGCAAATTCATCATGTACGGTTTTAGGTAACGAGGTGAGCATATCGATTGCGTAAAGAGTTGCCCAACGTGAATAATTATGTCGGTTGCATATAAAGAAGAAAGGAATCATGTTGATTTGAGATTTCATGTGAAGTTCCCAGTCACCTTCTCTTTCAGCTCTCATGTTGAGAAGAAGAACTTCAATTGCTGAGATAAAACTCTCCCAAAACTGAAAAGTAGGAGAACACTGTCTTTTGGAATCTCGATATTCTTTGAAAATCGGAAAAAAAATGCAAGTTATATCATTCATAAGGGCGCTCAGATTCTCGTCGAACTCTTTCCCTCCGTCTACGTAACCTTCCTGTGTTTCTCGAAGTTGCTTCAAGAGCCTGTCGATTTCGGATTTATCCTTATCTTCTTCCTCCATCCAATCCAAGCAGTTTTTGATCATTAAACTCATTAATGCTTCGTACACTAATGTGAGTCCCCGGATGGCTCGGTGAAATTGCTTTCCACTAAGCATATTCTCTACGGTATTGGGGCCATATACACCGGAATCACTAAGAATATCTTTCAGTCCAGCATCACCCCATATCTTCCCTATGCATGCAATGTAAGTGCATAGATTGTGAAATCCTCCCAAACGAATTATAAGTGTCTGGAATTCTTCTGGTTTACTCATTTTAATGGTTTGAGCCACAGCATACAGTTGTTGGTCAAATGTATGAATGTGGTAATCCTGCCCACACTGCTTGGCAAGAGCTTGGCCATTTTTCAGAGTGGTGTATACAGTGGATAAATCTGCTGGTTTGGCGTCAATGGAGGGGACGTAGAGTGCAACGGTGCGTGTGTCCCCTTGTTCAGAGGTGCTGACACTGGTATTGTAGCCCTTCCAAAATGGTACTATTTGTTTGCTGGTTGGACAGTCTTCATAGAACGTTCCTCTTGATACATTTCTCATGAAAATCCAAGCTGTATCTTTGACACTCTCGAAGCTTTCACGACTGAATAACTTTGTTTCCAAGAGTTTAAATACGCCAGTCTGGCGTAAAGGTTCAGATCGAACATTGGGCTTCTGGAAAGCTAATACTTTTGAGATAGTATTTGTGGGCAAAAAAAGAGTTTTATCAGAAGATTTTTTGATTCGGGTTAAAGTGGGAGTGTTATACGCATTCAAATTCTGGTTTTGAAACAAAACTCGTGCCATAACATGGTATTGATTTTTTGAATCAATTGTTTCAACGTTGATGTCTACATTATCATCACCTTCTTGGATTAAACAACCACCTGCATTCCTATTTACAATTCCACTGGGGACATACGTCTCGTTCTTGTTCTTCTCTATTTCGTCTTTCGCTAGTGAAGTGACAAATTCTCGCAAATCATCATAACTACCGCAAAGACCGTAACTGTTGAGAGTTTCGATTAACATACGACCCCCGTGCTCGTGTTGTAATTGCGCTAACAAACCGATATGAAAAGGAGGAATTATCTTGTTATTTCTTTGATCTCGCCTCATGTTATAAATGATACACTCGGCCATTGTGAGATATCTCCTCTTCACCTTTTCGTTCGAGTCGTAAGTGGGATCTGATCCAGCATGAGATCGAGGATCTAGTAACATTTGCATGAACAATTGAAGACTCTTTGGTACGAAACTTTCAGAAGCTTCAATTGAGACCTCACTCTGCAAGGGATATTCTGTAGTGGCTTTCATTAATTGAACATCACGATTAATAATGTTGGCTGCTTGACGTAAAATAGAGCTGGATGAAATAGGATTAAAATAAGACGGATCGTTCACAAAAAGCTCTCCAGCGATTTGGTCTTCTTCTCTTTGTGATCGTATAGACTGTATTTCCTTGTATAACTGACCAACTGACATAGTACTAGAGCACATTATACCAGGCAAATTTCCTGTTTGAGAATGAAATGATACCACATTTTTATATTTTTCATGTATTTTAGTTCTTATAAAAGCTGAACGGCAGGATTTAGCTGTATCAGAATCCACTCCATCATTTATAAGAAATTGTCTATATTTATTACATAGATCGGGAACTAAAATGCATCTATCTGCCTTGATATCCTCCGCATAGCATTCAAAAATCATGTCGGCTGCCTTATCATATGTGGAAGGTTTTTGAGAAGCTTTTGCAGATACAATATTTTTTTCTGTGGTGTACATTTGGACACAGTTTCGGTGGTACCTCGCACTAACAGCAAATAGGTCAATATCATATGATATTCTTTTTTTTATCACATCGTCATTCCTGTTATCAGCTGCAACCAATATTCTATCTTTCATGGACTTGGGATTCATATTCACAAGCGAAAATTTTCGCCCCGTTTTATTCTTATCCTGCTCATCTCCACATATAAAACAATGGAGATTCCAATCAAATGTGGCAGTCTCGGAACGATTGACGCGTTTGAGTGGCGGAGGCGTTAGGATATGAAGACCATCATCCTGAGTTAAAACGTCAAAGGAACGCTTTATTGCGAAAGCTCTCCTTTTGGTATGAGTGTATGAACTTCTACAACTGAGATGGAATTTTAATGGAAATTTGCTGGGACTTACTCGTCGCCTTATGAGAATTTTCTCCAGAATGGAGTCTTTCCTATCCTCGCAGGATTTAATCAATGTTCCCAATCCTTTTCCAGTAATGTCAGCGGATAAATCACGGAGAGACAATGGACCTTTATCTCCGTTGCAAAAAACGCAATTGATACTGTTTTCATTTTCCGCGACGATGTTCTTCTTGAAAGTTTTACTTACAGCTTTAGAAGTCGACGGAACAAAATCTTCGTCATTTTCTAAAAGTATGATAAAAATGAGAACAGTTATTGTGAGATCCATAACTACGTGAAGCATGAGCAAGCTCTACATCCAGCCCAGCTAATAAGAGGTACCTAATTAAATGGTCATTATCGACATTATTGAACTGTTGTTTCTATTTCACCATTCAAAGATTCAATTTTATCAGACGATGAGATGACGCTTCAGAAACTGAAGTCACCGTTGGGCGTGGGTTCGATTCCCGCATAAGGCATGGGTTTTTCCTTTCACTTATCATCACTTCATAGTTTCATATATCATCCACTCATTCGTACCCCCTTATAACCTAGCTGTTGGTGGAGTCGTTAAGCAAACAGTAATCATAATCATATCATTTTGCATTCTGTTTTGATTTGTCACTCACCCATTGTTAAATCATATTATCCTGATAATATAGAACACGTTACCGTAGGCTTATGCACTGCGAATTCGCAATTCTTATGAATTATTATTCAATACAATCATTATCATTGATATGATTGCTTGAACATTTATTCTTGTGCACAAAAATGAGTTGGGCCTATATCCTCAGATGATCTATTATTCACGATACAACACCCTTTTACAAGGAACAACAATTTAGTCCAACTTAATCACAACAATGGAAAACTAGACGTTGTTGAATAATGAGTATATTCAAAGAAGGCGTACAGAGTGCCAAACAATCGAACGATCTGTTTTTCGAAGTAGAAGGCCGTGAGAATCGTGAAATTGTCCGGATCTGAAATTGTACCTATCCTGATTCACCTATCCTGTCCTGATCTATTCACCTATCCTGCCCTGATCTGATTGTCCTCAGCACATAATTCAGTTCCAATTTCATTTTATTCATTTCATTGCATTTTACTCATGCTTCTTGATATGACAATACCAGTGAACAGTGATGCAGAAGAATAATAATTCATCAGTCTTTGAAATGTAAATACATACTGCGATAAATGACCCGAATTCTATCAATGCGGTAGTAATAGTGTAATTGTTTTCTCTCATTTGGTACTGCAATTGATTTCTGATTAATTTACACCAGATTTGAATCTTCAAGATATATAGTCTATAATCTATGAGAATCTATCATCTGTAAGATGCCAGAAACACACATGAGACAATATATTGTGTGCGCGCTAACATATTATAACATCTATATATATAATTCATGGAAATAGATACAGTTACAAATCAGTATACTGACAATAATGATTATATTGAGCTGTCGCATAAAAACGACTTGTAAACTTGTTGCGAGACATAAAGCTTTCAGAAGAAAATAATAATCAACAAACTGAGAACATATTATAAGTCAGTCAACCCCAGAAATCGAAACAACATTTCACTCAATCCGCGAGAACATTAGTTATAAAATAATATACGATTTCAGCAAGTTTCCTGGTGAACCACCGGTCAGTTATCATAAATGTGTGATTTTTCAAATTACAACCTCCCCCATGAGTCGAGCCCGGATCTCCAGATTGCCGGTACGACGCGTTGGGCCTATACCAATTCCGCTAGAGGAGAACTTCTTACACAGTTCCAATTTTCGAAATCTGTCGTACAGTCACACATTTCTAGACTTGTGGATCACACCACAAATTGAACTAAATTGAATTGTGATAAATAAAACACAATTTTCAAACAGTTTCTAGAAGGCATGCAATTTCAAATAAATTTATATATATGTATATATATATATATATATATATATATATATATATATATATTTAATTGTCAATGGCCTATATTCTGTTTTGTTACGTCTTATTGGATATTTGAGAATGGTAGAAGTTTTTATAACGTGATCAACACCGAATTCCGAACCCGAAAGAGTTATTATATTGGTCAAGTAAAGGGTTGAATCTAATGCGTGAAAAAAAATCTCGAGATTCGTCCTCGTGCTTTTGAGCTCGATTGATCCCGCAAGTGTGTGGCGTAACAGCTCGAAATCGGATGAACATCTCGTAACAGAACGATTGCTGGATACGCAAAATTCACCTTCTAACCATATCGTATTTCAGAATATCATTCTATTTTCATAATCCGATGAGTAAAACTCATAAACATCGGTGTCATAAAGAAATTACCATTATAATCAGAACAAATAACCATACATACAACCACATAACTGATATAGTTTAATCGATCAATTTCCCTGACATTAGATACCCACATCAGTAAAGGTATCTTGGTGGCTCGAACCATCCAATCGGTGATGTTATTGGACGGCTGAGACGGTCAATCGAAGTGGCCAGTGTCCAGTACACAGCATTGCAAAACATGCAAAACGGCGCCACAGAAATAGTAGAAAACTGTGTTACAAAGTTCACGTGAAACACGTCTTCAAGCGGCAAAGTTGTAGCCTATAGATGAGGCTATTCGTTGATTCTATATTCACTTTTTTAAATTCACGCTAATAGATACAGCTAAGAACCAAAGTCCGGTAACGTGTAATTTTGCATCTTTTCTTACCGAATTTCGGATATTTCATGAACTTTATCCAGATAATTGACTTGTTTATTACTTTTTATGAGAACATCTTATAACGACGAGCTGTTTACTGAAAGTTTCATGGTTCTAGGATCAAAATTGATCCTTGGGAGAAAAATTCATCGAAACTCAACATTTCTTCAGTTTTTCCTCGAATGGCAGGTTCCTGATTTTTTTCAAGTGTGTTCCGATGAAGCGAATCCGAACAATTTTGAAGAGCAGTTGTATCAATCATATTTCTAAATACTGTCAAATTTTCAGCTTGTTATACGACCGACGCCACAGTTTGGCCTAGAACAGCTCAAGCCCGCAGGACTATAATGCTAATTCGTCTTTTCATAAACTATTGTTAAATCTCGTGATCACTAACCAATTGTTGCGTAATTAATAGTTTAATTAAAGTCCAACGCGTGCGCAGTACCTTTCAATAAGTATACGGCCATTGCGTAAAATGGAAAATATTTTGTTTTAAGCTGTAGGTCTACTTTAATGCAACATATACGTGGTGCATGGTGGGAGAAGCTTAACTGACCTGGTTCGATCCCGCCACCGTCCTTCTTTAAAGTTTTTTCCGTGGTTTGTTTCTGTAGTCTAAACTAATGCCGGGATGGTTCATACGATAGCCTATAGGCCCCTACCGCTTCCTCCCCACTATCCTTCCCATTACCTAAGAAACTTCATCTCATTCATCGGACGCCATGAGCTGTTGATTGACATTACAGTGCGTCGTTAAACCAAATATAAATAAATGCGAATGAATTAGTTCCAGAGATGATTAGGCCTATTCATATTGTTGACGAGACCGCCTCGAAGTCTTGAAACAACCAAGAGGTGCCGTTCTGAACGGTCTTACTAATTCATCTTTAGCCTTGATTGTGAAACAATGATTGCATACAAAAATATAATATTTAAAATATATATTATGATGGATATTATGATGTAATAATTAAAATGGGGTGGTAAGATCGCCCTTGTAGTGCCACGTCCAAACGATCTCATCTTTCATCCTTAGCCTTAATTAGGGAACAATTGTTTTTCATATCAAGTTTCGATGTTATTGAAGCAAAAAATTAAAACCAAAATTATAAAGCAATAAAAATACACAGTTTAGTTGTTAGCCGACCTCCAACTTTGTGTATATGTCAGTGTTACAAGATTACATCACATGTGCCAATACTGATGAGTGTGCTATCCATGGTGGTCCTATTAACACCTCTTCCAGGGGAAGTCCCTTAGCTGATGTTGCATAGCAGGAAGAATGTACCCACATCTTCCAGTGGAAATAGACACCACTGAGGCAGGCTACAAATGACCATCCCTCCCCCCTCCCCTTTCCCCAAATAATCTTGAAGTGTACATTGCATAAAATTGTTTTTTTTTTCAGACGAGCGTTAGCTAAGATTTCCATCCCACTCTTATGCAGCTTTGTCTGTGTGTTTTTTGTTGTTGTTTGTCTGTAAGCACTGCACAGGTCGTACGGTTCAACCGATCGACATTAATTTTTTTCTGTACCCGTAGACTTATCCAACTTGAAAGTGTACAGTTTTTAGGTTATATTAGTATACGACCATTTTTGAGAAATACGATCTCACAGTTTCTAAATACCCCATTAGATTAGTCTGGGAAAGAAATTTTACAAAATAACATCGCTCAGAAAAATTCAAATTTTTCTCTGAATGTGAACACCAAATTGATACACTCTTTTAGACATTTATGTGCAAATCGGACCAGCCGTTTTGAAGGAAATAATGTAATTAATGTTTTTTATTCATAAAATATTTGGATGAAAATAATAGCAGAAAAATGTTGCTGAGATTGATTCACGGCTCCCTAGATTCGATAGTAGCCCAATGAAATATATATTTTATATGATCAAGGTGTGTAGAGTATTAGATTATGGTATAGGGTTAATTGCCAATCGATAAAGAAAACGTAAACGATACCGAAATGAGCTATATCGAGAATCGATCGAAAATATCGAAATATTAGGAATTCCATTCGATATCGAATCGAAATGATGATATCGAATATCGATCGAAATATTTCAAGGTCTGAATCACGTTCATTTAGTTTTCTGCAATGTCTTTGTGAGGTGTAGTGATAATCTGCCTTTGCGTTGTGTTGACACTCACACTTCCAGCATCAACAAATGACTGACACCAACTCCCATAGAGTTTGGTCACAATTACACAGAGACTGTTGGTTGTCAGTGTTAAAGGGGTGCTTGCACGTTGCTCATAAAAATATAGAAATTCACCTTCACTAATTTTTTTCTATGTTCAAAAACCAGTAGAATTGAACGAAAAGTTCACATCTTCAAGATAATTCTATGCTCTTTATTTAAAATGACATTCTATTTCAGTGAATTCAATCGGTTTTAAGATGATACGTCAATGAATAAAAATAACGCGGTGAAATTTATTGACGTATTATAAACTGATGGAATTCACAAAACTAAAATGTCATATTAATTAAAAAGCATAAAATTATCTTGGAGATGTGAACTTTTCATTCAGTTACTTTGGTTTTTGAGAATGGAAAAAAATAGTAAAGATAAATTTCTTGATTTGTCCAACCAAAGTCCAACCAAAGTATTCTTAACATGGTGTTTATAATACTTGACAATTGAGTATTGACTCTTTGTTAAGGTATCATTAATTACTTTACGGGTATAAATCGTACTTGCTGATTAGTCACACAGACCCCCCCCCCACCACCTCCCCTCACCCATTATACTTGCTGAGAAAGATGTGGTTGAGTCCAAGTGTCGAGATAGGCTATACCAGATGTGTCAAGCTATGTGTGTGTGTGTGGGGGGGGGGGGGGGGGGGGGGTTCTGACTGCCAATGTTGCAGAAACGTTTATACTGATAGTGAATAAATTTATCGATGTAATTATCTAGTTCCCAGTTTCCTGTCAGTCATTTTCTCTCATAATGTAGATGCTTAAAGAGAGGAGGAGGTTGAAATAATAAATGGTATGTCTGTTCTATCTTCTGAATTTGATAAACATAATATTATGAATGTATTATTTATTAATTGTGACTATTGACAGAGGAAAACAACGATAATCCCATGTCAGGATGATCGACCATGGCGGGAATCGAACCCCGGTCTCTTGAATGACGTTTTAGTGGCCAAGTAGTTAATATTTTACCCTCATCGATTCTTCCATTGTTGAAATTAATACAGCAGTCGGCGGCGTAAATAATGAAGAATTGGAGTCATGCAAGTGCATCTGGATTCATGAGATCTGTGAAGGGTTCGAAGGGTATATTGTTGAGACATGGACAAAGAGAGACAGACATTATATCATAGATAAATATTGTTGACTGGCTGGTTTGTTTGGCTTGCTGCTTGTTCTTTCAGGTAGGCGATATTGCCAATCTGACGCAAACTGACAGCCCGCTGTTTATTCATTCGATATCGAATCCACTTTCAATATCGAAGTAATCGAAAATCGAATGAATTGATTCGATATCGAATCGAATCCACTTTCAATATCAAAGTAATCGAAAATCGAATGAATTGATTCGATATCGAATCGGAATGAATTGTTGATGACTATTTCTAGTTTTCTCTGATCGATATATCGTCATTTTTCATTCATTTCATTTTTTTAATTTATAGATCAATCTATTCTTGTTCACGCAATCAAATATCAACATGTTTACAAGTTATGCGTAGATTATACGTACATATAGGGTCTAGTTTTATAATAATATGATAATGATAAATAATAATATGTTGTATAGTAGTATCTCAATTCTATGAGTACATACATTAATTCGAAGCGTTTTGAAGCAATGTTGAGGAATTGATGGAATGGATTCAATTTTAAGAATGAGATTTAATTTGAGTATAATCTAATTTTAAAACAAGAAGCCCGCGTAAGAGAGAACTTTTGTCTGCGGGCTGTCTGAAATAATTCGAATCTAATCTCATAGTTGTGATGTCCTTTAACGCTTTTCCGCTTTTGAAAGATGCAGTTGCTTTTCTATCATAAACCTTGAACTGAAAATCATAAAAATCCTACCACAGCTACAAATATAGTACTGATATTCTTTTATGTTGGTAAACGAGTTCTCCTTTCGTGAATGCAAGTGCATGGTTATCATATTCCAGACTTCCCCCACCACTTTCCCCTCAACCGCTCTGGAACTGGCAGGATTACAAATCAGTGCCCAGATTTATTTGTCAAACACAACACTTGATGTGGTACGTATACGTGCAGAACGCGTGTGCTGAACATCGTCTCAGAGATTAACAACAATTATTGTTCTACTTTACAATCTTTAATAATTGGTAATTAAATTCGTTTTAAATATCGTTTTTCAATTGTTTTACTGTAATTACTGGTACTGATATATGCTAGGCGTGTCTTCCCCATCGTTATTGTTAACAATTGTGGCGATTATAAGGTATAATTGGTAATTGAATTCGTTTTTAAATATCGTTTAGCGCTTACAATAATTGTTCCGAGCGGCTTACAACTTGATACTTTGATGTACATTTGTCTTTTGGTTCTGAAATCACAAATGTTTTTTTTTGACTTCTTGTGATTTTTCGAGTGATTTTTTCTCGATTCGAGTGTTTTTTTTTTTATTTTACTCGATTTTTTCATCTCGAGTGATTCTTTTTGATTGTTTTTATTTCACTTTATTCGTATTTATTTTCGATTTCGTCGATTTTTTCGTTGAATTGTTGACCCCTCGAATTGTTGTACTCCGATCGGCGGCGATGTGGATTGTGGTCGGATTGGCGGGGGTCACGTGCGGTGGTAAAACGACGCTGGCAAACACGATCGTCGGTTGTTTGCCGGGAAACTGTAAGACTTTTGTTGTCGGCGCCGATAACTACTTCCTGCCGAAAACCGACGCGCGTCATGTGAAAATCGAACAGATGGACGCCATTAACTGGGAATTGAATTCCAGTATCGATATGGAGAACATTCATCGAGATGTCAAAGGTCTGTGTAAGTACCGTGCACGCACCTCATTATTAATTTATTATAATGAGGGCATTTGCCACCTTATTTAATCACAAATTAAACGAATTAATTAATTTCAATTAATTTCAGCTCTAATGTCCGCCCAGCAAGAATCTGGCACCAGTACCCACAACATCCTTTTCATCGACGGCCACACCATCCTGAACTACGCCCCTCTCTTCTCGACATGTGACCTCAGGTACTACTTCACACTGTCCCGAGAGGAATGTGCCGGCCGTCGCAGCCGGCGCTACTTCGCCAAGCCAGACAAGCCGGGCTACTTCGACATGGCCGTGTGGCCTACCTATCAGGCGCACAGGAGGGAGGTGGAGGGGAGGGCGGGGGTGAAGATGATTGACGGGATGATGCCGCCGGAGGAGATTGTGTTGAGAGTCAAGAAGGATATCGAGGAGTTGATTCTTCAGCGTTGTTGAGTGGGTTGAGTGAGGGTTGAGTTCCACTCATATTAAACCATTATTTCTTTACTGTTGTGACAGAATTATTGCCCTTGGTTTGATTGACAAGTTTATTAGTAACGTGTCATATTTTTATAGGTTGGCTGACACATGAAAGCCAGATATTGGCTGCTGTGTTAAGAGCCCATGGGAGTCGATTTAATAAAATATTAATTTGTCGTAATTTCTTATGAACGGTATGAGATTTCAGTTCTGCTACGAAAGAAACACAGATACTTTTAATACCTTCAAGATGGTATAAGTAAAACTATTCAACTCATTGCCCATATCGCATAAAAAAACTTTTTTGAGCCATATACGCTTCATAATTATGCGATGAGATAAATAGTTTTTTACTTATACCTACTTGACGGTATTTTAAGAGTGTTTCACCCCAATAGAATTTTGAAATCTCATACCGTTCAAAAGTCACTAAAAAACTGATATTTTGTTAAATCGCCAATCATGCGATCTTAATTTAAATAATAATATGTTTAGATAACTAAGAGCCGATTGTACCAACTGAGGATTAAATATTAATTAGTTAATCATTACTTAAGGTACAAAAATAACATAGGTAACCAAGGGTGATAACAAGTTAATTTGCTAATTTTTGCTTAATTCACTAATCATCACTTGCCACTTGGTACAACCGGCTCTAAACATGGATCAGCTTATTCTTATTTTGTTTCGTTTTTTATTTTGCTTAAAAATCACGTACATTTGTCACTATTTTTATGAGTTATTAAAATGGCTTCTCTATTTTATTCTGACGTATTGTGCTGAAATTTGTTCATTTCTACACACTACTATGATATTATCATTCATTTCCATGGATTATAGCTAGATATGCATTTCACAGATGTAAATGATCAAAAATAACTATCAAGTGTTGATTCGAGCGCAGGGTTATGATTTAGCTTCTTTTTTTTCAATTTCACCACCAAAGGAAGAATATCTACTCAAATGGTGTGATTTTTAATCCATTTTCCCATTCTCAGACCCATTTAAAAACCCGCCCTAGTACAGTAGTACTGCTATAGGTGGCGTGCATGTATCGAGTGTCGGCTTTTCTTGGCGAACAAGATGAAACAACGAACTACATTATCGACAATTTATTATATGGCAAGTGCTGCTGCGGTAAACCAAAGAATATCAATAAAATTATTAATTTAAATAATTTCCAAAATATTTCGCATTGATAATACGCAATAATTATTCTCTAGCGTCTGTAATTCTTCTATTAACAGAAATATTGAATATAATGAAATTGAAAATGAAATTAAGTTTAGTTTTATTAGCTTTTTGTATACACTTATACACATGTTTTTAAAACAATCAAGTATAAAAATTGTCATTGTGAGACTGTACATTCCGTAAAATAAATCAAAGTCGGTCAAATAAAATACAGTCAGAATAAAAAAAAATCAGTAAAATATAATAAAATATATTCTTTGGAATAGAATAAGATGGAGGCTGTCAAATATTCTGCCATTGAATAAAATAAATGTTCTACAAAAAACTTCTTATAGCTTTGCATTCAATTCACTCCTTATTTTATTTGAATTCACTGTATAAAGCCCGACAATATAAAATATACATGTATTCATAGTTGGCGAAACGACCCCACTAACAACCAGGTGATTTTGGGATACGAATGAGCTGATGATGTATGCAAATGATTGTTATATAAACTTTATCGGTCACCTAATGCCGAAGTGAATAGGATAACAATCAAAATGGAATACATGGACATGAATAAATATAATGAAATACAATTAAATAAGTCACCATAGGGCAATAAGTTCCCACCAGGGTGATTATTTTTGTAAATATTGCGAATGTTTATTATGGATCAGTCATATTTTAGAAGGTGCTTCTCTGAATGGTGTGCAGCAGTTTCACAACAATACGCTTTAGATGACAATGAAAATGGTCACAAAACAGAGTGGTAGGGTATATTTTTGATAATTATTATTTGTTTTCTTCATCTCGTTCCTGTTTTGTTCATGTTGTTTTGTTAAGAATTTTGTTAATCAAGTTTAGGACCTTGCCACCGCTTTTTGGTGCAATTGTAAGTAAAATAATAATAATAATATCCATCTCGCGTTATATACACCATTCGATTACTTCTTGAGGTATTTTATCGTGTGTAGTATCGATGTGTTCCTAAAACAACTGCCTTTAGGTTAAGCTAATTACGCAATTTTTCTTTCCCATTCGAGGTAACCGGCCGACACTATTTATTTGTATCAAAACATCCATAGGTGTGCTAATGAAATTTAGCTTAGCTTATAGAGGAAGGTTCACCCTATCAACGTATCAATCTTCATGGTAACTATCTCCTGGTTTTGGTGTATGTAACGGTTTAACGCATTTTTCAACCAGTTTGACAAAATTTGTCTCGGAATTTACAATTCTTTCTTTCTTTCCGAATTTTTAATATACTATTTCAACATTGTTACATCAATGAATGACACAAAATCTGACACATTTCTGTCGGTGGGTCCCCAAACTGATTGATGTAGAATTGAAGTTATGTGTGATAGCCTACCCTGTTGGAATGAAATTGTTATTTTGTCATTTACGAATTTACCGATGTTTCTCGTATGTGACTGATGTAAACCAGCCAGAAAACCAAGAAACCGTTAGACTCTCAACAACCAATCAGGGGCACTTACTCTCCCTTGATCTGCGCGCGCATCTAGCTGTAATATATCTCTCGGAACAGCATATCCGTCATTCCTTATTCGGACTCAAATCAACAATCAACAAGAAACATCATTACTTATTCTCTCTCTCTCTTTCTCTCCCTCTCTCTCTCTCTCTCTCTTTCTCTCTCTCTCTCTCTCTCTCGCGCTCTCTCTCTCACACACACAGCAGCTGCAAGGATGTATCCTACTGTACGCGAGTAACAGGTGACTGATCTTGAGACTTGTGGCATCTGATCATATTAGTAGACCTACAGATAAAAGTAGTTGAGTATAAATAAAAGCAGGTGTTTTATTCTTCTCTTCCTAACGTCTTTTCACTCCAAACAAGTTATTATTCCCAGCATACAGTTTAACATATTTGTAAAATAGACGATGTGATAGTTTCTAGGTGGCCTTGGTCGAAAACTTCGGCCAATTTTAATTACTATCTTCAATATAATAATTATATTATATTGAAAAGAACGAAGACAATGGAAAGCGTTGAGAGAAGATTTGGAAGTCGAAGAGAGAGATGGAGAGATGACAAGAGGGTAAATAACAGATGGGAAGACGTCCTCGGTAGCTCAGTCAGCTGAGGTACCGCTTCAGAAACTGAAGTCACCGTTGGGCATGGGTTCGAGTCCCGCATGAGGAATGGGTTTTTTAAACGCCCTTTCACTTATCATCACTTTTCATAGTTTCATTATCATCCGCTCATTCATACCCCCGTAAAACCTAGCTGTTGATGGGGTCGTTAACCAAACAGATGGGAATGGTGGAGAGTAGTGGAAGGAGGTAGCTAGTGGGAAGACAGGAGATTGGGGGAGAATTCGTAAAGGAGAAGAGGATATAGAGAGGAATTGCAGAACTCAATGATGGAAGTATAATTGAGTACAAAAAATTCTCAATTATTTGATTTATATAGTGAGTAAAACGAAGCATTATGATGATAGCTAAGACCTATTGGCGTCGTATGAATGATTAATTATATGATGGGACGATGAGCAGGTTTCTTGATCTAATAGGAAGGGCAGTGGGAAGGAAGCGGTCGTGGCCTATACTGTGGGAACCATCCTGGAATTAGCCTATAAAATGAGAAGACAATATTCATGCATACGCCCTTCATGTAATGAAAAAAGTAGATGAAAAAAAAAAGTTCAAATATGGGTACATTTTATTCAAATTTAAATTTAAATTCTGGATCATATCATTTTATGTGACCGCTAGTGTACAATTATGATACAATTTAAATTCTTCCGGATTCGAATAGAATAAAGAACTTTTATAATTTTCAAAATCGAAAACACAACTGCATATTTCAATAACTTGCGTGCAAAGAGCCCCCATCTTGGTTGATAATATTTTTCTACTAAATGCGTGTATTCAGGGTGACAGCGTTCATAGTTAGGCTACACCAGTGTTGTAAAGTGGAAATGGGATGACATGCTAAGAGTTCCAGTAACCACCGCTAGATGTCGGAGTTTTCAATATTTTAGTTTTGACAAAATCTAGTTACATCACACATTTTGGCATAGGAAAATGGGAAGACTGTAAAATTGTAGGCAGATCAGGATTTCACATATTGATAAGCAAAGTTGAACTTGAAGATGTACCTTTGTAATTCTTTTCTAAAACAATGAAAACTATCAAATTGGACACATTTTGATTCAATTATTGCTTTATCATGAGATTATTTTCAAACATTCGTCCAGACACATTCAATTGTGAGGGTATTATTCATTGATTGCAATTTACCGCAAGTCCGTGGTGTTTGTAGTTCTTGAGATATTTGTTGCCCAATTGCACCCTGTGAATCTGTCCAAGATGCGGGCTCTTAAAATGAATGCTATAGTGAGTTTGTTTACAATTATTACTGATTCTTATAGGCCTATAATTATTATTCAGTTGGTATTTGACCTTCTTCTCTCGTGTATAATGCATGCAGTTGATATTTGCAAGGATGCTAAATTAATAAGATCTATACCGAGATGAAGAGGACCAAAACTACTAATCGTCAACACTTATACATAGGGGAAACATCCGATCGGCTCCTTTAACCATCTCAAGTAAAAACCATAACAATAACGCATGGTAATCGTGAGAGAAATGCATTTTATAATTGCGCATGTCATGTTGATGACGTCGAACGACAGTCTCCCTTATACTATAACACTGGCAGTTGGGTGTTCCGAACCGTTACATGTATATGAGAATCCTTGATATGAGATGAAAATAGGACTTGTGTTCGTGAGAGATGAAGGCTCGAATCACCCGTGCGATAGTGGTATGTGATAGGGGGAACGGTCGCTCGGTACCTTCATCTCTTGTGAGTACTTGATTATGCGTATCGTTCAAGAAAATCGACTTGCGTTACTTTTTATGAAATAATTTCTGTTTAAGAGTCTATGAGAGTAGATTTAGCGAAATATCAGTTTTTTAGTTATAACTTTTGAACGGTTGAGATATCGAAATTGTCTCATCGCCCATGTGTGTGTGTGCATGGTCTGACCCGAGCATGTCGTTAAACTGCGTGCCAAGGGCGAGGTGGAGGAAAACTAAGGTGGCATTATGGGTGATGTCTCAGTCATCATGAGAAGCATACATGGTCAGGATGGACCGAGACGGGAATAGAACCCAAGCCTCCTGTTTGACAGTTCAGTGCACTAGCCACTGGTCTACTTGTGCCCGTAACTCACATCTTGCACTATATATATAATTTCAACAACTTTCTGATAAACCACCAGTATAGGTTATTATAATGGTATGATTTAGAACTATTCAAAAATCGCGACCTCCCCCGGGACTAGATATATATATATATATATATATATATATATATATATATATATATATATATATATATAATATATATCTACGTCATGTCTCTTTGCGATGGCTTTAGGAAGTCAAGTGACACGTACGCGTCGGTAATAAAGATTACTGTATGACCGACAGAGAGGCCGTTAATCCGTTATGCTGGCTTATTACGTCCTCTCGTAGACCATTCAATTAACAAGCACAAGGATTTATACTAATAGAGGCATACATGCTTGTAGATACTGGTAGTGAAGGTTCCGAGCGACCGTCCCCCCTATCCCACACCATTAGCGCACGGGTGGTTCAAGCCTTTATTGCTCGTATGTAACTTGTGTCCATGAGAGATGAAGGCTCCGAGCGACCGTCCCCTCTATCCCACAACACTAGCGCCCGGGTGGTTCAAGTCTCTTTAGGAATACACGTGTACCGACCGTCACGCCACATTAGATGTTATATCGGCATTGAGTTTAAATCTTCAAATTAACTAAAACCACGTGGGCCCACAAGTGAGTAGAAATATGAGAAATGAATAAGTATAAAAATTACAGAAACTGGAGAATACCTTTTTTCAATTATGCCATCGAAACGTGATCCCCCCTCAAATGGGAGGGGGGGGGGAGAGGGGGGGAGTCAGTGGTCGGTTGACCCCACAATAATTATGTGATGGGGCTCACTATTAGCACTAACCCCTAAATACAATTGATAATTTGAATTGATGTAATTCAATTGAAGTGTAATTGAGTACTCTCAATTAAATTTGGCCTATAATAAACTATAATAAGTATATTTTATTATCCTTTATGATTTTTTTAATTTTTCATAATTGGTTCAACGACGCACTGTTATGATAGCGTAGATCTATTGGCTTCGGATAGATGATTAATGAGATGATGGGATGACGAGATGAAGGTTCTTGGGTAATGGGAAGGATATTGTGAATTGGAAGCGGTCGTGGCCTATATTGTGGAAACCATCCTCTGTAAACAGTATTTAAGCCTTATACGATGTGAGATGAATGATTATTACTTGCACCGATTTGAAGGTACTGAAAATTTCTGTGTTTCCTCGTTTTCAGAATTTCGATATCTCATTCCGTTCAAAAGTTATCATTAAAAAACTAATATTCCATTAAATCGTCTCCCATGGGCTCTTAAACCTAATATTTAAAAAATCTAGTTTCAGGGTTGTGATGCCCTTTAAACATAATGACGTAAATTCGACGATTGTCTGAAATCTAAACGACACTCAATAGTACATTGTCCAAGTAATCTACACCTCCCCTCTCCGATAATACGGTAATAGCCGTGCCCCTATTACCCAAGAAACCTTCATCTCATCATCCCATCACCTCATTAATCATCCATCCGACGCCAATAGATCTGAGTTATCATCTGTCGTTCATCTTAACAGTTTTTTTTCGTGGTTTCCCTCTCTAGTCTAGGCAAATGCTGGGATTGTTCCAACAATATAGACCACGACCGCTTCCTCCTCACTATCCTTCCAATTACTCAAGAAACCTCCAACTCATCATCTCATGACCTCATTAATCATCCATCCGACGCAAATATATTTGCGTTATCACTATAGCACGTCGTTGAACCCGATTATATATACTAAAAAATCTAGTTTCTGGCTTGTGATGCCCTTTAAACATAATGACGATTGTCTAAAATCTAAACGACTCTCCGAGTACATTGTCCAACTAATCTACACGTCCTCAACTCATCATCCTCCTCCGCGATACGTTAACCCTCCTCGACCAATCAGAGCCCAGCTTCCTATCAGCCGTGCCTCTAGCTACCAGCATGAGTGTGCGTAGCCACGTCGCCGCGCGGTACACTTCCTTTAGGAGAACACGGTTTCTCTCTTACGGCTACATCCGCTCGTTTAGATACGTAATTACTATTTACCACCGGAGATAAGTGAAGTTAGCTTCCAGCTGGCGATCTTGACGAACGGAGGACAACGGAGTCGAGTTAAGGCGTCCTCAGTCTGGGCAAAAAGTTCCCAAAAGTCCAGTTTGCTATATCGATATGTTGTATAATCCAAGCTTAAATTTTTGTTGTTGTTGTTGTTGTGGCGTGCAACGTACATTTAATTAAATAAACCTAATCTAATTACGCCAGCTAATCATTATTTAAGGCGTTCCCAGTCTCCGTAGGGTAAAAAGTTCCCGCCAGGGTATTTTCGCAGATATAAATGATCATATAATTTTCTCAGTGCAAGATACGTAACATCAACGAATACATCTAAAGATGCAGAACCCTTGTATGTAACAGTACGTGCACTAGATATTTCTGCCATTAATTTTCACCTTACAGCGTACGGTTACATGCAAATAACACGTAACATATTATGAATGTTCATTGTGGATGGACAATATTTTATAGGATGGTGTGAAGCAGTTTCAGTACATACAATATGTTCATCCAGAAAGTAACTATATATGATCGTTTATGTTATATTGACAGTGGAAATGTCACGCTGTGGTCAGGTCCACCTTAAAGTCGTTGGATGGATTTGTAGCTGATAAATGTATCCTACTGTTTAGATAAGAGAGAAAAGCTTGTTATTATCACTAGCCAAACGGTTGCCATGGACACAGTCAGTGACGTAGCAAGGCACGACGTAAGACAGGAGTGCAAAATGTACACATGCCCCCCCCCCCATTTTCCTTTTTTTCTCAAGATGACGAAAAGCACTCATGTGCCTCTAATTTCGTATAGGGGCTATAGGCCTGAATATAATTTGATTATTTGGGGAATCATTTATATTTTCATTCATGCTATGAATTAATGTAGAACGTTATTCATTGCAAATAAATTGGTTGATATTCCATTCACTCATTGATTGTTATTAATTTTGCTTTTTGCTCTGCTAAAATGTCTATATATAGAATCACTCAGTAAAGATGAACGGCGGCGGGGATCGAACCGGGTCCGAAATTCCCCTATCTATAACCACTACTATACGCTAACCTCATTAAATGAAAAATATTTTTTCTTTATTCAATCACTTATTTTTTGTTTCCTATTCAATATTTATATCTAAGTATGAATTATGTACAATAAGTGATATAAACCATTTGTTCTTATGTAAAATGTCTTAATCATACATTTAGCATTTCAGCCAATATGTATATGATTTATGTATAAATAAGAAATCGAATCAACTCGATAATCTCATATCATGATCTGAACTTCCGAGACGTGTCAGCGACGGGTCAACGGCTGCAACACGGGCCTACTGGTTGCGTGTGCTATGATCTATGAAAGGAAGGTGACAAGAGCATTATTTCGGTTAACATGTTCTAGATATCCTGTGCCCTGCATATCCTGTCTTTACTCTCAGCTGAAGATTAGTAGGGGACTTCTTTATCGAAGTACCCAGCGTGACATTATCAGTGGTAATGTATAGCATGTAAACAATCGTAGTGACTCTCCGGATAAACATATTGTATAGTGTAACTGCTTAGCACCATTCAGAGAAGTATCTTATAAAATATTGTCGATCCAGAATAAATTCCCAATATATGCCACATGTGATTTGTTATGTAACGGTACGGGGTGAGGTGCTAATGACTCAACTGGTACGAATCCCAATTCTCAACATTCATTGAAAAGCATGAATAGCCTGAAATGTTGCGAGCCGTAACCACCGTATCGGTTGAGAATCGTGCCAGTTGAGAATCGCACTATTTGAGAATGGTATCATTTGAGAATGGTATCATTTGAGAATTGTACCAGTTGAGGATCGTACCAGTGGAGAATTGTACCAGTTGAGAATCGCACTATCTGAGAATCGCACCAGTTGAGAATCGTACTATTTGGGAATCGTGCTATTTGAGAGTCGTTCCAGTTGAGAATTGTACCAGTTGAGAATCGTACCAGTTAAGAATTAGCAAACCTACCAGTTGAGCATCGTATCAGTTGAGACCTCATTGAAATAGCGAGCTTAAAAATGAAGAGAACCTAAAATAATGCGAGTTGAGAATCGTATCAATTGAGAATTGTTTTTGGGTAGTTTGAGCTGCCTCATAGACCGATGGCCCGATGACTAGTGGCTTTTGTGTACGGCAAACATCTGGGTCTGTTCGATCGAGTACCGACATGTTGTTCGACCGGACATCAGTGGCTGTAGACACGCGTAGATCACGGTCACTTGGTGTTCAGATCGCTCTCATTCGGCTCGGTGTGCTCCTTCGTGACGTCACGCATTCTCTCACGCGCATGCGTACACGCACTCTGCACACTGATTGCTAACTCTTCCCAGAGTGTAATGACTCTTGATTTGTTGATTCAAATAATTCATCTTACAAGTTGGGATGTTCAAGTGAGTTCTTGTTGGTAAGGAAATTACAAAACTGACATAATTAACAACTTTGAAACTTCAAAATTACCAAAACAAATAAAAATAATAACATGGGGAAGATTTGAATATAATAAAAAAATTACAGCTTTGAAATTGGTTTCAAAATTTTTAACGAAAGAAGACTCTCAATCTCATGGTCTTCATATTATTGTTTGATGTGTTCTTATTTATTATTTAATTTAATAATCATTTAAAAATATTACTACTTTTCCCTCCTTTGATTCAGAAACATTCATCTAATTAGGGATTCAACCAAATATATAATATATCAAAACATTCTCAGAAAAAGTGGATCGGATAGAAGAGTGAAAACAAAGTTGAATAATAGTGGAGGTGCCAGGTTTGAAACTATAACCGGCTCCTCCACTAACTATTAAACTGGGTGTATCCGCTTGATGGGATAGCCGTCTTTCAAGGAACAGACGGATAACAATGGTAACCATAGCGAAGCGAGCTGGGATTGTGACTTGATAATATCGAACATTGTTGCAACAATGTGTGACTTGCATTATTGGTGTCCTGGTCAACAAAGTCAACTTGGACAATTGTTATAGGCCTATACCTAATGAGCATAGTGACGTAACAAAGGCACGATGATAAAGGAGTGCAAAATGTATAAATGGGCACTCCCCATTTTTCCATATTTGACTCAAGTCACGAAAAGCATTGGTGTGAGGAATCATTTTACTTCGTAATTTACTCGCAATTTACTTCAATATAAATGTGATACAAATTTTCTTTGAATTTTTGTTATTTTCATTCAATACTATGTATTGTACATACATTAATTGCATTATTTTATTCAATCATTGATTCCTATTGAAATTTGATATAACCAATATTTTGAACTTATTGAAATTAGTTACTCAGGCCTAATAGTTTGCCGATAAATTTTGAAAATTCAGAAAAGATATAGGCCGCAACTTGAAAAATATTTTTGAAAGGAATTCGAATGTTTCATACAATAAAGTAAATACAACAACCGTAAATCCAACCAATTTAAATAATTTTATAATAACTATAATTCAGTTTTAAGACAATTAATATCTCTCAACTTTACTGTTACATATTCCATCTTTAACCAACCATCTCCCATCACCTCATCTAGTTATACGTTTACTCGAAACCTGTTTCCCCTAACAACCACCTAGACACGGCATTAGCAATGCAAATAGAAATTATAGTATTATAAAACATGTCATAACATAATTACCGGTATATTATTCGAATTATTTAAATCTAAAGATTAATCTCAAACGTAATGGGATGCAGGTTTCCATGGCTGTAGTTTTTCGATCTCATCTCGTTTTGCATTCTAATAAGATGTCTTATTAGATGAATCCAACGGGCCAAAAGCTGGTTCAACAATCAAGTCACAGCCTTCTTGAGCGGACTTACACGGCTCTGCACTTAGAGGCTGGTTCACAACACAAATTAGCGGTAATATGGGTATATTCACGAAAGAAGAAGGGCAAGGTTTATGTGCAGAGATACTTGGGTGTGTGATAACCTGTGACGGGCGTTGTTGTTGTTGTTGTTGTTGCTGTGAGAAATCTAAATGGATGAAAGATTATCTGATCCAACTGATCCAACCAACTTAACCTAAACTGATATATTATAACCCAAAACTAACATAATTTAATCCGAATTACCAGTTATACCATAAAGCATTGACCAACGTATACCTAGCTCTCTTTCAAAAATTATATTCATAGGCCTATGTTGACCTACTGAAATATTTCTCGGAGATATCGCGAAAATAACTTCGAAAATATCCACAATTAAAAATAACTTTGGAAACGTCCATAATAATGACTCAATTACTAGACTTTAAAACTGCTTATAAATCGCAAAAATCAGTTATGCGGGGCTTTGAAAACTTCAAAAATGTCTATATAATGATTCAATTATTGAAAATAACTTCGAAAATAAGTCAATTATTAGACTCCAAAATTGCTTGTGAATCGCAGAAGTCACTTGAAAAAAGACTATATTACAAAAATTTCACTGCGGGGCTCTGCTGACCCTTATTCGCGCGCGCTGGTGTCCAGCTGGGCGACCATTTACGTAACCTGCGCCTCTCCCCCCCCCCAATACACAAATCCTAACGACGTCCCTGGTCTACTTATAATTTCTGTCGTGAATGGGGCTTCATTGGAAGCTAGATCTCGTTATGATGAACTAGAAGGGCCAAGTCACTGTCTTCTTGAGCGTTCTTAACACGGCTTTGCGCTTCTTCGGTTAGGAATTCATAATATATACATATTTAATGTCGGAATGCTAATCTAGGTCGTCATTGTTAAGATGGCTGGGTCGATACAACAGTACGTAGAATTCTGTGTTATCGACAATCAGGGAGGGGGGGAGGTGGGAATCGAGATCCTATATATATATCCGGATGATCGAAGTTGAATCTTATGTCCAAGAGTTATAGAAACTTCTCTGCTTCACATATTTTATGATAGAACATACCTCTACCCCTCAACCTCCATCTTTACCATTACACACACATTGATATCATTGAAAGATACCCTCCTCGTTAGCTCAGAAGGAAAGAGCATATGTGTATCAAGCATAAGGTCCGGGGTTCGATTCCCCGACGAGGAGGTGTTTTTCAGTGATAATAATACGCGTCCTATCAACATCACGTGCTGTACGTTTCAACAGAAAGCCATGTACTTATATGTATATATATATATATATATATTCGTTGTATCAACGAAAGAAGTTTGTCAATATAACACTTTTTTTTATTATACCAACAACGAAGCTCGATACAAAATCATTGTTCACCAATTAAGGCTATGGATGATAGTATAGGATCGTCCGGACGGGGCCCTACAAGGGCGATAGTTCCTAAAGCAGTGCGATAGTTGACTGAGCCACAAGGGCGGCTACACATCCACACATCGCGTATACAATACAAATAATACACACGAGAGATGAAGGCTTGAGCCACCCGTGCGCTAGTGGTGTGGGATAGGGGGGACGATCGCTATGGAACCTCCATATCTCGTAGATACAAGTCACACATGAACGAAATGTGTTATAAACTGAATGTTTTATTAATAATCTGGACATGTTGTACACGTCGTGTGAAGCCGTGTGCCAGAGAGAGAGGTCCGAGTCGTGGTCGTGTTGTATAACAAGCCTCGCTTCTAAACACCCTATTGAATAACCGAGTCGCCATCTGGCCTTTTCTCATCACTCACATCAAATATATAACAACGCTTCTCTCGCCTTCCTTACAAACGCCTCGCCAATCTTCTTCAATTAGATATCGATTTTCTTCTTCTTATTCTTCTTCTTCTTCTTCTTCCTTACACACAAAACACTTCAACACGAATTCTCTCATCCCCCTCTCTTGCTCACTCTCTCTCTCTCTCTCTCTCATCTCCTTCTCTCTCTCTCTCTCTCTCTCTCTCTCTCTCTCTCTCTCTCTCTCTCTCTCTCTCTCTCTCTCTCTCTCTCTCTCCAACAATCCGTGTCAGGCTCTCGTTGGTGTAGAGACGCGCTTTTATCTACTCTTGCAATCAATTCAACAGATTTGCTCTAGGGGTGTTGGGGGTGTTATTTTATTGACTTTCTCTGCCTGAATAGTGAAGTTTCAGTAGTCTCCTTTAAAATCAAGTTTAAATCCAAGAGAAGTCAAACCACAGTGAAGAGTATTGTTATTTTTTAAATATATATATAGAGACAATCGTCCTTTTTTTATGACGAACTGTATGACGAAATCGATTGGGACCTATCAAGAGCCCAACATGTCAAGTGTCAACGTAACATATAAACGATTGTAGTGGCTTTCGTTTGAACATTTTAGTGAAACTGCTTCACATTGTCCAGAGAAATATATTCTTATACATTATATAATATCGATTCATAAGAAACATCTACAATATGTTACGTGTTATTTGTATGTAACGGGACGCTGGGAGGTGAAAATCGATGACAAAAATATAGAGTGTTACTGTTACATACAAGTGATTTTTCCAACTTCGTTATTTTAACATCTAAGTCAATAGCATTTTCGACGAATATTGTCTGCATCTTGTGATATTTTTTAATTTTGTATCGTGTACGGTTCAAGTTTTCTGATCATTTACATATGTGCATCACCCTGATGGCGAGAACTTTTTGCCTTATGGCGACAGGCGTCGCCTTAAAAGTCCATTTTCAGTCGAGTTTCTGTTGAAAGACTGTAGTCACCCTCGGTAGCTCAGTCAGCTGAGGCAGCGCTTCAGAAACTGAAGTCACCGTTGGGCGTGGGTTCGATGTAAATGTCCTTTAACTTATCATCACTTCATAGTTTCATAAACATCTGCTCATACCCCCGTATAACCTAGCTGTTGTGAGCAAACAATAATCTTCAGATGTCACGGCCGTGTGGAATCTCTGAGCAGCATGCAGCCCCTGATTCACGGCTACTTGTATGTCATCACGGCCAGTCGGGGCTGCCAAGTCACGCCTCGGCCCGTCTAACTGGCCGTGCACGCGGACACTATCGATTCTCCTCTCTCTCTCTCTCTCTCTCTCTCTCTCTCTCTCTCTCCTACTCTCTCTTTCTCTCTCCTTCTCCTACTCTCTCTCTCTCCTGTCTCTCCTCTCCCTCTATCTCTCTCAAACTTCACAATGTTCCCCAAAATTCTCATTGAAATTCAATTTTTTCACTTATTGCAATTCATGAATTTGTTGCTATCGTCAACATGGTGAGTTTTATACAATTCGAAACCAAAATAAACGTTAATTTTTTTAATTTACTCGTATCCACGAAAGTAGGTCGTCTACCAACAAAATAATTGTGAAAACATTAGCTATTAGGTCTACAAAGTCTCGCTGCAAAATTGAGGATTTGACGATTTTTGAAATGTATATTTGTGTTTTTTTATTAACCTGGTTTGGAATATCATATTATAATACTGGTATTATTTCCACAGTTTTAATACAAATACAATGAAATGAAGATGAAATGTTGTTTTTTGTTGGTAGACACCATTCTTCTTTCGTGGATACAAGTATATCCTTCTCCATTTTCTCAATAAATAATCGATTACAAATTTTTGTTCTTAGATTATTGTCACTTCTTTGATTGTTGGTGAAACAACGCCATGAAGAAGGCAGTGACTGGATGTAGTCTTGCATCAGGGGGGCGGTGCCTGACGATGAGTATTGTTAATATCTGGTCCATTCAGCGTTAGAGATGAGAGAGATGCTGTGGGAGATGGCTCCTCCCCCTTCCTCTCCACCGTCTCTACTCTCCACCAATCACAGCCTCCAGATCATTAAACCGGGTACGCATGCGTACAGTCGACATTTCATTTACTCGAATAACCGGATGAGCGAATTTAAAGAACGTCAAAACCCTGAAACTAGATTTTAATCAATAATGACGATATTTATTTACCTAATTTCAGAGAAAACTAGAAATCATCGTCTCAATTTCAGATTTTTTTCCAACATTTATACAATATTCAATAAGGGATCTCCTATTTGTTTATCATCATCTCTCATCATTTAGAAAGACATTTCAAAGATTCATACACTTCCCTATTATCTTCCATCCAATTATGTCCCGATATTTATCTTCACGCCACCGCCACTGTGAATAAAACACCAAAAACAAGTCATTATCATTTCACGGAATTGTTAATCACGGTTATTAAGATCGTGATTACTGCATATTCAGTCACGTTAATCACATTCGGTCAGTCTAGATGGCTTTGAAATCTCATGGTCTTTGCATTCATCGCACACGGCCAGCAACAGAACAACAATGCGCGGAGCTGGGAGATAAGATTTACATGCGGCCAGCAAGAATAGAACACGCAATGGAGGCAATAAAGTTTAGTCGTGAAATTAGGAATATTATTATTTTTAATGGGGACCCGCCACCATAGCGTAATATTTTCAGTGTCAACGTAACGTATGAACGATAATGGTCACATTTTGGAACCGCTTCACACCATTCAGAGAAGTATCTTATAAAATAATGTCCATCCATAACATTCACAATAGGTTACGTGTAATTTGTATGTAACGGTACGCTGTGAGGTAAAAATCGATGGCTAAAATATCGAGTGTTACTGTTACATACAACTTATAATTCCACATTTGTTATTATTCAATTTGAGTAGTTAGCATTTCGGGAAATATTGTCTGTATCTTATAATCAGTGACTACAGAGAACTACTGTTAGACAACTTTCAGTACCACCCAAACTAATCTTTTCAATTAGATTCCATATGCAACCGAGAGAGGGTGGTCGAGCGGCTAGCACACTGCTGAACCGTCATTCATGACGAGACCGGAATTCGATTCCCGCCATGGTCGACCATTTCCTGACAGGTTTTCCGTGGTTTCTCTCTGTCATTCAGGTCAATACTCGGATGGATCAACAGGTCACGACTGACTCCTTCCTACTATCCAAAAACACATAATAAAATAGTCTTTCATCTCACCATCCCATCACCTCATAATCATTCACCGACGCCAATAGATCTTATAGTCATCATACCAATATCCGTCGTTAATGGGGTGGAATGCAAACGGTGTTTATAAAAATAGAGAAAACTATTTTTGTTATTTTTTTTATATGTTGGCGAACCAGTGTATATGACCGAATGAATTCAGTAAATCAACATAATTGTATGCTCTTCATTAATATGACATAACATATTTGTGAATTCAATCAGTTTTAAGATACGCTCATTCTTGGACTCTTGGTATTCATTGACGTATCATATTGAAACTGATTGAATTCACAAAAATATAGAATGTCATATCAATTAAAGATCATACCATTATCTTGGAGTTGATATAGGCCTACTTTACATTCGTTTACTCTAGTTCGTAAAGATGGAAAAAATAGTAAAGATGAATTTCTCTATTTTTATAAGCACCATGCATGAACCCCCTTCCCAATATAAATATGAATATAATATAAATATAAATTTGTATAAATGAAGAGACCACGCTGAATTTGTATTTCACTACATGACCGTCCATACATTGTGATGAAAAGTAGGCCTATAACTCGGCAAGTATACATGCATCTCACGTATCCACAAATCTCTCTCACCTCTCTCTATACACCTTGATCACAGCTCACAGCCACATAGAGTAAAGGTGTCACACTTCCGCATCACCAAACCTCCCGATCGTCCGCACACCGGGACACCCGTTCTACATGCATCACGCACTGCACGCATCGCACATACCTCTAGATGCGATGCGTTACGTGACTGCGCATGCTCAATAGAGCTGTCCTGTTAGGAGAGAGGAGAGAGAGAGAGAGAGAGAGGTTATAGCTGTCAATGGACTGTGTACTTCTCTCTGGTTTGACGGTTATCATTGAGTTCAAACAGCACCCGTTTGGTGTTGCTCTTTCATGTCCCAGTATACATATAAGTATACTTATACGTATACTGGGACATGAGAGTGGTCAAAGGCGGTCATTGGTTGAGATTTTACCCTAGTTACAACTGGAGCAAATGCCTTGCGTGGTTTGGTGACACCTTCAACTATAAATATGTTTCTGAATAACTTTTTGAGTATCCCGGTTACAAAACTGAATTGTGCAGAAATAATTTTAAATTCTCTGTCTAGTTTATCATACCGAAGTCTGCTTGAGAGTCGATTTAGCGAAATATCAGTTTTTTGTTGATAATATTTGAATGGTGTGAGGTAGGCCTATCACAATTCTATAATACGGGGAAAACACATAATTATAATACATTTAAGATGGAATAAGTTATAATTATTTAACTTGGATCGCATAATTGTCAAGAGGATACAGCTAAAATGGTAACTTTGGCGGTATAACCTGCAGTGAAAATTATAGGTGGCATGAGTTGAATAAATTTTAATTATACCTTGTTGAAGACATCAAAAAGATCTGGGTTTTCTGTGCATTAAAATTTTGATATCTCATACCGTTCAAAAGTTATCATCAAAAAACTGAATTTCGCTACGTCGACTCCCATGCAGACTTGAATGAAATGTGACCAAAACTTCAACATCGAAAACATATTGAAGGTTTTGATTTTCCGTTCATTTATATTATTATTACTATAGGAACACGAAGAATGAGCGTAGAAGTATGGAAATCTGGGATTGAAAAATATTCTGTCAGCTCAATCTACATCTACAGACGCTGTATTACGTAAAAATGTATCAAAAACCTTACCTGAACTTGTTGCTATTTACAGAGTAACCTGTCGCATATACACTTTGCATTACATGTTTTGATCCTGATCAAGATGCATTGAGGGTTGCGTTGGTTCGCCGTGAGGCCGGCGAACCAACGCAACCCTCAATGCATCTTGATCCTGATATTCGATGAAATACAAGCTTATACTTTTATTGCGTTTTCTTCGTTGAATCTCATCCGATTGTTGTACAAACTATTGAAAATGTGTATGATGGTTGTTTTCATATTATGTATGAATTTGGAAGCTTTTGAAAAATTTTCGTTTTTCAAGTATTTTCCCCCTGGGTTATTCTTATGGGGATGTCAATTTTCCTGACCTGTATGCCGCGTACAGAATTACAGAACAAAAAAAAAATCATGCAGTATGTGAAAATGGAAGTCTTCGCTACGCTCTTCTAATTATGCTAACTCATGCAGCCCGGTTGTCGATGAGTTATTGGTAAGAGATATTTGGGTGAGGGATCAACTGTTTCTGATTCATGCCGCGTGCCTCATTCATAAAGTCCACCACGCGCCTCGTCTGCTATTTCCCGCGCCTTAATCTTCCTCATCAGATCCCCCCTCCTCCCTCCCTTATCTGCGTGATCTCCCCCCACCCCCTGAGTGTAGTCCTACATGCCGGTCAATTGCACGGCCTTCTTTATCTCTATAGGAGGTGTGATGTGCCTCATGTATAGGATCCATGGGGCTATGACTTGATTCGTTATAATCATACATCCATCATCAAACATCATGTTCATTCATTATTTCTGTATTGGGTATATGACGCACTGAAGTAATAGCGCAGATCTATTGGCGTCGGATGGATGATGAATGGGATGATGAGATGAAGGTTTCTTGGGTAATTTGGAAGGATGGTGCATGGGAAGGAAGCGGTCATTGGCGACTTACTGTATGAACCATCCCAGCATTATAGCCTATATAGACTACACTCACTGACGGAAACCATCGAGAAACCCCTGTAAAGATGGCCGGCGGCGGGGATTGAACAGAGTCCAAATATATATCAAACTCATTTCTTCTTTCGGCAATTATTATTGCAAATGTATATAGTAAGTTGGACCTTGATGGACATTCATTGTCAAGATGAACAGCCATCATCACTTGATGATTTTCTCAATCTTCATATACCGTAACTTATTAGTCAATGTCATATTCCCAAAACATGAAATTACATCAAATTTTTTAAAAATATACAAATTTTATATAATTTGTGAAATTTATCAAAATATATGACTTTGAAGAATTTATGCGAAAAATATTTACGACTACGAGAGAGGTGAATGTGCTAATTTTGCTCTTCTCAATTTAATACCAACCACTAAAATTATCATTATAATATTTCAGATTTGAAGATTTCGATCAACTGCACCATAATCCGATAATGTTTGTACTGTTTTCTAACCCTAAAATTACTACCTTATTTAAGATTTGATTTGTTTGTTAGATGAGTTATCGTATTTTAATTATCCTTTAGGGTGGTAAGATCGCCGTTGTGGTGCCCCGTTCAAACGATCTCATCTTTCATCCATAGCCCTAATTGGAGAACAATGATTTTGTATCAAGTTTCGATCTTGCTAGTGCCTCCCAACCTCTCGCCATAGAGCCTCCTAGTCTTATCCCCCCCCCCCCCCCCCCCCCTCCTCAGGAGTCATGTGTGCCTCTGGTGTCAGGCGGAAGAGGATGGCCTCTTATCCTCCGAACGGTACGACCGATGATTCGGTGTGCATACATTACACCGCACATGGGTCGGGTCGGTGACCGCTCTCCGTGATTCGACGCGCGCAGATTACCAATCAATCCACGCACGACGACAAGTAGGCTGCGTCTAAGATGGCGGAGATGCGTATGTGGAGGGTCAATCAGGAGAAGGCTATAGATGAACCGATATAGGGATGAGCGTGTGTGACTAAATTGAGAGGGAAGAAGCGACGTTGAAAGCAAGTTTGGTTTTTCCTTTGAAATGGGCCACCCAATTTTCATAATATTCTTGGGATATGTGCATTATTCATGTAATTAAATCTTGAAAAAAAATATTTGAAAAATTATTGTTTCAAAGGTTTTCTCGCCATAATATTCTTATGGGTATTGTGAAAACTTCGACATTTTTGGGGCAAAACCTATACAAGTGTGAACATTTTCAAAAACTAAATAGGCCTACAGTTTTCTGAGTTTGATGATGTCATTGACGTGTGATACTGAAGATAATTTTCGTGTTGATCACAGTCAAACTGTTTGACCTGCGTAGTGCGTACAAAAAAACGCATTTGATAGAGTGGCATGGAGGTCACCGCTAACGCCAACCCTCATCCAAAAACCCTTGAATACAGCATACTGATCAACATTACAGAACGGTTCACGAAAAAGACTTCCAGTAAAGCATCTTTTTGTATTACCAAGCAGAAAAAGCAGAGAAAAGTCGTTAAAAAGATTCATATGAACTAGGACAACGCATTGTGTGCGGTGTAAAATCAGCGATACATTTTTTTGAAATGTATTTGAAAGCTATATAGACATATACAGGCCTTTACAATTCGAAACTATCAAGTCTATCACTGCCTTAATTCGTTATTCAGCCCAACTTGTTGTTCATCCCTAACAAATTGAATTTCTTCACCAATCATTTTTACAATTTATTATATTTAATTTCTACAGAACTCGCACAACTTATACAGAATTCCTACAGAACAACGCCGCCCTCGGTAGCTCAGTCAGTTAAGGCACCGCTTCAGAAACTGAAGTCACCGTTGGGCGTGGGTCCGAGTCCCGCATAAGGCATGGGTTTTTGTAAACGTCCTTTCACTTATCATCACTTCATAGTTTCACAATCACCTGCTCATTCGTATCCCCGTATAACCTAGCTGTTGGTGGGGTCGCTAAGCAAACAATAATCATCATCTACAGAACAACAACGGAAGCGAATTTAGCAGTGAAGATGAGTCCATGCACCCTCATTGTTGTCAAATTATCATCCTGCTTCCGTCTTAGCTCGCGTGTACTCCTACATGCGCGCGCATCAGTCACTACAGGCACGTCACGTGATGCTGTCGATGACAATCAGCGGGTCTTGAACCCGGGACTCTGTTTGTCAAAGTGCCGCTTCGGTTCCAACAGCCGATATGTCGATAAGATCGAAATGACTGTGCGATGTATCGATATCTCGCACGGAGATCGCACGTGTGGATTGTTGTATTGTTATTGTTATTTTTATTGTATTGTTACTGAGCCGACATTCACATTTTTATTATATATATAAATTATATATACCTATATTGGGTTTTAACGACGCACTGTTATGATAGCGCAGATTTAATGGCGTCGGATGGATGATTCATGAGATGATGGGATGATGAGATGAAGGTTTCTTGGGTATTGGGAAGGGTAGTGGGAAGGAAGCGGTCGTGGCCTATATTGTGGGAAACATCCCGGAATTAGCCTAGACTACAGAGGGAAACCACGAAAAAACCCTGTAAAGATGGACGGCGGCGGGGTTCGAACTGGGTCCGAAAACCCCTCGCCTCCCGGATCACATGAAGCGAGCGCGTTAACCTCTGCGCTGCATGTGCCGGTCACATTTTTATTATTTTATATGATAATCAGAAACTGAAAATAAATGAATCTGTGTTTCTTATTAATTTTCAATAAAAAGAAATTGCTCAAGATATTATAATAAAGAAATACCAGCTAATTCAATGTAGCTCTTGTAGAAAAAGGTTGACGGTCGGATCGAGGGTTCCGTGGGCGAACTCGATCTGAGATTTCCACACAGACATGTTTCGGTTTTGCATAAAATCGCGTATTATTACGTCATATGATACGTCATAAGGCAGTATCGTCTTCCTGATCAATCTCATGGGCCGTGACAGCAATATAGATAGATCCTCTCAAAAGCACGTGTTTTGATCGAATGAACAGGTTTTGAATGATTTACATATTTTCAATGCCATTGCATGTTAAAAGACATTACAACCATAACTAGATTTTGATGAACAATTACTATGTTTACTTCCCCAATTTGAGAGAAAACTAGATCATCATACCCATGTCAGAAATTAAAATTATTTGTCTTGTCCTCCAGAGACCATGAGTTGCCATTACCGATAATGTATAGAAACATGAACAGAATCGAGTAATGTCTACGTCACAACTCAGAAAAAGGGGTCAGGTCCTGGAGGACAAATAAATTAATTGTAATTTCTGGAATTGAAATGATGATTTCTAGTTTTCTCTCAAATTAGGGAGATAAATATCGTTATCATTCGTCAAAATACTATATCAGGGTTGTGATATCCTTTAATATTTCAAAACCACTCGGCTTCTATATAATTGAAACTGTATAGAAAGTAGAATTTGTTTTATGTACTTAAACCAGAGTAATCCCTTTTCGAGCTCATCTCGCAAGCGGTACTTCTCATGTTTATCTAATTCAATAAAAACAATCACTAAATTTAATTTAATTTAAACAGTAATTGAGGATTGTGAACGCGTCAGTAAAAACTGTCGGTAAAACAGTCAACTCATCTCCATGGTAACAAAAGCGACGATCTTATTTGTTCAGTTTTCTCATTATAAAATACATCACTAACTGATTTGCTCTCGAACGATTGTTAGGGATCGATCACCAAAGATCGATTGTGTTGAGTCGACATATCGATTGTGGTCAGTCGACAGTGACGGGGATTTTTAATGAGCCGCCCAAACTTTGTCTCAATTTTTTTTATACACAAGGCATAATGTGTGAAATTATTTATGTTAAATATTTATTCTATGTAAAAATGAATAGATTAATGAATAAATGGATAAAAAATGAATCAAATGAATCAATATTGAAAAAAAATCGAAAATTTCGAAACTTACGAGACTTGAATAATTTAAAAAATGTTAATTATACTTTCGATATATTTATTTTTGTATACTGGGCTTAGCGACGCATTGTAACTAGCTAAGATCTATTGGCTTCCGTCGGATGATAAGATGAAGGTTTCTCAGGTGACGGGTTGAGGATAGTGGAAGGAAGCGGTCGTAGCCTATATTGTAGGAAGCATCTCGACATTAGCTTAGACTACAGAGGGACTACTATAGAGACACCTGTAAAGGTGGATGGTGGTGGAGATCGATTTGCCCCTCACCTCCCAGATCACGTGAACCAAACGCGCTAGCAACTCACATGTATGTGCCGGGAATTATATTCATTGGAATAAAGGTCTCTCTCTCTCTCTCTCTCTCTCTCTCTCTCTCTCTCTCTCTCTCTCTAATGTCTTTGTTATTCATATGATTTGCTTGAAATCCGTGTCTACATCAGCAGTTACCTAGGTCACCATATGGAGAATCTAAAGTTATATTTAATAATTCGAAAATATTCTTTTCATATTGAAATCGACCCAACTGTTACTGCACGCCTTTCGAACTTTATTATCTACTTTCTTCACTGAAAGAACTTGATGAATTGAGATTTCTCCTCGCTGGGAATCACGCCATCGCCATCGATGCTTATATTGGACAAATTAAATCTGACCCGTCCTGCCCATGCCCAGTCCTGCCCACATGCCCAGTTCATCGTTTATATGTCAAGTTGACACTAAAATTGTGACGCTTGGAAATATGATTGTTTATCAAGATTTCGATTAGAACGTGGACAGGCCTAATATATTACAATTTATTTTTACGAAATATGATTATGATGATAATTTGCGGATTAACTTGTTATCGCCCTTGGTGACGTTTGTCATTTTCGTACCTCAAAGGGGTGTTTATACATTTTCGTAGAGAAATTTATCTTCACCATTTTTTTCTATGTTTACGAATTAGTGTAATTGGATGAAGAGGATATCAACTCCAAGATAATTTTATGGTTTTTAATTAATATGACATTCTTTTTTTGTGAATTCATTGAGTTTTAAGATAGTACGTTAATGATTTTCATCACATTCGTGGTACGTAGGCTATATTCATTGACGTAGGCCTATTATCTTACAACTGATTACCCCCTTAAATAATAATCATCCAATTATTATGTGATCAAGAGCTGTAAAACTTGTCATAAACATAAGATTTCAAACCACAGCAATATTTTTTTTTGAGCAAATTATTGTATTCAAATTGAGTTCTTGTAGATCGAGAATAGTACGATTAAGGTCATACATAGGCCTGTATTATAAACTATTGATACGTACATCGCAAAATAATGCAATCAATTATAAATCGATTTTAGGTTCTGTTTTCACATTTTGGAATTCTTTTCTTTCACTTTTTTTATTAACTTTTCCTATAGTCTATATAGTCTTCCTATAGTCCTTTTGTCTATACCGACTCCATATATTCATGAAACTGCAGCAGACCTATCAGATTTATCGATTTTCATACCTCTATAACTAATTCAATCTCATAGCACAACATAAAAAAGATAACAAAAGAACATCTAAATCACAAAAACGCGAATTATTCTATTTCTAAAAACTCTTCAAAATAAAATAACAATGATTTCTTTTTATTTCCTATTGCCTAGATCTTTGACTCCGACCTCTTCCTATATAATCTCCATCACGCATGCGTACCAACCTCTGCACAGTTTACTTTGTCAATTACTATCATCACCAGCCTACACCCTCGACCGTTCCCAGCCTACACCCCCGACCGCTCAACGCTATCATAGCCGTCCGAGATATGGTCTACTAACTCTTAAGAGGATCCTCTTCTTTATGGCTGATAAACTGACTTATGGGTGATGGGTCGGGATGATTATACATGTGCAGCGGTTATAGATCGAAGAGTTTTTAGCGGGAGATGGTTGGTAACGTGTAATTTGGTGGAAAGTCGAGTTGAAAGACCAGAGTAAAGTTATTGACATTTCGTGTAATAATGGAACCGTGCCGTGTATGAAACTTTCTTGCGATGTGATGATTTAGTAATAGTAGGTTTTAGAAGGCCGTGGAGGTGAACGAAGAGCTAAATGAAGGATGTCTTTTGTTGCTATAGGGATAATAATAGTCATAGCTGTAATTATTATTTCATTCTTTTAGCGAATATTCTTTTGAAATTTATAGATATCGGAATGATCATAATAGCGTTAGGGGTATGCATGAACGCGCGCGCGGTGCTTAGAAAAACAGAGAAATTCATCTTTACTATTTTGTTAATGTTCAAAAACCAGTGTATTTGAATAAAAAGTTCACATCTCCAAGATAATGTTATGCTCTTTAATTAGATGAGCGTTAGCGAAGATTTCTACTCAACTCTTACGGAGCTTTGTCTTGCTGTTTTTTTGTTTGTTTGTTTGTTGGCACGGCACAGATCGTAGGGTTTGACTGATCTACATGAAACTTTTTTTGTATACGCAAATTTATCCAACTTGGAACCCTATAGTTATTGGTTTATGAATTTTGATATCTCATTCCGTTCAAAAGTTATCACCAAAAATCTGAATTACGCTAAATCGACTCCCATCTCTTAACACTGGTGGAAGTGCCAGGTTTTTCCTTCTCATTTTCTACTTGCTACAGTGTGAACACTACACATCATCCATTCGTTTTGTTACTATATTCCCTGACAAACAAACAATCTTGAGAAGTATAAAATAAACTACCCCTGGTGGGACTCGAACCCACAATCCCCGGCTTAGGAGGCCGATGCCATATCCATTAGGCCACAGGGGCGATGTGGATGAGAGCGCAGATGAGTTTAACAGATGTACATTATATATATTTGTATACATATATACATATATATATATATATATATATATATATATATATATATATATATATATATATATATATATATATATATATATAATATATTTATATATCTGTGAAATATCTGTTTCAGAACGAGAGAGGAAGTCAACCAAGCGTGATATACACATATATATATATATATATATTCATATTTATTCATATATTTTCATATATATATATTGGAATATAAATTCCAAACCTTTCGTTTTGTTTTATGAACTCTGTTGACCCCCATGTGACTCCCTAGCCACGGTCAACATTTTGACTTCCCCCATCCCCCTACCTCCCGGTCAAGAGGGTTGTAACTAACCTCCCCGCATCTTGGTGACAGTTCGACAATAGCTAACAGCGCTTTGTTGTATCTAAACTTTCTCCTCCCTCAAAGAGCTGGTTGTAAATCTTGTAGCCTTGAGCCATTCATCACGGTTCACGGTCCTCAAGGCCAGGGGGTTGTGATTAGGGGATGATCACAGCTCGTCCTGGATAGGGGATGGAATGCGGGGAGATTTATAACACCCGAGATTCAGAAGCTGCAATTGGAATTATTAGGATATTACATTTATGATACATTTATATTGGGTTGCCGTATAACAACGCACTGTATTCTGGTAACAGCCAGTTTTACGAATCTTAGGCAAGGTATCACTAAGTCCAGTTAGCGTTTATCTAAGAGTTGGTGGAAACTAATGGTATGGGTTACCATGTTGATAACAACTTCAAACTGTCAGTTAGACCTACTTCCACGTTGGTAATACCGAGCCTTAGTCAAGTACTGATACGCTAACTTTTAGTTAAAAGTACGGAAATAACATATGTAACCAGGGTGATGACAAATTAATCCGCTAACTATTAGTGCCTAATCCAGTAACTATCAATTCGTAAAACCGGGTCTAAATAAGAGAAAATGAAAATATGGAGTCAACGAAAATTCATCGAAAAATTTTATATTTTTATTATTTTTATATTTTATAATTGCTTTTACCATTTCTCAATAATTATTCATGAACACAAGATAGACAAAGGACATTCAAAGACTAAATTGACCGTTGGATATTAAAATACTTTTTACAAACCCCCATGGTAAATGTGTAACATGGAAGAGGAAGAAGCCCGGATTTGGAGGTTAGGGCTTGGACTTCAATAGGGGCACTGGACATGTTGCTATAGTAATGATGTATTATTCGGCAGCTTTTTAAAACCGTTTTATCTTCTAAGAGTCCATGGGAGTCGATTTAGCGGAATATCAGTTTTTTGGTGATAAGTTTTGAACGGTATAAGATATCGAAATTATGAAAACAAGGAAACATAGGTATTATTTTTATACCTTCAAGATGGTGTAAATGATAACTATTTATCTCATATCGTATAATTGTCAGGCGTATACACTTTAAAAATGTGTATTTTCAACCTCATACGCCGTCCAGTATATTTGTATATATTTGTATATATACGTCCAGTAATAAGTTATTTGTCGAAAATGCTAATGACTCAAATTTTATGATAACAAAGGTGGAAAGATCACTTGTATATGTTATGGTATCTCACAATATTTTTGCGATTGATTTTTACCTCACAGCGTACCGTTACATACAAATAACACGTAATAAATTGTGAATGTTTATTATGGTTCGTATTTTATAAGCTACTTCTCTGAATGCTATGAAGCAGTTTTATTATAATATATTCAGTAAGGAAGCGCTGGATCGTTTATATGTTATGTCGACACTGAAAAACCGCCCTCGGTAGCTCAGTCATCTGAGGCACGCTTCAGACACTGTAGTCATAGTTGGGCGTGGGTTCGGATCTTGCATGAGGCATGGGTTTTTGTAAACGTCCTTTCATCTATCATCACTTCATCGTTTCGTTATCACCGGCTCATTCGTACCCCCGTATGACCTAGCTGTCGGTGTGGTCGTTAAACAGCATTAAAAAAAACACTGAAAATGTTACGTTGTGAGTAGGTTAGGATGCAAGGTAGGTTCGTTCGTAGGGATCAGACCAACTCATCACCCAAACTATAACATAACCTTATTGAATCGAATTATTTAATCGAATCTATCACTAATATAATAATTATCTAAAGTACGACTAAGAGACCCTTTGTCTACCGAGACACGGTACAACCTGCCCCTTCCCTGCCGCACGTACCAACACGTAGCGTCCATCAGACACGTACCTGCACATCCATCGGGCACGTACGTCAGTTCATCGCCACCACCATCCCAATACAGTGGCATTCACGAGACATGAAGGTTCCGGGGGGCCGTCTCCCCTATTCCACACCACTAGCACCCGGGTGGTTCAAGCCTTCATCTCTCGTGTGTAATTTGTATCCATGAGATATGAAGGTTCCGAGCGACCGTCCCCCCTATATCACACTATTAGCGTCCGGATGGTTCAAGCCTTCATCTCTCGTGTTCAGGTTAACTTGTATCCACGAGAGATGAAGGTTCCGAGCGACCTTCCCCCCTATCTTACAACATTATCGCACGAGTGGTTCAAGCCTTCATCTCTAATGTAAAACTTGTATCCACGAGAGATGAAGGTTCCGAGCGACTGTCTTCCTCTATCCCACATCACTAGCACCACTTGTGTTTCAAACCGTCAAATTCCATCTGGTGATAGTTTTTCTCCATACTACTAAACTTCGTCTCTAGTTTTTGATGAATGAATGGACCTCGGATGTTGAATCGCCTGAATGGTTCGAGATTAAAAACCACACAGATTTGCATGAGTGTTCGGAACCACCGGCCGGTAGTGTTGGTGGATAGAGGAGACTGACGATCGATAGATGGTTCATCTTTCGATTGTTTTTCTTGAATGAAGATCAGAGGAATGGTACGGTTGTTTTATCGACTTCACGCTTGATTTACACTATAGGCTCCCACCGAGTCAATGAATGAATGAATGAGTTTTTATTGTATGGTGTTGACTATAGTTATTATAGATAAAAGGTGTGGTAATGGTAATAGAAACTTGTGAGTGTTGTAAGAAATATATTTGTTTTGCTTGGAAGATTTTTTTTTTTAATAATGTGGAGAGTGATGTAGAATTGAAATATGTGATGATGATTGTTTGCTTGACGGTCCCACTAGCACTAACAGCTTGGTTATTTGGGGGTGGTGATGATTTTTTTCGAAAAGATCCCACCATTAGCTAGATTATTTTAGGGGTACGAATGAGTGAATAATAGATACATTACGTTTATACCTTAAAATCATGCGGTACTCGAACCCACACCCAGCTTGACTTCAATTTATTTTTTGACTTCGCTTGTCCACGACTTTTCATTGTTGCCACGAGTCTTTAGAAGGCTGTACTTATCCACGCCTTTAGAGACCAATGTGTCCAGATTTCTCTCACTCTGTCTGATGTCCTGGTATCCACGAGAGATGACGGCTTGAAACACCCGTGCGCTAGTGGTGTGGGATAGGGGGGACGGTCGCTCGGAACTTTCATCTCTCGTGGATCGTAACTCGAGAGATCGTTTCTTCTCTGGCTCCTTGCCACGCATTCTCTGGCAGCTCCTGCAGATTTCTCAGACTCGTCTGCATCAGGACATGAGACTACGTGAGAGAGACGTGATTGTTGGGGTCAACAGAGATTAACATCACGCTAGACGTGAGTGACGTCAGAGATAGCAGACATCTTCATTCAACACGTGGACTTGCATATACAGGACTCTTACCGCGACCGACACTTGAAATACTGTCCTAGGCCCAGCTAGACTATAGTAAGGACTTTGATCGGTTATTAATTCTAGAAGAGCTATATAAGTATACCATGGCAACATGTCGATCTTATGCATTTCTATTTTCATTTACACAAAATCCTAGCCTTGTTTATGAGGTGGGATACAAAATATGTCAGGATACAGTCCAAGAGACCGTGAATTTGTTATAATTCATAACCAATCAAAGTTCTAGTAACTATTTACTCCTACTATTTAGACCTACTTGTTGCACACGATGGCATAAGTCGTATAACCGTTAGTGCTACCTTGGATTAGGCAAATACATTAGTTTTAGGTTTTTTCATCGAGGTAAAAACTTATATCGATTATCGTTCACATAATATAATACCGATAATTAGTTGTTAATTTGTAATATCGATAAATTTTCTCATATTCTATAATCGTATCGAATGTCCAAATATCGTATCGTATTGGCATTTTCAATGTATGGTTTCGTTGACTGGCCTACGTGTCCAGTATAGTAGACGGAGATACTTTCGCGCCAGTGACAAGGATTGGTAAAATCATTTTGGGTTAAAAAACATACTGAAGCAAAAATCATAATAGACCTATATTGGGAATTTATGAGGATTTTAATTTGTTGCATACTCTTTTATATTTGTTTTTATTTTCACATTCTACCTCAATGTTCATTATTAAGAATTGTGAAACAATGTTTTTTCTTTTTTTAATAACATCGTAACTTGATTCAAAATCATTGTTCTCCAATTGAGGCTATGGATGGAAGATAGGGTCGTTCGGACGGGGCACCTCAAGGGTGATCTTACCACCAAAACAAATTATAAATGATAAGATAACTCATTCAACAAACAACAAATCTTGAGGTTATAATTTCAAGTAACAATTCGAACATTTACATTGGGAAAAAAAATCTCGAATCTTCTCATTATCTTGATCATCTTTTTCTTCTTATTCTTGCATTCTTTTTGGATTTTGTGTCATATATATTTTCAGATCTTGATAATATGCCAAGATATCAACGTCTTGGCATATTTGTGTTCGAACACGGAAGCTGTTGTTGGAACCTATATGTGGGTGTTTCAAGGGGTGAGGGGGGGAGGGGGGGGGCAGTGTCATCTCGTTCTCTGGACCGCGAGAGAGTGAGGTGCGCAGGCGTGGCCGTGCGTGAAACTACGTGTCTTTCTTTTTCTTCTTATGTCAATACGGTCATCACTTGTCTCAGAAACAACTCAACAATGTATCTATCGGATGTGAAGGTTTGAACCACCCGTGCGCTAGTGGTGTGGGATAGGGGGGACGGTCGATTGGAACCTTCATTTCTCGTGGATACAATTGTGATAAAGTTTCACGATTTAATGCTCATGATTTTAGATGAAGCGTTGATCAAATAGAAACGAGAAATCGATTTAAGATTTCGTTGACATCTCAAATCTAATTAATTAAAATCTCGACCGACAATTTCTCTCCACTTTGTCTTGTCTCGTTAAAGCGAAGACTAAGAAGAACCAAAAGAAAAAAGATCAATTAGAAGATTAATGATTACTTTCTACAAAACCAAATTATTGGATCTTTCGATATTCCTGGAATTATGAGTTGACTACTCATGGATTGTTATTAGTTACGTTAATTGTATTATTTCCTTCATGGCGGTAAGATCGCCCATGTGGTTCCCCGTCCGAACGATCCTACCTAGTCATCCTTAGCCTCAATTGTACAACAATGACTTCCCATGAATCTATATACAACAGAAGACAACAATGACGTGAATAATAAATAACAAAAACAATCGTAGAAACTGACAGAAATATGACAAGTTACCTAACCTTCGACATCGAAAGCATCTAAAATCTTGAATTTTTCTCAATTTTTTAATCTGCTCTTTATAACTCAGTAGAAATCATTCCAAACCTGTTGCAACGAATGGTTCACATATTTCCAATGTCATTGTTAATATTTAAAAAAATAATCTGCTCCCATATTATTGAATTTGTTTACAATTCATTTTATGTAGAAAATACATCTAAAATGAATGTATTTTACCTATTGTCACAATCCAACAATATACTCAGGGTAATTACTACCTTATGAAATATAAAATCCTAAAAAACTTCCTCATATTCAGAAGTGAAACAACAAAGCAGTCAAGTTTCTCCTCACAACTCTTCCATAGTGGGTGTCACCGCCGCCTGACCAGTCGACCCAGATGGCCGTGTATTTGAACCCATCAGCAAGGCGGTGTAGATGAACGCTCGTTGAGCATGCAGTCAGCCGAGTACGCGCTCCATGGGGCAGTGACGTACTTGCACGCACATCATTGAGTACACCGTGTATAATAACCCGGTTGGCTAGAGTACTTGTGTTTGCTTGGCGACAATGGGTGGGGGGGGGGGGGGGTTCGCGATGGACAGTTACCTTGGAGCAAGATTGAAATCGTTATTTCTTTATTAAAGGACATCACAACCCTCAAACTGAATATTACCGAATAATGACGATATGTTTTCGAGTGGTTTACAACTCGCAGATTTGGTGTACACCTGATTTCAGGAGATTTCAGAGATTTCAGGTAATTTCAAGAGATTTCATACGGATTTCAAGGGGATTTCAAGCGATTTCAAGGGGATTTCAAGCGATTTCAAGGGGATTTCAATGGGATTCTATGGCAAGTGTACACCGGATTTCAGGAGTTGTTAACCCCTCTTATGTTTTCTCCTAATTTCTGGAGAACGAGATATCGTCATCTCAATTGAGGAAATTATAGCTAAATTATTGTCCTCCCGGTCCTTTTTTTGAGTCGTGACGTAGACATTACTCGCTTCTGTTCATGTTTCCATACAGAATCGGCAATGCTTATGTCACGACTCAGGAAAAAATTATTTTAAAAAAATGAATAATAATTTCTGAGATTGAGATGATGATTTTTAAATGTCTCTGAAATTAGGGAAATATATATCGTCACTGTTCATTAAAATATGTATAAACCATTTTTGTGATATTTCTGGACATTATCAGCATTGTTATTAAGGCGTCCCCAGTCTCTATATGGAATGGATAAAAGTTCTTGCACGGGGAAAATTCATAAGATTTCTTAGATATAAATTATCATGAAAATTGTACAGTGCAAGATGACAAATTAACAAATACTTCACAAGATAAATGCATTATTAATATATTAGCGACGTTTTTATTCAGAGTAAACTGTTTTTTTATTATTTTCGAATGAACTGATTTATCCATATATCCAGAGAGATGTGTGGAAGTCTGTTGAAGTGACGTCACTTGACCAAAGTACAGTTACACAATAGGAGGCGAAACAATCGAGCCGGCAATTAACACGGACTCAGATGGACTTGATTCCATCGCATCATTTAAAACTGATGTTACAGATGTACTCAATACCGGTTAATGATAAGAGCTAAACCTGATACTTCAATTAGACTCAATTGATCTTGATTGCTTGGAAATGGTTCTTTTCTTCTGATGAGTTTAAAAAGTCTTTCAGTACACCAGTTTTACATACAATTAATTCTTATAACTTATGTCTAACAATTGTTCGATCCTAACATTTTCACTTATTTTTTAATGACATCGGAAGTTGATACAGAATAATTGTTCCTCAATTGAGGATATGGATGAAAGGTAGGATCGTCTGGAAGGGGCACCGCAAGGGGAATATTAACACCCCATTCTAATTAGTTTAGATGAAAAAACAATTAACTATAGTCTATAGACCTACCACCAGGACTGCGCTGTCGGTGACCACAATTTTTGCCACATGTAAAAGTCTTCAGTTTCAAAAAGTCCGGAACACAATATAAGTATTTGGTGTATATAGGCCTATATATATATATATATATATATATATATATATATATATATATATATATATATATATATTTATATATATATATATATTTATATATATTTATATATATTTATATATTTATTTATATATATATTTATATATATTTATTATTTATATATATATATATATATATATATATATATATATATATATATATATATATATATATATATATATATATATATATATATATATATAACCTGCCTGTTGACCAACACGGATCCCTGAAGATGACAATTGCGAACTTGTCGAAACGTCGGAGCAACGGATACTTTCGGATCCAACAACTGTATCCAAAAGATCACAAGTGGTTGTCCCGATGAAAGATTTGTGTAAGATTTTGAACATGGCCTTAGAATAAGAAACTAATGTTGTATTGTCGTGCTTCTCATAGCTACTCCACAGATGAGTCCATCATTCAGAGGAGAAATTTTAGCCCCTTTACGTCACTTATCCTAATTATTAAAAGAGAATGAGGAGTAAAATCTGGTTACTGTACATGTGTGTGTGTGTGTGTGTGTTTGAGATAATAAAATGGCTGGCCAACGCCCTCAATTAATTAACTTTTCAACTTCATATATAATAACTTAGCTCAGTGAATTTGTAACTGAATTATCTTATTATAAGACATTACGACCTCACAGCAGCGTTAAGAGGCTTCGTGAGGAGAAGGAAAAAGTGAGAAATCAGCGCTTGTACGAGAACTTTCGGATTAGCGAATTGAAAAATGAAGTTGTTTCACTTGTATTAACGAAGAAGAAGGTCGTCTAAGAACTAAATAATTGTGAAAACTCCAGTTATAAGATGACCTCGCTACAACTAACTCCAAGGTTTTACCGCTTTTGAAAGATGCAGTTTCGTTTCTTATCGTATACCTCGCAAAAAATTTAAAAAAAATGAAAATAGATTCCGTATACTGAATGAAGATTAATCAATCAAAATGTAAAAAGTAACAATAATATCATATTTGAGAGGATGGTAAAATAACAATAGAACAAGAAATAAAATATGAGGTAATTGAATTTTTTAGGAGTCTGCGTTTTAGGACATTTGGTTTCAAGTATAGTTGGTATACCTTCTCTTCGGTCACAATTATTGTGAACAGCTGACAATGAAGTTTTTCTTAATGCTGCCTAACGACCCCATTAACAGCTAGGTTAGACGGGGGTACGAATGAGCAGGAGATGATGAAACGATAAAGAGATGTTAGGTGAAAGGATGTTAATACAAAAACCCATGCCTTATGCGGGACTCGAACCCACGCCCAACACTGACTTCAGTTTCTACTAGGCCTTCTAGCGATTTTTGAACAGTTTTTTCGAACAGCCACTAGCACCACATAACCATATTATCATATCCCACATGTTGATAAAACTAATAGCACCATGCCCCCTTAATACGTGATGTCCAGCAGATCTTGTCGTAAAACCAAGGTGCTTGAAGATGGAACAAGTTTCAACCAATCAGAAGCTCGCTCTTGCGTCAAGCGTTGATCAGCTGTACAGATGGGAAGAAGTTATGAATTTATAAATATTAATTGTAACCGAGTTTGTGATTCGGTAGACAATTATAAATAATGACGGTACAGAAGCGTGGGTTAGGTGTACAGTGCATGTAGTACAGTATTTAAGGTTTAGATTTGATGTACTTGTAGAATATGTAATTGGTTTTTATTGAGTAGATGTACAATGAACTTCATCGCCTGGTTTGAAAGACAAAAGTTTTGTAAAGGCCTATTGTTATTTTGTATTCTATTTCATAGTCTATTCCATTTTGACCTTTATAAGCATTTCACGTATGCTGCTCTTTACATTGACGTAGGCCTAATACCAAGTTATGTTCTTCCAGAATTTATTAACTAATTTTTAAAGTTGTTATTATTATTTTTTTCATCTTATTTGTTAATTTTATAACAATTGTTTCATGGATTTTATAATTGTATCCACGAAAGAGATGGTCTACTATTCCGGTAACCAAAAGGCTTCCACTCGACCAAGAAGGTCCGAACTTGGTCTGGAACCTCACTCCAGACCTTATCGCCATGGGTGACCCTGCTGGAAGCATATAAATTGCTCCCGGCAACAGCTCTGGAGATCACGGGGTCACGCAAACCTCCACACCACGTCAAGGTGTCCGAATATTTTGAGGGGAATAAATCAGATATATATTGGGATGCTCTGGCTCATTACTCGCTAGTTTTCTGGTGTGACTGAAAATCACATTTACATATCTCTGCCTCTAAGAGCAAAACTGTTTCTGACAGATATTCTTCTGTTCCATACCACGGTCCATCAACCTTTACATCTTCCTTTTTTTGAAACCTAAAACCCATTAAACATGAAGACCTCTATAATACGTGCAGAAATAACTTATTTTTTTCCTGCACCAAAAATTTCCATCATTCTCTTCTGTAAATGTACTTAAATAATCACTTAACCTTAAATGTTTCACCACTTCTTCTCGCATCCGAAGTGTTTTTCACCAATCACCCAACTAAAGACGTGTTTTCTTTTAGCGGATCACTAGAGCTAATCGTTCCTTCCACTGCCTTGTGGATTCACGGTGATCTGGCAATATATCGGAGACTAGCTGATTGATTTTCATAACCAATGGACCGTGTATCGATAGTGCTTGACAGGTCCCGCTATTTCAATGTGGGTGTCTTCCCCCTTCCCCCTCCCTCCCCCACCGCCCCCCTTCGTATCAACAGTGCGGTTTCACAGTTTTTGTATATGTAAATATTGAGTAGTAAGTATTTTGATGGCAGTGAATCGTGAAGTTTAGTTGATATAATAAGATCGGTTATCATGGTGACCTGCAGAAAACAACCAATAGTCGACTTGTAGTGACATCTAAACTAAACTTTTTAATCGGATGACAGATTTGTAAAAAAAGTAAAAAAAATGGCTTCAACGACGCAATGTACTGATGACCACGATCTATTGACGTCGGTGAATGATATATGAGATGATGGGATGATGAGATGAAAGGCTATTTCATCAGGTGTTTCTGAAAATACCAACACAAGGTTCTGTACTCCCTCCATATACTCCGGTCACCAAAAGGCTTCTACTCGACCGAGAAGGTCCGAACTTGGTCTGGACCCTCACTCCAGACCTTATCGCTATGGGTGACCCTGCTGGGAGCAAATGAATTGCTCCAGGCGACAGCTCTGGAGATCACGGGGTCACGCAAGCCCCACACCACGTCAAGGTGTCCGGATCCTTCGAGGGGGGGGCTTAAAATCTAGTTTCAGCAATAGGTTGAGATGTGTTCTAATAATATCACGAGCAATTAGTTTTTATTGACAATTAGCAAAAAAAGCGGATCTATTTAGTTGCCGATTACCATATAAAATAATGCACATATTTCTCGCATGTTACTCATTGAGAGCTGCTAATATATTCGCTGCTCGCATCTCGACAGCACGTTAATCTGGTTGCTAGGATTAATAACAATGTAGGTATAATATAACGAAATGGTTGCTAAAGCACAGTTTTATGCGAGGCAATTAGTTTTTCATGCGATAAAACGTGTTGATTTGTGTTTGTGATATGTTGATTGTTTTCTTACGAGAGAGTAAAACTGGTATCTGTTTCCCGTAACAACTTCGTATCTCTGTGGCGTTGTTTGTTACAAGTGCAAGCGCGCAAGCGCAAAGACATGAACAGTACAAATATAGATACGTTATTATTATTTGTTATTTGTTATTCAATTTACTCATTACAGATTTTTCTTAAAATATGTGGTAATGATCACTCTCATGATAACCATGGAAAACAAACAAACATACTTGATGAAATTATATACATTATTATTTTTTCTTAGCTCTCTTAAATTACTCTTCTTCGTTATATTCTTTATATCTTCTTCCAATTCATTCCACTCCCGCGTCTTTCTTTGAATACATCCATATTCTTACATCTCCTCTTGTACTTCTTTGTAATCCCTTTCCAATTCTATTGCTTAATTCCTCCCATCCTGTAGGCCTATATATATTTATTCTTGACTCGAACAAAATTGCACTTTCCTTCTATATTTGTCTTCGTTTTGCCAAATTTTCCCATCCCATTTCCTCAGTCAGTTTACTAGGTCTTTTTATAACTTTCTCAACCACATCCTTATCGTTCCTGATAATTTTCCAGCGCTCCTCTCTCCCCAGCAACCCTTTGGACGTTCTCCACAGCCTTTATTAGTTCAACTTCATCCGGATCTCAGACTGAACTAGCACACTCAAACATTGGCCGAATCAGACTCATGTATGCCTAATTGCCTACTCTTTTATTTTCATCCCTATCCCCTTCAACTGCGTCATAATTAGTTTTAAAGGACATCACAACCCTGAAACCAGATTTTGATGAATAATGACAATATTTATTTCCCGAATTTCAGAGAGAACTAGAAATCATCATCACAATTTTGGAAATCATAATTGATTTTCTCTCTCTCGAGAGAGAGACCATTCTAGAGAATCAGGTCTCATATTGTAGTGAAGCTGCTTCACACCGTGCAGAAAAGTATCTTATAAAATACTACTGATTCATATTAAACATTCACAATATGTCGAGTGTTATTTGTGTGTAATGTTACGCATGTGAGGTAAAAATCGATGGCAAAATCGAGTGTTACTGTTACATACAAGTGATCTTTCAACTTTCGCTATATTATAAAATTTGACTCATCAGTATTATTTTCGATAGACATTTTCTGCACCAGATGATGTATTTTTTAATTTTCTAGTTCCGTGATCATTCACATCTGTGAAATCACCCTGGTGGAAACTTTTCTCCCCAAAGAGACCTAATTGGACACCTTAAAAATCATCAACCAAAACTGATATATACATGTCTCTATAAACAGTACGATTATTTTCATCACTGCTGCAAGACAATCCCACAGTTGTTGTTGTTGACCCTTGACCTCTTGTCGATCTCATCCCATGTGTGCGATGTCAGTGGTCCGTGGTTCGAACCTGTTCCGGTCCGGTTCGCTGCATCAACTGACCGACGTCTGCGGCTCACCAGAAGAAGAGCATCCTCGGCCATCAGGCGATCTCGTCCAAGAGAGAGAGAGAGAGAGAGAGAGAGAGAGAGAGAGAGAGAGAGAGAGAGAGAGGAATCACTTAGCGTGGAATTACAGACAGATATCATGAATCAGCACTAGAAGGGGACTATCGGAGAACAAATATCAAGTCCAAGCAACACCTATAGAATAGGTGATCCATTTGTGCATAATGCGCCGCGGTGGTGATGGCCCCTAACAAGCTATAATATAATACAAATTGGATTTATATAGAAGAATAAAAGAACAAATTAAATTAAAGTGAAGAAAAATGTGAACAGAAATAACACTTTTATATACTCAATTCAATTTGAAAAAAGTCTATAGGCTTACATATATATATAGCGCTTTTCTAGTTAGAAAAATATTCGACTGATTTTTGTATTTTGCATACTTTTTTTGTTTTCATTTTTCTGTTTCATTTCATTTCATTTAAATCAGCATTCAATTATACGAAGTTAGTTTCGATTAGTTTGGTTATTTAGGCTAGTTTAGGCTACGCGCAGCAACTAAAACAACAACAACAACACCAAGAACGCATGGTGACGTAGACCGATGGTCCGATGAATAGCTGCTGCCTTGATTACTGCTATTAGTCTGATGCGATGTTGTAATGTTGGCAATTGTTTTATTTGTATCTCAGGTTGTTGTTTGTAATCTAGAAGGCTGTATCATCCGTGACAAACAGTCTATCTCAAGTTACATGTTTACAAGGCGGTGAGTAAACAGCCGTGATTCAACAATGACGAGAAGCTGCTATCGCGTTCTCTCTCTAACTCACGTCTTACCGATTAACAACAATTACACACGTTGCTCTCTCCCTCCCTCTCTCCCTCTCTCTCCCTCTCTCCCTCTCTCTCTGTCTCTCTCTCAATCTCACTCCCTTTCTCTCTCTCTCTCTCTCTCTCTCTCTCTCTCTCTCTCTCTCTCTCTCATTCTCTCTCTGTACTCACTCTACCTCTCTCGCTCTCTTTCTCTCTCATCTCTCTCTCTTTCTTTCACTCTCTCCCTCTCTCTCCATCTATCTCTCTCTACCTCTCTTTCTCTCAATGGTCGACCATCCTGACAGGGCTTTTCGTGGTTTCCCTCTGTCGTTCAGGCCGATACTAAATATCCTTAACAACGGGCCACGACCGACTCCTTCCTACTGACCAAACTACCCAATAAAAACATTTAATCCTATCATCTCATTTATCATTCACCGACGCCAATGAATCCTAATCATTAGTGCGGTGCGTTTAGACTAGTTTGTTGGTTTAGGGCAGGTAGATGGATAAATTAGTTAGATTGGGCTATTTAGGCTAGTTTAGGCTACGCGCAACAACAACAACAACAACAACAACAACAACAACAACGTCGTACGCACGTGGTGAATCAGCCCTATGGTCCGATGAAGAATTGCTGCCATAAATATATTTTAAATTTCTCTCCTATACTCTACTCACATCTATCATGCACTCCATAGTTTTATTATCCCCCGCTCATTCGTACCCCCGTATAACCTAGCTGTTGGTGGGGTCGTTAAGCAGCATCAAAATTACAAATAATAAGACTCATCTCCCTGACAACGCCACTGATATATTATTCCAATTGTAATCATGCTACTATTAGTATATAAAATAGCATGATGTAAATCCAACAGGTGGCAATGTATACCAGATGATTCCATCAGCAGACAAAGCCATCTAGAGCCCAGTGACTGCATGTCCAGCTCCCCTGGCAAGTCATCTGGGAGACGCGTATCTCTCTCTTGTCTTCCTGCACCCCCCCCCCCCCCCCCTCCCGACATCCTGCGTCCTCACCTGAGAAGACGGAAACACCTGCGCATGAGACGGTCGCGGGTCTCGCGGTATGCTGTACTGAGGGCGATAGGGGGTGTCGAGGCTGTAACCGTCATAGTGACCCGAATCAACCGTCAGTACAAGACGTCGGTAGATAATTGAAGGTGGTGTTTTGAAGTCAATATGCTGGTTGATATGGTTACTATTTAAATAGTTTTTTTTTTTATAGAATTAGATGTAATACTTTTGTCCATGAGAGATGAAAGTGGGCAGAATTTCCCGCGCGTTAGAGGTGTGGGATGGGGGGGGGGGCGGTCGCTCGGAACCTTCATCTGATGATGATCATTACTGTTTTCTTAATGGCCCCACCATCAGTTAGATTATACGGGGGTACGAATGAACTTTCATCTCTCTTGGATACAAGTAATGCCCTCCTGTTATAAACGAGCTTCTTCCCGCCTTTTCTAACTAAACTGCCAACACTCTTGAAGGACATCACAACCCTGAAACTAAATTTTAATGGATTGTTAAGATATTTATATCTGAATTATGAGAGAAAAGTAAAAAACTCATCTCAATTTCAGAAACTATAATTAATTTGTTCGTCCTCCAGAGAGTAGAGACCATAAGTCATGACGTAGACTCACCGATTCTATAACATGAATAGAATCCAGTAATGTTTACGTCAGGACTCAGAAAAAAGGCCGAATCCTGAAGGACAAATAAATTTATTATAATTTCTGAAATTAAAATCATGATTTCTTGTTTTCTCCAAAATTAGGACAAACGAATTTTCCCGTTGAAATCTAGTTTATGTGTTTTGATGTCCTTTAAGTTGCCGAATAAGAGCTGAAGGTGTTCAGATGAGTGGGTATCTGCTTTATCGACCGAACGAGTAAAGTGTGTAACTGTTCGTAACGAGAACATGTTCCTATGATGTAAGCACTACGCGTGACGTATTAGAGCATCTCATCCTGCACTTTAGATAAAAACATGAGAGAGGGAGAGAGAGAGAGAGAGAAAGAGAGAGAGAGAGAGAGAGAGAGAGAGAGAGAAAGAGAGAGAGAGTCAATGTCAAGAAGTTTTATAACCTCTGTTGGGTCGACGTTTCATCGTAGGTCTAATCTCTGTGATTACTCTGGACAATTGCTAATGTAGTGCCAGTGAATAGGTCTAAGTACATTAGGCACTCATTGCCACTTAAAATAACGTCCCATGCGTACTAACTCCAAACCACTAGGACTGCGATTGCTAATTATTTATAAGAAGAGCTAAATAATTTTCCAAATTTATTTCTACGAAGTGCTACGAAGTGCTAGGAAGTGCTAGACGAGAGATGGTGGGAAGATAGAAAAGGGTGGAGGGAACTCGTAAGAAGAAAGGACGAAGGAGAGGATAGTAGTAGTAGTGAAGAAGAGGAAGAAGAAGTCGGAACTGGCAGGAACCGACTGATAAGAAGACTGCCCTAGAAGAAGTGGTGGGAACACCCCCGTGCCCAATCTAATTGGTTATCTGGGTTTTGAGAAATATATAGATATTTCTACGAAGATCGAAATCTTGGTATTGGAAGTTATTTTATTTGGCAGGGACCTGGACCCTTGCGACTATCGATAGACCACATCATCGAAATCCCATAATTTCGAGAAACCATTGCATCGACAGTTCGAACTTTGGTTTGTCGAACATTTGTGGTTTCGAACAAATGGGATTTCGATGAAATAGTATGTATAGCCGATTTCACAGATAGAAATGATAGTAAAACTTGAACCGTGCAAGTTACAAATTTACCAAATAGGCCTACATCAGAAGATGCAGACAACATTTGTCGAAAATGCTGATGAATGACTCAAATCTCGTAATAACAAAGGACTAAATCCTTCTCACCTCTGCACGGTATTGTCGATTGTAAGGAACATAAATGCACATGGGAGTCGACTTAGCGGAGTATCAGTTTTTTGGTGATCACTTTTTAACGGTATGAGATGTATCAAAATTCTAATAAAGAGGAAAAATAGATATTTTCTATAACTTCAAGATGCTACATTTAATAACTATTTGCGTATAAGGCAAAAATAGGACATTTTTAAGCGATACGCCTGACAATTATGCGATGTGAGATAAATAGTTATTACTCACACCATCTTGAAGGTATTTAAAATATCTGCGTTTGAAAATCATTAGAAAATTGATATCTCATACCGTTCAAATTTATTACCGAAAAACTGATATTCCGCTAAATCGACTTCCATGGATTCTAAATCAGCCCCAAAAGCAACATCTGCAATGAGATTGTCGCTCAACTTTGAAAACACACATAAACACTTATTATTGTTATCGGCTGCTAAAAGTTGAATCATTCGTCATTGTGACGTCATCGAAGTGAGCACTTGTTGAGTCGTGCGACGACACATCTGAGTTCAAGTCTTGTTCTTCGCGTTATCTTGTCTTTACATGTACCTGGCTTTACTCTGATAATAGCACGTGGTAGTCCAATCAGACACTTCTTTTCTTGATTCATCGTTTAAATACTTTTGTTCATTTAAACGAAACGTCAAGAACATAGAAATACATAGAAATTAACATAGAAATCTTGGTGTAGAATCATTGGTTCACAATTAAGGTTTAGGATGAATTAGTATGACCGTTTAGAACGGCACCTCTTAATTGGCTGTTTCAAGACTTCGAGGCGGTCTTGTCAATAAATATAAATATTTATCGATGTGGCTGTAGAGACGCATTTTCGCGGCATGAAAATCTTCATTTTCATGGTTCCTAGGTATGAAGAAAAACTATATACATGAATATTCGTGGAAAGCTAAGGTTAGTTTGGTTAAGGTTAGGTCGATTAGCTTTCAGTTGGATTGAAAGGATTTATGTTAATTTTGTTTTTTAGGTTATTGTCTGACACTCCCGCATGCGTACTAAGGTGTCACTACTGCAAGAAATTCTTTTGGCTTTAGGTGCTATCAATAATTATCTATATAAATGTAATGAAAATAAATATTATTTCTGATAGTGTATAAGGAACCAGTTCAGGTTACAATTCAACGACTGAGGGAAATAACTTGATACGTGTATAATTCAAGTTGAGAAGTCTGTTAGTAAATATAACCTCTTGGTTAATATCTTGAGACAATGCTGTTTCAGGTTCTTTCCTCTCTCTCTCTCCCATCTTGAGAGGAAGACACCTGCAGGTTTTATCCACGAGACATGAAGATTCCGATTGACCGTCCCCCCTATCACATATCACTAGCGCCCAGGTGGTTCCAGCCTTCATCTTTCGCGAGTACAAGTATACCTACCAGACGATCTTGCCTGACAAGTCTTCTTCCGGTGACTTCAATTGTTGCTCTTGTATCCACGATAGATGAATGTTCCGAACGAATGTCCCCTTTTTCCCACATCACTAACGCGCGGGTGGTTCAAGCCTTCTTCTTCCGGACATTTCAATTGTTACTCACCTTCTTCCGAGCCACCAGGCATCTTGTGATAGCCGAGCGGGGGTTTCGGTCGTCTTCACCTGCATCGACCTTGTTTCGATTGTCCCCTCCCTCCCCATCCCCCTTGGGTAATTGTTAACTGCTCTTAGAGAAGAGAGATGGGAGATGGGAGAGGAAGTGAGTGGGAGAAAGATGGAGTGCTATTGGTCAAGAGAGCGCTGCATGGAGGAAAACATGGTCATGTGAATATGTAGTTATTTGTTATATAATCAAGTCTAAGAGGGCGCGATAGAGAGCGAGAAAGAGAGAGAGAGAGACGTTTTAATTGGTTCTGTGCACGACAGTTGGTTGTATCATCCTCGTCAACGGTTTCCTCAGACTATTCGGCAACATTCCAGTATCTAATTGAAAAGCTTGGTTTAGTTGATAATGAAATTTGGCTATTGGTTGTTTGATGATGGTCACCATGGTTACCGAGCTGATATGATCACTGCCTTCTAGATATCAGTTTCGCTTCATAGTGTCAGACATTTTTGTAATTGGTTGTCAACAATGTCCTCTAAAATTGTGTTCTCCAATCACAACTTCAGTATTAGTTTGTTTGTTCCAAACTTTTCTATAGTTGCTATGGTAACATGACAAACATGGTGGTCAAGTTTCTGAAGTCTAAGAGACCGTGACTTTGTTATTATGTTGTATTGTCGTAGTAATCTCTCCTAGACAACATTATCCAATCAAAGTCTTGGAGCTAGCCAGGCCTAGGACCTTATTTCAAGTGACAGTCTTGGTAAGGAACTAGATTTCCAATATTCCATATTTCATTAGCGACTGATTAGTCAATAAAAGACACAGATAACCAGGAAAGTTAACAGCTGAATAACTTTTAACGAACCACTGATTAACCGGGCAAAGTCGTACAGATATGAACTCCTAAACAGAAGTAATTGCCTTGTGGCCAGGACTGTACGCACTTCCCAATGTGCACAGGCCTACATTCCATGGGATGGATGCAATTATTACCTGTTTTATGCAAATACCTGCAACTCTTCGCAACCTGTTGCTAGCCATGGTAGACAGCAAGTAGGAGGCCTACTCTACTTCATTATATGCACCGCTGACTTGAAATCTTGATCGAATAGCCTTTCATTAATTGGACAAATTTGACGCTTTTTCATAGACTGAATCCCAGACGTACACTGAAATGAACAATCTCATGATTACAGGCCTACAAAGATAAATTGTACGTCCAAATTTTGAGATATAGGTCTATACACACACATATACACATATATATATATATATATATAATATATATATATATATATATATATATATATATATATATATATATATATATATATATATATATATATATGTATATATATTATTTCAATAGCTTTCTGATTAATCACCAGTATGTTATCATAATGGTATGATTTAAAACTGATATCAGGATATAAAAAAATATATAAAATATCAAAAATTGAAACTGTAGATAAAGACCTTATATACTCTTTCGAGTAATGGGTAGCGCGTCAGACCAGCAATCTGGAAAGGTCGCGGGGGAGATCGCGATTTTTGAACAGTTTTAAATCATACTTATGTATATAATAGGCTAGGCTATATATATTATATATATTATTAACATCATAACCTGTTTACAACTCATTGTTCTTCAATTAAGGCTATGGATGGAATATGCGAGGATCCTCGCCATTACCCAAGAACCTTCATCTCATCATCCCATCATCTCATAATCATCCATCCGACGCCATAAGATCTGCGCTATCATAACAGTGCGTCGTTAAACCCAATATATATGGTGATGTAAATGTTCAACAGCTTGCACTGATTGCCAAGTTGTTGGTGGAGGAGCCAGGATGGAGTTCAACGACCATCAAAGAATGGATATTCTCTCAAAATTATATAAAAAATGGTTGTTACAAATTCTCTAGAATTGACTCGTATTCTCTTCCGAAGGGGTCAATATTCTCTTAATTGTCAGCAGAAGTTTCTCACGCCACCAAAAACCAATACAAACTAAATTAAGAATAATTCAAAGAAATTATCATTTATCGTAGCTTTGCCGATTCCGTGTATAATCGTGTATCTATTGACACACCACCCTTATTCAGCTGTTGTAGAAATACAGAAACCAAAAGCGACCACCTTCCCTTTCTAGAGGGCCGTGACGGCATTTAACTGTCGATCCATCGGGCCGTGTTTATTCCCACGAACAAACAAAAACAACAACAATAAATCTTCAGTTATTTCGAACTGTTTCTACAAACCTGGGTTTACTGTTAACCTTGGTTTCGATTGTTATATTGTTTGGTTGATTTACAAGCTAACAATCGATCAACACGTAAGTGAGTTGAGGAGAGGTTGGTCACACTGTGGACAGGTATGGCTATATTAGGACTAGAAAATGTCTTGAGAAATTGAAAAAAATCATAGGATGATCGATTGTTTCTTTTTCCAAATGTGCTTTGTTCTGTTTATATTGAATTAACGGTGCAATTATGATTTATATTTACTTTCGTATTTTCCCCAATACAAATTATTGAATTTTTCCTTCTTTTAATTGTTCATTTGCAGCTTTGGACGTACATAAACGTCCAGTGCTATTTTTTGGGGGGATTTTCATTTTAATAATACTAAACTAATGCATTTTTTAAATTATCCAACAATAATATTTACAATTGTTGATAAATTACATTGAATACAATTATTAGAATTATATAATTAAAATTATAATAAGGTCCTACCTCACGAACTGATAGTTAGTGGATTGACTTGTTATCGCCCTTGGTTACGTATGTTATTTTCTTACTTCAACGATTAGTTAGCTAATTGATACTTGACCAATTTCCGTTTTCACAAACTGATTGTTAGAAGACTAAGCCATAGTTAACGAATCAACTTGTTATCACCCTTGGTCACGTATGTTAAGTGCGTATCTTAACGATTAGTTATCTATATCAATACTTAACTAAGAGTTCGTAGAACCGAGTCTATATTACAATAAATTACAATAATAAAAGAGTTACAAAGATTGAATATTCTGTTGTGGTTGTAATAGTTACAAATCTTTTGTAACAAATTTTGTACAAATCTTTTACAAAGTCTTTTGTAGTTATAGGATCACCTTGTCCGAACGATCCTATCTTATCAGCAATGACTTCCTGTCAACTTTTCAGATTTATATAATCCCATTTGAAAACATTCCATCTATAAAATGTCTCAAAGACAGCTGTTAAAGATCACGTTTCATCTGTGATTTCGTTACAGTAACAATAAAACGATTAACGCGCACCCAGCCCTGACCTTCGGGACGACAAGATTTTGGAAATGAAGAGTGGTTTTGTGTTTTACAACATGGGGGTGGGGGAGGGGGGGGAGAGGCCCAGCCCATCCTGTTCGTGACATACCTGTACAAACTTTCGCTGTGAATTGAGAAACTAAAACTCGTGGATTCTTTGAGACATTCTGCGGATTGATGACAACGATTCAGTTGTCATTTCTTCAGGAATTTCATTCTGAAGAATGTATCAATTTTACCTTTCGAAGGAAGATACTCTTTTGGTAGAATGCTTTGAAGATCTTGTTACCGGCATATGCAGTGTAGTGGTTAACGCGCTCGCTTCATGTGATCCGGCAGGCGAGGGGAATTCCGAACCCAGTTCGATCCCCGCCGCCGACCATCTTTACAGAGGTTTTTCATGGTTTCCCTCTGAAGTCTAGGCTAATGCTGGGATGGTTCCTGCAATAAGTCGGCCATGACCGCTTCCTTCCCACTATCCTTCTCATTACCCAAGAACTCTTGATCTTGATCTTTATAAACATTTTGTAGTTTTTGACCATTATTCACTTAATTTTATTTATGTACAGTTTTTGAGCGTATTGAGCTGTGATAAATGATCTCAGAGAGAGAAATATTAGTTCATAAGAGTTGGGAATTTCAAACTTTTTGCGTTTTTTCTAAGTCTGGAATTCCGTCAGCGTCGTGAGAGTACTCGAACCAAGGAACGAACCAAGGGCTGAACCCATACAGATCTTGTTACGAGTATAAATCTGTTCTGATCTTCTTAGAGGTCGACGTATAACTTACAAGGCTTCACACAAACATCCGATATGTCCTTCCTTCTGACAATTGTAGCACGCACGCGCACAAGTCAGCAGATGAGTCTTACTATACACACTGCAGGCTTCAACCAAACACTAACTATCTTCATTAAAGGTGAAACTAGACAGTGTTGCGAATTGAGGCCAAGTATGACACGGTAGGATCGTTTGAATGAGGCACCACAAAGACGATCTTACCACAACCAAATAAAAAATACATTTAGTCAAATATAATATATATATATATATATATATATATATATATATATATATATATATATATATATATATATATATATATATATATATATATATATATATTTAGGATGTTATAGTCATGTCATGAGAGATACGCCTCGACTATACTCGGTCCAAGTCGAGGCATATCTTCCATCTGGCATTCTGAATATCACGATAAAGGATCGTATCCAAGAAGTTAATTATACAATATATATATGTATGTATTGTATACATATAAGATGTGAAATAGAATCACTCTCTCTCTCTCTCTCTCTCTCTCTCTCTCTCCCCCCCTCCCCCCCCCTCCCTCTCTCTCTCGGTGTGGCGTAACAAACGACGTGGAAACGCGTGTCCGTGGCACATCTATGGTAGTCGCCATCTCTCCTTACCAACAATATGATCCCATTAGAAGTTCCAGCTTCCACGTGCGGTTCGCCGGCTTCCTTTATCGACCCGGCCGGGGGATGAGGCGAGATCGGCTTAGAGCGGCGCTTCACGGGCTTCTTTTACCGACCCGGCCTGGTCACGTGATCATGTTTAACCTGGCTTCCTGTGGGGGAATCTTCCTGATCTTCGAATAGCGGGCAACAGGGAGAAGTTCGGGAAGCGCTAGATATTTCGGAGGAAAAAAATTAAGAGGATTTTATTAGGCGGTTGAAACGAAGGCAATCATTAGTGTACCGGAGGGCATCTGAAGAGCGTATACCGGAATTAGGTCGACTCGGTTGTGTGACATGGGTTTGGGTGTCCAACCGTATCTGAACCCTACCATATTTTACAACCATCCATTGATAAGTACCCCTAAGCCCATGTCACACGACCGAGTTGACTTTATTCCAGTATACGCTCTTCAGCGCCCTCCGTACCTGTACTCTATAATGTGCCTCAACTACAACAACGATAACATCAGCATTGACGATGATTGATGATTATTGTTTGCTTAAGGACCCCACCAACAGCTTGGTTATACGGGGGTACCAAGGGAGGAATCGAACCCCAGTCTCGGGAAGGATAATTCAGTGTGCTAGCCACTCGACCACTCGTCAGTTTCCACATGTAGGATCGTGACCTTACCTAACCTAACCATTTTATTATCGAAATATCAGAATCGACGTTATTCTTGAAAACATTATTATATAATATTAATACATAATTCGAAGACAATGGGGAAGAATTTGTGTTTTTAAATGTTTTTCAATGTAATGTAAACATTGCTGGTACCGATCGACCGTCTCGCCCATCAGCTAACACTAACGGTTGGGTGTGTCGATCTCTCAGATCAGTTGTCATGTCGCAATAAGTCTTTAGATTGAATTACACAAATAAAACTAGTTCTTGGTTTAGTTTAGTCGGCGAATAGTTGATACCGTCAATTAAGTGCTGAATGTCACACGATGAAGTTGCATTTAATTGAACATTCTGCAAGACCGATCAAAGTCCGATTAAAAGTCGATATTGATGAAATATAGGGAAACTACACCAATGTCTTCTTTGTCGGATGAGTGGTCTATAGTTAGGGCAGTTTTATTTTTTCCTCTAATAAAAATCGTCAATAGCCAACATATTGAATTTGATAAAAATTACATTTTATTTTATATATTTATATTGGTTTCAAAGATGCACTGTATTGATGACTAGGATATATTGGCGTCGGTGAATAATATGTGTGATGATGAGATGAAAGGTTATTTTATTATGGGTGGTTTTGGATAGTGGGGAGGAGTCGGTCGTGGCATGTTGTTAAGGAACCGTCCCAGTGTTGTTAGGTCAGTTGGTTTTTAGTACAGTTGAATATTCGTACAGTTGACCAATCCCCACAAAAACAAGTTGAATTACATTTTGATACACATTTCTAAAAATTTGCTGCTTGATCGGGTCAGCCATTTTGAAGAAAAATCATAGGTCTAATGGTAACAATCAAAGCATTACCCATTTTCAAATCCCCGAAAAAGGCGGTATTTCCAGTGATATATAATACGTGTACTATCAACATCATTCTGTACTTATTCAAAAAGCCAACAACCTTATTCTAATATAAATAAATAATATATATTGATTTTTAATTTCTCTTATATGTTCTGATATATCTGTTTAGATGTTGATACAACAGTAGGCTACAGTACTTTCAGTGGTGTTATGCAGGATTAGAATGTGGTGGCAGTGAAAAATCGTTTACGTCGAACTATTCAATAAATATAACTTTCTCTTATCTATACTTTGTTGGGGTTTATACTAGGTCAATCGCCCGTGTATCGTTTTTAGCAGTCGATAGCAACAGTAAGGGTAAAACACTGTCAGGGTCAATTGGGCCCTTTTAGTGTATGTAATGGCACCCGATACAGCCCTTCTTTAGTGTTAATAAAGTAATTCAACTTACTAATTACATTTTTGCGGAAAACTAGGAAAACGCCATATAAGCGTTTTTAGACGAGCGAATAGTAATAGTATGTGTAAAAATGGGTAAAAACTGCTTCGAGAGGTACAAATTGAGCACATTTTATGTTTTTTCTTCAAAATGGCTAGCCCGATCAAGCTAAAATTCTTTAGAAATGTGTTTTAAAATGTAATTCAACTTCACGCAAAATTTCATTTTTTGGAAAATAAAAACATTTTCTTTTTTTCCGTCATGTTATTCTAATGGGTATTTTTGAAATTTATAAAATTCACAGAAAAAAATGTTTTCCCCGATAATGCCACAAAACTATACAGATCTAAGTTAGATGAGGAACCATATTGAAAAAAAGTTTGAAGTTGATAGCTGTAGCCATTTGACCTGTGGAGAACCGACAAAAAAACATGAAAAAAAAAACATAAAAACGAACACCAATATTTTTCAGTATGTCAAATTGAATTCTCGTTAAAGTTCATCTAACAACGATTTCAAACTGCCTTCTCTTGAAACTGCTGTAAATAATATTGTTATAATATTGACATGGTAACAGCCAGCCTTTACTGGGGAACAATGATTTTGTATCAAATTTCGATGTTATTAAAAAAAATCTTCAAATTAACATTCATTTTTACCTCGATTAGAACAATCTAAACCGCTTACATGTTTCCTATTGCCTCATCTGATAGGCCGGCTGCTGACGCGTCAGTTCAGCCCGACCAATCACAGCTGAGTATTCGCTGACTAGGCACATCAGCAGTAAACCGCCAGGCAGCATTGTGTGCTAATCAGTCAAGTGACTTATTGATGAGTCTCGAGGAGGAAGAACTTGATTACAGGAATTTATTGACTCATCAAATTGTGACGTAATCAAACCTGACCGACTTACAGGAATATTAATATCGATCGAGGATATTAGAAAGATGTTCAGGTATTTCATTTGTCATCAAATCGAAACTGATAAATGGTAATGTATTTGAAAAAAATCATTTACATCGAAACTTGATACAAAATTATTGTTACCCAATATGGATGATAGCAGAATCGTTTGGACGGGGCACCACAAGGGCGATCTTATACCACTCCAATTGTATTATTTCAAGTTGATTTGATTGATTTAGTCATTATTAGCAACAGAAAAATACATTTCCACTAGTGCTCATTTAGTAAATGGACAACACATACATGAACGCAAACAATAAAAACAAACGTAACTCGAACATAAACATAAATATGGGTACAATAGTTAAATAATTGAACAGTAAAGCGTGAAATAGCTCACTAAGTTAGCCTATCTGTTATATCTCTCGAAATCTATTTTAAGATTTGAGTTGAAAATAATGAACTTTGACGCTGTCCGTGACCATATTTTTTCACCGCAGATAAAAGTCTTTCAGTTTCCAAAAGTCCGGAATACATTTATAAGTATAAATTAACCGTTTCTGTGATATATCCGGACATTACCAATATTCTTATTGAAAGTAAAACAAACACACCCATCTTGAAATCTTCCACATTGGACTTTCAGGTACCGGTAGTGTTCACTCATCTCCAATAAGAGCAGATGTAAGACTTATCATTATGCCATAAAAATTAAAAAATAAATAAATGACTGATAGGCCTAAATTGGTATAATTATGCCTACCAATCTACTAATTAAAGATCGTGGCCAATTAGATCTTCATCCAAGCATTTGCTCCGCAGACTGTAGGATTTAATAATGCCTTAGAATATAATATCGATGATTAGAAATACTTGATTTGAATATCAACACGAAGACTGTGTTAAACGCCATGTGATGGATATGGTAATTGTTAGTAGCTTCGACGTAATAATTTATTCATATCAAACAACTGTTTGTATAATAATCCGAAATGTATAGTAATTAAAAAGTGAATTAATAATTTCGTGGATTAAAAATGGTGTAGAGAAGAAAGAAGAAGGTAATATAAATAGTCGTTGTGTTGGCTATAAGGGTCCGATCGACCTATACCTTATCATCATCCAGGGACGTCGTTAGGGGGTCCAAGGTGGGGCGCGCGCCCTATACCAATCGTCGCCCCACCAATAATGCATCCTTCTACAGAAAAATATATATAGGTCTATGTATGTTGACTCGTGTTGACCTACGAATGACACACCATGAAATACTTTGCTGGGAGATATCACGAAAATAACTTGGAAAATGTCCAGAATGCTAATCATATCGATTGAAAATAACTTCGGAAATGTCCATAATGGTTTAACTATTACCCTTCGAAACTGCTTGTAGATCGCCACAATCACTTAAAAAAAACTATATTTCAAAAATGCCCAGCGGGGTTTCGGTGGGGAGGGGTAAATCGCAAAATGGCTAAAAAATCTGCATGATTCAATTATTGAAAATAACTTCGAAAATATCCATATCATCAACAATGATAATATGAAAGATTGAGTTCAACTCATGACTGGGTTTATCTTGGACAGGAATGCACCTTCTGCTATCATTCTAGCTAGTTTGACAACAAACTCTAGAAAAAGTTTCAAGTAAATCGGTTATCCTTTGTCTCTGAGATGTATTCAGCGCACAAAACCAAACATGGACGATCCCAGATCTGTTCCGGTATAATATGTAAAGGAAGTCTTCACTACGCTCATCTAATGACCCTCCCCCCCTCCCACCCCTGTCTTGTCGAGATTATTGGGGTCCATGCCCTTAACGGAGGCCATCCCTTGCACCCTTATTTTATTGCAGACCGCTCTTATATCCATTCAGACTTCGAAGGGAAAGTTGCTCTCGCCTCTTCTGTACCAAATGTTGAGTATATAACGGTATCTTGTCATCTTGATTTACAGCAGACGCATCTTTCTTCTCAGCATTCCTTCTCTTGTGTACAGTTGCAAAGAACTTCGACTTGAAAGTTGGCTGATGAAATATACAATCAATTTTATGTGTAATCGAGAATTTTTCCTAAAAGTGTTTACATATCGACCATTGAACTGTATTGCACTACTATAGAACACATTTATATGAATTGAGTTTATATTACTGGAATAGTGAGATTTTTTTGCGGAGTTTAGTCCGAATGATCCTACCTTGTCGACCTTAACCCTGATCGAGAAACAAAGATTTTGTGTAAAGTGTTCAGCTTCAACTAAAAGAGGTACTGCTTCAAAACTGTTATACTAATACCCCTCAGCCTTGATTGGAGAACAATGATTGTATCAAGATCTGGATATTCATAAAATGTTCATTGTTGATTCAAAAAAAAAGTAAAAGATTGACCACCCAAGGACTCGATATATATAGGTGTATGAATATTCTCTCTGGAGCTATCAAATAGTTACCAAAACTACCAGCATATGCCTATATAGTATAGGCTACCGTCCCCCCTATGCTGGAGCACTATCGGTCGTCAGTGTCGGTCCTGCAATAAGTGCTAATAAATCGCATGTAATTTAGTAGCGATTAAATAGCAACACATGCTGCTATTTAATCGCTCCCAAATTACACGTGATTATCTAGCTCTTATTGCAGGACCGACACTGACGACTGTTAGTGCTCCAGCGTAGGGGGGACGGCCGATCGGGACGGGCAAGGGGTGACGGATCACATGTGGCTGATGATGAGGATTATTATGAAGGAAGATGGAACCCTTGTTGGTGGGAAGAGATTATATTTATCTGGTTTAGGTAATACACGTGTATGGTTCAATATACAGTGTCGATAGAACTAAGAGAGATCAACAAGTTAAAACAAGAAAGCTTTGAAATGACTAAAAAAAAATGGTTCAGACCATTAAAGGAAATCAACTCTGAAACTGGATTTTAATGAATTATGTCAATATTTATTTCCCATTATGGAGAAAACTAGAAATCATCTCAATTTCAGAAGTTATGATTAACTTATCTGTTTTTCAGGACCTGACCCTTTTTACATTACTAGATTATGTTTATGTTTCTATACAGAATTGGTAATGTCTACGTCATGACTCATGGTCACTTCTGAAATTGAGATGATAATTTCTATTTTTCTCTAAAATTAGGGAAATGAATATCATCATCGTTTATTACAATCTAGGAGCAGGGTTGTGAATTTGTGATGTCGTTTAACAATAGTGAGACGTAATGAATGAATGCTGCTTAACGACCCCACCAACAGCTAGGTTATACGGGGGTACGAATGAGCAGGTGATAATGAAACTATGAAGCGATGATAAGTGAAAGGACGTTTACAAAAACCCATGCCTTATGCGGGACTCGAACCCAATGACATAATATATATCAGACTGCGCGAGACGCATCAGATAACTTTTGTAATAGTGAGGCCTTGATGGCTTGCCCGACCGGCGGGGAAATACCACGTGACATGGAGGGAGATCGGGTGTATGGTTATACACAGCGAATACGCACAACACTTTTTTATTTTGATTCTCGGAGGATACTGAATACAATAACGTGGGTGTAAGTCACATGGAAAGACGCAGAAATATAAGCTGATTATCATGAAGTACATTTCTCAGCAGAATTGCCACATCAGTTATAGCAATCAATGAATGAAGTCATTCATTTGGTCTGACTCGGAGCTCTGCCATTAGGATAACGTGTTACGGAATATTTCAACCTCAGACTGCTGTCACCGAAGCACGTGACTTACGTACGCACCCCGCAGACCCCGTGCCTACAAGCATCTCGGCCTCGGCTATGCGCTCTCCACGGGTATAAAATGAATTAACTAGTCCCCCAGTGCTACGCCACTGGCGCCCTGCTCACCTGATGAGATGAGAACAGTGTTGCTAATGATATGAACGACATCGGGCGCGTGCTCGTTTCTCTTACAAGACACTTACAAGAGGATAAAAAACAAAATTTAACGGCTGGCATCTGCTGAGACGAACTCCCATATCTACAATTATCTCGCGGGGGTCCCGGATGCCGCGTGGTACACTCGTTGTCATGGATACTGCATGTACACTGTTTGGAAGTCGGTAAATATCCGATCTGTTTGAAGTAGTTCGATGAGTATAGTTTGATTGAAGGAAAGAGACAATGAAAATCCTATTTTTTAAAGATGGGTTCAAATAAAATGAAATTTTCACACCACTATTTTTTTTGTCTGAAACATTTTTTCTCTTTTTTTTTAACCCATCGAAAACTTGACACAAAGCCGCCATCGGTAGCTCAGTGAGCTAGGCACCGCTTCAGAAACTGAAGTCACCGTTGGGCGTGGGTTCGAGTCCCGCATAAGGCATAAGCCATTTTTCCCTGTAAAGGCAAAAGATGGAAGTTTATAATCGTTTGAACAGGGCACCACAAGGGTGATCTTACCACCCCAAAACAAAATATAGACAATTCTTTTTTTTATTGATAAAAAGTCATAGTCCTATCCACTTAGCGAACCCACCAACAGTTAGTGTATTTGGGGGTACGAATGAACCGGTGTTAATGAAATTATAAATTGATTATAAGTGAAAGGACGTTTACAAAAACCCATGCCTTATGCGGGACTCAAGCCTACACATCCAATGATGACAATTCAGATTCTAAAGCTGTTCCTTGGTTGACTGAGCTACAGAGAGCGGTAGAATTATTCAATTCTCACAGTTGTATATAAGTTAGAATAAAGAAATTGATAAGGGTATGTAAGATGAACGAAAAGATTTTAATTCCCAACACAAATGTCCGAATTTTTGTTCAACATTTGTATATTATTCAAGTCTATAAGTGATAAGTACAAAAATTAATTATTAATCGGACTCATTTCCATGGTTACGAGTATACTTGTTGCACGGGCGAGGAGTTACTCTTAAATATTATAATCATGCAACTTGGTGGCTCGAAACGTCCGAGGTCTAACACTGATACATACAAAAAACATCCGATCGTGAACCTCGCCAACACTTGTTGTTTTACTCAGTTTCTTTATCTCGGTTGGTAAAGCAGATGTTTGGAGACTTTGTTGACGTCTCGACACATCCGGCCGTCAATGATAATATATAGGGGGAACAGCTGATCGTGGTCAGTGTTTTGTGTTATCTGTGGTGGAGATACTGGTACCCACTCCTATGATAGGAACCGACGATCAAGGTGAATAGAAAATAAAAGTAGGGATATTTAATTATTGACTAATTTGAATATTTATGTCGGTATTTTGAGGGCCATTGAGGCGTCTTTTGAACGTAATTATAAAAGTGAAATTAAAAAATTATTACAAAACGTAGTGTTTAAGAATACAATAAAATATATTGCTTTTCAAAAGTAAATTCATAAAAATGTTTCCGTGAATTTATCAAGTTTGTTAAATGAGTGACATGATTCGAGTTGTAAGATCGCCCTTGTGGTGACACATTCGAACGATCCTACCTTTTCACCCTTATCTTTAGTTGGGGAAAAATAGTCACCTAGTACCACATGCAGATAATCGAGATTATGCTAGTATAAATCAATGTATATATTCTAAAAGTATAAATTAAAATCATAAGCCTCCCTCAGTAACTCAGTCAGCTGAGGCTTCGCTCTAAAAACTGAAGTTACCGTTGGGCGTGGGTTCGAGTCCCGCATAAGGCATGTGTTCTTATAAGCGTGAAAACCTAACATCACTTCATAGTTTCATAATCATCTGCTTATTCGTACCCCCGTATAACCTAGCTGTTGGTGGGGTCGTTGAGCAAACAATTACAACCCCGATTGGTGGACATTGTTGTCCTTCTCTTTCAACAAATTAGTGTGACGTCACTTCAAAGATGTCTAAACTCTAAAAAACGCATCAACATTCCACTAATAGAGCCAAACAGCCACTTATTCTTCAAGACCTGATCCAAGGTGAAACGAGAGCCAAGATCTTGTCTGCATTATCAGGCGGACATCTAGCACGCGCCCTCCAGTACCACCTGCCACTGTCTCGCGCGGTGACAGCTCGAGACGTCAGTGCGGTAATGCTAGGGTATAGGGGGAACGGCCGGTCGTAGCCGTGACAGACAGACATGCAGCAGCTGTCTCGCGTGGTGACAGTTCGAGACGCCAGTGCGGTAATGCTAGGGTATAGGGGGAACGGCCGGTCGTAGCCGTGACAGACAGACATGCAGCAGCCGGTAGCTGGCAGCTAGATCAGTACAGATGCTGGTCTTAAAAGAGAGAGAGAGAGAGAGAGAGAGAGAGAGAGAGAGAGAGAGAGAGAGAGAGAGAGAGAGTAACGATTTATAATGTTCAATGTGTATTGTATACTCTACATTATTTCAAGAAATGTGAGATAAAAATTAATAATTAGTTATCATTTCATTCTCATTAATCAACATCTTTTTCTTTCTCTTCGTTTCTTGTTACGACATTATTGCTTTATATTTCATTCAGTATTTCAGAAAACAAACCACGATATTAGAACATTACAAAAAAAACATTATGAAAAAAAAGTGTGACTCCAGCGAGATTCGAACTGACGACCTTCGGATCCAAAATCGAAAGCATCACCGCGACAATTCATCTGATCTATTTTTTCTTTTTTTTTAATGTTGCTTAACGACCCCACCAACAGCTAGGTTATACGGGGGTACGGATTTAAGGGTGATAATGAAACGATGAAGTGATGATAGGTGAAAGAACGTTTACAAAAACTCATGCCTTATACGGGACTCGAACTCACGCCCAACGCTGACTTCACTTTCTATATCGCTAGCGATAGTTGACTTAGCAATCGGGGCGGCTCATTTGATCTATTAGCCGATATAAGTAAGAAATGCGAGAAAAGTGAGCTGTATTTTGGGGCTTATACGGGTCTGTAAAGACGCTTCCCAGAACAAGTTGTTATAAAGAGGTTTCTACAGAGTAACGGAAAGTTTTAGCCTATATCCATCGTAATAGAGGATCACATTACTAAAAGATCGTCAAGGTAAAAGAGCAACTTACCTGTAAACATAAGAATGACATCGATTAGGGTCAAACTCTTGTCCAGATCTTTGTCCACACATTTCATCCAAGGTCTCCCGCATGTCATATATCTTCTCTCACCTCTCTCTTTCTATCATATATCTCCCATATCTCCTCCTCTCACCTGTACTCTCATCTCAATGTCCAACATCTACCTGTGTTTCCATAGTTACATCTCAATTCGAACCCATTTAAAAAACACAAACAAATTCCTTGAAAAAGGTAAAATAGAAATATCGGTAAATGTGTATGTTATCTTTGGGAAGGATTTCTCTTTTATTGCTTCTTTCAGAGGAGATGGATGATTCTTTACAATTACTGCCCTACTGCTGGTTTGCTTGTCAAAACAGTCGACACATGTTGGCGATATGTTGGCGGGGTTTGGAGGAAGATTGATCTTAGAATAGGAAAACACTGTATTGTTGGGTGTTGAGGGATGAATGATGAAGTAAATATATGAACCAGTATAGTATTTTATGAATACATATTTGTTTAATTTATTAACATCGAAAGTTTATACAGTATCATTGATTCGAATTGACGCGATGGATGAAGGGTAGGATCGTTTAGACGGGGCGATCTAACAACCCGAAATGATGAATAATAACAACCCCCAAATAATAAATCAAGAACAAACAAGAATCTCGAGGTAATAGTTTCAGGGATAGTCAACCATTCAAACACTTATATTGAGGAGAATTTTTAAGACCTCATTTCACAAAAAAAATAAAATATGTTAATGGAGTTACTTATTACAATGATATCATTGGTACAGAAGGGTGATGATAAGTCTATCCGCTAATAGTCGCTTGATCAACAAATGTATCATTCATAAAATCGAAATGGTATACAAGGAACAAGATGACAAGGATTTTTTTTGAGAATAAAAATTGACAATTTCGACATATGAGATATGGCCAAAGCAAAAGTCCGAATTGTTCAATTTCAATTAATGATTATAATGATTATAATCTTCAAATTTATCGTTTGTTATAAATGTGGTATGTTACATTGTTATTGATAATTCTTTTAGAGTGGTAAGATACCCCACCACTTTTGGTGTCCCATCCGGACGATCCTACCTTGCTCTTAGTTGTCAAGTTTAGGGAAAATTTGAACTTAAAAAATGAGCAGATTTTCACCCTCATTATCTCTCTCTCTTCAACTCAATCACTCCCTCTCTCTCTCTCACTCCCTCTCTCTCTCTCTCTCTCTCTCTCTCTCTCTCTCTCTCTCTCTCTCTCTCTCTCTCTCTATAAGGGATGGTTACCGGCTGTTATCAACATCTCCCTTTCACGTCGTTGGTTCTATCACTCTGTGTATCTTTCTTCACTTACAACTTATACGATCTCTCTCTCTCCATCTATATCTCTCTCCCTCTATCTCTCTCTCACATGATCTTAGTTTTGATCTTTGTTTTCCACTAAACGGCACGTTTCACCCCTCTTGTTTTACCTGTATTTCTCTATCTCTGTCTATCTCACAGCCTCCCTGATAGGTACTGCTAATGGAGTCGATGTCGGTGGTCTAATACACTGGAAACCTACCCCTATGGCCTACAACTACCCTTAACTGTCATCTAATGGATGTCTTCTCATACTTCTCACACACTCATAATAATATTTTCCATTTTCAAGCTTTGGTAAAATGTCAATTTTTTTACTTTTCCCCCTTTTTTTTATAGAACTTATAGAGTCGTAAATGTATAGTCGTATTGTCGGATTCACTCAATATTTGTATTACTTTTTTGGGGATGGTAAGATCGCCCTGGTGGTGCCACGTCCAAACGATTCTTCTTTCATCCACATCCTTGATTGGGAACAATGATTTTGTATATATCGATGTTATTAAAATTATTATTATTATGACCATATTATGCGACCAGAGTATGACCTCAGCTTATGACCAAAGTATGGCCAGAGTGTGACCAGAGTATGACCCCAGCTTATGACCAGAGTATGACCCCAGCTTATGACAAGAGTATGGCCAGAGTATGACTAGTGTATGACTGATTCTCCACACCGAGGCAACATGATCAGTACGGCTATCTCCATGATCCAAACAATTAGCTATTGACGTATAATCACTATTTGATACATCTGATACATCATCTCGTGTGAAAAAACTAAGTCTGATGCACGGAGTCTGGGCCACACCTGTCCCTCTCTCTCAATGGACCATTCTCTCTCTCTCTCTCTCTCTCTCTCTCTCTCTCTCTCTCTCTCTCTCTCTCTCTCTCTCTCTCAATGGACCACTCTGTCGAGGCGCCTTCCATCTGGTACTCTCCTTCCCTCCGCCCGTCCCCCTCTCGACAATCCTCCACCATCACCCAACGGGGGTGTCGACACAAATAACCGAAACGTATACTTTTGACTAATTTAATAATGATATCCTGCATTAATCCTTTTGTGTGTTGCTATTGTGTACTTTTCAATATCGGAGAAGAAATAAGAGTTTTTTTCCGGAGATTTCGGATGTGACAGATGTTTCAGATGAAAAGATCGTCTCGAGAGATTGAGGTTATGTCGGACAAAGAGGAAGATGACTGTAATTGTTCCGGAAACGTTCGTGTTTTGTTAATTGCTGGAAATAAAGTGACGTCACTCATTGTTGGAAGAGACGGGCAATCTTCGAGACATTTTGAATATGTCGATCGGAACCTTCGTTCGTCCCACTTATTCTTTGCACCTTTAAAACTATTTGTTACATCTTCTGCATTTTAGTCTTGAAATCAGTTATTTACACAGTTATATAATGAATTACTTTAAATATGTGAAAATTAATTATAACACAAAGAAGTATGATAAATACACAAACGTTCATAATGTGTTCTACATGTTAAATTTATATATTTTAACGAATAAACTTGTAAAAACATAAGAGATATAATCTTGGGATGAAATAACATCAAAAGTTGTTGTTTTCTTGACGGGTCGACACACCCAACCGTTTCAGCTAGTAGATACATGTGAGACGGTCGATCGGCGACCGCCCACACTACTGTTGTTCTGATACATTTTGTGCGTGTTGTTTCGTTTAGCTGTTGTTTGTATGTATAATTACACGCGGTTTCGCGCTAAAGACGAGTAAAACTGCAAGGCGTGGATATCTACCATGACAACACGTGCACGTGTGCCTTACAGTAGTTCTACTGAACGTTGGCAGGATTGTGTTCATCGGACCGTGTCGGGCTACAGGACCCTTAAGGGGGTTCATGCAAGGTGGTTATACAAATAGAGGAATTCATCTTGAATATTTTTTTTCTATGTTAACGAATCAGTGTAATTTAATGAAAAGTATACATTCCCAGGATAATTTTATGCTCTCCAATTAATATGACATTTTATTTTTGTGAATTCAATCAGATTTGAGATAATATGTCAATGAATTTCATAACTTTTTTGGTATCTATTGAACTTCTTGAGCAACCTGTACAGATTTCAGAGTGGTGGTGGGGGGGGGGGGGGGGGGGGGTTGGCTAATACTCTTCACAAATTGGTACTTCACATTATAGGTTTTAAATTGAGCAAAAAAATCTTTGGGAAAGCAGTACCTTGATTTATAGATTTATTTTACCAACTGTATACTGAAAAAACTTCTCTAAAACTACAGCCACTTCCACAACGTTTTCACAAATTCGATAGTTCAAAAAATGGAACAACTAAATTTAACAAATGATAGCATATGATCAAGCTGTTCCATTTCAAATTTATTTGAACAAAAACTAATTTATTCATCATAAATTAATATTGATTTTCGAAAGCTGGTCCTTTTTCCTGACAGAGATGAAGGCTTGAACCACCCGTGCGCTAATGGTGTAGGATAGGCGAGACGATCGCTCGGAACCTTCACCTTTCGTGCATACAACCATAGAGGAGTCATTACACATAATAGAAACGAAGTGTATTTATTAAGATATCAATCTTGTTTTCTCTTGTTGTTATCCTCTAAAGGAGTCTAAAGCCGCAGATGTTTCTCACCGACAGACTGGACCTAAGACAACTAAGGCAGACTAAGACAGACTAAGACCACTATAGAAGACACGCACATACACAATATTGCGTGTTATACTTTTATATACACCAGTTCGAAGTTGTCCGTATATAATATATATATATATATATATATATATATATATATATATGTATTGTATGTAGGCCTATATAGGCCTATGTATCTATATCCATATCTAAATCTATATCTCGAATATATATATATATATATATATATATATATATATATATATATACAATATATTGTTAGAACAGCCGAAGGTATGAAAGTAGTTTAAAGATTAAATAAATGAATAAAAACGATTTTTCAACAGTAATATAAATGTATACAGCACTCTCAATTGTTGACACTAATTGCAATTGCTAAGATTTTGGTCTCTATTGATATAAGCAATCCCAAGTTCACAACCTCTGTTAGTTCCACAGATCGTCATGGCAACATAGACTGTTCCATGAGAAGTCTCTGTAGCTAATCTGATGCGTGTATCTCTTACAATCACTTACAATCTCTTACAATCTCTTACAATTATCTCATATGCATCCGAGATTATGTTGTTACAAACAAGTGCTGTGTAATTGTTTGCTCATTGTCCGTTTCACTTAGCTTCATCACAAGGGAATCAAGTTCAGTTGATGAATAAATTAAACTTTTAATTGACTTGTATTTAATTGTTTGCGAGATTATATTGTTAATCGTATTTATTGTTATAAGATGATGAAGTCTTGATGAACTTGTTTGAGAGGTTTTCAGATCAACAACTCCTTCTGTCCCTCGTGGTATTAGCATGAGGAAAACACTATAGTTCTGTCTGACGGACGTTGTTGCAGGTGCGAGTGGGTCATGACAGAGAGTATACTATAGTTTACGTTTAATTAGGGTCAAGTTGGGTTGCCTAAAACACGTCATACACAATCAACATTACCCGTCAACATTGAAAGCCGTCAATATTGATGACGTAATAGAGCATGTTCAATTCTCGGCAACATGTTGACGGCGTGTATAGGAAGGATCAGAAATACGAGTTATCTACTAGCTGTCAACATGTTGAGTCAACATGTTGAGGGGTAAATGTTTTTTTTTTTTTAAATTGGGTTTAACGACGCACTGTAATGATAGCGAAGATCTATTGGTGTCGAATGGATAATTAATGAGATGGTGGGATGATGAGATGAAGGTTTCTTGGGTAATGGTAAGGATATTGTGAAGGAAGCGGTCGTGGCCTATATTGTAGGAACCATCCCGGCATTAGCCTATAGACTACAGAGGGAAACCACGAAAAAACACTGTAAAGATGGTCGGTGGCGGGGATCGAACCGGGTTCCAAATTCCCCTCGTCTCCCGGATCACAAGCGAGCGCGTTAACCATTGCGCTACATGTACCGGTTGATAATGAAGTATTAATCCGTTAGCTATCAGTTAGAGGTACGAATATAGCATATGTAACCAAGGGTGATAACACATGTTAATCCACTAACTATTGCTTAATCTACTATCTGGGCCTATCTATTCGTAAAACTGGGACTAAGTGAGTTTATTTGAGTTATTTAGGTAAGTTTAGGCTACGTGCAACAACAAAAACAACAACAACATCCGCATGTAGTGACATGGAGTGATTGCCCGATGAATAGCGGCTGCCCTGCTGAACTGTCTCCATCAAATATTATTATATTATTCAAATATCAATATATGGAATATTTGAATATTCTTATACAATTTATTCATGTCATTTGAATTTGGGTCATTACAACGGTGTGAAATTTAAAGTGCATTGAAATTTATTATGTGTAGAAGTCAAAGTGTAAAGCTTCTCTAATTTATTTAAATACCCTCTTCTCTAAACCATCCGATATTAATTTAATTCCCAATTAAAAAACCAAAAACCATCTTATTCTATTCACACGTGTTCATAACAACATATTTAATCAACCATTTAAACTATTTTTCCCTAAACATTTAGATCCTTATCAAAAAAACTGCATTATCGATAACATCCGACCAAAGACCGTTTCCTTTCGACCAAGTCTAATAATTCAATACCTGTGCATAACAATGAGTTGTTCTCGTTTCCGTCCATTGATCACGCTATGTGAACGATCTCTGGATATCTAGAGGTTAATCGTGGGATATCACATGTATATCGCATGGATATCACATGGCTAATGTGGATGGTGACACAAACGGACAATTCCCACGGATGGTTGAACATAGAGGTGTGTGTGCGTGTGTTTGTGAACTGTTCGGTTTTAATGTTCATAGGAAGACATTATTCAAGTGTGAACGAATAATTAAATAGTTATGGAGCCGGGGAGAGGGGGGGGGGAGGTCACTTTGTATTTTAATTATTGCCAGGGAAGGAAAAAGGTTGCAGGTCATTGAGAAAGAAGAAGAGTGGTCATTATGATATGATAATGCATTCTGGCAAACATGTCTGCGTTTTAGATTTAGTTTAGTTTTAGATTTAGATTTAGTTTATGACATAAACGATTGATATTTCCAACAGATTCAATTGATTTTTTTTTTTTTTCAATAATGTTCCACAATCGAGGCTGGTGATGATTTAGTAAGACCTGTTAGAAGCGGCATCTCATTGGTTGTTTCAAATTTCGAAGTGGTCTTGACAACAATGATTCAATAAAATACGAGGCAAATTTTGTCTCCGTAATTTTTCTCTTTATATCCTCTATATATATATATATATATATATATATATATATATTCTGTACTAAGAACTATTTTTTTGAAAATAGTCATCACTGATGTACCCTTTTTAGCTTTATAAAAACGAAAATTGGGGTTCTAATTCACTCCATATGCTTGCATCTGCCTATAGGCAGACATATGCCTATATTTCTGATGCATTAAATGTTATTTTATATATTGTCATTTTATCATAACAGTAATAGTTTTCCCTATTTGAATTTTCTGTAGCTATTCTTGCCAGAGCTTTTAAGATTGACATTGACGCAATCACCCTTCAAACCGGATACAAACTAAACCACGTTCAGTTGTTACGAGGCCTCCCATTGGTCGATCTAGATGTGCTCGGTTGTATCGTAGCCTGCTATTGGTTCATCTAAACCCAAACGTCGAGATAAAACACTTGCGAAGTAAGATGATAATTCTGTGCTTGAAAGCAACAAGTCGATAACACTTTGAGAATAAGTTATTTTTAATGTTATTCACCGCAAGATAAATGGTTCTTGATAATTTCACTCGAGTATAAATGAGAATTTTTTCAGTATGATTTTTCTCATTGTGTGTGCTCCTAATTGGACTAACTATTATTGAATGTTGGAATGTATTGATTTATTTGTTTAATAAGTGGACCAATAATTTGAAAGAAACTCAATTCACAATATGCCAGGCCCGGTATTTCAATAGTTCGTTAAAAGTTAACCAACTGTTTACTTGTTATAACTGCTGTTATACAATTGCGATACTTGACTATTACAATATTGATCACTATTAATAGTTTATATATTCATATTTTATATCTTATTCAAGATTTAGTATCCTCATGATTCATATTATATTTATCTGTTGTTTTATTAAAGTTCAGCTTCTTATTGATTCGTTAGAAGTTAATCAGCCGTTATCTTGTTATCACTTGGTTACCTGTGCTATTTTATTGAATGATTAGTAGAATAGCCCGAGTTTTTTGATCGAAAACCCGGGCTTAACTAGTGGATTAAGCTTTAATTATCGGAACAATTTGTTATAGTTACCAATACTATTCAAGAAGGTCATTAAAAAAAGGTCAGTGAAAAAGACGTCACCGCATTCAATTCAAAACTATACAAAAAAAATCTTTGAAATTGTGTCATGGCTTCCCCTCATCTGAATGATTTACATCCCCTTCCTCTTCCACCCTGCTGTATCACCTCACCCCCTCCCCCTCCTCTTGATTCCCTGTCTTATCGATCGCCTCTCCCTACTCCACTCTTTGTTCCCGCATCTCTGGGGCAGCGTTGCTATGGGAGACGGTCTTGCGCACTTCACAGCATCCCTGGTCCAGACCAATCAACTTTCCGAGCTTTGATTAAGAGAAGACAATCTAGACTGCTATTGGACAGAAACTAGATCGAGATAGAGAGAGAGAGATAGAGAGATGTTCGTGTTATCTGGCAAAGTGCCATCCAAGTTTTTGCATCTCTCGTTTTAAAGGATATCACAACCCTGAAACTAGGTTCTGATGCATAATGACGATATTTATTTCCCCAATTTTAAAGAAAACTTGGAATCAACATCTCAATTTCAGAAATTATAATTAATTTTGTTGTACTACAGAGACTATGCGTCACTCATGACGTATACGCATTACGGATTCTGCATAGAAACATAAACAGAATCGAGTAATGTCTACATCACGACTGAGAAAAATTACCGGAACCTAATTAATGAAGAAGACGACAATGATGATGATGATTTTTTGCTTAACGACCCCACCAACAGCTAGGTTATACGGGGGCACGAATGAGCAGATGATTATGAAATTATGAAGTGATGATAGATGAAAGGACGTTTACAATAACCTATGTCTTATTTGGAACTCGAACCCACGCCCAACGGTGACTTCAGTTTCTGAAGCGGTGCCTCAGCTGACTGAACTACTGAGGGCGGCAACTAGAGGACACATATTTTTTTTTTAATTTCTGAAACTGAGACGGCAATTTCTTTTTTTTTCCGAAATTATGTGAAAAAATATCGACATTAATGTCCTTTTGAAATTATTGCCTTTTAAGATTGACCATTGGGAGTTTCTGTATGAAATTCTCCGGACTTGATAAAAAGATTCAAATGTGTACAGGCTTCTTACTGATTACGTCACATCATGATCTTTGACATCAATAACAAGACTGTAAAATGACCGCCCAACGAAAACTCAACCAATAACAATCTCACATTTCATTGTTTATCCACATGTTGTCATGACAATAAATTATAAATATAACAATGACATTTCAAAATGGAACCTATATCTCGATTTCTCCCGAGTATAATTCCGTTTTTAATATTCAATCCTGTATACTCATAATCTAGTCAAATTCTCACTGATTAAATTGACCTAGTTCAATGGCATTATCTGAAGAAATATATTCACTGCATACACAATTATCAACAGGCAAGACAAGTGACAATCGCAGCTTAAGGCGCGTTCACAAGATACGTTAACGTTAAAGGGGTGAATGCACGGTCTCATAAAAATAAAGAAATTCAAGTTTACTATTTTTGTACTATTGTTGTGTCATTGAAAGTGTGAAAGTGTCACTGTGTCTTTCAAGTGTCATTGAATGAAAAGTATATCAACTCCATGATAATTTTATGCTCTTTAATTAATATGATATTCTATTTGTGTGAGTTATAACATCAGTTTTGAGATAAGTCAGTGAATTTCACCACATTTTTGATACTAATTCACGCGTTATCTTGAAAGTGATTGAATTCACAAAAATAGAATATCATATTAATTAAATAGCATAACATTATCTTTTTGGGGTTGATATTTTTGTATTCATTAACACTGGATCGTGAACATGGTTTTTAATGTATCTATTTTTATGAGCACCGTGCATGCACTCCCTTAACGTCGCCCTCCGTAGCTCACTCAGCTGAGGAACCGCTTCAGAAAATGAAGTCACCGTTGGGCGTGGGTTCAAGACCTGTATTTTTTCACCAACATCGAAACTTGATACAAAATAATTGTTCCCCAATTAAGGCTAATGATGAAAGTAGGATCGTTTGGAGATTCACCACAGCAAGGACGATTTTATCACCCCATTTTATTTATTTTAAATACATAAATGAACTTTGATTGAAAGTCCTTTCGATTTATCAATATGGTTTCTTCATCACCTGCTTATTTGTACGCCCAAATAATCTAGCTGTTGGTGGGGTCGTTGAGCTTATTCGTATCCTCAAACAACCTAGCTGTAGGTGGGGTCGTTGAGCTTATTCGTACGCCTAAATAAACTAGCTGTTGGTGAGGTCGTTGAGCTTATTCGTATCCCCAAATAACCTAGCTGTTGGTGGAGTCGTTGAACAAATGCATAATCAACGACAAATTAAGGAGTATTCTATATTTGAAAAGTGTCTGATGATAGAAGAATTTATCCTGTGCAGACCGCGGTTTGATTTCCGCTACGGTAAGACTATATCCTGATGGACGTATCTCGTGGTTTCCCAACCACTCTTTAATCTATCGTTTTCCTCTGTCGTTTAGTGAATACAGAGATTGTTTCTTGATTCAGGACACAATGCTTTCTTCCTATAAGTCCATGGACTAAAGACTAGCATATTCACTAGTCCTACACTGAGTAGCCCTACACTGAGGTCTATAAAATAGAGCAACATTAAAAAAGTAGGGTTACCGTTGTTTTTATGATATTTTCGGTACTTTCGATCGATTTAAAATTTTCAAGGCTTCGATTCGCTGTCGAATTGGTATATTCGATAAATTCGATGAAGAAATTGGAAAAATTGTGTATAACAGAAATGAGAATAAACTATAAGCCTAAAAATCCTAATGTGAATAAATTGATCTCGTTAATTAAGATGAATTGAATTGCTTACTAAAATAAATTAACGAAATATTTGTAGTTTGTGGAGGAAAATATAATCATTTGTTTTGTTGATAAATGAAATTGCAAATCCAAGCGTAAATTCACCCCTCCGTACACACATCTTTTAGTTACTAGACCCATCCCCTACTTATACAACTGAGCGTAATGTAGAGTCAATTGACTTGACTTCTAATCTCGCATTTATTTCGATTTGATATAATTTGAAAATTGAAAATTTCGATATAGGCCTATATCGATCAATAATCGATATTAAAGTTTCGATAGCATTTTCAATTTCCATATCGATCCCATCGTGAAAAAACTATTAAAATTGGCTCTTCATCTTAAAAGACATCATTACTCTGAAATTAAATTTTAGTAAATAATGACGATGTTTACAACCCTCATTTTAGAGTATACACTAGAAATCATCATCTCAATTTCAGAAATTATAATTAATTCATTTGTCCTCCAGGACCCGACCAATTCCTGAATCGTGGCTTAGACATTGCTCAATTCTGTTTTTGTTTCTATACAGAATCTGTAATGCCAACGTCATGACTCATGGTCTCTGGCGACAAAAAAATCAATTTTAATTTCTGAAATTAAGATATCCCTATAGTTTCCTCTAAAATTAGGGAAATCAGTATCGTCATACTAATTAGAATCTAGTTTTAGAGTTGTGAAGTCCATCAAAGTTCACTGCTAATTACAGTTGTGAACGGGTCTTCAACGACAATCACCACATACTAGTGTCATTTATTATTCTCGTGTATAATATTATATCGAGGATAAAAACCCAGGTGTCTTTTATTGATATCGTAGCTGCCAGCGGAAGTGGCTCTAGCGCACGTAATCCATGGGAAAATATCGAAAGGCTAATCATGCAGGAAAGCTCGATGTATAATCTTAAGATATTGTTCCATTATTTAGATTCGTGTTGGTTTATTGTGTGGAGGGAGGGGGGGGGGGGGGGGGGGAGGGGGTGATTAGACGGCCGGACGAGAAGTCGCTCTCAACGTTTTGACCGATTCTAAAACACGTGCGTCTATCATGGGAAGTGTTTCGACGGAATCAAGTTTATGAATATTTATCTAGTTTTTTGAGACGTTGACATCGTATGATAATTATCTAAATTTGCATTCGTTGATGAATTGTTGATAACAGAAAGGACATCTTTCAACAGTACACTATATGGTTTTATTGGCTAAACACGAATACAATAGTTCTTCTCAGTACAATCAGATACTTCAGAGTTAGAGATTGAACCTGTTGGTGACTGGTGACGTGGTCTGGTCGTAGTCGTTGAGAGTCAGATCGGACAACGTCAGAGCCTCGAAGAACTCGTCGTTAGAGCTGTCCGAGTCCGACGACGCGTCAGACATGTGGAGGACAACGATCTCCAGCTCGGGATCGAGCGTGCACCTGAAAATAAGACCAGGGTCCTTACAGCGACTGCCACTTGAAAGTCCTGAGCCTAGCTAGCTTCAAGAGACAAGGACTTTGATTGGTGGATATTTCAGGGAAGAGCCAAGTGCCATGGAAATATGCCCAGTTCTTGTGTATTTCCATTGTTGTTAACACAAAATCCTAGCCCTGCTCATGAGATGGTTGCGAGATAAATGTCAAGTTTTAGCGATCTAAGAGACCGTGACTTTGTTCTAATCTCGTGTTGTCAAGGTACTTAGCTCTCCTAGTAAATGTCTACGGATCGAAGTTCAAGTCTCTTGGAGCTAGCTAGACATAGGATGTTATTTCAAGTGACAGAAACGGTGAAGGCTCTGCTGAAACTCTGCTCCTGTTGGTTTGTTGATGATCACCATAGTAACCGAGCTGGAGCTTCATGCACAGGAACTTTATAATTCACTGCCATCTTTATATATTTCACCTCCCTATATTATGTTCTCACCTAACGTACTCCTCCCTCCAATCAACTTTCTTCTCTATCTGCTCCTCAACTGTCTGCTCCAACATCTTCATGGTGCGTTTCATCTTCCCGAAATCTCGCTCTAATAGATATCTCCAGAGAGTCTGATCGTTCACCAGATTATTCATCTCTTTACAAGTTTCCGACAACGCCATCAAGTCCGGAGGACCCAGATACTGGAATATCTGTGCTTTCACTTCGTCGGGAATCCCCTCTAAACTGGCGTTAATAATTCCTTCCGAGGTCAAAACAGCGCTTCTGATTGGTGAACTGATCACATTCTTGAAATTGTGTGACAATTCCTTGAGGTTCGAGAACATGCAAGGGATTTTTGATGTTGTTACGTTGGTCACGTATTTCGACGGTATGAAACATATCGAAGTGGCCATTGTCAGAGCTAGTTTCTCGTTGGTGAGAAGAAGGTTGATGAGTAGCGAGTTACCGGCTTTGATTGCAATTAATCGACACGAGTAATCGATGAAGGGATTTAGAATGAAGTACATTCGATAGACAGATCTGGTGTCGTTACGCCAGTCCACGGGAAGGGATTGGATGGCGTGGAGTTTCTGGATGCTGAATTCGTGGCCGAATTTAGAGAACGAACCTGGAAAAAGAAGATTTCGAGATCATATAAATATATTAAGAGGAGACAATATCTGAAGTCTAATACGATGGTAGAAATACAGGAAGACGTAGGCCTACACATATATCTAAAGATTAGTTTCATTTATATAAATTTTAATCTTTCGATGAATAAAAACATGAATACAAATATACGTGACCTAGTATTTTTCCCATGCAACATTTTTTCTGTCTTTATTGAAATCTTCTTTTTTGAATATATCTCGTACAAATCGGTAAAAGCAGTACACTACTTGATCAAGAAAACATCAAGGACCACAATGATCTGATTCATAATTTAATTTGAGCTTAAATCATCACGCAATACTGAAAGATCCAAAGTTCACTTTCGTTTTTCTTAGCTCTAGAGAGAGTCTGGATTATCAATTAGTTTTAGTTAGCGCTAATCCAGGCATAAACGTACCAGAGATGTTAATTCTCGAGTTCAAGTCCAGTGGCGTGAACCCCGTCTCGACCATCATGACGTACACCAGCGCCACTAGCAGATCGCTGCTCGTCAAGCGACCACGTGACTGACGCGTTAACGACTTGACGATAGTCTCTAAATTACGAGGCACAGCGTCACTCGTGCTCTCTTCGAGTAGGTTCGGTATCATGGTAGTGGTGTTGATGAGTCAGCTGCTTGGATTTATTTTCAACTTCTTTAGTGTTTTTGTTAGCTGTATTGGTGCGAGATGAGAGCTTACAGGAATTTGGATTGCATGGAAATGTACTGAAAATGAAAAACATTGCATTCAAGCCCTTACCGTGACTGCCACTTAAAATAACGTCATTGGGCTTTTAAATAGTGCATTTAAATAACTAGGCAAACCCATAAGATGCATTTGTCTAGTTATTTGAATGGTAGACAAAATTCTTCTTCAGTGACTACAAGGATGCCATACGTATTTTCTATGATTTACGTCAAGCTTTCGACGCCATAGATTACAATCTTCTTCTTCATAAAAAGACCCTAGAAATCCGTGGCTGTGCAAATAAATGGATTGCATCTTTCCTATCACATAGGACCCAAGTCGTCCGTATCAACCCCTCTATTACTCAGTACCCTCCATTTCAAACCTACAATGTGTCAATCAAGGTGTACCTCAAGGCTCTGTCTTATCCCCTCTTCTCTTCTTCCTCTATATTAACGACCTGCAATAATTACTACATGTTGGGCATCTTTTACAATTTGCTGATGATGCTAATCACATCTTGACTTACACCAAGAATCAACTCCCCTATTTCCCTTATATAAACTGCAAATTGTAAAAATAGTGCCGTGTGACCTCAAACCGTATGACCTGTGCAGTGCTCACAAACAGACAGAAAAATACATACACACAGAAAAGCTCCATAAGAGTGGGATAAAGATCTTCGACATCGCTCATCTAATTAAATCCTTTTGAATCATCTCCCTCTGTCTACTCATTTTTTGTTTTATTTTCAATTTTTTTTCCATTTCCTGAATTTGTAGGCCTATCATATGCAAATCTGTGGAACAATAGAACAATAAATAAAATGCTATGTCTATATGAAGTCTTCCCTCACCTCTGTCACGTGCTCGTTATATCTGCTCGTATTTCCTCATGAAGATGACTAACAATAATCGGACCGCCCTATAGCAGAGAACCACATGATCCTGGATTACGTCAGAGGGCAGCTTCCACGAGAAGTTTACCGTCCTTGTCTTGCCAGCCATAGATAGCCGCTTCTAGCTACACGCGGTGGCATATACATTAGACGCTCATTAGGAGCAGTTGTCATGGATACTAAATTTAGAAAACGTTTTATTGAACAGTTCCATTTTTTTATTATTCTTGACAAGGGAACTTGATATAAAATCATTGTTAGAATATATTGTTAGAATATGCATTAGAATATACATTTATAATCCATTTTTAATATTGGTATTATTGAGAATTATAGAATACATATTGAATTTATTCGAAATTTATAAATTAGAATGTGTTTGTTTTACTTCTTCGATAATATAATGTATGACAGAAAATATCAAAAAGTAAAAAAGTTATATTTGTAGTAAAAGCGTGTGAATAATTTGATTGGTCAGTTTGTTAAAAGTCTTCACTTGATGAACTGCATCGTTCTCGCAGGTACTCTTCGTAATTTGAATTATCGTTCATAAGTTCTTCTTCTTGAGAATTGTTTCGTATTCTTGTCGTCACTTTTTCGTGCCTGGAAAAAATTGTAGATATTAAATTAAATCATGAATTGATTTCATGATTTATCATGATTGGTTATTTGGTTTACCGAAACTCGGGATATAAATATCGAATATTTCATTCCCTCAGTACAATGATGGTTGAATTGTTCATCATCCTTTAAAGGACATCACAACTCTAGGGCTAGATTTCAACGAATAATGACGGTATTCATATCCCTAATTCCAGAGGATACTGGAAATTATAATCTCAATTGCAGAGATTATAATCAATGTATTTGTCCTCCAGGACCCGACTCCTGTTCTGAGTCGTGACGTAGACATTGCCTGATTCTATTCATGATCCAATACAGAATCGGTTGATGCTGACTCAGAGTCTCTGATCCCAACGATCCTACTTTGTCATCCTTGGTCTCAATTGGGGAACAATAACGCAATGTCCAGTTTTATATTGTGGTCATATCATAATATAATACCTAATAATAATAATTAATGCCCCAAAAAATTATATACACAATAAAAAAGTGGAATATACATTGTAAAATAGGAGTCTTTTTTGTTCTCTTTTGAATATTTCAACATATCTAATTTATCCTCCGTCTTTTAGAAATGTAAATTGTATTGTTTGCAATTCATATACCTCATTAACCAACATTTTCATTTCCCTCTTCTTCCTCGTCCGAGTCACTAATTTCGACCAGAAGCACCGCCCCCTCGATCGCCGCCGCCGTCTGCAAATCCCCGCCACTACTCTCAACATTACTCCCAACATTACTCCCTCCATTAGTCCCAACATTACTTCCTCCATTACTCCCACCATTACTCCCATCAAGCGTCACATCTCCATGAACCTCCTCACGACTCGCCGCAAACAAATCAAACAACACATCATCGCCGTCCTCCATTGCGTCTTCGTACTGCCCGTCGACATGCATCGCGTCGGTACCGTCACCGTTACCCCCGTCGTCGACGTCGTCAGCGTCGTCGTCGTCATCGTCGTCGTCGTCGATGAAGTCTAGGTGGTGACCCTCGAAGACGTTGATGGCGTATAGGTCGCTGAAGGCGAAGGAGTTTTCGTGGTCGTCAAGGAAGCCGGAGGAAACGGTCCAGCTGACGTCGATGCTGGATGAGGAGGTGTGATTGATGATGACGGAGTCCCAGTCGATGAGGGATGATTGTATGCGGACAATCTCGAGATACCTGGACAGATCGGTTGATTAATGTTCACTTGGAGATCGGTTAACTGTACTAAAAATAACTTTCCATAGAACTCGACTGACTTACAAATCGACTGACTTTGACTTAAAACCAAACCACCTTTAAAACCAACTGACCGAAAGTTCTATTTCTTGATCAACCTCCACTTATATAAGTAAAAATGGGAGGTTTTGGCTCCTTGCCTTTAAAAATTGTTACCACCCATTGTCAAGTTTCTAGTCATTGTTCTGTGTTCAGTTTCTGTCCAGTTTCTAGTATTGGTCAACTGTAGGCTACAAAAAATATCTAAAAACTTTCTTCAAGTCCGACTATAGACCGAAAAATCGACCTGAAATATGATGAAAATCTGCTCTGTAAATGCCATTCGAATTATGAACGGTATTTACAAAATAAAAAATATGCAGAAATCGAACCCACAGCCGACTCTAGTCAGGTTTCCTTCTAGAGCAGAGCTTTAGGTGACATGAGCTAAAAGATAGACACACCTATATAGACAATGGTGTACAGTATGTTAAGGGAAAGAACAGCAGAGTAGAGTGATTAGTTTTGTCCATAATTAAGTCATTGTTCCACCTTTAAGGCTAAGAATGACAAGGTAGTATCGTTCGGACAAGGCACCGCAAAGACTAATCCCCAACACGACAGAAATATAATGAAATTTACTGCTTTTAGTCATATATATTATCACTTTTGTTAGCTAATAGTCATTTTTTTAACAATTGGTTAAAAGTGAATCAATTGTTAAGTTGTTATACTTCCCTTGGCCACATGTTTTACTTTATTGACTAATCTGTCGATTATCCTAATGGAGTGTTGAACGAACTATTGAACTATGGCCAAGGGATCTGGATCCATCCTGCATGATGGCTTGAGAAAAAACAATACGTAGGCAAATTCAATCTAGTAAAAATCAAAGTATTTCTTCTATTTCAATTTCTTCAAAACGTTCTAGCGTAGCGATTCACATCCTCACTACAAACGCAGATACACATTTAATTTAGATTCAAGTAAGCAACGCCGTCATTCGCTTTCAGTCAGCTCTGATTGGCTATACTCTGGTCGGGTCACCTTGCACAGAGCATCAGAGCGTCACATGACGAATGAGGATACTAGGCGATATCACAAAACACCTTTTAGCATTCTCTCTCTCACTCTCTCTCTCTCTCTTAATCTCTATCTCTTTCTCTCACATACACACACACAAACACAACGACGAGAACCTTATTTGTATCCGTTGCTTCAATATGCACTTGTAAAGCAAATCTGTCTGCTGACTTGGAGTCCCTTGGACTTGGAGACTCGGATCGAGTCCCGCATAAGGCATGTTTTTTTGTAAACGTTCTTTCACCTACCATCACTTCATCGTTTCTCTATCCATAATCACCCGTTCGTTCGTACTCCCGTATAACCTCGCTGTTGGTGGGGTCGTTAAGCATTATCAAAATAATTAAATAAATATGTTATAGTCATCAGTACAGTGCGTTTTCAAACCGAAATACAAATTATTAAATAAATAAATAACTTCCATTTATTGGCCGATAAGTACAAGATTCTGACGACACGTTTATCCGAACCAGTCATCGAGTAAAGAGTGGTTGCTATGCACGACTAACTGATCGTTGTCGTCGAAGTCTAAATCTCTGACGGGCGGCGGCCACCAACGAGACCGTTGTACTTCTGATATGATTCGCGCACGCGCTTTGGAGGATCGAAATCTGAGACAGAAAAAAAAACATGCTTCAGTGACTCTACAGGGTTGACGCGCCAACGACGTTACGTTGAGAAGGTATACCAACTGTACTGAAAACCAACTGTCCTCAAATTCGACTGACCTAAAACCCAACTGTCCTAAAAATCAACTGACCTAAAACCCAACTGTCCTAAAAATCAACTGACGCTCGATACGTTGTACTGTTTTACTTTAGTTTATGTGGATCAGTGTAGGTCTGGTCTGTTTTTGACCCCACCAACAGCTAGGTTATACGGGGGAACGAATGAGCGGGTGATAATAAAATGATGAAGTGATGACAGGTGAAAGGACGTTTTAAAAAAAAATGCCTTATGCGGGACTCGAATACACGGTGCCAATGGTGCCTTCATCAGTTTCTACAGTTAGTTCTACAGATAGTTGACTGAGCCACGGGGGCGGCGTCTAGTCTCTTTAGTGAACAGCCCTCTTCAGTTTGATGCAATGATGAGAAGGAGCCGGTCGTAGCCTGCTCTTAAGGAATCATCCGAGTATTTACCTTAACTACAGAGGGAAATTTCTGTCACCTCTGTCAGGATGGTCGGCCATCTTGTTTACATCTTGGCCAAATAAAATACATCATCGCGCTTCCATTTTTGTTTTTCTTTTTTTTCTGTACAGAATAATGGCCCTGGTCACAGAGTAGAGTAGAGTAGAGTATTCAACGCCACAAGTCTATTATCATATACTGCTTTTATTTTATTTCTCTATCAATTATATAATTCCATTACACGTCGTTTAATAGAACCAATCGTCGTGAAAATTATGAATTGCTAAATCGACATCGTCATCGTCATCAAAGTCCAAGTCTATGTCGCGTAAAGGAAACGGCCACGGTCGTTCTGCTAACGGACTAGCGCGCGCATTGGTGGAGGAAGTGGTATATCTACGACAAAGAGAAACAGACTTCAGTGACTGATATCTGACAGAGATAGACTTATTTCAATCTAAAATGACTCTTTTACATCTCAGACAGAATTCGGGTTGAATGGGACATTTTCTCATAGGGGGTATCGTTCATTTGTTCGTCCATTTTCTTATTTACTTGTTTGGGATCGGTTGGGATCGTTTAATTATTCATTTATTTCCTTATTCACTTGTTTGGGATCGGGTTGTTTGGGATGGGATCGGTTGGGATCGTTCAATTATTCATTTATTTCCTTATTTACTTGTTTGGGATCCGATTGTTTGGAATGGGATAATTTGAGATCGTTTTTTTATTCATTTATTTATTCATAAATTTGACAGAATTAGAGACGGCTTTCTGAGTGTATATTCCAGATACACTATTTAAATGAAAATTACTCGAGGTGGTCTTGGTTGGGATATTTGGTCGTGGTGTTCGCGTGAATTCGTGCGTCGTCGTCGAGAGAGATAGAGAGTGAGTGAGAAAGAGAGTGAGATAGTTCAATAGAATATTCATACTTCCGGGCTCATGCCACTGATTTCAGGAATCTTGCGTTCCGAAAGGAGGGACGTTTTGTGAGGTTTGAAAGATAGTTTAGATAATCGAAAATATCGTACCGTAAAAATTGTATTGTCGATTATCGTTTTGTTAAAAAAAATATCGATGGTAATCGATATTCCGGTGATTGTAGACAACTTTAAAGAACATCACAGACTTGAATCCAGATTTTAATGGAAGTTGACGTTATTCATTTCCCTAATTTTAGAGAAAACTAGAAATCATCGTTACAATTTCAGAAATCACAAATAATGTATTTGTCCTCCAGCAGGACTCGGCCGTTTTTCTGAGTCATGACGTAGACATCACTCGTTTCTGTTTATGCTTCTATACAGAATCGGTAATGCCTACGTCATGACTTGTGGTCTCTGGAGGACAAGAAAAAATCTATTGAGATGATGATTTCTAGTTTTCTCTAAAATTAGGAAAATAAATATCATCATCATTCACTAATATCTAGTTTCAGGGTTGTGAATGTCCTTTAAAGTTGTCTACGATACCCGAAATATCGATTACTATCAATATTTGTTTCAAACAATACGATAATCGATACAATTTCTACAGTACGACATTTTCGATTATTGAAACTATCTTCTGATCTTTCTCAAAGATTCCTCCTTTCTGTTCGCATGACTCCTCCAAACAATATTCACCAATATTTACCTCTTCTTGTACTCGAACTTCCAATCAACATTCACCTCCGACGTCTTCTCCGACACACCCTCCGTCTGACCAACCAGCTTACAGATATCTCTCTCCAGATAATACTGCCACAGATGAGAATCGTCCGCCAGAGCATTGAAGTCCTTGCTCGTCTCCGAGATCGCCCTCCACTCCTGAGGTACCGACAGGTACTCACAGATCTTCACCTTCACCTCCAACGGCAACCCACTCAAACTCGGGTTCAACATCCCGTTCTCTTCCAGAATCCCGTTACGGATCGGGGTCATCAGATCCTTCACACTGGACGACAATTCCGATACGTTCTTAAACATCGTCGCGATCGAATCCGATTTGAGTCTCATAACGGTTTTGGAGGGATGGATGCAGATGCAGTAGCTGTCGATTTCATCGGCGTGGGTGACGAGGATGTTGAGGAGGAGGTTGTCGACCATGTTCGTGTCGGTTCGGGCGGCTACGAGCTGACACGAGTAGTCGATGAAAGGGTGGAGGGTGAAGTTGACGCGGTAGATTGAGCTGTCGTTCCGCCATTTCTTCGGCATGGATTTGATGGCGTTCAGTTTTCTGATGTCGAAATCGTTACCGTATTTGGCTGCAGTGGCTGGAATGGGAGGATTGGTTTGTCAGGTTACTATAGCAACTAGAAGGGTTAGAGGCAAACAAACTAAGAGTGAAGTTGTGATTGGAGAACACATTTTGGGAGATACTTATTGTACACTTATTACAACAATGTGTGGCATTTCAAAAGAAAAGTGTATGGGGAGATTGTATGTTAGTCAATCAGTTTATCATAGCAACTATATGAGGGTTAGAGATCGATAAGATCTTGGCCAAAATCAATAAGGTGGAGCATCTATGGCAGTCGCTAACATCGGACCAACGGTCTACGTCACCACATGCGGACATTGTTGTTGTTGATGTGCGCAGCCTAAACTAACCTAAATAACCCGATCCAAGTAATTCAATGAATCAAACCTGACCCAAACTAACCTAAACTATCTGGCCATTGAGTTGTATATATGGAGATCTATTTCAGCGACGAGCCGTGTACCAGATCGCCTACTTCCAGTTACCTCGAAACGGTGGCCATGTTCTCATTTCAACTGCCAGTTGGTGCTACTCCCGCGTTTGTAATTCAGCAAGGCGTTCCTTATTATTACACATTATGTAATAGAAGGCCTTGATTTCAGATACTGAATATAAAACAAGTGTCGGTAGGCCTACACCTGACAACAATCAGCTTGAGCAGTGAACATGGCCGCCGTTACCCACTATTTGTTGTGATCAAGTGGGACTAGTAGGGACTTATACCTCCAATACAATACAACTCTATGATCTAACGTCTAACCAAACAAACATCCTAAATTTTGTCTGTACTAAAACCAATATAAAACCTACTTCCGGTCTGACGAATAGCGACGAGTAATCTCACCTGGATCAATGCCTTCTGTATTGAGCGGTGTGAACCCCGTTTCAACAATGAACGTGAACAGCAAGACAACGGCCAAGTCTGCCTCGTTGACATCGTCTTTCAGCTCGTCTAGCGTCACGGTTATCAGTTTCTCGAGGTAATTAGGCAGACTGGCCGTTTTCGGAGTTTCTCCCGCGCTTATGTTCGACTCCATTGTGACGTCACTGGATCTACTGCCACGTCATGTTATCTCACACGTAACGCGTCAACGGCGAGACGCTTGGTTAGATATACAATACATTTCCTCAGTTGGATTATTCTAAAACGATGTAAATATCAAAACAAGCAGTGATGATTTTTCGTTGTCATGGAAACTAAATCTGTAAGCCTTTACTGATCTAAAAACATTGCAACAATGGAATGAATTGTTTGTAGTTCATTATAACAAATAAAAACCATTGTTGCCCTATGGATATGATGGAATGGAATCACATTTTTATTCAACTCTGCCAGCAACTTGTTTACAGATGGATTGAGGGTAATTTTGAGATATTCGGTACCAAATTTAGTTTTAGTGATGTGTGGCTGAAAGTGGTGTTTTCTTGTAGATTCTGGTCTTATGTGTTTATTTGTTAACGTCGAGTTTACAATTGTTATGACTTATGTGTTTAGAACTTACTTCAATATTAGATGATCTCTTGCTACAAATTCAATGGTTGGAGTTAGTGGTCAAAATTGGTGTCCTAGCCTTGGCTAGAACAACCAAAGATGGCGGACTGTGATCTGTGTCCTTGTAATATTACACACTGTTTAGGAGTGTTTACTTAATTTTAGTAGACTAATTTTATGCTTCAGGTGCTTTTTTCAATAGATTTAATATTGATCTAAGAGAAAACACAATTTTCAGGGAAAAATATACAAAATTAGGTTTGGTACTGAGTATGACCAATTTACCGGATTGAGTAGTTCGTATTCAGTTGCTGCCGGTCCCAAGCCCGGATAAAAGAGGAGGGTTGGTGGGTGAGGTTATAGCTACTTAGCAGCCTGCCTACTATAAAAAGAATATGTTGCTCACATAACTGGGAACAAGCCTCGGAATTCGACTGCCAACAAGTTGACGATCACGGCCAGGAAAAGAATTGGAGGATGTGGAAGAAGAATCACATAATGAGGAGCAATAAATACAGACTCTTGCAATTAGTCCTTCAAGGGAAGATTGAAAGGAAGGCGTAGACCCGGCAGGAGCAGGAAATCGTGGCTCAAGAATCTAAGGGACTGGTTCGGGCAGAGCACGAGGTCCTTGTTCAGAGCTGCAGCATCCAGAGATGACATAGCCATAATGATCGCCAACCTTCGTTAGAAGAAGGCACGGGAAGAAGAAGAAGAAGGAAGAAGGAAGAAGAAAAAGAAGAGGAACAAAGAAAACATTTTTATTTTCGTGGTGCTGACCCCGACAACAGCTAGGTTATTTGGGGGAACGAATGATCAGGTGACAATGAAATGATAAAATGTATATGAAAGGTGAAAGACTATTCTTCACAGAGCATACATTGATCAATATTAATGTTTTCAAGTTGTATTATCATCTTTTTTCATAACCTTGTATATTCCAGGAAAGAAAGTCGTCTACCAGCATAACAAACACAATTATCACCGTAAAATATGTGTTGCTGAAATAGTTTTAGAATCGATGATATTTCAGGACGAGATTTACGACAAGGATCGTAACTACTCCTTTCAAAAGCGTTGAAACGATAACGTTGCAGTGAGATTATGTAATTATATGTGTTTTTACCATTATCTGGTTGGTAGATGACCTTCTTCTATCGTGGATAGAAATAGTCCTCTATAGGCCTATTAAAAGTTCGGATTTATCTTCCCTCCCTTGTAGTCGTAGTTGTTGAAGCGGATGGAAGGATCGCTGTAGCATTTCCATCACATTGTATCTGAGTAACCTTTCCTATCTGCTGATATATTATAGGTTACTGCAGATGGGGATGCAGAGCAGTAGCTGCGCGCGCAACTCGCAGCTTCTTCATGGGGGGGGGGGGTAAATGTCATCGCCCTGGGGAGATAGTCACGTGTCAGCTTCCGTGTTTACTGGACCAATATACGATCACCACCTCCCCCACCCTCTGCATTTAGTACGTCGTCAAAATTGTCGACGGAGGAAAACCACGAAGAAAACCCTGTCAGGATGGTCGACCATGAATCCCGCCATGGTCGACCATCCTGACAGGAGTTTTTCGTGGTTTACCTATGTCATTCAGCTCAATACTGGGATGGTTCCTTAACAACAGGCCACGACCGACTCCTTCCCACTATCCAAATACACCTAATAAAATAACCTTCCATCTCATTATCCCACCATCTCATTCATCATTCACCGACGCCAATAGATCGTATTCATCAGTACAGTCCGTCGTTAAGCCCATCAAGTTTCCAACTTTTATTACGCAATGTATACGTATTACATTATAGCTACACCCAATATGGTTTTTATAACCATTATTAAATTAAAGACGTGGATGAGTGTGTGAGAGAGAGAGAGAGGGAGAGAGAGAGAAACAGTATCAAATGTCACGGCCCAAGGGAGTAGTCACGCGGCAGCTTCCTTGCTCGCTGGACCAGCACTTATTAAAACAACCCCTGCGTATAATAGACCACCCTTCAACCGTGTCAACATTGTCATCACGTGATCATGGCGGCGTGACGTCACTAGACAGCATGGCCACGTGACTTGGTGGCGGTTAGCATAATACACGAGCAGTCGTTTCATCAGACTAAACGATATCCTCTTCTACTAGCTCTATGTAATGCAAGTGTGAGTCAATGGTCCCAAGGAATAAGAGTTACCTTTTGAATTAGTACATCTAATTCTTCTATTCGATAGAATTTTATAGAAATGTTCTAATTCTGCATATATTATTAAAATGAGAGAGGGCGATGATTAAACTACGTAATATGTGAAAAAATTATAAATTGAAAATTATCAAAAATGTTATGTATACATATATATATATATATATATATATATATATATATATATATATATATATATATATATATATATATATATATATCTTTTCTCGGAGCAACCACGTACAGTTGTTGCATCTGAAAAGATCCGTTGCTCCAACGGATCGGAGCAATCGGATCAACAACAATTGTATACAAGAGAGGAAACGTGTTTGTCCTGATCTACATTTTGACCGCGAGAAGCAACGTATATATATATATATAATATACTGGCTTCACACAGACATCAGATATGTCCTTTCGTCCGACAGTGCGAGCATGCTTGCGAACATATGCCTCCAGATGAGACCTTACCACATATTCTGGACTATTTTCTAACCAAATTCATATATCCAGTATTTTATAAATGTAAATGAGTTATACGAGAGATGGAAATGTCGTGCGTTTCATCACACAGCGTTTCCTCACACTAGGTTGTCATGATGTATCTCACCGGCCGTGTCTTGCACCACACGGCGTATTATCGTGCGAGATACATTGTTGTGGGATCACCCCCGACAATTACCGTCCCCATGTCACCGCGCCCGTGTCCAGTCAACTCCCAGACGTTGCCTCACTCACTCTCCGTTATCTCGTCGTTGGAACTCGCATGGATTTCATCACATACATTATGGCAAAATGAACGTGTTATTTGTAAGTAACGGTACGCGGTGGGATAGAAATAGTTGGCAAAAATATCGAGTGTTACTGTTATATAAGTGATCTTTCCACCTTTGTTATTATAAAATTTAGTCGTCAGCATTTTCGACAAATTTTGTCCGCATCTTACGATGTATTAGTTGATTTTGTAATTGCTATGTTCACCCTGGCTGAAATTTTCTGCCCTATAAAGACTGGGGACGCCCAGATTAAAAATATAATACCATACATGTTTTATCTGGGAACGCTGAAGACTCACTTTCATGATAACAAAGGTGGAAAGATCAGTGTATGTAACAGTAACACTCGATATTTTTCCATGGATTTTTTTATCTCACAGCGTACTGTTACATATAAATAACACGTAGCCTAATGTAAATGTTTATTATGGATCGAGATCGACCATCCTGAAAGAGTGTAGGGCCTACCCATGCGTGGTTTCCATCAGATATTAAAAAAAGATGCTTCTTTCCCACTGTCTAAAACGTCCAAGAAAATATCCTTCCGCCTGATTTTATCTCATCATCTCAATCATCATTTCCCGACGCCAATACATCTCAGTTTTCATTACAGGGTGTATATATAGAAATGTAAATACAACTATAATACGAAACTGAATGAACTCATATTATTTATGAATTATCCAAAATCATTTCTCATAATCAAAAGTTGATATAGATCTGAAATTTTGTTGTGACTTTTGAATACATTCATTCTTTAAATAAATAACTAAATCGGTTTCATACATCGGACACCTTGTGATTACCTGTCCGTGAGGGAGAGGGAGAGAGAGGAGAGAGAGAGGGAGAGACCATGACTATACGACCACTACTATGACAGATCAATACACAGACGCGCTCTGTAGGCCTATAAAGGTGTGTATGTGTGTGTGAGCGTCTGCAATATGGCGGTTGGCATGGTTACAGCGCCAAACATCGAGGTAGTCATGGGTGGGAGGGGGGGAGGGGGCGGCCCAGGAGGGGTGCTGCAAAGGGGATGTGACCCGGGAGATATTGTGGAAGTGAGGTAGAAAGTCAATGACAGATAGATTGACCAGGGGTAACCTTCGGAGATCACATGACCAAGTATACTCGAATTTAAATGTGGTGGATAAAATGTTTGATAGACTACTCTGGTTATTCTTCACATTCTTCATAGAGATTCATCATTACTGTTCATCATTACTGTATCTCTATTATTCTATTCAATTATTCTTAATTTAATCTTCTCTTTTTGAAGCATCAATTTCAGGGTTTTGAAAAAAAAAGGTTTTAGTCTTCTTTCATAATTAATTGAATTCAAAATATCCCCGAAAAACATTTTCTGTTACTGTATTGAAAATAATGTGAATATATTTGTCATATTTGAAAAGTTTCAGTTCCAGTTCTATAATGCTTCTGTCAAGAAAAAATAATATTAGAAACTTTGCAGATTTTACAGCGACATCTAAACGGGACCGTATTCTATAACTCTCTAAAACGAATTGGAACGTCTCATCTGCTTTTTGCCACGATTCCGTATGCTTTAACTGTTTAGCACGTGGTGTATCTATTTCGTCGCGTTTTCATTTCGTTAGCAGTTATAGAATAAGGGCCTTGATCTTTCACCAAATGTATTTATATAAATATTAAATATATATATATATATATATATATATATATATATATATATATATATATATATATATATATATATATATATATATAATATATATATATATATATATATATATATATATATATATATATACATACATATATTTATATATATATTTATACATTTTTCCCCCTTTTTTATATTTCGTGGAAGATTCACATGATGTTGAACGTCAACAACAAAGATATAAAAATGTGAAACATACGGACATAAAACATTTTCAGAAAAGTAAAGTAACGGAAATAGTTTCATCAAAAAGTTAATTATACCTAAATTTATGATGCATTTCATTTATAAATATTTGAAGCATTTACCAAATCAACTATATTTTCTGTTTTCTCTAAAATTAGGAAATTGACATCGTAATTATTCGCTGAAATCTAGTTCCAGGATTGTGATGTCCTTTAATAAAAGGACGATATTGTCGCTGAGAACCTCCTACTCTGACGTCACTGTAGCCCCAGTTGGTACAGACAGATCAATGTTAGCACGAGATCACCCTGTACTACGTCACACAGACCGTCACGGTCAATTAGAACTAATTAACTGAAACGAAGAGAGGGAATTTCTGTCGCACTTTTTAATTTACCTTGACATGAAAATTAATATAATACGTAATTAAACTTTTATCACGAGAGATGAAGGTTCCGAGCGACCGTCTTTCCTTTCTCACACCACTAGCGCACGGGTGGCTCGAGCCTTCATCTCTCGTGAATACGAGTAAACAAAAGATGCATCGTATTCTTGACAAAACAGACGAGTGGCCGTCATTCAGGAGACCGGGGTTCGATTCCCGCCATGGTCGACTCTACTAACAGGGGCTTTTCGTGGTTGCCCTGTCATTCAGGTCAATACTGAGATGATTCCAGGCCACCACGACCGACTCCTTACTCCTTCCCCAGCCTAAAACACCTAATAAAATAACCTTTCATCTCATCATCCCATCATTTCATATATCATTCACCGACGCCAATAGATCATAGTCATCAGTAGAGTGCGTCGTTAAAACCCATATAATATAATTATTTTCGTCAAAGAGTTTTGAAGCGTTCACATTATCTAGAAGGCAGTGTATGAATCACAAATTTACGCTGATTATAATATACAAGCTCGGTTACCATAGTGACGATCAGAAAACCAACCAATAGCATTTCATTGTCACCCAAAAAAGATTTTAGATAAGCTGGCAGCACATTTTCCAGACTCCATGAAAGTGTATCAGATGGAACAAATTTGTTGAACACAAGAAAAAGGTGGTCAACGTCGAATAATGATATAATTAAATAAAAAATAATTTCGGAGGGAGCTTCAGGCTATCCTAATCAAAAGATCTTCGATATATAACTGTTTAGTGTCTGAATTACCAATGGGGTATTAGCTCTCTCCAACTGACAGTTTAAAGTTGTTATCATCGTGGTTAGGGGGCCTACCCATTCTATATGTTTTCACCAACTTTCAGATAAGACTATAATTGGACTATATAGTCAAATGTTAATTGATGTTTTTTCACGTATTATGACGATCGTCTACGTAATATGTATATATAACTATTTTGTTTTGTCAAGTTCATTAATGACGAAATAATCTCCGAATGACGTCATCAATACGTATAACACAACAATCTTGCTATTTGACTTTCAACAGAATCTGTCAATGTATCCACTCAACTCCAACATCCCCTGACTTTTAGGCCACCCTTACGCACAGGGCGGTGCCTCATTTTGCATCAGCGCCTGCAGCGTTCTTCCCTTCCCCTCAAAACACTCTCCCACCTCCCCCTCGCAACTACCGTCTAATGGGATGAAGATTGTCGAGTCACGTGATCCCCCCCTCCCCTGCAGCTTCTGGACCCGCAACCCGCAATACCACGGCCTGCACCCCGCATCGCATGCACGCACGACATTTACCTGATGTACAGGGGTGGAGTTTAAGGAACGATCGTCGGTGTTCGTGTATGTTTTAGTGTTGGCGCGTGGTGGTTTCGAACTGCATTTGTTGAGCGTGGAGCGATTATTCGTATTCGTGATTGAAAAATATGTTTTGTGTCATAGTCTTGTGATGAGGTAGAACGTGATGTGACGTGTCATAGTATGACGTGTCATAATGCGGGAGGCTTTTTAAAGGGGTAAAGACGAATTGTCATAATGTATATCTGTCTTCTTAGGTAGAGTAACTGGACTACCCCATGTATCAATATCAGTTTATATACCAAGTGGATCCGAGTCGAAGTCATGCTTGATTCGTTTGGTTTCGCGGTTATCCTCTGTCATTAAAGGACGTCACACAACACTGAAAGTAGATTTTGAAGAATAACGACGATAATTATTTACATATTTCCGGAGAACTTTAGAAATCGAAGTGGCTTTTTATAAACATCCCTGTTGGTCCCTGTTATGCTGTATAACAGATAGTTGTCGATTTCGATTAAATTATGTCAGTTTTAGGTTATAATAAATTGGTTTAGATCAGATTGGTTGGGTTGGTTAGGTCAGATAATCTTTTATCAATTTTGATTACTCGCAACAACAACAACAACAACAACAACAACAACAACAACAACGTCCGCCACGGATTACGACATATTCAAGTCAAGCTGTACATAGACTTGGCCGTTAGAAATCATCATCTCAATTTCAAACTTTTTTTGTATATAGTTACCAGCACATGTATCTTGTGATCCGTTATATGAGGGGAACATCGGACCTGGTTCGATCCCCTCCACCGTCCATCTTTATTATCACCTGCTCATTCGAACCCCCAAAAACATAACTATTGATAGGGTCATCTATATCAAACAATAATCATCATCAAACACCCTAGAATCTCTCGTGCCCATCTCTCGTCTGTCGGTCTGGAGGGGGAGGGGGAGGGGGGGATTGCGCCGGCGCAGACTGCAAGGCAGACGTTGCATCCGAGAGAGCGCATCGCACCACCTGCCTTGCAGTCTTGGCTTCTTCTCGGATACTTCTCATTACTAGACACATCGACTAGTATTTGAGACGCAACCGTTTCCAGTCAACAACTTGACTAGAGTATGTTCGAATATTACTTTACTACATGATGAAATATGTGTGGGGTGGTAAGATCGCCCAGCCCCTTTCAAACGATTCTGAACTTTCATCCCTTGACTTGATTGGGATACAACGCTTTGTGTCAAGTTTCCGATGGTGATAGAATATATATATATATATATATATATATATATATATCGTTAGCTCAGATAGTAAGAGTATATGTCAAGCATAATGTCCGGGGTTCAATTCTCCGACGAAGCGGTATTTTTCTGTGAAATTATTATCCATTTCTATCTTTCATCCAAAGCCTTAGTTATAGGGAACAATGATTTTGTATAAAGTTTCGATGTTGCTATGTATGCCTATATATATTTTTATATATTTTTCCGTAACTAATATATTATTTTATTATATATTGTTTGTATTATATAATTATTTTGTGGCCAGTTCAAGAAGACAGACAAAAATTAGACAGAATAGAGAAAAACATTCCATCAGACAGCAACTATACTTCCATAACCAAGCAGTCACAGCGCAGTTGTCGACAACTGACTTCTTGAGGAACTCTCGGACGGACTATACGTGGTTCACTGAGCTAAACATCCTCCACTTCCGAGACGGCTGCCGTCTCAACACTTCCGCTGACGGCTCGAGACGCTTATCGCCCGTGCTGTGGTATAGGAGAGACGGGCGGTCGATAGGTGACCAGGTTGGTGAAGGTAGCAGCGGATGTCAGAAGGACCTGGGTTCGGATCCCGTATTCAACGACTTTACGTCGGCTCCTAACACCTGAACTACCGGTCGAAGATACGAACATCCGTTTTATTTACAACATTTTTATTGAGAGAATATTGAAGATTCGGAAGAGAATGGAAAAATAAAATGAAGAAAGAAAAATTGAGGAAAGAGAAGACATATTCAGAAGGAAGATTTGAAAACTTTTCCCCAACACAACTTTTGAATGGTTCTTAATTTCTTGATTTTTTTTTTTTTGTAATGTTGCTTAACGAACCCACCAACAGCTAGGTTATACGGGGGTACGAATGAGCGGATGATAATGAAACAATGAAGTGATGATAGGTGAAAGGACGCTTCCAAAAACTCATGCCTTATGCGGGACTCGAACCCACGCCCAACGGTGACTTCAGTTACTAAAAAGTTCATCTTTTTGGAAAATAAAAATATTTTTTCTTCCGCTGAGCTATTCTAACGGGTATTTTTGAAATTTCTAAAATTCATAAAAAAAAAGTTACCACCCGATAATGCCATAAAACTATACAGATCTAAGTTAGATGAGGAACCATATTGAAAAAAAGTTTGAAGTTGATAACTGCAGCCGTTTGACCTGCGGAGAACCGACAAAAAAACATTAAAAAAAAAACATAAAAACGAACACCAATTTTTTCCAGTATGTCAAATTGAATCCTCGCTAAAGCTCGTCTAATAAATGATGATATTGGTCTTTATCGACCCTCTGTAATAGTGAGATCTATTGGTGTCGATGAACGATGAATGGGAAGATGGGAAGATGAAATGGAAGGCTATTTTATCATCAGGGACGTCGTTAGGGGGTCCAAGGGGGGGCGCGCGCCCCCCCCCAATCGACATTTGCGCCCCCCCAATAATTTATCTTTCTTTGAAAAATCTAAATGTTGACCTGCGAATAAACATAATGAAATATTGCTACTTATCAATATGAATTATGATAAATAATACATGGTTGGTTTCTACGAGAATGATTCTGAATCCCGGTGACACGTTCCTTCGAATTTTTCGATAATGATTCGATCATTAGGATGCAAAACTGATCAGAGAACGCATAAATCATTTCGAAATTGTCCATATTTCCAAAAATTCCTTGCGGGGCTCTTGTGGTGGGCTCCCGCCCCACAGCCCCATTTTCGCGCACCTATATAATATCGAGCTTGGTGATACTTGAAATCTGCGCCCCCCCAATACAGAAATCCTAACGACGTCCCTGGGCACCACGCGTGTGGTTTGTGACCATCTATCCACCACTGCTCACCCAGTGTCGATATGAAATTTCGTTCCCCGACAATCACAATTTGGAGTTCGCTTATGAGGAACACAGTGTTAAATCAATATTAAATTTTTGTTTTCGCCGCCGTGCAGGGATGGAGATTCACAACGAGATGAGTGTAACGACGGAATGTTTGTCTCATCAATACCTATCTGCTGGTACCAATCTGGTCTCAATCCGACTAGCCGTACTCCCGTTATCGCTCTTAACCTGTGTTGGGCCATTGATTTGTGCAACTTCGGTGGATCGCGGTTTGGGTCTCACAAGCGAACCTGACGTTAGATACGGACGCAACTGGCACCACGCGTGTAGTTTGGGACCATCTATCCACCACTGCTCACCCAGTGTCGATGTATAATTTCGTTCCCGGACAATCACGATTTGGAGTTCGCTTATGGAAAACACAGTGTTAAATCAATATTAAATTTTTGTTTCCGCCGCCGTGCAGGGATGGAGATTCACAACAAGATGAGTGTAACGACGAAATGTTTGTCTCATCAATACCTATCTGCTGGTACCAATCTGGACTCGATCCGACAAGCCGTTCTCCCGTTATCACTCTTAACTTGTGTTGGGCCATTGATTTTTGCAACTTCGGTGGATCGCGGTTTGGGTCTCACAAGCGAACCTGACATTAGATACGGACGCAACTGGCACCACGCGTGTGATTTGTGACCATCTATTCACCACTGCTCACCCAGTGTCGATATAAAATTTCGTTCCCCGACAATCACGATTTGGAGTTCGCTTATGGAGAACACAGTGTTAAATCAATATTAAATTTTTGTTTCCGCCGCCGTGCAGGGATGGAGATTCACAACGAGATGAGTGTAACGACGAAATGTTTGTCCCATCAATACCTATCTGCCGGTACCAATCTGGTCTCGATCCGACTAGCCGTTCTCCCGTTATCACTCTTAACCTGTGTTGGGCCATTGATTTTTGCAACTTCGGTGGATCGCGGTTTGGGTCTCACAAGCGAACCTGACATTAGATACGGACGCAACTGGCACCACGCGTGTAGTTTGTGACCATCTATCCACCACTGCTCACCCAGTGTCGATATAAAATTTCGTGCCCCGACAATCACGATTTGGAGTTCGCTTATGGGGAACACAGTGTTAAATCAATATTAAATATTTGTTTTCGCCGCCGTGCAGGGATGGAGATTCACAACGAGATGAGTAAAACGACGAAATGTTTGTCTCATCAATACCTATCTGCTGGTACCAATCTGGTCTCGATCCGACTAGCCGTTCTTCCGTTATCGTTCTTAACCTGTGTTGGGCCATTGATTTTTGCAACTTCGGTGGATCGCGGTTTGGGTCTCACAAGCGAACCTGACATTAGATACGGACGCAACTGGCACCACGCGTGTGGTTTGTGACCATCTATCCACCACTGCTCACCCAGTGTCGATATGAAATTTCGTTCCCCGACAATCACGATTTGGAGTTCGCTTATGGGGAACACAGTGTTAAATCAATATTAAATTTTTGTTTCCGCCGCCGTGCAGGGATGGAGATTCACAACGAGATGAGTGTAACGACGGAATGTTTGTCTCATCAATACCTATCTGCTGGTACCAATCTGGTCTCGATCCGACTAGCCGTTCTCCCGTTATCACTCTTAACCTGTGTTGGGCCATTGATTTTTGCAACTTCGGTGGATCGCGGTTTGGGTCTCACAAGCGAACCTGACATCAGATACAAACGCAACTGGCACCACGCGTGTAGTTTGTGACCATCTATCCACCACTGCTCACCCAGTGTCGATTATAAATTTCGTTCCCCGACAATCACGATTTGGAGTTCGCTTATGGGGAACACAGTGTTAAATCAATATTAAATTTTGTTTCCGCCGCCGTGCAGGGATGGAGATTCACAACGAGATGAGTGTAACGACGAAATGTTTGTCTCATCAATACCTATCTGCTGGTACCAATCTGGTCTCGATCCGACTAGCCGTTCTCCCGTTATCACTCTTAACCTGTGTTGGGCCATTGATTTTTGCAACTTCGGTGGATCGCGGTTTGGGTCTCACAAGCGAACCTGACATTAGATACGGACGCAACTGGCACCACGCGTGTGGTTTGTGACCATCTATCCACCACTGCTCACCCAGTGTCGATATGAAATTTCGTTCCCCGACAATCACGATTTGGAGTTCGCTTATGGGGAACACAGTGTTAAATCAATATTAAATTTTTGTTTCCGCCGCCGTGCAGGGATGGAGATTCACAACGAGATGAGTGTAACGACGAATGTTTGTCTCATCAATACCTATCTGCTGGTACCAATCTGGTCTCGATCCGACTAGCCGTACTCCCGTTATCGCTCTTAACCTGTGTTGGGCCATTGATTTTTGCAACTTCGTTGGATCGCGGTTTGGGTCTCACAAGCGAACCTGACATTAGATACGGACGCAACTGGCACCACGCGTGTAGTTTGTGACCATCTATCCACCACTGCTCACCCAGTGTCGATGTATAATTTCGTTCCCCGACAATCACGATTTGGAGTTCGCTTATGGAGAACACAGTGTTGAATCAATATTAAATTTTTGTTTCCGCCGCCGTGCAGGGATGGAGATTCACAACGAGATGAGTGTAACGACGAAATGTTTGTCTCATCAATACCTATCTGCTGGTACCAATCTGGTCTCGATCCGACTAGCCGTTCTCCCGTTATCGCTCTTAACCTGTGTTGGGCCATTGATTTTTGCAACTTCGGTGGATCGCGGTTTGGGTCTCACAAGCGAACCTGACATTAGATACGGACGCAACTGGCACCACGCGTGTAGTTTGTGACCATCTATCCACCACTGCTCACCCAGTGTCGATGTATAATTTCGTTCCCCGACAATCACGATTTGGAGTTCGCTTATGGAGAACACAGTGTTAAATCAATATTAAATTTTTGTTTCCGCCGCCGTGCAGGGATGGAGATTCACAACGAGATGAGTGTAACGACGAAATGTTTGTCTCATCAATACCTATCTGCTGGTACCAATCTGGTCTCGATCCGACTAGCCGTTCTCCCGTTATCGCTCTTAACCTGTGTTGGGCCATTGATTTTTGCAACTTCGGTGGATCGCGGTTTGGGTCTCACAAGCGAACCTGACATTAGATACGGACGCAACTGGCACCACGCGTGTAGTTTGTGACCATCTATCCACCACTGCTCACCCAGTGTCGATATGAAATTTCGTTCCCCGACAATCACGATTTGGAGTTCGCTTATGGAGAACACAGTGTTAAATCAATATTAAATTTTTGTCTCCGCCGCCGTGCAGGGATGGAGATTCACAACGAGATGAGTGTAACGACGAAATGTTTGTCTCATCAATACCTATCTGCTGGTACCAATCTGGTCTCGATCCGACTAGCCGTTCTCCCGTTATCGCTCTTAACCTGTGTTGGGCCATTGATTTTTGCAACTTCGGTGGATCGCGGTTTGGGTCTCACAAGCGAACTTGACATTAGATACGGATGCAACTGGCACCACGCGTGTAGTTTGTGACCATCTATCCACCACTGCTCACCCAGTGTCGATATAAAATTTCGTTCCCCGACAATCACGATTTGGAGTTCGCTTATGGAGAACACAGTGTTAAATCGATATTGAATTTTTTTTCCGCCGCCGTGCAGGGATGGAGATTCACAACGAGATGAGTGTAATGACGAAATGTTTGTCTCATCAATACCTATCTGCTGGTACCAATCTGGTCTCGATCCGACTAGCCGTTCTCCCGTTATCACTCTTAACCTGTGTTGGGCCATTGATTTTTGCAACTTCGGTGGATCGCGGTTTGGGTCTCACAAGCGAACCTGACATTAGATACGGACGCAACTGGCACCACGCGTGTAGTTTGTGACCATCTATCCACCACTGCTCACCCAGTGTCGATATAAAATTTCGTGCCCCGACAATCACGATTTGGAGTTCGCTTATGGGGAACACAGTGTTAAATCGATATTAAATATTTGTTTTCGCCGCCGTGCAGGGATGGAGATTCACAACGAGATGAGTAAAACGACGAAATGTTTGTCTCATCAATACCTATCTGCTGATACCAATCTGGTCTCGATCCGACTAGCCGTTCTCCCGTTATCACTCTTAACCTGTGTTGGGCCATTGATTTTTGCAACTTCGGTGGATCGCGGTTTGGGTCTCACAAGCGAACCTGACATTAGATACGGACGCAACTGGCACCACGCGTGTGGTTTGTGACCATCTATCCACCACTGCTCACCCAGTGTCGATATAAAATTTCGTTCCCCGACAATCACGATTTGGAGTTCGCTTATGGGGAACACAGTGTTAAATCAATATTAAATTTTTGTTCCCGCCGCCGTGCAGGGATGGAGATTCACAACGAGATGAGTGTAACGACGGAATGTTTGTCTCATCAATACCTATCTGCTGGTACCAATCTGGTCTCGATCCGACTAGCCGTACTCCCGTTATCGCTCTTAACCTGTGTTGGGCCATTGATTTTTGCAACTTCGTTGGATCGCGGTTTGGGTCTCACAAGCGAACCTGACATTAGATACGGACGCAACTGGCACCACGCGTGTAGTTTGTGACCATCTATCCACCACTGCTCACCCAGTGTCGATATAAATTTCGTTCCCCGACAATCACGATTTGGAGTTCGCTTATGGGAACACAGTGTTAAATCAATATTAAATTTTTGTTTCCGCCGCCGTGCAGGGATGGAGATTCACAACGAGATGAGTGTAACGACGGAATGTTTGTCTCATCAATACCTATCTGCTGGTACCAATCTGGTCTCGATCCGACTAGCCGTTCTCCCGTTATCACTCTTAACCTGTGTTGGGCCATTGATTTTTGCAACTTCGGTGGATCGCGGTTTGGGTCTCACAAGCGAACCTGACATTAGATACGGACGCAACTGGCACCACGCGTGTAGTTTGTGACCATCTATCCACCACTGCTCACCCAGTGTCGATATAAATTTCGTTCCCCGACAATCACGATTTGGAGTTCGCTTATGGGGAACACAGTGTTAAATCAATATTAAATTTTTGTTTCCGCCGCCGTGCAGGGATGGAGATTCACAACGAGATGAGTGTAACGACGAAATGTTTGTCTCATCAATACCTATCTGCTGGTACCAATCTGGTCTCGATCCGACTAGCCGTTCTCCCGTTATCAGCTCTTAACCTGTGTTGGGTCATTGATTTTTGCAACTTCGGTGGATCGCGGTTTGGGTCTCACAAGCGAACCTGACATTAGATACGGACGTCACTGGCACCACGCGTGTAGTTTGTGACCATCTATCCACCACTGCTCACCCAGTGGCGATATAAATTTCGTTCCCCGACAATCACGATTTGGAGTTCGCTTATGGGGAACACAGTGTTAAATCAATATTAAATTTTTGTTTCCGCCGCCGTGCAGGGATGGAGATTCACAACGAGATGAGTGTAACGACGAAATGTTTGTCTCATCAATACCTATCTGCTGGTACCAATCTGGTCTCGATCCGACTAGCCGTTCTCCCGTTATCGCTCTTAACCTGTGTTGGGCCATTGATTTTTGCAACTTCGGTGGATCGCGGTTTGGGTCTCACAAGCGAACCTGACATTAGATACGGACGCAACTGGCACCACGCGTGTAGTTTGTGACCATCTATCCACCACTGCTCACCCAGTGTCGATATAAAATTTCGTTCCCCGACAATCACGATTTGGAGTTCGCTTATGGGGAACACAGTGTTAAATCAATATTAAATTTTTGTTTCCGCCGCCGTGCAGGGATGGAGATTCACAACGAGATGAGTGTAACGACGAAATGTTTGTCTCATCAATACCTATCTGCTGGTACCAATCTGGTCTCGATCCGACTAGCCGTTCTCCCGTTATCACTCTTAACCTGTGTTGGGCCATTGATTTTTGCAACTTCGGTGGATCGCGGTTTGGGTCTCACAAGCGAACCTGACATTAGATACGGACGCAACTGGCACCACGCGTGTGGTTTGTGACCATCTATCCACCACTGCTCACCCAGTGTCGATATAAATTTCGTTCCCCGACAATCACGATTTGGAGTTCGCTTATGGGGAACACAGTGTTAAATCAATATTAAATTTTTGTTTCCGCCGCCGTGCAGGGATGGAGATTCACAACGAGATGAGTGTAACGACGGAATGTTTGTCTCATCAATACCTATCTGCTGGTACCAATCTGGTCTCAATCCGACTAGCCGTACTCCCGTTATCGCTCTTAACCTGTGTTGGGCCATTGATTTTTGCAACTTCGGTGGATCGCGGTTTGGGTCTCACAAGCGAACGTGACTTTAGATACGGACGCAACTGGCACCACGCGTGTAGTTTGTGACCATCTATCCACCACTGCTCACCCAGTGTCGATATAAAATTTCGTTCCCCGACAATCACGATTTGGAGTTCGCTTATGGAGAACACAGTGTTGAATCAATATTAAATTTTTGTTTTCGCCGCCGTGCAGGGATGGAGATTCACAACGAGATGAGTGTAACGACGAAATGTTTGTCTCATCAATACCTATCTGCTGGTACCAATCTGGTCTCGATCCGACTAGCCGTTCTCCCGTTATCGCTCTTAACCTGTGTTGGGCCATTGATTTTTGCAACTTCGGTGGATCGCGGTTTGGGTCTCACAAGCGAACCTGACATTAGATACGGACGCAACTGGCACCACGCGTGTAGTTTGTGACCATCTATCCACCACTGCTCACCCAGTGTCGATGTATAATTTCGTTCCCCGACAATCACGATTTGGAGTTCGCTTATGGAGAACGCAGTGTTAAATCAATATTAAATTTTTGTTTCCGCCACCGTGCAAGGATGGAGATTCACAACAAGATGAGTGTAACGACGAAATGTTTGTCTCATCAATACCTATCTGCTGGTACCAATCTGGTCTCGATCCGACTAGCCGTTCTCCCGTTATCGCTCTTAACCTGTGTTGGGCCATTGATTTTTGCAACTTCGGTGGATCGCGGTTTGGGTCTCACAAGCGAACCTGACATTAGATACGGACGCAACTGGCACCACGCGTGTAGTTTGTGACCATCTATCCACCACTGCTCACCCAGTGTCGATATGAAATTTCGTTCCCCGACAATCACGATTTGGAGTTCGCTTATGGAGAACACAGTGTTAAATCAATATTAAATTTTTGTTTCCGCCGCCGTGCAGGGATGGAGATTCACAACGAGATGAGTGTAACGACGAAATGTTTGTCTCATCAATACCTATCTGCTGGTACCAATCTGGTCTCGATCCGACTAGCCGTTCTCCCGTTATCGCTCTTAACCTGTGTTGGGCCATTGATTTTTGCAACTTCGGTGGATCGCGGTTTGGGTCTCACAAGCGAACTTGACATTAGATACGGATGCAACTGGCACCACGCGTGTAGTTTGTGACCATCTATCCACCACTGCTCACCCAGTGTCGATATAAAATTTCGTTCCCCGACAATCACGATTTGGAGTTCGCTTATGGAGAACACAGTGTTAAATCGATATTGAATTTTTTTTTCCGCCGCCGTGCAGGGATGAAGATTCACAACGAGATGAGTGTAATGACGAAATGTTTGTCCCATCAATACCTATCTGCTGGTACCAATCTGGTCTCGATCCGACTAGCCGTTCTCCCGTTATCACTCTTAACCTGTGTTGGGCCATTGATTTTTGCAACTTCGGTGGATCGCGGTTTGGGTCTCACAAGCGAACCTGACATTAGATACGGACGCAACTGGCACCACGCGTGTAGTTTGTGACCATCTATCCACCACTGCTCACCCAGTGTCGATATAAAATTTCGTGCCCCGACAATCACGATTTGGAGTTCGCTTATGGGGAACACAGTGTTAAATCGATATTAAATATTTGTTTTCGCCGCCGTGCAGGGATGGAGATTCACAACGAGATGAGTAAAACGACGAAATGTTTGTCTCATCAATACCTATCTGCTGGTACCAATCTGGTCTCGATCCGACTAGTCGTTCTCCCGTTATCACTCTTAACCTGTGTTGGGCCATTGATTTTTGCAACTTCGGTGGATCGCGGTTTGGGTCTCACAAGCGAACCTGACATTAGATACGGACGCAACTGGCACCACGCGTGTGGTTTGTGACCATCTATCCACCACTGCTCACCCAGTGTCGATATAAAATTTCGTTCCCCGACAATCACGATTTGGAGTTCGCTTATGGGGAACACAGTGTTAAATCAATATTAAATTTTTGTTTCCGCCGCCGTGCAGGGATGGAGATTCACAACGAGATGAGTGTAACGACGGAATGTTTGTCTCATCAATACCTATCTGCTGGTACCAATCTGGTCTCGATCCGACTAGCCGTACTCCCGTTATCGCTCTTAACCTGTGTTGGGCCATTGATTTTTGCAACTTCGTTGGATCGCGGTTTGGGTCTCACAAGCGAACCTGACATTAGATACGGACGCAACTGGCACCACGCGTGTAGTTTGTGACCATCTATCCACCACTGCTCACCCAGTGTCGATATAAAATATCGTTCCCCGACAATCACGATTTGGAGTTCGCTTATGGGGAACACAGTGTTAAATCAATATTAAATTTTTGTTTCCGCCGCCGTGCAGGGATGGAGATCCACAACGAGATGAGTGTATCGACGGAATGTTTGTCTCATCAATACCTATCTGCTGGTACCAATCTGGCCTCGATCCGACCAGCCGTTCTCCCGTTATCACTCTTAACCTGTGTTGGGCCATTGATTTTTGCAACTTCGGTGGATCGCGGTTTGGGTCTCACAAGCGAACCTGACATTAGATACGGACGCAACTGGCACCACCAGGGACGTCGTTAGGGGGTCCAAGGGGGGGCGCGCGCCCCCCCCCAATCGACATTTGCGCCCCCCCAATAATTTATCTTTCTTTGAAAAATGTAAATGTTGACCTGCGAATAAACATAATGAAATATTGCTACTTATCAATATGAATTATGATAAATAATACATGGTTGGTTTCTACGAGAATGATTCTGAATCCCGGTGACACGTTCCTTCGAATTTTTCGATAATGATTCGATCATTAGGATGCAAAACTGATCAGAGAACGCAAAAATCATTTCGAAATTGTCCATATTTCCAAAAATTCCTTGCGGGGCTCTTGTGGTGGGCTCCCGCCCCACAGCCCCATTTTCGCGCACCTATATAATATCGAGCTTGGTGATACTTGAAATCTGCGCCCCCCCAATACAGAAATCCTAACGACGTCCCTGTTTATCATGTGTTTTGGATAGTGGAGAGAAAATGGTTGTTGAAGTCATCCCAAATACAAGGAAACAATAAAGCGCATGTCACAATGGTCGGTCGTGTCGGGAATCGAATTCCGGCCCCTTGTCTGACGGTTCAGCGTGCAAGCCACTGCTCCACCGGTCTCACAGTCATCAGTGCTATTTCCACATCACTCGTTGATCGTAGTACAACTTTGTGCCTATAAAAAACCTCAACCCTTTGACCGGTCTTCCCTCTCTCTCCTTCTCTGTTTCGTATTCCCTCTCTCTCTTGCACCTCACCGTTTCATATCTTCTCTCTCTGTCACACCCTTATACTCTCCATCCCTTACATATCCCCGTCTCTCTCTCTCTCTGTCTCTCTCTCTCTCTCTCTCTCTCCATCCCTCCCTCTCTCTCTCTCTCTATCTATCTATCTATCTCTCCCTCTCTCTCTGCCTCTCTGTCTCTCTCTCTCTCTCTCTCTCTCTCTCTCTCTCTCTCTCTCTCTCTCTCTCTCTCTCACACACACACCCCTGTGTTTCATCCCCTACATGAGAAGTGGTCACTGTTAGTGCTATTAAACACAGAAGCTGTTTTCAATGGAAGAAACGAGGGACACGCTTTCACCTCTATTTGTCCTAAACAAGTTCTAGGTATATAGGGCCAACTATTGGAGAATAGCCCTGGGGGGTTTATAGGGTGGTTTGAATGACTTGCGGTGTGAATGTGTGCGATTACTGAAACTTTGTGTCACTTGTAGACTATTGCATAACTTGACCCCAATGACTGATTTTTCAATTGGTGGAGTGGAGAGGTTGATTGGAATTCTGAATTTTGAATGAAAACTCAAACTATTCATATTAATTCTTTGAAAAAATATTCTTCAAGAAATACGTGTACTACACACAAACGCAAACAATTTCATCCAATTATTTCGTGGTTTCGATTTTTTTTCCAATTTTGTTTTTCCAATCCAAATTATGAATCAATTCTTCTATTTGATAAGACTCAACATTCCAATTTCAAGTACAGAAATTGAAACAGTTCTGAGCTCTTTTAAGCTTATACCTTTTTTGTCCTCCAGAGACCATGAGTTATGACGTAGGCATTACCGATTTTGTTTAGAAACATAAACAGAATCGTGTAATGTCTACGTCACGACTAAGAAAACAGCCGGGTCCTGGAGGACAAATGAATTAATTGAAATTTCCGAAATTCAGATGATGATTTCTAGTTTTCTCTAAAATTAGGCAAATAAATATCGTCATTATTAATTGAAATCTAATTTCTGAGTTTTGAAGTCCTTTAATTCCTTGATCGCTACTATACCTAATCTCATCCGAGATACAGTATATCGGTCCAGCTATAGCTCGACTACACATCACGAGTCCACCACCCCACCCCACCTCACCCTTGACCCAGCAAGGGTTGTTTAGCATATGAAAGAGCGAATGGCCAGTGCCGACTTGATCTGGTCATTACACGGTCAAAGGTGTCCATCCCCCCTCCCCTCTGTACAGGAAGTAGAAAACCACCCCTAATATGGAAACAACCCCTCAGTACCATGGCAGGTAGATCCATTTAAATAGCTGTTTAAGTGTTCTTTGGAGATGACCTGTAAATGCCCCTTGTTTGGGGGGAGGGGGGGCACCCTTTGTAGCCGAGTGTGATGACCATCAGTAGCTGGGGGGGGGGGGGGTGAGATAGGGGTATGTATATATATTGCGTGATAGGTTGAGAAGAAATACATACGTAATTTTAGTAGAAAATCATTTATTCCATATATAATGTTTATTCATTTTTTATTATTCTATTTTGCACACACAACTGAACAAAAATGTGTGGCGAGTTTTCATACTAAATCACAATAAAATGAAAATGAAGACAGTTATGATGACAACATAAAAAGCATAATAATATAATAAGTAATGTCCCCCAAAAAAACTGTCAAAATACACCCTCTTTCATGATTTTTCGCTAAATTACTATATTCTCAAAATTTTCACTGTCATGCTTTCCTCCACGATCGTCTCCAATTTTGTTCTTATCGAAAACTTGAACATAAATAAGATGACATTTTTGTTTTCTATTGCCGGTTAGTTTAAATAGTTTCAAATCTTGATCATCATCATCGAGTCTTGAAAACATTATCAGAGAAATTATTTTTATGTGCGGCGAAGAAGTGTGGTCACTCATAGACAGTGCAGTTCTTGTGTCAAAATTCATTGTTAATCATTCAAATTTGGTGACAAGACTGCCTCGAAGTCTTGCAACTACCAAGATGTGCCGCTTCTAGTCTTACTAATTCATCCTATGATTGTATATAAATATTTCGAAGGTATTAAAAAAAATGTTGTCCACATACGTTCTAACTGATGGAAAAATTCATTTTTTGTAAATTCATTTTTAAAATAAATTCCGTACCGTTCTACAAAGATTTTATTTCACATAAATAATTTATCGAATCCACTTGTCGAATTCTCCCATGGTCATAATCCCAAAAAAATCTAATTCGTTATCCACTCCTTTGAGCATTATTCTTATCCATTTATACCTTTTTCCTCATCCTTATGGTCAATTGGAACTAGGTCGACCCCCGGACCCGTGGGATGGTCATCCTCATACGGTCAACTGGGATGAAAGGGTTCACGATCATCTAGATCATATTGGGCATTAGGGACCGGGGGAGGGGGGATCAAAGCCCCCCTCCCCCCACCCGGAAGGGTCACAGGTATTCGAAATGATCAGAAATAGCCGTTGTCCCTTCGGATGGTCATCAGAGCCCATAGTGACCATGTTCCCATGGTCCAAATGTTTGATCGGTCATTTTAGATGTGGGGTTATTGTTTAGATTTGGGTGAGGAGGGGGGGGGGGATAAAATGTACCTAGCTTTAGTTTCCTATTCAGACGAATTATTATATGGGGCAATGATAGTGTATGGGTATCCGAAAATGAATTATATTATAGGCCTATGAATTTCTAAAATTTCAATATATAGCAATAATGTATATTTTTTTATCTCAGATCGTTCTTTATTCAGAAGAAAAGTACACATTATGATTTACAATATCCATAAAGCCTAAAGTAGGCTTATCTGTGAGTTAAAACGATAATACAAAAAAACTGTAAGAGAGTACGAGCATAGGAATTAAATATGATAGACTACAAATAGTGTGTACTGGTGTATTAGCAGATGTAATACGAAAAATACTCAAGAGAAATAATGAAATAATGAGGCTTGTAGTCGAAATAGCAAAATGTATAAAATAAAATATATCAACTTATTTTAATCTGTGTTTTTCGTATTGCAATAATATTATATATATATATATATATATATATATATATATATATATATATATATATATATATATATATATATATATATATATCCCAAGTAGCACAATCTCAAGAAATAAGGTTGCCACGACGTTGTACTCCGCTTTCGTATCGACAGCTCCATGTAACAGCAAATTTCCTTTGTATCGATGTCGCGTATCGACCACGGACGGTCGTGAAATAGTCAATATTCGACCTCGTATCGACAGCTCCATGTAACAACAAATTGCCTTTGTATCGACCACGGACGGTCGTGAAATAGTCAATCTCCGACCTCGTATCGACAGTTCTATAGGCTTGATTCTGTAAATTACTTCAGCAACACAGCTAACAGGGAAGTAAGACAGCTCGTGATTGGTTAATACATTTGGGGGATATTGTTGTCTCAATATTGAGTGTTTGAGAGGAACCTGTATGTTTTTACATAACAATATAGCTTTGTGGTAATAATGTTTCATGAATCTGTTGAACGATCAAACTCAACGAAATAATAATTTTCTGTCAAGTATAATTGTCTTGAACAGAATGAAAATATATATTTTCATTTAGTCTGTTTGGCTCTCAGAACATAAATATTATTATTTCTCAACAACCTCACCAATTGTTAGGAATCTGATTTTATTTACGTAGTAAAAATCAATGATCATCGATATTGCAATTTTCATAAGAGAACAAAATGTATGCCAACATTGAATATGATTCTACTTTTTCGCGTTTCACATCTGGTAATTTTCCTTAATTAATATATATATATATAAATATATATATATATATATATATATATATATATATATATATATATATATATATATATATATATATATATATGATAGATCAAAACGTAGCTAGGAGTTATGTCCATCTTGCACGTACACATGGTATCCTACCTAAGCCTTGGTTGACCCCTCCTACCCCCCCCCCCCCCCCCCCTCCACTCTCACCTCGATTAAATGTAGCAGGTCTAATTTCTGATCTAATTTTTTTACTGACCCTCGGTCATCTTGACCCGCAAACTAACGTCCAAGTTCTTTTTAAAAGAAAATCGTTAAAAGGGTTGAAAATTTCTTAAACCTTTTTTTATGAAATTAAATTCAGTCCTATATCAAATATTATCAACCATTCTTAGAGCTCTTATATAAAGTGTAACAGAAATATGGTCATAAAAAATGATTTTATTTTGTTGGTCTTGGTTGGATAGTTAGAGAGGGTTGGGGGAGGGGGGGAATTGATCTGACCAATGGCGAGTCGAGATACCAAAAAACCGTTCGTTTTCTTTGTGTAGAATCAAAGTGTGATCTAATTTCTCTGTCAACTGGACTAGATGCTACGAGATCGTTAGAGAGTAGGATAATAGTGAAATAAAATTAATTCACGAGACGGTTATTCACATAAAAAATTATTTTTATGATTTTTTTTGATGAAAATTTCAACTGTGGATGTTTCACCAAAGTTGTACCTCATAGAGTGCTTATAATGTACTAGACAACTAGCGCTCGGGTGTTCGGATAGTGAGATAGATTTTCAGAGCTCTGTTATTATAATGCAGGGTATACCCATAGCAATGGAGAACCTGGGAATATCAGGGAATTCATCAAGTTGATAACTTGACAAATGGTATAAAGTAGGCCCTATCAATGAACAGGGATAAAGTCATTAATTTATTAATGTTTTCAATTACCGGTACATATATATTCATTTGTTCATTTATTTGATTATTTTTATGAAATTTTTATTTTTTTATTCATTCATTTAATTATTTACTCGTATCTTTATTGATTGATTTATTCACTCATCTGTGTAACAATGTATTAATTAAATTATTTATTCATCTCATCATTCATTCATTATTTCATCAATCTAATTATTAATTAATTAATTAGTTAATCAATTCATCTAAATGTGTATGGATGTATTCATGTATTTTCTCATTGAATAATTTATTGGTTCATTCATCAGATTCATATATATATATATATATATATATATATATATATATATATATATATATATATATATATATATATATATATATATATATATATAGAGAGAGAGAGAGAGAGAGAGAGAGCTCATCCCAGCTTCAATGCAAGGGAAATACATGGCATTTTTCTAGTCTAATACGGAAGAAACACAAAATAATATAATACAGTAAAATAAATTAGGATTAAACCAAGTTATTGAACAATCTGCCATTTTATAACTTCCCTACTATGACATATGTCAGTCCAGCTAGGTTATACGGGGGTACGAATGAGCGGTTGATGATGAAACTATATGAACTGATGATAAGTGAAAGGACGTTAACAAAAACTGATGCTTTATGCGGGATTCGAAGCCACGCCCAACCTGACTTCAGTTTCTACTACAGCGTCTTAGTTGACTGAGCCAAGTTGACGGCTCAATTGATATTATAATATAGTAAATAAATTAGGATTAAATCAATGTATGTACAATCTGACATTTCAGAACGTCCCAACAATGACATATGTCTGTCCAGAACATTACCTCATGTATAGCATATAAACTCATTATATAATATAACTCATGATAAATATGTAATTATGTTCCATTTAAAAAGCCAGCTACCGTGTTTACTATCAGTCCGTGAAGGAAGTTGGCTTATAGATTGATAAGTAAAACATGTCTTGCTATAATTATTATTGCCATGAGGTTGGTATGAGCAGAACGTTATCAATGAGGGTTGGCAGGAGAAAACGTTTATTTATGACAGGAGTATAGAAGAGAAGTTATCGTTTGTTTTATTCTATACTCGTATCACGGAAAGAAGAGGCCGTCGACCAAGATGACATATATATAATATATGGCCCTATATATATATATATATATATATATATATATATATATATATATATATATATATATATATATATATATATATATATATATAAGTTATATATAACCTATATGCAAGTTTCTGTCAGATCATATACACCACAGTCATGGTCACATATCTATGATTTGAGAAAAACGCTCAAATTGGAGGGGGGGGGGGCATTGTCCCCTTTTTTGTTTTTATTTGTTGAAAAAAACTTTTATTTGTTCATTAACTTATTTGTTACCCCGCGGGTCTCAATTGTTGAGCTTGCCCCCCCCCCCCTTAACTTCAAAAGTGTACCGACGCCCCTGTATATATATATATATATATATATAATTATATATATATTGCGCTGTGTGGTGAAATCATGGGTGATGTTTTATGTGTTTCTGATTGCTGTTTTTATATTCTGTGACGTAATTAACAGATTGTTCGGACATGTGATGAGCGAACTCAATACCTCCTCCAGCTATCTTCATTCCATGACATTATATCCACATATTTACTATCATTCTATTGTATATTAATTATATGCTTTCTGCTGATTTTTATTTATATACGGATAAATATTCATATCGGTTCATACATTGTGGAGTTGGTGAGTTATGTTTTGTATTGTTCGAATAATAAGGATTTTACAGAGGTTATGAAACAATAGAATATTTCTTGTTAATGATTATGTTTTAATATGGATACCGATTGACATGTGGCTAGCGTTCTAGAGACCGAGGTTCGATTCCCGGCATAGTTGAACATTCTGAGGAGATAGATAGTGGTTGCTGGTTCACCTCAGTTGTTAAGAGTCAATACAGCCTTCTTTTTTCTTCACATAACACCCGATCATTTTCTCTTCTCATTACTTTTCTTTTACTAGACTTCTGGCCAAAAGTCTACCAAACATCCAATGAAATAATTATTCGTATACATTCTCATAAACCCATTCATTATTTTTGACTCCAACCATGCTCCAACATATCTGAGATGGAATTACTGAGCGTCGAGAAACATGACACAATATGAATAGATTTTTTGACGTGGATACGTCTTTAAAATCACATTAGAGTGAAGTACAGGACAGAGAGACGTATTCACGTCAACCGTCCAAGTTTATGGTCGCCCAAAGTTTATTCTCAATTTTACAATAATTTAGTTAACATTAGTTGCATTATTACATTATCGCAGTTACATTAATAATGTAACTATATTATCGATTAACAGTTCTTTACATTAGTTAACAATGAAGTTAAGAATCTTCAAAGGAGTGAAATGATATATTTCAATCATTATATACACATGCATTTTCAAAGAATTTTCAAAGAAATTATTTTCGATAAATTGAACCATTGAGAATAGAAAGTTTTCGCAAGTTATCACCTATCTGTGGTTCGTTCTCTCTCTCTCTCTCTCTCTCTCTCTCTCTCTTTCACGCACACTCATCAGCATTTCCTGAATATCTGGTCAAAAAACTCATAATCTCTTTCCATTGGTCTGTATCACTCCGTGTAGCCTATCTTCCAGGGGACTGTTCTTATCTTCTTCACACGACACTTGACCAACCGAAACACACGCGCGATAATGTCAGGTAATAGAGGGGACGGACGATTGTGACCTCAGAAAACGATAAATGTTATCTTGTTCAATGAGGTCAACGCTATCTTATTCTATGTTGTACGTTGAAGGTCACGATCGACCGTCTCTTCTACTTTGCATGTTTAACGGTCGTGGGTGTCGATATGTCAATAGTGTGGAGGGATATATATAACAAATCACAAGACGTTTAAAGTTACCTCCTATATCATCAAACTACGCTGTGTAATGACTAATGTGTGTGTGAGAGAGAGTGAGAGAGAGAGGGGGGATACGTGGTGTCGAGGGATACCTGGGAAACATGACAATTGTGACAGTAAGAAAACTCATATGAGATATGCCGACAAATGACAAATTTTCTTTTAAACATCTTCCATACACATATCAGCTGTTTATATTGAGTTTATAATCAATTAAATATTCAATTAAACCTCATTTGAGGAACAATGATTATATCAACTACAAGATTTCGATGTTCATGAAACAATAATAAAAATAATTATTGAATTCATTGTTTGCATTGAATATAAATTCAAAAACTTTGGCGACGTTTGAAAATGTACAATTCACAAAAAATAATTCAACTCGTACACTTATTGAACTATTTCCATATTGCTCTATTCTATGCTATTCTATGCTATAGATATTCTATCAAATTGTTTCAATTCTGACCAGTATTCCACCAATACCATCACGTCCTCCCCCCCCCCTCCTCCACCCCTCTTGGTACATGTAGGCCTGTTATCATGCAGGCAGTGATACCAGCGCGACGTTACCATCAGGAGGGGGGGGGGGGTGACGTCATATCACCGAGAGAGGGGAGGGGGGCGTCATATCACACTATCAGCGAGGGAAGACAGCGGTGCTATGACAATGATAATTACTCTACAAAAGAGACACACAAACATTCGTGAGAAACGAATTGAAGTTATCTTGTTGTTGTTGTTGTTGTTTGTTTGTTTAATGTTTGCTCGTTGGTCTACAAGTAATAACCAATAGGAGTGATGCTTTCAGGTGGTATACTTGTATCCACGAGAGAAGAATTCGTCTACCAAAATAGCAAACACAAATATTACACTGTTCGGAGGGGTAAGAATGAAAGTGGAAAGAGTGGATAGAGAAGTAGGGAAATAAGGATTCATTCAAAGAACGACGCGGGAATGGAATGAGTTGGAAGAAGATATAAAGAATATAACGAAGATCAGTGATTGATATAACGAAGATCAATGATTTAACCCCCCCCCCTCTCCCCTAATGATGTCAAGTAAAAACAAAATGCCAAACCATCGATCTATTATGATCGATTTACGAACCATCGATTTATGAACGATCGATAATTTGGCATTTTGTTTTTACTTGCAAACACTTTCCAACGTCATTCATAGGGCCTACAGATTCTCAAAAGTATGATTCGATTAGTTCTGATTTACATGTGCATGTGTGTGCATGTATGTGTGAGATCAGAGAAATAAACATTCTACAGTTGTAGGTCGTTACTCTGAATAATTTAATTGGGCCAAAATTATAATTTGATACACCAACATGTCTGCTAGAGATTCGTCTGGACATCACTGCTAGATATTAACATTTATTAAATCTAATTTAATAATTTTAACAATTTAAGAGTCAAACAGAGTTGATTTAGCTTTATTGTATACTTTTGATAATAACTTTGGAACGGTACGAGATATCGAAATTCTACATCGATAGAAATACAGATATTTCAATAACTACATATTAGTATCAATAAAAAATCTCTTCCACATATAAACATATATATACAGGCATATATATATTTATATATATTCTGTATATTTCACATAAATAAATATAAAATTCTTGTAATTTTTCCTTCGTGTACGTAGACACACATTCAAATACATCGATTCAATATTAAAATAAATGAAATGCATACCATTTTTGAAAATAGGAAACTATCCGTGTTCCTCTCTTTGATCAGAATTTCGATATCTTATATCCCATTCAATTATTCAGTAACGACAAAAAATAACTTCATTTCAATCAACTCGCATGCACTCTTAATACAAAACATGGCATGCATCTTCGCGCGTGGCTTAAGCTGATAATAGACACAGATTAGAATCAAGAGGGCCAAACGATACACTAAACTTTATAAACTAATTTACAAGCAAATCGAGGTAATTATAAAATAAAACACAAGTATATTCAATAATTAAACTGATGAATTGAGATTCGAGTGTTATCGTCAGCTCTGATTGTTTAAAGGGTCATTCGAAAATTTTACGTTTCTGTGATGAAGTTATTGAAATGTGGATTGGTTTAATTGTTATCAGGTTGGTGTTGAACACGCTAGCGTTATACATACACGTGCTGACGTGAGAAATACATGATGCTCACGCTTTGTTGTGATTTAATTAACTGGAAGAGATTTATTTTCACGAGTTTTAGATGATTATTTTGAATGTTTGTGAACGAAGAATCAATTTTAACGTGTGCCTACCGTACTGAAAAAATATATTCATAATATGAACAAATTGAATTAAAATTATCAAATTATATATTTTTTCCAAATACTTTTTCTAGGAAAGATAGGTGTGTCCATAAATCTAGGACAAAAACATGTCAATTTGGGTTTCTCAGGCCACGAAACAAAATGTGGAAAATTGACATGGTAATATGTCACACCTTGATACCGAATAAATTCAGTTCACTTTCTGTTGGACCACTTTGAGAAAATCATTTAAAATTTAAAAAAAAAAACACACACACATAATGACACAGAGACAATTAGACCACCGGCACATTTAGCTCAGTTGCTAACACGTTCGCTTCATGATATCTGGTATAGGTCGGGGGTATATCGGACCTGGTTCGATACCCGCCACCATCCGTCTTACATAGTACAATCTGCGAGAGAGAGAGAGAGAGAGAGAGAGAGAGAGAAAGAGAAAGAGAGAGAGAGAGAATCTAATCTTCTAATCTTGCATCACTCATCTAACCAGACGTACACGAAGCGATTCGATGGAGATTTGCTCTTATCACAAATCTTGATACACAAATGGCTGGAAATTTGCACTTATCAGTTTTTTATTTTATTGATTCATTTGATTCACTTCCTCTGTTTTCGATAAGACAAGTGCAAGTCTCGTGATAGACGTGATCTGTGAGTGGACCTTGATATATAGGCCTATATATATATATATATATATATATATATATATATATATATATATATATATATATATATCCTTATATATAAATATATAGTAATCATATTTATGTATATATATATATATATATATATATATATATATATATATATATATATATATATATATATATGGAATTTATGATATCATATATTCATATGTTTGTATTTCCTGTTCCGAAAGAAAACGGTGTAACTTGTTAAAATATATTACGACTAAAAGAAAGTAATAATCAATTAAAACAATTATAAATAAAACCTGGCATGTTTCTTAACCGTCAATGATCTATTGCCAGCCGTGTTGAAGTGAATTGATTAAATGCGCAAGAGCATTGTACCGTTGCCATGGCATTTAGACAGAGATAGAGAGACAGTAACGCATAGGTGATGAGATGGAGACAAAGAGAGAGGAGACAAGAGAGATGGAGACAGATATGTGAATAAGAAGTTCGATAAATATATATACGCCCATATATATATATATATATATATATATATATATATATATATATATATATATATATATATATATATATATATATATATATATATATATAAAGAGGATTCGTGAGTCTCTATATTCATGTAGAGAGAACACAGGACATCCAGGTGATGTAGAGTGAGACAGAAGCCAACAAGTATAAGGTAGATAACACAGGAGTGATAGGACTAGATACAGTTGGAGAGCATGCGATGGAGAGCGTGTGAGTTAGAGAGAGAGATGGATGGAGAGCGTGTGAGTTGAAGAGAGACAGACAGAGCAGTGGTCACTAACTGGTACGAGAAGCAGCGAGCTGAGACAAAACTGGATGCAGAACTCATCTTCAATAATCTACAAGATAATTACTCCCATATCGTTCTCTCTCTCTCTCCTTCTCTCTATGTATATCTCTATCTCTATTTCTCTCTCTCTTCTCTCTCTCTGTCTCTATCTCTCTCTCTCTCCCTCTTCTCTCTCTCCCTCTCTCTCCCTCTTTCTCTCCCTCTTCTCTCTCTCTCTTCTCTCTCCCTCTCTCTCTCTCTCTCTCTTTTTCTCTCTCGTCGCAGTGAATTAGCGAGAAATACGATCGTCATGGTTGACTCAGTCGTACATATCTCTTATGAAGGAATTAACATAGCGAACCTGTCTCCTTGCATGCTACCTCATCGCTTCCACATACCCACTGATTAGAGACCACTGAACACCCGTCACAAGTCTGACGTTTCAGGGTTTCGATTACATCGTGTACAAGCGTACTTTTATTCCCTTTTTTATATATATTGGATTTAACTATACGCACTGTAATGATAGCGAAGATCTATTGGTATAATAAATGAGATGGTGGGATGATGAGATGAAGGAATCTTGGGTAATGGCCCATATTGTGGGAACCATCCCTGAATTAGCCTATACTACAGAGGGAAACCACGTAAAACCCCTGTAAAGATATGGCGGCGGGGTTCGAACCTAGTTCGAAATTCCCCTCGCCTCCCGGATCACATGAATGTGCCGATCATTTATTCATATTGGGTTCAACAACGCACTGTTCTGATGCGTACGATCTATTGGCGTCGGTGAATGATATATGATATGATGAGATGATTAGATGGAAGTTTATTTTATTGTGTTTTTGGATAGCGCGAAGATGTCACAACCATCCCATTATTGACCTGAATGACAGAAGGAAACCACGAAAAAACCCTGTCAGGATGGACCATGGTGGAATTCGAACCATGGTCTTCTGAATGACGGTTCACTGTTCTAGCCACTCGACCATTCTTCTCAGTCTCAGTTCAAGTAGCCGTTTACATTCAAGTATACCAATATATTCTAATTACTTTTTACATTTAAGATGTAAGAAACTTGTTACCCTCTCCACATCCTGACAGGGGTTTTTCGTGGTTTCCCTCTGTCGTTCAGGTCAATAATGGGATGATTCCGTAACAAAGACCACGACTGACTCCTTCGAACTATCCAAAAACAAATAATAAAATAACCTCTCATCCCATCATCTCATATATCATTCACCGACGCCAATAAATTCATCAGTACAGTGCTTCGGTATAACCGAAATAAACCAAAAATAATTGATCAAGTACCTATATATTGTAATTACATCGTAGTTTGTACAAACAAGCTAGAAGAAACATGTTAACCTCACCTGTACCCGTATGAATGTCGCCGGGGTTCAAACCCGTGTCACTCTGGTCACACTCGACCAGTTCCAAACACGTGACCATCTGTACTGGATCGCCTGCTTGCGTGCCTGATCGATCATCCGTCTCCCCTATCCCGTAACATTACTGACCGGGGGTGTCGAACATGGTAGAACGAGCTCAGAGATGACACCTGGTCCCGTATAGCGACTTGTTTGTTGTAGTTTGATTACAACCAGGGAAACGCTAAATAAGTGACGTTGGGAGATGAGTGAGCAGGAACGAACATTTAATTTTAACCCTCAATAATGATTGGAAAAATTGAATTAAACTTGAAAAAAATAAAACAAAATTTGCATGTGGTGGTCAATGAGGGGAGATATAATTATTGTGTGATGTTAACAAAGAGCGTAATTGAGACGAGTGATCGAGGGGCTAGCACACTAAACAGTAATTCAGGAAACCAAGGTTCGATTCCCTCTATGGTCGACCATCCTGAAATGAGTTTTTAGTGGTTTCCCTCTGTCGTTCAGGACGATACTGGGATAGTTCCTTAACAACAGGTCACGACCGACCCCTCCTCACTATCCAAAAACACCTAATAAAATAATATCTCATCTCATCATCCCATCATCTCATAAATCATTCACCGACGCCAATAGATCTGTCATAAGTACAGTGCGTCGTTCAACCCGCAATATAACTGCTATTCAGATGCGCCCTTGACGGCTGGAGGCTTGCGTACCATGTGTGGCCCCAGCAACTGAAGTAGCTCCACTGAAAAGCTTATTGGAGGCGAAGTGTTAGAGAGGGTCCTATACGAGGGTCCTAGAAGACTGTTCTAACAGTATCCTAGTTTCCTAAGAGTCACCCATCAGTATTCTGACCGTTTTCTAAGACTGAGTGTTCTAACAGAGTGTCTCTTAAAAAGAGTGTGTCCTTCTAAGACTAGGGTATCCTATTGTGTTCTAACAGTAGGCTTAGAATGTCCTAAGTATGTTCTAACAGTGTTTTAAGACTGTGTTATCCTAGAGTGTTCTAACAGCAAGTTAAGACTGTCTTAAGTATGTTCTAAGTGTATTCTAACAGCTAGTGTTCTAAGACTGATTGTTCTAACAGTATCCTAGGGTGCTATAACATAATCCTAATATTTTCTCATCAGTATTCTAGCAGTATTCTAAGACTGAGTGTTCTAACGATATCCTAAGAGCATCCTAACAGTGTCCTAACAGTGTCCTAACAGTGTCCTAACAATGTTCTAAGAGTTCTCTAAGACGACCGGTGAGAGAAATAACATCTGGTCCCGTATGAGTATGACTTGTACCTCGAAGCGTGATTAAAAAACAACTGCAAGAGCGACTACTTGTTGATAGTTTCATGTGACCCGTATGGCCTAATCGATTAGACCGATACGGCCTCCTCGATACGGCAAGCTGCCTGTCTGTGTCTGTGGGAACGATCTGGCCGTGGCAGGACATACATTAATAATCAGTACGATAAAGTAATGAGTTTAGGTAGATAATTAGACGAGCTTTAGCGAGGATTCAATTTGACATACAGAAAGAACATTTTGTCAGCTCAATGTACATATACAGGCCATGGATCACTTCAAAGGTTTAAAAACCGCGGCTGTCTGTTGGTATATAAACCTTGGTTTCCAAACAATTATACCAGTGCCTTCTTCATATCCATCACAGATTTTAAACGTTTTAATTTATTGGTGACACTTGTTGCTCACATTTAATGGTTCCTTTAATTGCTTTTGCTTTTATTGATGTGTAAAAAAGTACATTAAAAATGCGTTTTCTTCGTTATTTCACATCCGATTGTTCCACAAATCGCTTAATATAGGTATGATAGTTTTTTCCACATTCATTATAAATTTGAGAGCTTTTGGAAAAAAAATCCAAGTATTTCTCCCCTGGCCTATTCTTATGGGGAATTCCATACTTTCCAATTTTTTTTCCGGAAAAACCGTCCGACCTGATTTTTCTGAAAAACAATCCCAACCTATTCTGGTATAACACCAATTTGTAAAAAAAGTTTCGAGTTGATTGAAACTTTTTCCTGACCTGTATGCCGCATCTAAATAACGTTTTATTTCCTTCTACCTGGTGTAATGTAACGTCAGATAAGAGTTGAATTGAAATAAATTGAATTAAATAATACAAAATTAAATTATTACAAATTTATAAATTAAAAAATGTAAATCAATATAAAATGGTACATTCCAATACAATTGTATATAAATTAGAATATACACTGAAGACTATAGCAGCGTTTGTTTCGTTGTAAAGTTTTTTTTAAATACTTTTTAGAAGCTAGTTTACTGGTATATCTTTCAGTACATGTTATGTGGCAAGTCATTAAAAAAAACTACACCCTGCATCTACGTGCCCTTTCTTAAAAAGTTCTAGTTTGCGAGCCTCCGAAACTATTGTTAGATAATATCGTCCCAGCCGATAGAATACACGATGTTTGTATGGAAATTTGAGGTACTTAAAATTCACTCATGCTATAGATTAAAATTTGTAATATTGTGGAAAAATAAAAACATGTTCACTGGAAAAATCTGTATTCGTAATTATACGGAGATTGCATATTTGTCAAGCTATCATACAAGCTGATAGAAAACAAGACATTTTTATGGAAATTTGAGTGATTGAAAAATGTATAGGCCTACATATTTCAGATTTGAATTTTGTTTATATTGTGTAAAAATAAAAATATGTTTACTGGAAAAATCTTTATTCATAGTTTAGTGAGATTGCATAATATGTGTCCGGTTATCACATATCAACTAGAAAAGTTTGGGGCAAACAAAATAAAATACTGAAAAGTTGTCACAAACTAAGGGACATTGTTGTCCGCTCATTAATCACACTATAACAATACAAGGTATTAACAACAATGTGTGACATCACCTGATTGAGGTAGGCCTATATATTCATCTTTATTAGATTTGATAGAAGTCACTATGCAGGGGCCTATTGCCTTTTCACTATTATTTTACCACGGATAAATTGTTAGCCACATAACTCATTATTTTGTATATATCAACATCGAAACTTGATACAAAATAATTTTTTCACAATTGAGGTTATGGGTAAAAGGTAGGATCGTTTGGACGGGGCACCAGAGGGGCTATTTTAACACTACAAAGAAAGTAAAATAAGATAAGAGATAACTCATTCAGCAAACAATAAATCTTGAGGTAATAGTTTCAGTGATAGTTAACAATTCAAACATTCACATTGGGGAGAAACAATTTTCAACCTTCCATATCTTCTCATTATCTTGATCTTCTTTTTCTTATTATTCTTGAATTCTTCTGTTTTCTTCTTTCTTCCTGCTCAAATATACGCATTCTCTGTAGTAGATTACTTAAAAACCTGTGTTGAAATTGACATTGAAATTTTTACGATTGGTAAATTTTTGCTGGTAACCAATAACCATTATCAACGAACTTATCAATGGTACCATCAACCAAACTTTATGACTCACTATGCCGTCAGTTTTAGCTATGACCAAATCCTCTTACTGCCTCACTCCCTGATTATGATTATCAAAAGACATCATAATCCTGAAACAATATATTAACGAATGACGATATTCATTTCCCTAATTTCAGAGGAAATTGAAAATCATCATCTCAATAATTTCAGAAATTACAATTTATGTATATGTCCTCCAGGACGCGGCCCTTTTTCTTAGTAATGACGTAGACGGTAGACTTTCCACAATTCTGTTCATGTTTCTATACAGAATCGGTTATACCACGTCATGACTCATGATCTCTGGGGTCAAGAAAACTAATGATAATTTCTGAAATTGAGATGATGATTTCTAGTTTTCTCTAAAATGATGTAACTAAATATAGTCATCATTTATCAAAATCTGGTTTAAGGGCTGTGTGTGATGTCCTTTAAACAAACTTCAACTATAGCCACAGCCTTCTTATAACTCTTAAACAATGCATCTCACTATCGATCTTCAACTATAGCCACAGCCTTCTTATAACTCTTAAACAATGCATCTCAGTATCGATCTTCTACCTAAGCCCCAGAGTAACTCCGTGCAACATCCAACAAAATGGCCGTGTCTCCTCCCTGTATATAGATCCTTCCTAGCTGCATAGGAGAGTTCCTGGAATCTTTCCCCGCGCTATTCGGCGCCTAGATCTGCGACGCCTTCCCCCCCTCCTCCCCCCTCTAGTCTCACCAGATCTGCGTCGCCTTCCCCCCTTACCTGGCCAGATCTGCGTCGCCGTCCCCCCCTCTCCTACCAGCCAGCTCCTATACCCCGGCAGAACGCAATCCGGTCGACGTCAACCCCACCCTGATTACCTCGGCGCGGGGTAGGAGGGGCGGGGATGCTGAGGAGTGTGAGTGACGCATGCCCAGTGATGTGGACCCCGCTGATAGATGGGATGTTTGGGGGTACGAATCAGAAATTACCTTTTTGTTAGTATAGCTTGGAGAAAATTCGATTTCCTCTTAATCCTAATTAGAGTGATTTTTTTCGTAAAAGTATTATATCATCCCATATTTTGATGATGATGATGATTATTGTTTGCTTAACGACCCCACCAACAGCCAAATTATACGGGGGTACGAATGAGCAGGTGATTATGAAATTATGAAGTGATGATAAGTGAAACAAAAACCCATATCTTATTCGGGATTCGAACCCACGCCCAACGGTGTATTCTGTTTCTGAAGCGATGCCTCACCTGACCGAGCTACCTTGGACGGCTCCATATTTTGAGATTGCGTGAAAATGAATATTGATATAAGCAAGTATTTTGTGCAATTCATACTGGCACAGAAGATTTTATTGGATGGGTGTAAGCGAAGACTTCCGCTCGGTCCAAATCGGGTCTATCTCTGTTTTTTACGCGCTCAAGTCCACAAGTCAAACGGTCTTATTAATTCATTCTGAGCCTTAATTGGGAGACAATAATTGTATATCAAGATTATTGGACTTTTGGAAACTGAAAGACTTTTATCTGCGGCGGAAAAGTGTGGTCACAGACTTCGCAGTCCTGGTGTTAACTAATTAGTTACTTAATTAGTTAATTAATTAATTAATTAGTTTTAAATAATTAAAATGGGGTGTATAAGATCGCCCTTGTGGTGCCCCATCCAAATGATCCTACCTTTCATCCTAAGCCTCAATTGGGGAACAATGATTTTGTATCAAGTTTCGATGTTATTAAATATATATTTATATATACATCAAGATTTCAATGTTGATAAAAATAAACTCGTATAAATAAATATTTACAGAATTATCAGTGATTACTGATAAAGACTAATTTCATGGGAAAATAATTTTGAATAATTCATTTATTGAGCTTGAGTCCCACCTAAACCATGTACGTATAAGTTAGTATCGTGGTTCTGGCCTCCCAGTGATAAGAACGTACTTTTATTCTTTATCAACCAAATTATATGAGACATAAATTAAACTGACAAACTCGTTCGTCCAACCATTTACATTTTACAGTACCATCGAAGATAAACGGACAAGTTATCTATAGTAACAAGTTATTATACATTTAAAAGTGAAAATCAAATGATAGAGTTTTGGTCATGTATTATACCCGTACATAGATATAGGTATGTCTTATGTTTTATCATACGTTCAGGGGTGAGCTACGTCGACACTTCGGTGTGCAAAGTAGAAATGTGTTATTTGGATAGAAGTTGATTTTTCATCATCTCAAAATTGAAAAACTCATTTTCAGAGTGGGCCTATGGGCCTATGAGATCTAAATATATGAATGAAGAAATAAATAGATAAATTAATTAATTATTGAATCAATCAATTTCTTTAAAAGAATGTTAATATGAAAAAATGAAAAAAATCGAAATGCCAAATGATAGAGGCCTACAAGAAGAAAGACGAGATGAGAAACGAACCAAGAAGAATCCAAGAATGATACGAAAAATGAGATGAAGATAATATATAAGGATTGAAGATCTTCTTCTCCCCAATGTGAATATTTGAATTGTTTTCTGTCCCTGAAATCATCACCTCAAGATTTATTGTTTGTTAAATGAGATTATATTATTATTAATAATGATTATTCTTTGGGGTGATTATTAATCGCCCTTGTGGTGCACCGTCCGAACGATTTTACCTTTCATTGTTAGCCTTGATTGGGTAAAAATGATTTCGTATCAAGTTTCGTGTTGGTAAGAAACAAACGTATCTCATTCAGCTCAGGCAACGCTTTAGAAACTGAAGTCACCGTTGGGCGTGGGTTTGATTCCCGAACAACGCATGGGTTTTTTAAAACGTCCTGTCACTTATCATCACTTTGTTCACAGTTTCAATGTCACCTGTTCATGCATACCCCCGTATAACCTAGCTGTAGGTGGGGTCGCTAAACAAATTAACATTTTTTTTATCAACATCGAAAACTTGACTCAATGCCATTACAATAAAAGTAAAGGATGAAAGTTTAGGATCGTTTGAACGGAGCACCACAAGAGCGATCTTACCATCCCAAAGAAATATTAATAGATTTGAACAAACTAAACATTGTCATTTAATTAAACAAACAAAATCTCTTGTAAATATTTCTACCAGTTCATACTGGACAAGAAAACAAATGTCCGGATGTTCCCATCGTCCCAGGTCTAGGTGATAACCGTTCACCGATCTTAGCCGAGTGGCCAGTCTCATCACTGCCGAAGAGAGCCGAAGAGATTGCGAATCAGTCGAGTCAGACGCGCGCTCTACCGGGTCTTCTATCAGATGATACTCACCTCTCTGCAGACCAGTCATTCTTCCGACTTGGAGGAGAAAGCACGTGTTTTGTGTCAACATCATATTTAGGGGATTTTTTCTAATCGATATTGTTAATAATCCGTATTGATATATTGTTTTTAATTGAGTGATGAGTTTTTTTGTAGACGTTTAATGAAGATAAAAAAAAGACAGTGACTTTTTATATACTTGTGTTTATTTTATTGTTTTTAAGTGATTTGTTTTAGTGTTTTTTTTTTATCGAGACTTCGTCGGTGATCATCTTTAGAAGGTAAGGCAGTAATTTAATTGACTTGTCGTTTTGTTGTACCGACTTCTACTATATCTCGTTGAAATTAATTGATGACATTTCATGTCTATGTTGTAACTTATGTTTAATAATTATATTTACATTATTATATCGAGCTTTCGTCAACTTGATTACAATTATTAATAATTTATCCAATAAGCAATTACTTGATTATGCAATAAATATTTTAAATGTGTTTGTAATATAGATTTCGGAATCGAAATACGTTACCTAAATTATTAGGGCCTACTAGCGAGGAATATACATTTTTTTATGTAATAGGTTTTAAACGATTTATTCAATCACTTGAAATCTATTTGTAAAGAAATAAGTTGATATTGTGATTGATATATTGAACTTCACGAACAATATTGGTTATATTATTATGAAATTAGTAAGTTTTTGTAGGTTTAAAAGTATGTTCCTTGCTGGCTGGATTTGTAGGCCAATCGCTGTTCGGGTTTATTTCGGTCCTTGCCGGTAATTACCTATTGTCGTTCAGACGTTTTCCGAATTATCAACCGAACATTCTCAAACTCCAATTATCACAATCATTTCCAACTTACTATTGAGAAATTATACCATTTTATCGGAATATTAAAAGGTGAAAAAATGAAAGTCTAGAAGGTACATCAAATCAGATTTTAAAATTAGTTTAATTACAGGTGTGAAGTTTTTTTTTTTTTTTTTTACTAAAACATTAATTTTGAATTTTAATTATGTTGTATTTGAAAATTTGAATATTTTAAATGCGGTATTACATAATTCTTGTAGAGGTAGACTTCTAATTATACAATTTATCAGTCGATGTAATCATCTTTTTGTACTGTTTACTATATTCAGATCTCGAATATTTTCATTACATGCATTTTAGGAATTTATATATATTAAATACATGGATTAAGGAATATATATTTTGAATTTAATCTTTATCAACATGTAAAAGTCACAGATCCCCAAAGGCTAAGAATTACACGGTTTATAGGATCCTTCGGTTGAGGGTGATCTGTTAATCACTTATTTTCCTACCTCGTTTTTATATAAATGGTTTTCTGTTACTCAAATATCTCTTCTGATTGCTCTCTTCTGATTTTCAATCAACACCAACACGACACCGTTTATAAAGCCGCCAAAGATTATATGTAGACCTAATGAATACCTCCGTAGCTCAGTCAGCTGAGGCACAGCTTTAGCAACTGACGTCGACATTGGGTGTGGGTTCACAAGATTTTTGTAAACGTCCTTTCACTTGACATCACTTACTAATTACACTATCACATGCTCATTTGTACCCCCTAAAAATCCAGCTTTTCGTTCCACCTTTCTTCCGATTAATATAACAATTATTTAACTATATCACAATTATAAAACAATAATAACATAACAAATACACATATATAAAAATAATTTGTATATCACATTAGTTTAAATTGATGATCAGTTAGTCCTCCAAACCACCAAATAATCTCATACTTGTACATATTTCTGAGAAATAATGCAATGTGTCTATTATTATCTGTTAATTGGCGCAGCTATCAGTACCCATCCTCTTCTAATCTGTTATCTGTGCACGTAATCTCGAGGCGATGCTGCATCAATATCGATGCTCTGCTCTTATCAGTGCCTTACGTGCGAGATGATATAGCCGAGTCAATATGGACACACAAGTGATAAAAACAGAGATGATGAAAGATCGGGGATTAATTATTGGTTATTGAAGAGATCGAATTATTATTTTTATTCATTAAGCTTGGATACAATGTGGTAAAGGTAATAGAACTATTTACAATATTGCTTATTATATCTATGATAGGCTATAAAGTATAACAAACATGCATACATTATAATATAATAATTGTAGGTCTATATTATTGGGTTTTGTGTTGGAGAATTTTATTTGTTTATTGTTTTTAAAAGTTGAAGCATAGAATTAATTTGAGAACTACTGGTCTAATTGTGAACGGGTCTTTACCAAGTGATTATTATTCCCCCGAGACTGGTTTTTGAACTGGTCTAAGTACTGTATTTATTCATGATATGGTCGAAGATCTCTTTTATAGTATCGGCAAATAATTTGACGTTTTTTTGACATTTAATTATGTTGACGAATTTCTGATATTGACTGAATTTTCTGATATTCTGACTGAATTTCTGATACAGTATTGAATTGAACAAAAATGATTCTTGAAGAATTGTGACATATTTTATGACAAACTTGGATTAAATATGAGAAGTTTCCTCATATTTAAATTTGACAATTTGTAAAATTATACATTTTCCGTTTTTTTTTCGATGTTTTGTTATTTGAAAAAAAAATCAAAAATTGTGACATATTTTATGACATAAGTAATTGAATATGACAACTTTCCTATCTTTCAGCAATTGACAATTTGGAAAATAATAAATTTTCCGTTTTATTTTGGCACGTGGAAAATTTTAAAAGTAACCTAGGCCTATATATAACGATAATATTTCCACAAAATGTCGCCAAAATATTTAACGCCAAGTGCTCCAATGACATTGTCGTAGTTTCATTCCAGATAGACATTGTTTTTACCTAGGATTTTGTATCTGTCTTGATATTATCTAGAATGTAATTGAATTAATTCCGTTGTCATGACTACGGCTCTTTAAAACTGTCCGAGATAATGTCAAGTTTGACTATTCCGTACATGCATGAAGACAGGAATTTAGAGATCGACAGATTATCGATTGAAACATGATTAGCGATTATTAGTTCAGAATCAGCAATAACATGTTCGATCAACCTTTGAATTGTCTTCTACAGCCGTCAGGTAATAGAAATCAATCCCTTGAGATTGTTTTGCATGCAAAAAGTATACGTTGTCCGTTTACTCATTCAAAACAATGCTGAAATAGTGTGACCAGATCTTTTGTATCTGTCTGATTGTTTTCTTAAATATTTACCAATAGTCGAGTCATATGGGTGTACGAATGAGCAGGTTTTTACATCAATAATGATCACAAAACCGATGCTAAATGCGGGTGGTTCGCACTCCGACAGAACGGCGGTTCCCTTTGTTCTTCGTCTGTATTTATTATTATTTTCGATCTCGATGGTATATTCTATTTGGATAGATTTTACATGGGAAGATGAAAAATAGTACCTAAATCAGAGATGTAGACCTAATAATAATTGAAGTAGATGATCTATGCCAAAGGTAAATAGTAGTCTTATAAGTAGAACCAAATTGTGCTCTATTCATAATTGACTTGGACACCTTGTCAGTTTGATCATCAAGTCAACACTTCTACCGTTTGATCTACATGAACATTGTTGAATTAATGTACCATTGTTACACTTGTCTTGTCATCTGTTTATTCTGCTCCTTTCGTAATAATGATTGGTATAAGAATACTGGATGCAACAGCATGCATGCGCGGGGAAACGCAGTGGACTTGACACCTTGTTCATATACCTGTCTGTCCAGATTACAGACGCGCCAAGAGGGCCGTGATATCGTTTGAAAAGACACGCGTTCGAAAATTTTCAGAACCTATTTTGTTCATCGTTTTGTTCGCATACCAGTTTCTAATAATGTAGTGTTATGATGGCATTTTTTGTTATTGTTAAACAAGATTTTATGATTTCGTTCAAGTGAGTATTAAATAAACATACTATATATTATTATTGGGAACTAGAAGAGTAGAACATGCACTCTTGTATATAATTAGCGAGCTTCAGTTCTAAATATTGAAACATGGCGAATTTTAATATTCACCATGGTAACCGAGTTTGTGAACATCCTAACCTCATGCTCATGATATGCTACCAGTAGGCCTAATCTATTTGTTCTGCTACAAATCGAAACAATCGCATCTGTATAAAAGATATCTGTTTCTTTCGTTCGTTGACTTGACTGAATAACGATTCTATTTTCCAAAAATGATGAACTGGTATTCTTGGTAGTGCATTATCTCTCGTTTGGCGCAAGGCATCATCAATAACTATTTATTATTTCTTGAAACATAGAGCTGTCTGTGACATATCTCATTTCAGTTACTGTTCTCTTTAGTGTCGCCGATTGCAACAGGAGCGCATAATGTCGCTAGCAATAGGAGCGCATAATGTCGCTAGCAATAGACGTAGTACATGACGCGTTTCCTTCTATTACTTATCATTGGCGCTCCGTTATCGTTATGTAGAAGAACTAGGAATGTAAGATGAGATCGTCGTGGGCACAAGCTGGAAGCGTGCTGATAAAGATGGTAACTTGATACAGGAATACTCGACAAAGATGTAGGAAACAAATGAACCATTTAGTCGTTGGGAGAAAAATATTCTGAATCAGTAGAGAATACATTTTTTTGCCGTTCAGCAAGTTGGAATAGAAGTTGGGGTAGTAGGATCGCCCTTGTGGTGCCCCGTTCAAACGATCCTACCTTGTCATCTTTGATATTTCGATGACTTTTTGTCAAGTTTTCACACGATAATAGAACGATAAAGAATATAAATGTCGCGATATTAATTTAAATCACGATAAAAGGGGCCTCCCTCTTTCAGACCTTTTCGACTCTAAAATGTGATACTTTCAAATGATAATTGCACGAAACGAATAGCTGTATGTTTTGACATACTTAGATATACTGCTCGGTTAGGCCTAACTGAAGATAGGACCTATAATTGATAGGTGGACATCGGAGGGAAAGTCGGGGACGGTATAGAATTGATGACAATCACTGGTTTAATGTTCGATCATTCATGCTTCCTCACTAATAATGTGCTTTTATTTAGTTTTCTTGTAATTTAGTGTTATAGCAAGATAGTAAAAGTTCCAGAAAACTATATCTCATAACTGTTAACTGGATTTTAAACTAGAAACTGAATCCATAAAGCTTGAAAGCTTGAGTAAGTCAGGCCATGCTCGATTACTGCAATATCCACTATGTTGAGCTTCAACGTGACATATTAACGATCACACGACTGATCTTTTTACGTTTGTTATTATAAAATGTGAGTTATCGGCATTTTCCCCAAACATTGTCTGTATCTTAGGATGTTTTGTTAATTTTGTACCTTGCACTAATATTGTTTTATTATGATCCATGGTTTTATGATCATTTATATCTGTGAAATCACCCTGGTGGGAACTTTCTTCCCGTATGGAAACTGGGAACATCTTGAAAAAGTATGTGTAAAGTCTTGAAAACTGTTCACTAGATTTAAACTAGAAACTAAACCCTATTAGACTTGATATACTGTTTCCAAGCCGTGGAGGTTTCAACGTACTCACACTTGCGAGTATATTGCTTGGTCATGGACGACATAGATCACCCAGTTGCATATTATTACAATTAAATTTATTCTAATTTAATTCAATTAGCGACCTTCGATTAGAATTTACTGAGCATGTAAATGAACTATTAATTCCTAGGCGATTATTTAGGTAATCCAGTTTATAGGCATTATTCCTACTTTCGATAATTCACAATTTACTAGGTTATTTTTGTACGAATTTCTTTTTTGTGGTGTTATCGCACGCGTGTTCAATCGACCAATCACAGTGCGAATTAGTTCAATTTCAGCCAATGAGATGACTTCAATGTATATTAATTCACTAATTAGAACATTTAATTGATATGTTGGGATGAAATTAATATAATCATTCTTTTTCGGTAACCAGAGTCAACTCCTTCTATACTTGTATCCACCAGAGTGGACTGTTATCTACCAACATAACAAACACAAATATCACTGTTGTATTTGTTTAGCTGTGGTGTTTTGGGACGACATTTATACGGCCAGATGCACTACTACATCTTTCAAAAGCGTTGGGCTGTGAGATTCTTCACAACAAACCGAAGTTTCTATACAATTATTATGTTCTTCTTTCGTGGATAAAAAAAAATCTATATGCCCTTCTATTCTGTTTTTACTTTTTTGGAATTGATTTATCTATAATTTTACTTGATATATTAGCTCATTTCACTATTTTTTCGATTATTTGTTCGTAGTTCAAGATTTATCTGCCTTGTATATAAATCCCAATGCATTTTTCTGATGGACATTTTTGTATCTTCATTGTGAACACAATTTTTTTACTTCTGTTGAAACAAGCCTTCGTACTTTACTACTTTACGTATACCGTACCTTGTTAGTAAAACCACTTCAGCAGTTTAATAATTATAATATGCATGTATGCCGTTTTAAACATTGATAATAATATACGTATAATGAGGGTCGTTGAGAGGAAAGGAAATACCTTACACCTCTCTTCTAAGACTTCTTTACGTGTCCATTGTGTCTGTTCTCGACTTCTCGTACGCAGAAGTATTGTTTTCTAGGAGAATGTTTCGTATACAATGAAGATGGAAATGCGTGTGCAAATATTCCTGGAAGCATTCCTGGATGCATCCCACAGGATGGTGTATAGGTATTCCCAGTGAGATGTCGTAGTTGACTTCCTGACACCTTGGTTCACGGATTGACCGTTAATTTGTTCCTAACCCTCCTTATTAGGCGAGTCGGGCGAACCACAGTATGCCTAAATAATTGCAACCTTCGTAGTAAATCCACATTAATTTATTTTATATTTATATTTATTTAAATTTATTTACATATCGGTCGATCAATTTCTAATGGACAATAAACTAAAAACATGAACCCCCAAAATTGTATGATTTTGATACGGTGGATATTTTTAGAAATGTTCCAATCAATATAATTATATAGCGGATAGTCCTTATTTGGAAGTTAGCTCAGTTCATTTGTCAAGTCCATCGTCAATAAGTTTGCAATTTTTTACACAAATTGAAAATTACAAAAAAAAAAATCACCGATGACCCTTTTCTTACTGCAATACAAGTTATATAAGTAGGGCCTATATCAGGAATCCTGGATATTGGATTTCAAATCCCAGGTGATGGAAGGTGATGATGTAAATAAGGTGGAAACGGATACCTGAAGCGTCAACAATATATAACACAAGACTGAAACAATCATTTTATACAAATACTCTTTTAATAACAAGACCTTGAAATATAATATCTGAGATAATAGATCGTATATGAAGATAAAAGCGAATCTAAACGAATTAATACACATACTATAAGTAACAATAACCATGTATGCTGCTAGTGTAATAATACCTCCATTGTTTCACACACTCTGCCTTGTGGATGTTCAGTATTCAAATAAAGAATGCAGAGTTACCAACAACACTGCCCTGTGGATAGATATTCAGTATTCAAATAAAGAACTCAGTAGTTATCAACAAAGATCGGCTCTCATTTGTCCGGAGAGAGATCTGTTGTCGGTGTTTTCTTGTTGTTGTAGTGGCATTCTGTCGCGTGAGAAATAATTACCGTGACGGGAGACACAGACATGGTAATTGTCTTTTGGAAATCAGTTATTTTCACAGAGACTGACTAAAAGTGAGGACTGAAAGAGATTTTAAAGGTTTTTGTCATGTATTTTATTTACACAAATTATATACTTTTATCCTGCAGTATTGTTGTGTGCATTATTACAAATTGATTCAGCGTAGATGGAAGACTAGATCTGTGATCGATTTTTTTTCAGCTAATCTTATATTTGATACACATTACTTAAAATATGGTTACAATGAAAACGATCTATGCTGGTAGGTCGATGTTTTTTCTCAAGAAGACTTTATGATTTTTATCTATTTGATTTGATGTATTTGTGCGATTTTAATGAGGTAGTTTTTGATATTATATAAGTCCAAGTCGTTGTCTATAGAAAGATGGCATGTATATTTTCGGTTATTATAGCAACTTGAAAAGTTTGAGCTTAGGGACAAACTAACAAACTTATACCATCATACTATGGTATATCTTTTGGGAGAGTGTGGTTTGAAATGATATTTGTTTGCAATGATACATTTTCTATACAGATTATACGAAATAATAAATTGAACATCAACGATTCTCCATCTTGAATATAAGTTGCGAGTTAACCAACGTAATAAACATCTATCTCTGTCTTCTTCCCTTGGTTGCGTCCACTTATAATGACCATCTCCAGCCCGCCTCTCCGAGTTCGGTCCAGTCCGGTTTCTTCCCTCATCATTCATCCAAGTGTTTGCTACCCGGAAGATTCACCCTCTTCTTGCACAATGCCCATGTAATTGTCCTGCCCTTCAATGGTCAACCCCCCGTGTAAGGGTGCAAACCATCCCGGCATTCATCTTCCTCATCAAAAGATGCGCGTGCATAAACTTTACTTCCTGAATGTCCTATTGGTTTTTTGTTAGTTACTAAACAAGATTTGGTTATTGCTATGGTAACCTGTGATGTAGAATTAATTGTATTGTTGGGTTTATACCGACCAGTTTTATATATAAGGACAATAATTTATTTATATTGGGTTTAACGACGCACTCTATGACCAAGATCTATTGGCGTCGATGATGGGAAGATGAAATGGAAGTTCTTTTGGGCAGTGTGGGAAGGAAGAGGGAACCGAGAAACCTTTTGTCAAAATGGTCGATCATGGCGGGAATCGCAACCCAGCCTCCTGAGATGACGGTTCATCGCACTAGCCACTGGTCCACTCTTCTCAAATGAATATCATCTAATTCTTCACGGATATTTAGATTAGAGAAGTGGAAAACAACTGCTCGCAACTTGATTCAAATTGCTTTTCTTCCTTGCTTGCCTGCACTTTACCAGTCCATTGATATGCATTTGTCGTCTCAAATAACTTATTCTGTGTATAAATCGTGATGGACTTTGTACACGCAGGTCTGCCAATAATTTATTTTCTGACAATTTCCCGTGAAACTGTTTTATGAACGACTATATCAACTATACATGCGAAATAATTTTCAAAATATAACAATCAGAGCAAATAGCCATACGATTGAGTGGAGTAGATAATGATAAAATTCAATATATTTTTACACTATACCGTATACCAGATCATTATAATGATATCAGGATTGCCTAGATAAGACAATTTGTACTAAATGATATTGTTGCATAATTGTGCGTTCTTTTTTGTTTTAAAATTTGAGGAAATTACCAACAAAGTACTATACTATGCAACATTCGCTGACGGTGAATTTTCAAATTATTTTATACAAATCCATCAAGTCTATAAAAATATCAATCTGAAAAAAATATTCTCAGGATCTTGTTAGAAAGAATTGTGAGCCATCCAACATGTCTTCCTCACAGCCATCTGTATTCAGATCCTTCAGTTAAAAGACATTTACTTATTTATTTTATTTATTCATTACAAATTGTTCATAAAACAGGTGGTAATGAATGATTACTATAATGAAAATTAATTACAATCAAACATACTCAATAAAATTATACTGTTATTTTTTTCTTACCTCTCTTTTTAAATCACCGATCTTCGTTATATTCTTTATATCTTCTTCCAATTCATTCCATTCCCGCGTCGTTCTGTGAATGAATCCATACTCACTTACTTCTCTATCCACTTTTTCCACTTCTATTCTTACCCCTACCCTTGTACTTCTTTGTAATCCCTTTCCAATTCTATTGCTTAATTCATCCCATCATGTACTTCAATATCTGAAACTTTATTTTAATGAATAATGACGATATTCATTCCATCGATTTTAGAGACCTAAAAATCATAATTTTAAGTCCAGGAATTACAGCCTAATTGATTTATTTTCCTCCAGAACCCGGCCATTTTTCCGAGTCGTGATGACGTAGACATTACTCGAGTCTGTCTTTGTTTCTATGTAGGATCGGTAATGTTCACATCCTGACGAAAAAGAACGAAAAAATCTCAATTTCTGAAATTGAAATGATGATTTCTAGTTTTCTCTAAAATTTGGGGAATTTATATCGACTTCATAGCCTATTCGTAAAAATTTAGTTACAGGATTGTGATGTCCTTTAACGATAGTCTGTCTTATTCAATCCAGAAGTCATCTTCCTTATTCTCCACCCAACGGGCCGTGATTCGATTGCAACAACAGATCCGATGATAAATGGGACCGTGCATGTATCCAAGAGGCAACAGAAGAATCCTAAATATTGTTATTGTTGTCCTCCTGCCAACTTGACGGACACGAACTGATTAATAATCACCGCACACCAACATCGAACCCGGGTCCTTTGACCGAACACCATCCAAGTTCAATGCGCCTGATCTTACTCCTCATTGTCAAATAATTCGGAACGCCAGTTCGTCGACAATGAGATGTACGTCTCAAATGGTGATATTTTGTCGCTTGTACTGCGTGTATGTGTAATGTATGCTACGCTTGTAGACGGCTTCTCGTGGTGATTTTAAATACGGTGATAATGGTGAACAAACAAGGCAGCATCCTTTTCAATGGACCATTATGTTCATTAACGAGTAGAGTCATGAACGACTAAGTTAGTTGAAGGTGTAGCAATGCACGCATTCATTGCTTATTTGGAAATGTAAACTTGGGTCTACGTAACTGAGATGGGTGGCTGAAACGTCATTCAGGAGACTGGAGTTCGATTCCCGATACGACCATCCTGACTGAAATGCGTCGTGGTTTCATTTTATTTCTAAAATACGTACTGGGATAGTTCCTTATAATGTCAGGCCTTGCACGATCGCCTCCTTCCCGCCATTCAATATAAAAGTAACAACAGAATACGCTTCAGAATGTAAATATGGTCGGCGAAATGTTACAAAATTATTAGTAATTCAATGTAACATATTTAATATGTCATTTTTGACATTTTTTTGAAATTCGAAATTGGGAAATTAAATCAGGTGCGGGTTCGAGTCCCGCGTAAGGCATTTTTTTTAAAGTGCCGTTCGTCTATATTGTCCATTCGATCTTTTAAGCAATCAAAATCATCGTCACATTTTCCATACTAAAATGGAACTAGACGGTTGTAGTTAGTCACAAAGAGAGACATTTTATTTCGGTCAAAGTTTTATCACTAGAAAAGTCGTTGATATTTCATTTATATAAAGAAAAACCTTTCAGCAGAAAAGGTTTCTTACTTTTCTTTTTCAAGACATTTATGAAATGGTTAGAAGAACGGTCAATAAAGGGTTTCCTATACTTTTCTTTACCCTTATCTCAGAAAAATGGTCACCATTTTATATCAAATTTAACGGATTATCCTCTGACAGATTTATATCTGGAAGCAATACCATTTCAATTATTACATCAACAATACTGGTTTCCTAACCTATAAATTATTCTGGCATTCAGGTTTACCCCGTGGTCATTATATTCGGCTCGTGCCCGGACATCTACGACTAGTTTACAAGGTACCAACCTACCGACTTGACCCCCGACCCGACGCGGCTTGACCTTCAGCCCCTAATCTTAGCCTCGTGGTTCCGTGGACCAGTTCGCCCTGGAGAGAACTTCCGCGATTCGGAAGACCGGATCTTCCGGCTAAGAAGTGCGGTCAATTTTATATGGCTTTTCCATGCGTACGAAGATAAAAAGGAGTTTTGTTAGGTGGTTTTGAATAGTTGTCTATTTTCAGTTAATGGGATGTAATAAAGGAAAAGTCTGCTTTTGATATAGAGCTTGGGCCATCGTAGACCGGTATCGACGTCTTTAATAAGTGATGTAACACATTGTTGTAATAAATGGACAACAATGTCATCAAATTTTGTTCTACATTCACGACTCAGTTTTTTATTTATTAATTGATTTATATTGGTTCAACGACGCATTCTAATGATAACTTGGCGTCAGTAAATGATTGAGGCAACCCTCCTTGGCTCAGTCAACTAAGGCACTATTGGGTGTGGGTTCGAATCCAGCTTGAGGCATGAGTTGTTATAAACGTTTTTAACTTATCATCAATTTATAGTTTCATTGCCACCCGCTGATTTGTACCCCCGTTTAACTTATCTGTTGGTGGGGTCGTTAAGCAAACAATTATCATCATATAATTATCATGCATGAAATGATGAGATGAAAGATGATTGGTTCGCCCTCAAAAGGTGGCAAACGCGCATTCTGGTATCTAATTGAAAGAGCTTAGTTTAGTTGACAGTGAAAGTTGACTATTGTTTGTTTCTGATGGTCACCATTGGTTACCGAGCTCTATGATTCACCGCCATCTAGTTGTTTGTTACGCTTCCCAAGGTATTGCTATGGGCGACCACGGCTTGTGACGTAGTCTCGCCTGATTGTTTGTCATCGCGCATCTCTCTCTCTCTCTCTCTCTCTCCATCTCTCGCGCCGGCGAGATGTCAATAAACTTGCTACTGTCACTGTATGGTTATCTCATCACACAAGCTGTAAGATCATCAAACACAAACACAAATATCGACTCTAATTGTTTCTGATTGGACAGATTTTCGGGTGGATTTATCGTTGGTTGTACATTGTTGTACAACACTCGGTTTTCGTCAGACATGTCGCGATATTATTCTTATAATAAAATAACAATTATTATTTTTGATTGAAATTGATTTAATTCAATTGATATTATTTCCGTATTGGTCGTGGATTCATTGAAAAGTTAGCTACAAAAAATGACGAAGTTTCAAAATGTAAAATGTAAATTAAACAAATATGAAAATATTTGAAATGATACTTTTTTGAAAGTGTACTCTGTATTCATTTTAAAGTATACATTTTTAAAGTTTAAATAGTTGGTTTTCGAATTTCGACTTATATTTCGTTTTACAAATTGAAGTAAATTCTGATTTCACATGTAAAATGATTGTAGGGCCTATATCAAGATTTCGATTTTTTCTCTTCTCGAATAGCGATTTTTTTTTGTCTAGAATTCATTCCAAGTTTTTGTTTCTTCATTGTTATTCGTCTCTATCTGCTTCAATCACGTGATGTCACGTATTGTTGTAATAAGTGGACAACAATGCCCCGAATTGTTTTTTTTTTGCAACTTCAATAAGTTTGTTTGCCTCTAACTTTTATAGTTGCTATGGTAACCAGACTAACATGTGTGACCACCTCAACGTGACTCCAGACAAAAAACAAATTAATTATTCTCACAAGTAAACGTTTGACATAATTACAATTGAACACTCGATTATATTTACCGTCTGCTATCGATTGAGATCTTGGCTGTATTGTTAGTCGAGATGACAGACTGATGGACCGATGGGAGGAGGCTGGAGGGGGGGGGGGAGATGATTGACAAGGAAGCTGTAACCATGGATACTTAGAAGTCAGGTGACCCTTGTACGTGATTAGCAAGACGATGGACCGATCACGCGTCTCGTCCCATCTGTTGATATCGGCGATCGGTAGTGTCGCGCTGTCATCTGTGTGTTGGTCCATGTCGCAGACTCCTGGTAATACGGTAGTCATCTCACATGGAGACGGTATGAAGTCTCGACACCAGACGTGCTTGGGAAGTCTCCACACCCTACTGGGATACGCGGCGTGACATTCCGTCGTTATCAACAATATCTATACTCTAATATACACATTTCGACTACTTCGATTTTTTTTTAGCCACCTCCCATGAATCGGTCAGCTAAGGCAAAGCTTTAGACTCTGAAGTCACCGTTGGGTGTGGGTTCGAGTCCCACATAAGGTCACAGATGAAGGAAGCTTCCATTTATCTGTGATAAGGCACTGGTTTTCATTCGTACACCCGTATAACATAGCTCTTGGTGGGGTCGTCAAGCAAACAATAATCAAATCAAATTGATCGATTTTTTGAAAATATCAATTATTCAATTGACTAATTTCTAATTATGTTTATGTTATGGTTATTTCATTTTGATGGTTATTTTGATGAAAAATATAGTATAATTCAGACTTAAAACAATCCCCCTCAAGATATTAATGTTAGTCTAGATAAAGTTTTATTCTTGAGTGTTTGTATAATTTATATGCGACATTAAAATCTGAATGGTTGAATTGAAGGATCATTTTTGAATTTTTTAAATACAGCATTTTTTTAATGTCGTTTCGCATTATTTGTATTCTTATTACCATTTTTTACTCCCCCAATAAAATGATCTTTCTCACTATAAAATAAAAATAAACATCAAATCGGTAATTTTGCGTCTAATTTCAATTAAAAATAATATAAAACCGTAATCTCTTTCCTGCTTGATATATCGTTATGATCAAGATCACTATTTTGTCACTTGTTTGTTGACATCAGTTCCATTGAACCACACCACCTATGTCAACAACAACAACAACAACACTTGCGGTCTCGCCTGCTCAGCCGATGAGGGTAGTCTAGCGCCGTGTGGGGTAGCTGTAACCACGGGGGTGCGTTCAACACTATATAGAGCACTGGGGGGGGGGGGGGGGGGGGGTGACTTCAAAGGTCAACTGTTCAACTATGGGATGATGAGATTGGGTGATTGTACTTTTGAAAAGGGCTTACATGATTGTTTAGTAAGTGTAAACTGTTGTAATATACTAAATGAGAGGGGCACGTCGGTTCCCCTATTTACCCTCCCCCTCCCCAAATATCATATGAGATTAGACGCCCTCTGTGGCTCGGTTAACTGAGGCGCCGATTTGAAAGGTGAAGTCACCGTTGAGCGTGGGTTTGAGTCCCGCATAAGCCATGCATTTTTTGTGGACGTCTTCTCACTTATCATCGCTATATATACGACAGAAAAAGTTGCAGATACGCTGTTAGTGTTGGAAAGTAGAACTAGTGAAAGGTCACAAAATAAAGAGCGTGCATATTTTCAACAATGACGTTTAAACTATGATATTGTTGAAATGGTTTTGTGTACTTTTCGTCGGCCATACTGCATGTAGAAGCGTATTCTGTTGTTACTTTTAGTGCCGAATTGCTCCAATAATTATCACTAAATATAGGCCTATAATAAATATCGTTCAATTGTGTATTTATTATTCCTGGACTTATTAATTTGTTTGCTCAATTACTTACATTTATTAATTATTCCGTTTAAGTTGTTAATGTTCTCGTAATCCTTGGGCCGAACGGATCTATACCTGCTAATTATCAACCTAAACGAGGGAACTATATATATATATGGGGAATGGTGGAAAATATATGAGAACCCATAAAAATTCCATGCATTATTAAAAATGTTATTTATCAAATTATATAATAATCTGAAACCGAAAACAAGTTAAATAACTTCCATAAAATGTGGATTTCTTTTCTGAATGTGGTTTGGTACAATAGAGCAGTTGCGTGGAATCTTTCAGTGGAGGTTGTATCCACGAGAGATGAAGGTTCCGAGCGACCGTCCCCCCTATCCCACACCACTAACGCACAGCCGGTTCAATCCTTCACACCTCGCGGATACAAGAAGACAATATATTATATGAAGCAGGATTATAATTATATTCTGCATCCGTTCTCTTGGTCCTAAATCTCCGGACGATGATATTACTTTATAGAACTCTCGGTTATCAAGCTTAATAATAATCATCATTATTTTATGCAATCCGGCATTCTTCTTCTGTTCTCTCTCTCTCGCTCTCCCACGCTTGACGGGGCACACATTAGATGAGCAACGGACACGACATCTCCTCCGGTCAGGTTCCGGTCCAGTAACCGGAAGTAGTCTCTATCTCTCTCTGTCTCACACATCATCATCACTGTGTTCACACACATATACTGTATGTCTTCTTATTCGTGGGGATATTCGATCTCTCTCCCACCCTCTGTGCAGTCTTGTCTCTCTCACTCTCTATTAGCCAGTATGTGTCCTCGGACTCTCTGTCTCACTGTCTTTATATTGCTGTCTCTCACACTCTCTCTCTCTCTGTCAACATCCTTAACTGTCTCTTTTTCTAACAGCCACACTCTGTCCTCGGACTCTCTCACTCTCTGTCTTCTGTATCTCCATCTGTCACTGTATCTCTCCTATCTCTCTCTGTTGTCATTTTTCTCTCCCTGTCTACCTCTCACTCTCTGTCTCTTTCTTTATCTCACTTTCTCTCTCTCTGTATTAACATAGGTATTAACCACCCTCTGTCCTCGGACTCTCTCTGTCTCTCTCTCTGTCTTCATCTCCCTATCTCTCTCTCTCGCACCAACTCCCTCTCTCTGTCTCCCTCTCTCCCGCGTGTTACCTGTGTGGACCTGTGCCGTGCCGGGAGGTGATCCACATCCGTGCGAGGAAGACGAGACGAACAGGAAGGAGTAAGCTCGCTGACAATAGAAACAGTCGGACAATACTGTGGTACTTGCCTGGGAACAAACTGTCTTCATCTCAAATTATAGTCACTGTATCATTATAATTTTTTCTAATTCCAGTATTTTATTATTTAGAGATGAATCTGGTACATTAAAATGAGCGGCTATATGCGGAGCATAGTTCCCATACCCTGACTGCTCGCATCTGATCATATATAAATATATATGTATATAAATAATGTCAGCCCTGCTTGGATAAGGTCAAGCGAAATTGATGAATCCCTGCGAATAACTAACCAAGCACTACTGGTGTTCGAATGAGCGTGATTCGCACTAGGGTGAGATCGTCGTCCTCCTCAGGTATACGATCTGCTCCAGACGAGGATGCTGGAGGGTGCGAGACTCGAAGGGTTACCATCAGATGAAAGGAGTGCGCATGCGCATCGTGTAGTATCCTCGGGGCCTGTTTCATTCAATAGCTTCCTACCTTGTCTGAGACGTACAGGTCGGCACGTCTGATCGCCGTGGCTGATAGATAAGGGAGACACCTGGTCGAGACTGTCTGATGCGATCGTTATCTTCCGTGATCCATCATATATCTCCACTTTGCCATTATGACGCGTAGATTTACAGTTTTTTTTTTTGTAGATTGACTATTACCATTTCAACCCTTCCATTCATTATTCAGAAAAGTGACTGGTCTGGAGTTTCATGAAAGCAGAAATTATTTACCTGGGAACTGGAATCAAGCCACGACCGCATCCTTCCTACATCTGTACGATATATGATATAATTAGTACTTGTGCATCTCTTCCAATTGACGCTAGTAATAGGCGTGGCTTATCATAAGGCCACTTAGATCATGTGGGTACCGTATTTAGATATATCCTGATACAACAGCGGAACAGCCTCTCTGATTGGTTGACGAGTTTTGTGCCGTTTGTGGACGAGCCAATCATTTTTGGTCTTGAAATTTATAATTTACAATAATATATTTTAATTTTGTGTATCTATAATATATGGCGGAGAATCTTGGCAATTATTGATTGTTATTAATAATATGTATCATTTTCTTAACGATCCCACCAACAGCTAGGTTTTTTTGGGGGGGTTTTATCACTTAGCTGAAGAATGTTTACGACTATCAAGGTCTTGTGCGGGGCTCGAACTCACGTCCTATGTGACTTCATTCTCCAAAACTGAGCTTATAAATGACTAGGTCAGACTGGTATTTTATGATTATTAAGTTTATCTTTTGTTTAATTCTGTGATTGATGAAAGGTCCCCCCCCCCCAAGAGACCCCTCAGTTTATTTGCCAGGAAGATGAGAGTGTTTCTGTCTGCGACTGGAGTTGTTAATCTATGCAAGGGGAGTTGGGTGATTGCGTGTAAAAAGTGGGTGCTGTATTGAAGTAGCATGCTACTCTATGGTTTATAGTTTGGGACTGGCCGGTGATGGTTTTTCACACCATCCATTGGGCTCTGGAAGATGCTGCGAGGGTCACTGTGACTGGATACCTCGAGGTGTTGCATATCATTAGCTCCTCTCTCTCTCTCTCTCACTCCATTCATCTCTTTATCTCTCTTTGGCTTTCCCACCAAACAGAAACATAATTAAAACAAGAACACATTGAGTAGGCCTATCAGTTAGTTGTAGAATATTATTGGAGTCAAAATTCACAAAATGTTCATAATTTCAGAAAGTTTTTTGGGTAGCTAGAACGGTATTAGAATACGTGATCAAATAGCCAATAACAAAAACAATATAGAATTAGTAGAATGAAAATGAGAATATCTTCAAAAATTGAATAGATGGATAACCAATAAATAGCCTAATACTCCTAAAATGCAGAATAATAGCGATAAAAAAAAATGATTGTCGAACTTATATGTTTGAAAATAGAAAGAGATGATTATCAAGTGAGTCATAGAAAATTCATATGTGGAAAAGAAATAATGCCATATTAGATCGAACTATTCATTGGTCTATGATAATTGCGTTTGTTTTTAGATTTTGAACCTATTTTGTTTTAAAAATGAAGCAATTAGGTTTCACTTCACTATTTCACGACTTTCAATATTCATTTTTTGAAAATTGATTCTGTAGCACCATACCGGTCGATTTCAAATCTGAAATGACTTACACGTCTCTCTCTCTCTCTCTCTCTCTCTCTCTCTCTCTCTCTCTCTCTCTCTCTCTCTCACTCACTCGCTATGGTCGCGTGGGAAGAGATCAGGTTGTGAGATATTTGAAGATCATCGTGAATCTGTAAGATATTTGGAACCGGACCAGTTTATATGCAGATCTGACCATGTTAAACGCATAATTTTGTGAAAATAAAGGTGGAGCGGAATTTATTTGCGTGCACAAATTAATATAGCATCAGACTTATTGGATTTTTATGAATATAATAGGATCTATTTAAATATGTTTTCAACAAATTTCAATAATGAAAAATTACCTGTGATCTAAATGTTTGAATTTTTATTGTGATCGTGGGAATATTAGGATTGAAGTAAAATTACGAATTCTTCGTACTTGGATCCAAAAGTGAATGTGTGTAATTTATTTAAAAGGAAAAATAAATTGAGTATGTAAACCAAATGTATACCAATGATGAGTCATCGAGTGTTTTATGTTTCAATGTTTTAGTTATTATATGAAATATTAAAATAATTGATAAATTTAATGAAAAACTGATGATGGGCGGGGCTTATCAATCGGCCATCTAGATAATACAAGTAAATATACCCCGACTGTTGGAATAAAAATCTAACATAATGAAAAACAGACCAGTTGTTTCGATTTTGTTTTTTTGACTTCAGATGGCCAAGACCAAATTAAATTTCAATTGTTTTCGAAGTGGTATTTTGTTGGACTAGAAATAGATTTAAGATTGATGTTAGTTTAGATTAAATTAGTTTGGGACTTTTTTTGTTAGTTTAGTTCAGGTTAGGTTGATTAATTAATCGGATTGGGTTATTTAGATTAGTTTATGCAGCTCACAACAACAACAACAGCGTTTGCATGTGGTGATATTATTCACCAAAGAGCTTATTACAGTGTAATGAATAGTTACTGCTTGATTATTTCTCTAATAAATGTGTTTGTTTGTTTTCAGGTAAGCCGTGAATATGTCAACAATAACCACTGTCCCATTGAGACAGAAGTTGAAGACAGTTTGGTGAGCCAATAGATTACATTATAACTCCACGATACATCACCAACTTTCTTGACAATACCAGTCTAGTATTTTTACTACACTTTATATAATATTTATAAAAATACAATCGAGACATCGTTTATACATATTGGTTATAAAATATGAAGAATTAGTAAGAATAATTGAAAAAAAAATATTTGTAATTATTTATTCGCAATAATAATTTATTTTTTCATTCGAAACCAATACCTTTGTGTACTTTTTCTTAATATGTGTGTATTGTCTATTTCTATTATTCAGATTTGCTGATCTTCTTATAAGCCTTCTATATTCATCAAAAACCTATACTCAAATTGATCACACAATCTTTTTTATATTTATTTTATATCTATTTTTTCTATATTTTATGGTTTGAATCGGAAATATTGTCTTTCACACTGACCATCGTGTGCGAGAGAGAGAGAGAGAGAGAGAACGGGTTAGTCTTACGTGTAATATACACAGGAAACGCATTTTTGTGGTTGCTGGTTTTTAATCTTTTGTACATGGATCTTTTTATTATTGTATAACAGTTTGACACTTTATACAAGGCGATGACACTTTGCTTCCCACAATAGTAACATCGAGGGCAACTTTCATCTGTTGAATTAAATTAAAAATCTGAATCTAGAAGCATTATCTTTACCATGCCTGGTCCAGTCATTATCTAACTGAGAGTTGGTTAAATCAATTAGCATTGGGTATCCATGGTGACAACAACTTTGAACTGCCAGTTACGCAACTCCAACGTGTATAATCCAGGTGAATAGTAAAATAAAATATTTTGTATCATCAGTAAATTCAATTTTTACTTATTTGAATCGTAATAAAATACTGGAGTCAATTTATTTTATAAATGATTTTTTTCTAACGAAGATGTTAATAACATGATATCATCCATGTTTTGACAATTTTCTTGAAATGCATTATTTGTATATTTACACTTTCTTCCTGAAATGGCTATTAAGGCATATTCAGTACTCATTGTTAATGTGGTTTAACTGTTAGCTATACTTGGATTTTTAGGTCGTTTCAATAACTGTAGCCAATAAAAGATACAACAGTAGCACATATTTAAAGAGCTCACCTCGGCTAATCTATGTAATCAAGCGTATAATATTATTTTTATTTCTCATTTTACAATAAAAGCCTCATGTTTTATTTGATCTCTAATCACCTAGTTATCTAGTGACGTAGTATCCAAGTGTAGACCTTAAGCACGTTATAATAGTGACGTCATGAATGTGATGGTGAAAATACATGGTCTTCTAGATACATTTATAACTACCTACACAAATGTGTTATTGTCTCCGTTGTTTACGTCATAACTGACGTCATAAAGTCAGTATTGGAACTCAAGATACTTACATGCAAATCATAATTTTGAGGGGGGGGGGGGACATAATCGTAAATCAAAATTTAATATATATATATATATATATATATATATATATATAGGCATATGTATATACATGCAGGGATTTTGGCACGTACTAGGTCTGGGGCAGAGTCCCAGAATCCAAAATGAAAAATCTTGAGCCCTCTCACTTTGACCATATGAGCAGTTTCAACTAATGATCACCCAAACTTTGAGATTCACTGCCATCTAGATATGTGTTGCGCTCCTCAACTCCTAAAAAAACGTACTGAACTAAAATATTCAAATATCGTTTAAAATAATAAGAGGATAATAATAATAATATAATTATTGAATTATAGTTTTGAAAATATCAATAATTTTATGTAAATATATACTAATTTGTATAAATTAAGAATGTTTCTATAGTTTCAATACCTTTTTAGTAGGTCCATACTGACATAGCATCACCACATCAACTATCAACCCTTACCATTCTCTCTCGCAATTAAATCTACCCCATTAAGAGAAGCTGCAAAGAGATGTAATTCAAACCATCCAGGTATATCAGTTCAGAGACACAGGAGAAAACGATAGAGAGAGAGAGCGAGATAGACTCATTGCAACTGTTGAATGAATACCTTTTTACTCTCGTCCCCTCTTTATATTCCATCCATCCGGTGTTTCTATAAAAGATGGTCTACCAAAAAGAGTGTTGAAGAGATCGCAGGTCTAACGGACCGTGGAAGAGATGATGTTTTATAGTAAACAGAGAACATCTAAGGGGCTTTGCCTATACCATCTACCAGACGTTCTTATTTCAAAAATGCGATGTGAAAAAAACAATTGAGCGCGCCAAAAGTCATTGTTTTTTTTAAATGCCAACTGTTTAGTTCGAAGGAGAATAAGAAGAGGGTCCAGCGATGACCTTTATTAGTTGCTGTGAAAAGCGAAAGGGTCGAAGTATAATGATTATTTACACTGTGTTTATTCTCTTAGTATTCGAACACCTCTGAAAAAGAAGTGTCTGAAGTTTGGGTCGGTTATGAGCCGATAAATAATGGCCGCTTTGTTTCAAACTGGCTATTTGCATTTACAGCTGCGCAGTTGTCCAACATTATGTAGCTTGACTTTTAGGTTTTCTGGGTTGGTTCTAGGTTAGTCAAGTCAGGTTGGATTAGTTGGATTGTTTTGATTTAGTCTATAAATAAGGTTACTAGCAACAACAACAACAACAATAACGCTCACCAAAGTTTTACAAATTGATACTCAGTGGATTAAGCCATAGTTAGTGGATTAACTTGTCATCGCCCTAGGTTACAAGCTATTTTCGTACCTCATCACTTTAATAGATAGCTGATAAGTACGTAATTCAGATTGTTAAAACTGTCGCTAAGTATACCCAAATCTAGTTTGAGTTGACTAATGGATGTGACTTGCCAGGTATTTATATAGTTGACCAAGTAACTAAAAATGAATAGATTATCTTGATTTAAATTGATATAACGTAATATTATCAAGTTTTAGTTCACTCAGTCCAGTCGTTTTCCTTCTGTATTACATTGTCGGTACGACAAACTTACATAACAAGAGACAGAGGAGAGAGAGAGAGAGAGAAAGAGAAAGAAAGAAAGAGAGAGAGAGAGAACATTATACTATGACGTTTTTCCTCTCCAGTTCTCCTTGTCTTACACAGTGCTACTGTGTGAAGTAGACAACGGTTTCAAGATGGGACTCATTCAACTGATTACCATACTGTGTACCTGCGACAATTACCCTTGCTAATGGCGACTGTAGCCTATTTCATCTTATCTGTCCGACAACTGTTAAGCAATACGTTAGATCTGAGCACGGGGGCCTCGTGGCAGGGCTCAAACCCGGGTCCAATGACGTGATCACTCCACGGGAGGCTCGTGGCAGGGCTCAAACCCTGGACCGTTCACGTACTATGTTGGTTACATGTTATTTCCTACCTTTACTAATAGATAGCTAATAAATATACTCAACTATAAGATTGTTAAAACTTGCTCCAAGTACACTAATCTAGTTTTAGTTAACTAATGCATGTGACTTATCCTATTCATATAGTTAACCAGAGACTAACTATTAACATATTGTCTCACAGAAAAAAATGTATATATAGGCCTATATATATATGGGTGTGTATGTGTGTGTGTGTGGCAGGTCTCGAACCCAGGTCCGATGACGTAATCACTCACTCGGACATAATAGGAGACGACTTGGAAACGATTAAGATAAAAAGTAGTAGTCATTTTGTTTCTCGGTTTTTATGTTTTTACATATATGTCGAAATAAGTTGATACGTAGAACTCAGTGTGGTCTGACTGTTACTGGATCTTGGTTATCAGTAAGACCGGTCGAGAAGTTTCTTAACAGGTCAGTCTTGTGATCATCTCGTTTGTGTGTTGCCACTAACAGCTAGGTTATTTGGGGGTACGAATAAGCGGATGATCAAACTTCGTGAAGTTGATCATTTATGTTGAGGACTTGAGTAAGTCCGGTCGAGAAGTTTCATAACAGGTCAGTATTGTGATCATCTCGTTTGTGTGTTGCCACTAACAGCTAGGTTATTTGGGGGTACGAATAAGTGGATGATCAAACTTCGTGAAGTTGATCATTTATGTTCAGGACTTGAATAAGTCCGGTCGAGAAGTTTCTTAGCAGGTCAGTATTGTGATGTTTTTGTTTGTGTTGCCACTAACAGCTAGGTTATTTGGGGGTACGAATGAGAGGAGAATAACGTCTCAAGCTTCTGAATTCGCAATTATTGCACGAGAAATGAAAGAAATCTCAATTTATTCTAACAACCATAGCTATATGCAGGTTCCTAATTATATAATCACTTGCCAACATGTCTGGAATTATTAAATCGATCCATTTTCACGAACCTTGAAATATTACTTTACAGAAAATTGTTACGATTACTTCACTTCTTTTCTAAACCACCATTTATTTTATGTGATTGTTCCCCTGTCAAGGCTAAGGATGACACGGTAGGATCGTTCGGACGGAGCAACATATAAAGGCGATCTCAAAATTATACCATCCCAATTAAGAGGTATTTAATCGTGATTTGACTCGATTACCGAAATGTGTCTCGTTTTGTGAACTTGATATGTTCATAGGAATAATGCCTTTCAAATTCGAACAAGTGTAGGCCTATCTCAAAAACTAACTTATTGATTTCTATCTTATTTTTCTCCGAATCTTCAAATTATAAAACATAATTTCATCTCTAATATTCAACGTCTTCTTCTGTTTAACGAACAATATCGTCTCAAAACGAGTAATTCACTGCGTCTCTACAAAAAAAGGATTCCCCGCCATAAACTGTCGTTTTCCTTCTTCGCTAATTTGCCTCATCTCATTATTTCTGTCGGATCGAAACACCGGTGAACTAGTGCTATTCAATAGGGGAGACTGTCGATCGAAACCGTCACTAATTCTTCTCAACTGAAGATCTATAAAACGGTTTTTAAATTATTCTAATTGCCTTTCTGAACAATAAACAGTAGTAATTATTGTCTTTTGTAAGATGGCTTGACTTATATTATTGGTCTCCTATAGCTAGGATGAATCACTAATTGCAACACTACTGCGTTAAGAGCACTCAAGACTTTAGAGTCGATTTACTGAGACGAGTGGTCGAGTGACTAGCACACTGAACCGTCATTCAGAAGATCGGGATTAAATTCCCGTCTTGATTGACCATCTATACATGGGTTTTCCATAGTTTTTCTCTGTCGTTCAGGTCAATACTGGGATGAACAGGCCACAACCGACTCCTTCCCACTATTCTATCTCGTCATCCCATAATCTCATATATTATTCACCAACGCCAATAGATCTTAGTTATTATTACTGTGCGTCGCTTTACCCAATATACAATTTTTAAAAAATGGTACCAAACAATCTGCCGTCCTGGTGCCGCATTTTTTATTTTTTCATTCAAATAATGAGAGAGTATTTCAGTTAGTCGAACCCAATATAAATAATATAATCATGAATATTTAATATATTTTTCTAATGTATATTATATTTTCGAAGTCATTTTTCTAGATCTGTGTTGTATATTATAATTGTATTCGTTAGTTCTTCCCCAAAAAAACAGATTTTTAGCTCAATTAACTCATATTCGCTCTTAAAACATTGACGTATCGCAATCGATTTCTGTTTGGGGATAATATTTCAGATGAAACTAATGATACAGTTATTGCCTCCCCAGGCTTGTACCGGGATTTCAGGTCATCCGTTTACCTTCGGACGAATTATCTAAACACTTCCCCGTATTCGGTGTCGTGTACTCTCTGATTGATACCTAATATATCCACGACATATGACGGTTGTGGTCGACCGTTCCCCCTATCCTACAACATTATCGCACGGGTGGTTCAAGCCTTCATCTCTCGTGTGTAACTTGTATCCACGAGAGATGAAGGTTCCGAGCGACCGTCTCCCCTATCCTACACCATTAGCGCACGGATGGTTCAGGCCTTCTAATTTATAGTGTAACGTGTATCCACGAGAGATGAAGGTTCCGAGCGACCGTCCCCTCCTATCCTACAACATTATCGCACGGGTGGTTCCAGCCTTCATCTCTCGTGTGTGATCCACGAGAGAATTGGTGAAGGTTCCGAGCGACCGTTCCCCCTATGCTACAACATTAACGAACGGGTGGTTCCCTACTGTATATTGGAGAGATATGTTATTGCAGCATCTTTTTTAGTGTTACTAATGGAGCAATAACTGATGTTACGGCCGCGATGATTTGTTGTGTCATTATTGTCTTTCGGTCCGACGGAAGTAGCGGTGCGGATTGTAAGGAGATGGGTGGTACAGTGGCTAGTGCACTGAACCGTCATGCAGGAGACCGGGGTTCGATTCCCGCTGTGGTCAACCATCCTGTGACAGAGATGCATCTGAAGCATGAAATAACATAATCGGATAAATTATTAGTTTTCATCGTTTTCTTTTAATTTCTTTTTAAAAAATATTTAAAATTATTACATTAGAACATAAATTGTTTTCAGTATATCCTATATATTATTATTAAAATTACTTCCATATTCGTTCATGACATTACATTTACCACGAATATTCCTCAAGTCCCGACTTGCCAGTCTTTTGACTACCACCTAGCTTTACTGACAGTCTGTTAGCGCACCGGTCCTCTCTCTCTCTCTCTCTCTCTCTCTCTCTCTCTCTCTCTCTCTCTCTCTCTCTCTCTCTCTCTCTCTCTCTCTCTCTCTCTTCCTCTTCCTCTCTCTCTCTCGCTCTCTGATAATCAGTGACTCCCGATCATGCAGCTGTTTTAATACACCCTTAATCAGCCAGTGTGTTTGTTACGTGAGCACGCGATCTCCCCCCCCCCCCCCCCCCTCTCCTCTCATCTTCCACCTGGCTCCAGCAACAGCATCCACGTGCCTCCCTCCTACCAGCATCTGTAGGCAGATAGATAATACAATAATTTGATTGGTATCTGTGAAAGAAGAGGTCGTTTACTGACTAAATGAATGTAAAAACTTCGATAATTACATTATAATCAGTGTGTTTTATTGTATTTTGTATCATGATATTGTGTATCATTTTCCTGTTCACATTTGAGGAAATTTTGAATTATATTTGGAGAGATATTATTTTTCAATTTTTTTCCGCCCAGTCTAATCTCATGGGGTTTTTAGAACTTTGAGATGATGTTTTTCAAAAATGGTCCAACCGATTTGACCCAAAAACTATACAGTTCCAAGTTGGATAAGTTTGCGTATACAGAAAAAGTTTCATGTCGATCAGTCAAACCCTGCGACCTATGCAGTGTTTACAAAAAAAAAAAAAAAAAGACAAAGCTGCAGTGTAAGAGTGGGATGGAAATCTCCACTAACGCTCATCTAACCTTATGGCAACTTGATTAATATGCTCTTATTGAAATCTTGCACTAAAATCTATAGCAAATTAGCTCATTCTTAAATAAGAAATGTTCAACCTGCAAATTTCTTCTAAATGAATGATCTCAGTTCCAAATGATGAAATGAATGAATTGTCTATAATTGTATACGGGAAGTAGATGAGCGATTAGGCCTAAGAGGTGCATTGAACCAGCTGTTGCTTTATTGCAGTATTTTCTGTCGATCTCTGCTCGATCAATAATATCCTACATCGAATAGACTTTAAACTCGCACAGATGTCATCGATTTATGTGATGTCGGTAATGCAGTTCGGAGCCACGAAATGTAGGACTGTTCGATCGACTCTCGATGACGCCTTATTTTATTTATTTTCACACAAAACGAGTTATACAAATTTCTTTAAACCAACATTCTGTGAAGATTTTATGCTGATAAAATTGAACATTTTTTAATTTCACCCTTCCTCTTCTCATCGATATTTTACAAAGATCAATTTGAAAAAGAAAACGTGAAACTAATCTCGCTCAAAAATAGTCACAACCTATTGTCGTATGACAAAAATGTTGAGAAAAAGTTTCTAGATGGCTGGTTACTTTTCCTGACCTGTATGCCAATTACAAAATTACAAAAAAAAAAAACGAAGCCTGATTTTTTTCGGTTTATGAAATGGAGGTCTTCTCTATACGCTCATCTGGAATTGTCATAAAATAATCCCAGCACCCTAAAAATACCACAGCTATATAAATACAAATATATGATTATTATATTTGTTTTGTGAGCAGACGTCCCACTGTCGTAGATACAATGTATCACAATTGATAACAACTGAAATGCGATCAAAATCTGTTTGATAATATTGTTTAAATGCATCCACGAAAAAAGAAAGTACGAATCAGCGCGTTAAAGGACATCACAACTCTGAAACTACATTTCAACAAATTATTATGAAATTCATTTTCCCAATTTTAGAGAAAACTAGAAATCATCATCCCAATTTCAGAAATTATAATGAAATTATCTGTCCTCCAGGATCCGGTCCTTTTCCTGAGTGTTGTGACGTAGATATTCTTCGATTATTTTCAAGTTTCTATACAGAATCGGTAATGCTTACGTCATGACCCATGATATTTGGAGAACAAAAAAATTGATTGTTATTTCTGAAATTGAAATAAAGATTTCTAGTTTTCTTCAAAATTGGTAAAATAAATATCGTCATCATACATTAAAATCCTGTTTCAGGGTTGTGATGTCCTTTAATAATATAAATGCGAATAAATATTAGTTTTACGACAAGTAAAATATTTTCTTTTCAGTCTTTTCCCACCGTCTTCTGTTGCGATCATATAATATAATTCACTTTGTTCGTACTTATTAGTATTTTTCTTGAATGAAATAAGGTCACATTAACCAAGTATTGAATATTGCTCAAGTGGATTTGATGATGTGCCATTTTTTTGTATTGAAAAGCATTAATTGTTATCTTTTTACACGCGCCGAAAAACTCCAATACCTTCTTTAATGCAATTATTGTAAGAATTTATTACGTCATCACTTGGCGTGACGTCACTTGTGCTCTTCATTGTGAAGCTCTCTTTGAAATACAATATGCCTTCATAATAATGATTATTATTATAAACCAACAGGCCTATAACATAATATTCCTTATGAGAATATGATATCTAAGTAGCATTGCAATAGATAACGCTTCCCTAACAATTAATTTACATTTGAAGCATTCAGATTATTTAATAAATTGAAAATATTATTTCGTTAATTTAAATAAATCAAGTTTAAAACCAATTTTTCGATGTAGTTGACTGATGATATTATATTCGAAAAAAAAATGTAACCAAAAATATCACTTGAACTTTTTATGTAAAGTAAGATGCATCTGATATAGATGTAGGAGGGGGGGGGAGGGTTAACATAGATTATGATATAGGCCTACCTCGGTTTATATACACCACAACCAATGTTTTGATGTAATTGTCGAGACATTCTCTCGAGTATAATAATCAAATCATTACAATATCTGTAATGACTTCTGTTTTGAAAATCAGGATATTTTATAACAATCAATTTTAATAATTAGACTATCCACGGAAGAAGGCGCGAAACACACGTGCGTCAGTAGTGTGAAGTAGGGGGAACGGTCGATCGGAACCTTCATCTTCATTTCAATATCGAAACTTCTCGCATAGTTCACAGTGACAAGTCGAGACTGCCGATCGATGGTGGTAGAGGATGGGAGAGACGACCGATCGGTACATTCATTGTTGACGAGCACGCGTCTTGTGCAATAACAGTATACTGCAATTATTGCGTTACAAGTGTCAGCAAATACCGGACTAGAGAACGTTGAAATAATCCAGCTTATGAAGCGGAAATGTTACAAGACTTCTTTAAAGGACATCACAACACTGAAACCAGATTTAAAAAATTTAATGACTATATAAATTTCCTTAATTTTAGAGAATGTTAGAAATCTACATCTCAATTTCAGAAATTGAAATTAATTTATTCGTCCTCCAGGAACGTCCTCCAGAACTTTTTTCTGAGTCGTGACGTAGACGTTACTCGATACTGTTTATGTGATGTGTAGAATCGCTAGTGCCAAATCTAGTTGCTTTATGAGGGGCTCGAACAATGTACCAATATCGTACTAATAATGGTATTTCAAAATATTGAAGATGCCATTATTAGGCTAATATTAAATATACAGTAGGCCTGGACCATTATTTTAAAATGGAAAATTGAATACCGATATTAATAATGAATTCGTTTCGGTTTTAGAATATATTTTCTAAAAGTAGTCGAAATTTCATATCACCAAATTAATATAATCACCTAAAATCCAATCATTTCAATAATGTATCTTCTTAATTGAATGATACATCCATAAATATATCTGTAAATTGGCCTGATTAGGTCTGGTACCGTATAACCTCGCTGAGATTCTGTCGTGGAAATAAGGAATGCGCTTCGTCGTATAAATAACTACAATTTGCCAATAAGATGCGATAATGGATCTTCAGTTAGGATATTAATAAATATCTGAAACTTTCGCCCTTCTTGTTAAATGCTCAATATAGACTTGCGACATCTCGGCATACCGTTAAGGCGAACCTAGTCGTTTGATGGAAACGTATTCCCGCCAGGGGAATTGATGACTAAAGATGGGCGTGGTTTACCAATCGGCCACTTGGATCTATATCTCGCGTGTGCTTAATTAGAGATACTCTGGTTGGTTATGACAAATTTACCACAGTTTTAACAGCCCTTTGATTGGATTGTAACCAAGGGTTATAACAAGTTAATCCGCTAATTATCAGTTTTATAATCCACTAACAATCAGTTGGTAAAACCAGAACTAAATTAAATTTATTTTCTAGTTTGTCATTTTTGGAATATAGGAAAATGTAAGATTCAACAGTTATTTCGATTTTTTCTCCGGTTATTAATTTTGTGAAAGTTACAAGAAAAAATATAGGCCTATATTTTTCAATTTTGATAGAATATTAAAAACCAATTGTATAACTAAATACATATCAATACATAACAAAACATACATGACATCATGTAGATATCAATTAAGTAAATGCAGCCCGTATGTATTTATAAAAAGTACTTATACAACCATGCATGACGATAGATTATCTATCGTCCTAGTAGGCCTATATCTATCGTTTACATTGTATACATGCCAGAAGACTGATAGTATCTATAGTGATAAGCTTTCAATTACGTGTTAACGACCATTATACGGTCTTTCCACTTCTCCGCTTATATCTTTTCCCTGGCGTCCATTATACCAGAAATAATCACGCTAATCACATGTTACCAACCTAACCCAGTGAAAAGAGTTCAAGCTATCTAGTTTGTCAGCTGATAAAATAAACATTAGCTGATATTCCAGATTTGTTTAGTAATCGAGTGTAGATAAAATATGGCAGATATCTAGTGTGGTTTGTTTTTTAGCTTTGTACACGCGGTAATTGTAGGGATAAGTAGTAATTATAATTACACTTATATAGTTCTTCTGACCATAGAACAAAAAACTGATTAGCTTGAATAGCTTCTGAACGTATACGTAAGAGAGGGAAGGGGAAATAAATAATCATTAAAGGACATCACAGCCCTGAAACTAGATTCTAATGAATAATAGCGATATTCATTTATTCAATTTTAGAGAAAACTATTGAAATCATCATCCTAATTTCAGAAATTATAATATTGATTTTACTGTCCTTCAGACACCAAGAGTCATGGCGTAGGTATTACCGATTCTGTATAGAAACATGAACAGAATCGAGTGATGTCTACGTCACGACTTGGAAAAAGGTCCTGAGTCCTGGAGGACAAATCCGTGGATTTCAAAGAAATCTATCCTTTATCTGAAATTGAGATGATGATTTCTAGTTTTCTCGCAAATTGGGGAAATAAATTTCGTCTTCTTCCATTGCAATCTAGTTTAAGAGTTGTGGGATGTCCTTTAAGGCAGCCCTATTCATAGGACAAGCGGTCTATGTCACCACTTGTGGACGTTGTTGTTGTTGTTGTTGTTGTTGCTGTTATTGTTGTTTAGTGCAGCCCAAACTAATCTAAATAGCCCAATGTAACTAATTTGATGAACCTAACCTATCTAACTACATCCTAAACTAACTCTAAACCCTAAACTTATATTCTGGTTAGCTAATTGAAAATGTATAGTTTAGTTGACACCAAATTTTACATCTTCATGATGACTTTGATCGACTTTTTTTCGACTAATTTTTATGTTTTACTTCTTTTTGAGTCTGACTGTTTTTGTGGTCGTAGAATTTATAATCAGCCAAACTTGCACGGTTCACAGCCATCCTAAACATTTATTGCGCTTCTAAATGAAGATGAAACATCTTGTTTATCTTCCTCCATCTGGTGCTCATATTACGAGCATGATCTTGCTTTATGATCCGTGCAGTACCACTCGGTAATCGGCCTCCTCTAATTGATTTAATTGTTGCTCGTAATTGTGATTTCAACATTGCGTTTCGATCGGGAATCAGTTTTCTCTTCGCTAATTTATGCGTCGATTTCACAGCAATAGCCATCTTTCGTCAGTCGTATACTTTTTATCGGAACAATAACACTGTTTAGAGCAGTTTTAACGCTTTGGTGAACATGATTATAGACTTTGAGGAGAAACATGGATTGAATTTTCTTATTATCTTGATCTTCTTTTTCTTCTTATTCTTGGATTCTTATTATTTGTCCCTTTTTCTTTGTTATTTTATTCATTACAATGTTGTTCATTTGTATTTTGATATCTTTTTCAATTATTGATTCATTTTTTATTCATTCATCCATTTATTTTCATTGACATTCATAACCAGACATTCTAGAGATCCGAAAATACAAACAAACAAAAAATCTTTAGTAAATTAATACATTCTAATTAATTAATTAATTTTAATCAATCTATTTATTCGTTTATTTATACAGGGTTTCAAATATGAACTGTGTTGATAACAAAGATCTATTGGAGTCGGATGAATAAGATGATGAGATGATAAGGTTTCTTAGATGATGGGAAGTATACAGTGGAAATAAAGCGGTCGTGGCCTATATTGTATAGGAATATAAGGTGTAGGATCGTTGGAACGGGGTACTACAAGGCCGATCTTACCGCCCCAAATAATAATTAAAATTGTTAGCTCATTCAGAAAACAATGAAAATCAAGAATCGATGCTAAAATTATCAAAATCAATCAGATTTTAAATCACAATTTCTGCAGGGATGTTTAACAAATCATACGTTCACATTGGGGAGAGCAAATCTTCAATCTTCTTTTTCATATTCTTCAATTATTCTATTCTTTTATATTCAACACAGATCAAATTTCTATTTTCAAAATTATCATTAATTATATTCTAATCTAAATACATAATTCATTCAGAATTATTAACCACCAATAATCTTCCGAGATGGTTTTTAGACCGAGCTATTTCGTCGACTCTCTAGAGTGTGTGTAACAGCCGTCGGGACGGTTTGACGCAACGCATCCACGTTTTGAAAGTTGCTCTACGAATTATCTCTAATGTATTTTCGAGGAAGTGTTCCGGTGGCAGCGTCCGAGATTATTAATTAATATAATCCTTTATTTTATGATTATTAATTATAATTAACGATACGAGAAGCACGCATAAGTGGATCAGATTTGTAATAACGGAGATTAAAATCGTATCGACAAGTCTTGAAAAGAATGTAGAATGAAGGTAATAACAAATTAACAGAGTTAATTAATAAAACAATTCAGTAATGTATACACATCAGTATAAATCATATACTATGTAGGATTTGAAAGTACAATATTATTTTATTACATTACTTTGAAGAAGGTCTAAATGAATGTGATAATTAATACATATTATTGTAACATAATAACACGATGTAGAAATATATTGCGTCACTGTCATTTGGCATTTTCTTCTATTTTATGGTTTTTATTGAGTTGGTAAGATCGCCCTTGTGGTGCCCCGTCCAAACGATTCTAGCTTCCAACCATAGCCTTAATTGGGGAACAATGATTTTGTATCAATTAAGTTTCGATGTTATACGAAAAAAAATTATAGTAAGTGAATAACAGTCGCTATTCATTGGACCATGTCTACGTCACCACATGCGGACGTTGTTGTTGCGCGCAGCCTAAATTTACCTACAGAATCCTAATACTGAATACTAAATGCAGATTCTATACAGAATCGGGTAAACTAAATCATGACTCGTGGAAGACAAACAAGCTATTTTTTATTTATATTAGATTTAACGACGCACTCTACTGATGACTACGATCTATTGGCGTCGATGAATGATATAAGAGATGATGGGATAATGAGATGAAAGGTTATTTTATGATGTGTTTTTGGAGTCGGTCGTGGCCTGTTGTTAAAGAACCATCCCAGTTCCCAGTATTGACCTGAACGACAGAGGGGAACCACGAAAAACCCCTGTCAGGATGGTCGACCATGGCGAGAATCGAACCCCGGTCTCCTGAATGACGGTTAAGTGTGTTAACCACTCGGCCACACGTCTCAGTACAAATTATTTATAACCTCTGAAATTGTGTTGAAGTTATCAAATTTCTCTCTAAAATTGATGTAAACATTCAGTGCGATCTCCATTGCAGTCACATTGCTAGAATAGAATGGTAGGATTATTATTGATGATTTTGGCGCAAGAGGGGTAAGTAAGTAGAAGGAGGGGAGGGGGGTGAGATGTTGATTGGGGGAGGGGTGTTAGAGGGATTCTGCGCTCTTCTCAGATGCGATCTTGCGAGCAGCCATCAAACTGGCCACGCCCAGTTTTTCCCGAGGAATTCTATTTATAGTTTGACATGAAGCTGGAATTCTCTCCTCCCCCCTTCCCCCCCCCCCACACAGATCCACGGGGAGAGGGGGAGGAGATGTTGTGGCGTGACTTGAGCTCGGATCTGAACTTTAGCATTATTTTTACACGAGATTTTCACAAGAAGTCTTTTGCTTTTCGTGGAAACAATTTGTTCGACTAACAAGAGACTAATATAATGTAATTTGATTGTCTTTGTTATATTTGTAACCGAGACACGAACCTGGGGCCGTTGACAACTTGACATAAATGCATTCATCATTTATGTAATTGCATTTTCTTACTTTGCCTTCTGGGATAACCAATGTCTAATTTTCAATCTTTTTAAGTATTAATTTGTAATATTTTGAAAAACACGTAGGCCTACAATGCACATAAAAATATTGAATCTGTCATCTTTTATTCTGTTAGCGTATAATATTGTGAAAAGCATTTACGTATTGTGTGATGGAAAGATCACCCTTGGGGTGCCCCATCCTAACGATCCTAACCTTGTCATTCTTATTCTCAACAATGACTTTGTGACCACCCGGTAGGCCAATTGATAAGTTTGTCACTATATAACTATAGTCGTTGATTCCATTTTGTCTATCACCGGTCGAGTGGCTAGTGCACTGAACCGTCATTGACACCGGTGTTCGATTCCCGTCATCCTGACAGGGCTGCTACTGGCGCCCTCCCATAGATCTTGTGGCGCCTATCAATACGGCTGGAGACAGCTAGATCTCTTCGCATACCGATCTGATGTTATATATCACTGGTAGCTTTCTCTTGTCAATCAGTGTTGCCAATAGAACGGAGACGTGAAAGTTATTTTTGGCTAAGGGTTGATGCAGAAATGCTCTCAGTTGTTTGTCAATATCTCGCACAGATTTCACCGAATCGCTGGATCTGTCACTGACGGACAATCGTTGGTCTCGGGCGGGTTCATGTATGATGGCGATTGGGGGTGTCGATCTGTCAATAATCTTCAAATGTGTTATTTCATGTTGTTTTGTTTCTTTGAGTTAACAAATATATCGCAGCTGACCAAGAATCTATATAAATAGAACATTTTAATATTTATAATATTCTTAAAATAAACCAAATTGGATCTGGCGTGGGTTCTATTCCCGTCTATCAACTACAAGATAATTTTATGCTCTTTAATTAATATGACATTTCATTTTTGTGAATTCAATCAAGTTTAAGATAATACGTCAATGAATACCAATAATGTGATGAAATGTATTTACGTATTATCTTGAAATTGATCGAATTCACAAAAATACAATGTCTTAATAATTAACGTACATGAAATTATCCGGGAGTTGATATACTTTTCATTCAATCACACTGGTTCGTGAACATGGAAAAAAATGGTGAAGATGAATTTCTCCATTTTTATAAGCATCGTGTACGTATGGGAGGTCCATGGGAGGCGAATTAGCGAAATATTAGTTTTTGATGATAACTTTTGAACGGTACGAGATATCGCTATTCTAAAAACGAGGAAAAATAGATATTTTCAATACCTTCAACACGGTGTAAGTAATAACTATTTATCTCCAATCACCTGATTGTCAGGCGTATATCATTGAAAATACACATTTTTCAACCGTATACACCTGCGATTTGAGATGAATAGTTATTACTTATACCATCTGGAAGGTATTGAAAATATCTATGTTTCATTGTTTCCAGAAATTCGATATCTCGTACCCTTCAAAAGTGATCACAGAAATCTGATTTTCCGCTAAATCGACTCCCATGCACTCTTGATTAACAGCATCTTTCTATGATATGCCGACATGTTAGGTTCAGGTTTATTGCGTATAAAGATAATCATAATCACGGTTACTCATGTAAAAGGATTGCGTAGATAACAACAGTATCCCGTCCCCATGACGACGCCCGTCTAATAATACGCGTCGGACGTTTGGGCGCCGGTTTCCGCCATCTTTGTTTGTGCTCTTGTGATGATCAGCGCGGCGTCGGTCGCTATGGCGATACCGTCGGTACACGCGCTGCCCGATCACCATAGACCTCCTCTCTCGACAGGTGATATTACTGTCTCCTCAGTGTAGGGGCTAGAGTTATCTATTCGAATAAGAGAAGTTTTAGATTGACGAATCTTAGTTAAAGGGCATCATAACCGATAAACTAGATTTTAACGAATTATGACGATTTTTATTTCATCAATTTTAGAGATTTTTTTTAATACCATCTAAACTTGATACAAATTTGGTCCCCAATTAAGGCTATGGCTGAGAGGTGTAGGATCGTTTGGACGGGGCATCACATTTTAATTATTTAAACCGATTAACTTTTCCTCCGCAGATGAAAGTCTTTCAGTTTTGACTATGAGAGATGAGAAAACTAGAAATCATCATCTCAATTACAGAAATTATAATTTATTTATTTTTCCTGCAGGGCCCGGCCCTATTTCTGAGTCGTGACTTGAACATTATACTGGATTCTGTTGACGTTTATGTACAAAAATGAAAAGTGACCAAGTGACTTCAGCTGTCAAGTTTTATTTGTAATTAAAAGAGTATCGATTCAAATTATATATTTTTTTTCGAAGTAAAATTTCACGGCATGACCAAAAAAAACTTGTGTTTTATAATTTCGAAATGATGGTTTTAATGAATTTTCATCCGCTTTATTTTTTGAATTTGTCGATTGATTTTAATATCAAGTTAGTTCGGAAATCAAATTCGCATTTTTTCAATTGTCAAAGTTTTGATTGGTGATAATGGTATTTCTTCACAGGTTTTATTGTTGCAAATAGTATTTCTTATCCATGCGAGGTGGTCCATTATTCAAAAATATTTGAAATGAACCATTTTTATCCTCCTCATATCAAATCTTTCTCATTGCAAGTCCAAAAAATGTCACATCCGAATCTATCCCTCACACAACGACTATACCTCAGCACGATTTCCCCCGAAAGGGTTGATGCAAATACCACCCACTGCGCACCTACACCGCGCATCCTGATTGTCCTGAATCCCGTCCACCCTATTGGTCGATCATCACCAGATTCGATCCCCCATTGGCCAGCCACACTTTTCTCCGACAATCATCTGTTTTTTTCCCTCTATTCGGTCATCTATTTTATTCAGACTCATTTATTACGTGTTATTTTCACCACGACGGTTTCCTAGAAATCAATGTTGTCTACTTAATAATGTAGGATTGCTTAGCAACGGAAGGTGGGACGAACCAGAGCTAGTTTGATACGTGGATGAACGCAATTCATTATTCAAGAGGTTGTTTCTTTTTTTACGTATATGTAATACGTCATGATAATACGTTGGATAGATAATAATTGGATTGATTTTGTCTGGAAATATAATTTTATGAACACTTTGCTCTCGAAATGTAGAAGCGTTTTTGAAGAAAGGTTTTTCGTTTTGTGTGAATGGATTATTATTTGATGTTGCGTGTAAGGGTTGGTTACACTGAGCAAAGCGGAAAATGAAACGGTATCCGGTTCGAGGCCCGGATCGGTCACTGAACCTACAATGAAAGAATATATATATATATATATACACACATACACATGCAGTTCTTAATGTTTTTGGAAGATGTATTTGTGTTTATACTCGTATATCTCGTCCGGGAAAAACTGTTAACCTTCAAAAAAAATGCCAGGCTACACAAATATGACTGATATTTGTGTTTGTTATGTTGGTAGACGACCTTCTTTCGTGGATACAAGTATACCTATCAAACTGTTTTATTTGGAACATACTTTGAACGTTTTGGTTTCTCAATATCAGTGTTTATTTATGTATTCGAATTCAGTCTTCTTTCAAGATTATATTTTCCATGAATGTTGACCCTCGCAGTTATTTTAAATATTTGAATATTTGTGAATAATTCAAAACAATGATTGTTCAGTTATCTTGAATAGTATGCTTATCTATTTATGACAACTTATCTACCTTTTCTACTCCTATACATAATCAGAACGCGAAAGATAATGAATTGTATTTTTTGACGAATTGAAATATGAAATCGCTTGAGTCATTTCTACAGCTACACAATGAAAAATACATCAGAAAAAAAGTATATCTCGTATTATCTGAAATTTTGGTGGTAAGATCGCCCTTGTGGTACCCCGTCCGAACGATCCTATTTTGTCATCCTTGGCCTTAATTGAGGATCAATGACTTCGCTCGAAGTTTGATGTTAATAATAAAAGAGTATATTTCAAGATGAAAGATCTAACCGAAATAAATTTAGTAAAAGCCAATGAAAACTTTTTCCATTTCCTAATTACCTTTTCATGTCGTTTGTCTCCTTAGAGAAAGGCAGGAAAAGAGAGAGAGAGAGAGAGAGAGAGAGACCGAACTGCGTGCCGCCTGAAATCTAAATAAAACGTTCGAATCTTGAAAACTCTTTACCATCGATAAAAATAAAAAATTCAAATAAAATGTTTCCCAAGTGCGTTGGGGCTCGAACCACCCGTGCGTTAGTGGTTCAGAATAGGAGAGACTGTCGCTCGGAACCTTCATATCTATCCGATACAAGTCTAAAGTGTATCTGAAAAGAAAAGCACAACTCCATACATGTTTTATATATATCGAGAATGTTGTGAACTTGTGAGATGAGGGTTCCGATCGACCGTCCTTTCCATCACAAAATACTAACACACTGGTGTTTCGATCCTTCATCTCGAATGAACATATGTAGAAACTTACAGATATTTGATATACTTTTGATGACAAACTTCTTTTGACAACGAAGTCGACAAGAAGTCATTTATTATTGAGAACATCAGTAGTGCCAACAGAAGAAATATATCATTCTTTGTGAAGTTAATCTGAATATACTGGGAACACTTGCACGAACATGTCCTATGAATCACTTTCTCATTATTATAACAGGTATACCAACGAAATACTGCGCAAGGTATATGCGCAGCTACACGTGGGCATGTCGTAGTCCATGGAGGGCGTTGTTGTTGTTGTTGTTGTTGTTGTTGTTGTTGCGAGTGATCTGAATTTACGAAAGATCACTTGATCTAAACCAACCTAACCTAAACTAATTTATTATAGGGTAACCTAACACTAAAATATAATTTGATCTAAATTAACCGTAAATATAACATCGACCGACATTTACAGACGATCAACCGGACGAGGGTTAAAATAGGAAACGCAACAACTTCTTTCAAAAGTGTGTATCATTACTGTTCCAAGCCATTTTTTGGGGGTTCCAAAGTTTTCCACCCACAGCGTAACATTTTTCTGTGGCAACATAACATATAAACGATCGCACTGACTTTTCGGATGAACATATTTGAGAGAAGTATCTTATGAAATAATGTCCATCCATAATAAATATTGAAAATATATTACATGTTATTTGTACGTAACGGTACGCTGTGTGGTGAAAATAATTAGTAAAATTATCAAGTGTTACTGTTACATACAAATGATCTTTGCATCTTTGTTATTATAAAATTTGACTCGTTATAGCATCTTCGATAAATATTGTCTGCATCTTGTGATGTATTTGTTGTTTTTGTATCTTTCACGATTCAATTTTTATAATCATTCATATCTGCGATATCACCCTAGGGAAAACTTTTTACCCTAAGGAAACTGGGGACGCCTAGTTGGTAGGCAACCTTCTTATTTCGTGAATACAAAGCATTGTATTTTATTTGAATCTGTCTGTTTTGTCTCTGCGTGGCCGTGCCTGAGTGACGCAACGGATTCGTCTCGTCGCGTGCTCCATGCAAGGTGCGGGGGAGGGGGGGAGGGTGTGGTTGGTTGGAAGGGGAGGGGGTGGTTATTCGGGAAACAGGTGACGATTTGTTTTCCTCTGCACGGATCTAGTCGTCATGGCAACGCGGTGCCCCGTAACTAGCCTCTAATAATAATCAATATGTCGCTCTTTGGTGTTATGGAAGAGTTCCCAGGTATAAGAGTCCATGGGAGTCGATTTAGCGGAATATCAGTTTTTTGTGATAACTTTTGAACGGTAAAAGATACCGAAATTCTGATAACGAGGAAACATTGATATGGTCAATACCTTCAAGGTAGTGGAAGTAATAACTATTTATCTCAAATCGCCTGATTGTCAGGCATATACGCTTAAAAATACACATTTTTTAACCGTATACACCTGACAATCAGGCAATATGAAGTACATAGTTATCTTTTACACCGTGTTGAAGGTATTGAAAATATCTGTGTTTCCTCTTTTTCAGAATTTCGGTATCTTTCACCGTTCAAAAGTTATCAGCAAACACTGATATTTCGCTAAATCGACTACCACGGACTTCGTAAGGTGTGCGCGGTTGTGTCCACCAGAGATGGAGGTGCGAAACGAAAGCGCGTTAGTGGTGTGGGGATTGGAGGACGGTCGATCGTAACATTCTGCTTTCGTCGATAGCCAAGTGTAACAGAAATGAACAGGACTGCGATATCGACAATGACAGTCTCTCTCTTTCTATATTATCCTCTTTATAACGCGCTCTCTCTCTTTCTGTGTGCTTCTTTTATTTTTTTCCTTCCCATTTGAAGTTCCTTCTTTCTCTTCTTCTCCCTCTTCCTCCCTCACATGTCTTCTCATTGTTAACACTATGTCTCTCATTTTCTCCTTCTTTCCTTTTATAGTTCCCTCTTTTTCTCGCTCTCTCACACACACCAGCCCTTCCCTCCGCCCACCTCTTCGATTCGCGCCTCTCGTTCCGTTCAACTGATTTGGCTGAAACTTGACTGGAACTCGATACAACATGTATGAAGTGAGAGCTGAATATTTCACGCGGATCGATTGGCGGGAAGAGGTTTCAAATCGAGGTCGACCAAAGCCTTCTGGAGACAATTGGTGAACGCGAGGCTAGATACAGGACGTCTTTTCTCGTGATCAATAAACATTACTTCACGGCCGGTTTGATTGATAGTAAACATCGTTCTTGATTGTCTGATTGATTGGCAAGTTGACTGACAAATTACAGAATTACGAATTTCGACTGTTCATTTAACAGATTAGCCCTATACAAGTAGTCTTTTTTTTTTAAATAATGCATCCACGAAAGAAAGAGGTCGTAGGCCTATACCAATATAACAAACACAAATATCACCGGGACGCCCCCGTGGCTCACTCAACTATCGTTAGCGGTATAAACTGAAGTCAGGCCGGGCGTGGGTTCGAGTCCCGCGGAACGCACGGGTTTTTGTGCTCGTCCTTTCACTTATTATCACTTCATCGTTTCATCATCACCCGCTCATTCGTATACCCCCGTATAACCTAGCTGTTGATGGGGCGTTAAGCAACTTTGATCTGGGAAAAACTTATTGATGTTGTATATTTGTAAAGGGTAGGCCTTCTATGATTTTTTAGGACGAAGATTACAATAAAAAGCTAAACTACGTTTTCCAAAAGCTTTACATCTTTAAAATTACGAAGATTACCAATAACCAAAGTTTTTGATAGAATTTTTTAGTTGGCAGACAGTTTTCTTCTCTTGTGAATACAATTATAGACATAATGAAGAGCGAAACAAATTAATTGTTCTATTTTATGATTATTATCGATTCATTCGCGCTGATCGAAGTTGGTTCCATCTAATCAATTAATTCACACCTCGACAAAATGCATCTCAGTGCTGAGATTATTGACCTCCAATTGTGATGTGTCATTTTGACAGATTTGAATCTCTGATCGAGATGATGATGATTCTAATTTATTCCTATTTGTCATCAATTATTTCTACACTATACCACGTGACTTGATCATTTATCGGCCCCGTTGACTCATATACTGCCACCCACGTGTCATGGGTGCTAATTCGTTCGTGAGAAGAGAGTCTCTCTCTCTCTCTTTCTCTCTCTTTCTCTCTCTCTCTCTCTCTCTCTCTCTCTCTCTCTCTCTCTCTCTCACTCTCTCTCTCTCTGTCTGTCTGAACCATTATGAGCTGCATTTTTCGAAGTTATTTTTGCGATTTCCCCAGCAGAGTACCGCCGGGAATTTTTTGAAATATGGTCATTTGCAAGTGATTTTGTGAATTACAAGTAGTTATTGAATGAACTATTAGGGGCATTTAAGACGTTTATTTCGCGATTTCTCCTAGCAAAATGTTCTATTGTGTGTTTATTCGTAGGTCAAAATATATATATTTTTTTAGAAGGATACATTATTGGTAGGACGCAAATGACGATTGGGGCACGCGCCCCACCTTGGACCCCCTAACGACATCCCTGGCGACATCACTTGAAAGAAGCCGACAGCAATTTATAATTGAAATAATTGATAACATTTTGCTCGTACGTGTAAATACGTGTATACGTGTTGCCCGGGGTGTTTCTACGTGCTCCACGTCTCGTTAGCAAAGAACTTAGGAAGCAAGGTTATAATTGTCTCGGTAATTCCGTGTAATGAGGTGTGCGCATGATCTGTTGACGACCGGGTGTCTCAGAGCATGAACATCGCCTGGTGTCCCGACTTTTGTGTGTCTTCCTCCTTCCCGGAAAAAACATGACTAATAGAGAGAGAGGAAAGAGAGAGGAAATTAACAACTTGTATTGTTGGCAAAGAGGGAGAGAGAGAGAGAGAAGAGAGAGAGAGAGAGAGAGAGAGAGAGAGAGATGTCTACTTATCCCCACGAGAGATGAAGGTTCCGAGCGACCGTCCCCCCTATCGCACACCATTAGCGCACGGGTTTTTCGCGTCTTCTAATATGTATACTAATATGTATAAAAAGTGAGATGAAAAGGGTGTGAACAATAACAAAGAACCAAAGGCAAATTACAAATTATAATCGAGTCAAGAGAGTTTACTTTCCAGTGGACAGTGTAACTTGTGAAAGGGTACAAATTGAGCGATCGCGTCTCTCAACAATGACATCTATTAAAAATGTTACATTGTTCATCCCATCATCTCATATATCATTCACCGACGCCAATAGATCTCGGTCATCAGTACAGTGCGTCGTTGAACTCGATATAAATAAATGAACACATTGATAACAATTTAGGTTTTCTAGTTAATATAATAAAAAATCAAAGTCCTGATCTCTTGGAGCTAGCTGGGTCTAGGACGTTAGTTTGGGTGATATTCGCACCCAGGTTTAGTCACGTGTCCACCCACACTGGGTCATCCCGATCAGTGGCGTTAAAACCCGTGGCGCAATGATATGCGTCAAGCCGGAGTACAAGACCATCGTCTTGTAACCACATCCAGACTACCAACTGCGCCACACAAAATCACTACCGTCATTTAGTGATTAGACGCTTTCTTGTCAGCGGGGGAGAGAGAGAGAGAGAGAGAGAGAGAGAGAGAGAGAGAGAGAGAGAGAGAGAGAGAGGGGCCTGTCGAATCGGATCCTGTCCATGATTCACCTTTGCCAGTCAACCTTTCTGGCAACCTGACAAACCTTGCGAGAAATGAACAATACTTCGATATTTCCATGAAATATAAGATTCCGTGAAAATACTGAACTGTTCAACGTTTGGTACACATTTCAGAAGAGTTGAGTTACATTGTCATTCATACCTATATCACAGATGTTATGAAGTTTCCTTAAAAAAATACGTTATTAAACTTACAATTTTATCAACTTTAATTCAATATTAGTTAGTCTTCAATAGTTGTCTTCAGTAGAACAATTTTAATTCTAGTTATAATCGCCAATATTAGAATTAAAAAATTGTGTATGCATTTCGCCTGATGCTGAATATACCACCTTATTACATCTGACAATACCTAGCTCCCTTTCACTCTCCCTCCGCCCCCCTCACATTCCCCTAACACTATCGCTGATTGAGCGTGCTATCCTAATGCAGTAACAATAACAATAGTCCAGCTTGTTAAATCGCCGTAGGATTATTATTACTGGGGGGTTTGTAAGCTGCAGGGGTGGTTTTGTACACTCACAGGTGTTATTGTGTGGCAAGTACAGGGGTGGTTTCACGCTTACACCTAGACATGTTCGGTCCATTGTTGTGGGAGGCTTACAAGTCGATATTAATCGAGACTGAGTGGCGTAACGATTTAAATCGATTGAATTATCGTGGAAGGGCGTTGATTGGTTGGGGGAGACAGGTTTTAACTTTTAAAGTAACGGAAAGTGAGGGGAAAATATATTTGAATAAATTAGATACCGGTAGCACAATTTTTCAGACCGCATGTGATATCTGGATGTTATTTTTTAAAGAATCGTTTACTTTCGTAAAAGATACATTCGTTTGTGATGGGTAATCGTCCTTGTGGTGCCGCGTCCGAACGATCCTAACTGGATATTCGTGGTCTTTATTGATAACACAATGAGTTTATGAATCAAGTTTCAAATGTTTAGTAATAAAATAAAATAAAATTTTCGTTATCATACTTTATTCCGTATGAAAAATATTAAAATGAAATATTATAAAAAATAGTGAAGATAGATTTTCGATTTATACAAACTAAATCAGTACATATTGTCGAAATGAACTCGGAAAGCATTAAAAAATCCACGTTCATCAAGTCCCTATATTTTTCAACCTATCGATTAAAGTGTATAATTTTCCCTTATCACATGCATGTTTCACGCCAGTCAATTGAGGGGTAAATCTTATATCGAAACCCGTTGCAATTTCCTACCCAATCACCGAGTCGGACGCCGCGACGTGGATACGACGATGATGCACTCATTTCCGGTTCCACCAATCAGAATGACGGTGCACTTCCGGTAGACGTTTGTCCGCATCACGTCGGCCACGTGTTTAATCACGCCGCGCGGGGGTCGGACTCGGAGAGGGGGGGGGGGGGGGGTTAGGGGGTCTGTCACGGTGCGCGCGCAATTAAATCAATGTTGATATATAGACACTGATTTGTAACGGTTTTTTTCTCGATGATTAGAATTAATAAATTTATTTATGTTGGGTTTTAACGACGCACTCTACTGATGTTGGTTTCGGATGAACGACGTATGGGATGATGAGATGGAAGTTTATTTTATAGGTGTTTTTGGAAAGTGGGAAGGTGTCGGTTATAGCCTGTTGTCACGGAACCATCCCAGTATTGACTTGAACGACAGAGGGAACCTTCTTGATTAGACCTATGAGTCGATAAAATTTACATTATCAATTTTTAACAAATCAGTGTGTTTCTGGTAGGCCTACGTGATGTCACCAAGTAGCTAATCGTACTCCGAGTGTTTGTATGTTTGTTCTGTACTAACAAGTTTGTTTGTTTGTTTGTTTCAGCCGAGATGAGCGCACTCCCCCCAACAGCCGGTTAGCTCCATGATGCAAGATATGACCACTGTGCAGCAGCACTGTACGGTGTCGGCCGCTACGTCGCCTCCACCTGTCCAAGGTAGCTAGATTATCATTACTCATCCCATTAGTCATTCCAGCCAATCGGCATGCAGCGTCACTCCTGGGGGATATCACACACAACACCGCTTTTATTCACTTATTTATTATTCCTGGAGAATGTGTCAGCCAAGAAAACGTGATTATGAAACATCACTTTGTTGGTAGTTTCTTGATAGCTTGATTTATGTTTGACGGGTAGATAAAATATAAAGTGATTTTTTTCTTTTTTTATATTAGGTTTAACGACGTATTTTAATGATAACTAAGATGTATTGGCGTCGGATGAATGATTGATGAGATGGTGGGATGATGAGATGAAGGTTTCGTGATAAGGAAATGTTAACAATAATTTCGAACATTCTATTATGATCTGGTTTAGGCATTCAACTTATTGATTAAATGTAATGTCTGTGAATGTATAAATTATTGTTCATTCAACAAAAATATATAATTGTAATAAATTTTATAATCAGTATAGAATAATTTAATGAATTAACGATAGTCTATGGCTTGTAGGCCTATATTATAGGGCCTACATGGAAAATGAAATAATTTTTCATGTTTTTTTAAATTTTCGATGTTGGTACTCGCACGTAGTTTCATTTATGGGGGAATTGTTATTTCATTATTCTTCATTATTTCTCTATCTCAAATGGAGGTATAAAATTAAAATTATAATTCAATAAAATCGATATTTTAAAATATTTCCTTTTGATTCTTGAATGACATAAAACTACTGTCATTTTAATTTAATTACTTGATATCAAAAACGTAATTGATTTGCCACCCTCGGTAGCTCGGTCAACTAAGGCACCGCTTCAGAAACTGAAGTCATTGTCGGTTGTGGGTTGGAGTCCCGCATAAGTCATAGTCTATTGTCAACGTCCTTTTACTTATCATCACTTCATAATTTCATAATCACCTGCTCATTCGTACCCCCGTATAACCTAGCTGTTGCCTGTTGGTGGGGGTCGTTAAGCAAACAATAATAAATATAATTGATTTTTTCGGAATTTACGTAAAGGTTCTGAGTTTGAACCAAAAGCTATAAACGTTTGAAAATTAGGATATTTGAAGATAAATGCGACGCACTGTTTTTCTTACCAACAATTAACTACTTCACCGCATTTCCTTTTCATTTCATTTCTACGTCTGATATGATATGATGACTGATAAGCTTGAAACATACGAGATGACAAGTGAAATCTGTCAGAAAACCGCATTCAGTCGCCTTTTCCTGCCCGCTGGATACAGTCATTCGCACAGCCTCTGTGACCATGACAACCAAATCTTTTGTTATCTTGGTCGAGGAAGTTATTTGTTTTCATACGTCGCAATAAGCAATCGATAAGTGGCCGAAATCGATCAAACGTTTTATATTTATTGCTCAGTTCGAGTTTCTATTACGAATTTATTGATTTAAAAATATAAAAGAAAGATACAGGTTTTATTTGATGTCGTGTTTCCGTGAGTTGATACATTATCATTATTATTATCTATTTTTATTCGGAAAGATTGTGTGATGAGCTAGTATGCAGTAGGTCAGTGGAACTTCGATTTTGAATTATGCTTCCATTTTTCTTCCAATCATCTTTACTATGATGCCGCCTAAAAACCAGAACCAAATATATTTTATTCTTTCGTTTTTTTCAAGGTAATCTGTATTTATTTCACTGATGTTCTTCCTTCATCTTTCGTTATAATTATGCCCTATATCTTTATAAGTTTGTCATTTTATACACATAGTTCTTTTTATTTTATAATTCTATTCTATATTGCTAGATCCTTATGCTCACTCTTGTTAGTGAATGACATCACATATTTTTTTTTCTTCAAATAGTACGCAGTATTAGCAGTAAATAAATATCACTATAGAGTTACTCTGCTGCTTCAATTCAGTCCTAGATATTTATATATATTTTTATAGCACAGATTGGTAGATGATATTGATATTATACTGTGTCTGATACTTCTTTCTCTCTCTGTCTCTCTTCCACATACATTTTAGATGAAATTACATATTATTTTATCATTTTGATTACTAAATTATTATGGTAGTATATTCTCAATGCTTATCAGTGCTATTATTTTGAATATCTTTCTTTCAATCTCTGAATATATTTACAGAGCATTGTTAAAGGACATCATTAAAAAGTCATTTCTCACCTATATTAGTAACTTGAGCACACCCTTAGGTAGCTCCTTCAGTGCAGTAACTCCTCTCTCTACCTGTCACTCGTTCTGTCTTTCCATTTTACATTTATGATCTCTCCGTTCTCTTTTATTTCCACGTCTACTCGTGTGACTATATTCCCGTGTGTTTGTGCCGACAGAAGCCACGTCAAACACTGACGCGGAGACACGGCACGAGTCCTCGCAAGCGAGTAGCGACGACAGCCGAACGTCGTCGCCCGAACACAACGATCTCTCAACGACCAGACGGCACAAGATCACCACCGCCGTCGACCTGAAATGCCAAAACAACAACGAAATCAACGAGAACAACGAGAATCTCATATCGAAATACGAATTGCCAAAGAAAATGAATACGAATTTGAACGTCAGTTCGAACGTTTCCGAGAACAACGAAGATTATTCCGACGGCGAAAGTGTCAAGGATACGAGTTCGCTGAAATCCGATCGGGACGACGCCAAAATGGAGACTAGTCAAGACGTCGATAGCGGCGCGGATTCGGAGATGAAATACATGTGTCCGATATGCGAGAAGATCCTCTCGTCCCAACACGATTTCACTCTGCACATCCGTTCCCATAACAACGACAACGAGACGGCCGAGATCGCTTTCTCGCCCAAGGGTTACTCGTGCAAGATCTGCAACAAAGTGCTCAGTTCGTCCAGCTCTTTGGACCGACACGTTCTCGTGCATTCTGGCGAACGGCCGTTCAAGTGCCGTGTCTGCGCCGTGGCGTTCACGACCAACGGTAACATGCACCGTCACATGCGGACCCACAACAGTCCCAAGTCTAACGACTATGAGAGCGATGGCAGCACGGACTCGACCGGCTCCTTGAACCAGAACGGGAAGAGTCCCGGATCGCCGACCAACAATAACAACAACAAGAAACGTCGCGTCGGCACGCCGGGAATGGAACAGGAGAAAACGCCGGAACTTTCTCCCGAGGCTAATAACAATAACAAAAGAAAAGTGGCGGAGATCCTCGGAACAGAAGTCGATCCAGGAAAGCGGCGCATGAAAAACCTGGGTAATACCGTACCTGAATATTGCACCCCGCAACGGTTTCAATGTCCCGTTTGCGAACGGGAGGATTTCGCTTCGTTGAACGTCCTTGAGACCCACCTGGAGTCGTCCCATCCCGAGTACAAGATCCGTTGCCGCAGCTGCGACCTCGACTTCAAGAACCACCGAGTGTTGAATCTCCACCGCTTCATGGTCCATCACGACAAGGAGACGTCCAGCAACTTTAACGCGTCCGTCCTCGGCTTCAAGGACTTGACCTTCATGGACTTCTCGAGCGAGAAGTTCCCGCACATCGCGCGGACCGTCTGCGAGCAGAAGCTGCACCAGGCATCGTCGGCATACCACAACTTCCAGTGCGACAAGTGCGGGCGCGCTTTCCCCTGCGGCTCGGCGCTCAGCATCCACCACAATGATTGTTACAACTCCGCGGAGAGACCGGACTCCGACGAGGGCGACTCTCCCACCGATCTCTCCCGCAGAACGACGCCCGTCAAAGACCGGGTCTCCAGCGACGAAGAAGTCGAGGAGAAGAAGAGGGAAGATTTTTTCGCCGGGTTGGATCTACAGAACAAGTCGGTACCGACCTCCCCGGTGACGCCGTTGAAACGTCAGGATCAGAAATTCGAGAGCGCGTCCTATTTCAGTTCCGAGCCGAAAGATCTGGCCGACATTCAGAGTATAATATCAGTGAGTAATACCGGCGGACTCCGACTCCAAGATCTGACGAAGTCGCCCGTTGTCAACGGCAGTTTAACGCCGTCGGATCGGAGCTTTTCGGATGCCAACGAAGAGGAACAACAGGACTGTTTTGCGTCGGAATTCAGGAAGATGAAACTGAAGGGAGAATTTCCATGTCGTTTGTGTTCGGCGGTTTTCCCGAACCTGCGCGCTCTCAAGGGTCACAATCGTGCGCACTTGGTGTCGGGAAACCTGTTCCGGTGCAACATGTGTCCGTATTCGAACGCCGACAAGGCGATACTGATACGTCACATGCGTTCGCACAACGGCGACCGCCCGTACGAGTGTTCGCTGTGCAACTACGCGTTCACGACCAAGGCCAACTGCGAGAGACATTTGCGCAATCGTCATTCGAAGCTCGGCAGAGACGAGGTGAAAAAGTCGATCATTTATCATCCTTCCGAAGATCCGACGAACGATCTCGAATTACAGGCGAAGATTTCTAGCGGGAGCGATGCGAAACGATCTCTGAACTTCAATCACTCCACGGAGGATCTGAGTCAGCCTGAACGTTTCGAAGAAAAATACCAAAACAAAATTAGTCCTGAAAAGTCGAAGACTGGTTTCGAACGATTCGATAGTTTTGCCGTCGATAGACGTTCGCCCGTTGTAGTCATAAATGATCGCCCTTGGGACACGCATGAAGTCGCAACTATGACTAGTCCAAATTGCGATGACAGCGAGTCGGGTAACGAGAGCGATAACAGCAACGACGATAATAACTTAGTCAATTTAACCATAAACAACAACAACAATAATCTACCTTTCAAATTATCCGAGCACCAAAGAATTAATTCGAGTCAGTACAGTCCGAATAACAACACCCCGTTGGACTTGAGCATGGATGTGTTGGATCTCAGCAAGAAGAGTACCAACAGCGCGACAAAAACTATCGATTGCGAACCTCAGGATTTGTCGAAGAAGTCGAGTCCGCCCGAGTACAACAACAACGCGAAGAAATATATTTCCGTTGTCGAGAAATCCCAACTGCAAGCGCAGTTGATGTCGAGACCTCCGAGTCCAACTCCAAACCAAATGCCGAAAGTCGATCTCAATATGGCAAGCTTTTACGCAGCGAATCCGCACGCCATCTACATGAACAACAACGCATTTCCTTTCCCTCCTTCCCCTTTCATGAACCCTTACTTCATCCCACCACAGCATCCCATGGGGCTCCTTCCACCCGCCAACCTTCAGGAGTTTGCCGAGATGCGGGACAGGAGCCTGAAGGAGTTGATCCGAGGATTGCAGATGTCCGGAGGCACGATGCTGGACCCTATCGCCATGGCAACCGCAGCCGACAAATTGCAGCAGCTCCATCAGCAGGCGATAGCCGAGTTTGCTCGCAATAAAGAGATGCAGTTCAATGAGAGCAAGGTGGAAGAACGGACGCCGGTGAAGGAGGAGAAGGTGGTGACGAACATCGCCAAGCTGGCGATCAACAAGGTGAACCCGTTGAAGACACGAGAACGAGACAACTCGTCGGTGAAGATGGTGATAAAGAACGGCGTGCTGATGCCGAAACAGAAGCAACGTCGTTACCGAACGGAACGTCCATTCTTTTGCGAACATTGTTCGGCGAGATTCACGCTCCGTTCGAACATGGAACGGCACATCAAGCAACAACACCCGGAGTTCTGGACGCAACGGCAGCGCGGGAACGTGAGCGGAGGACGCAGGAACCCTAACGCGAGTCTCGGTCAAGACTCGAATAGTCAAAATCCCACCGAACTGAAGGGGGACGGGTTAAACAAATCTCAGCCAATGAGCTTACAGATACCAAATCACGTGTCGATGGTGAACAATTATTCGGGTAGTTTCGACATGAAACCAAAGAGCGTCGAAGAGATCTACGAAACCAAAGAGAAACATAATATCGCTAACAATAATAACAATAAGGTGTTTATTTCTGACGAAGTGAAATATGCCATCGCTCAACAACTCAAGTCGAAACTGAACAATCCGATTCAGAAACAATTCCGAGAAGAAACCGAAGAAGACGACGAGTTGATCATCGACGAAGAAGACAACGAAGACGACAAAACCAAAGATGAAGAAGTGAAAAACGCAAAGAATTCCGAACTCGCTCGAAGGGACGTCGATTTCGAAGAGGGCTATAAATCGTTCAAAGACACGTTCTTTCGCGGCATGAAGTCGGAATCGAAACTGGATCTGTATAAAGGCATCCAGAACGTGGACCTGAAGGGGTACCTGAAGGAGGCAAAGGAGCGGGGGTACTTGAAGGAGATGGAGATGCGCCGGAAGGAGATGAAGAGCAAGGAGGAGAGCGTGGACCTTGCGAGCGTCAGTCGGCTGCTGGACAACGCCACGACGCAGACGCAGGCGTTCCAGCAGTACTTCCAGCGGGCGCAGGATCACGAGGAGGAGGGGCATGCGGACGAGGGGTCGGAGGACGACGAGGAAGGACTCGTTGCCGCTAGCGACCACTCGGGCAGCGACGAGAACAGGTGAGTTGAGGCGAGAAGCGAAATCATGAAAAATTATAAATAATAATATATAATTGATGATTAAATTGAATAATTAGTTCTTATCTATTTTAGTATCAAATATTATTCTCATATTCATACTATAGGCCTACGTATTTAATATATTTGAATATATATTCTATTACAAGTATTAATTATTCAAATAGGGTCTACTGTAGTTTTATTCTCATTTGTTAGATTTATCAGTATACAGTGATGCATTTTTTTTTCTTGAGAATGAAAGTAGAAGTTCTTCCCAATCATCTTTATCATCTTGTGAGAGAAGTGGGTTTCAATTCCTTCCAGAAATCTTTATCAAACAGTAAACTTTTTGAAGTCTATAGATTAAAAAATGTTGAGACTTTTGAGTAGAGAATTTTTTCTCATCAAAATTTAATTATACGGCCCATGTCCGAATATGACATTGCAAATTCGCATTTATTTTTGAATTTTAAATTTGCTTCAATTATATAACAAGTACAAGTATAGATTCATTATATCAGTCTAATGATTAGTTGTAACACATGATGCAAACTGAAAGAAACAAAATTACCAATTCAACTTGCTATCACCCTTTGTTACGTATGTTCTCTTAACTTATAATAAATAACTACCTAATTGATAACTAATCATCAGTTTCTACAACCGGCTGGAAACATTCTAAACTAAACTTATTTGCTCACAGATCTGACCTTGAGAACGGCGCTACCAACAAGAAGAAGAGCGCCTACTCGCTCGCACCTAACCGCGTGTCGTGCCCGTACTGCCACCGCAAGTTCCCCTGGTCGTCGTCCCTCCGTCGGCACGTTCTCACCCACACCGGTCAGAAGCCGTACAAGTGCGCCCACTGCCCGCTCCTCTTCACCACCAAGTCCAACTGCGACCGCCACCTTCTGCGCAAGCACGCCAACACCACCCCCCCGACCGCCACCCCCGACACCTCCCCCCTCGCTCCTCAGGCCCCCCAGACGTCCTACACCATGCGCAACGTCCCCGAACGCCCTTACAAATGTAACCATTGTCCCAGTTCGACGTTCTCAACCCTCAGCAACTTGAAGAAACACGTAGCGACGAAACATCCAAATTCCGCGACGAAAATCGATGAGGTCGCTAGCAACGACGAGAGCCACGACAGCGAGGAGGAGAACGAAGAGGAACCGATGGTCGCGGAGAAGCCGGTCGCGGAGCCGGGACGCGGACTGGGAGACGCGGCGTCGACGACTTCGTCCACGTCCGACCTGCCGTTCAAGTGTCACCTGTGCGAGGGGTCGTACGGAGAGAGGCAGGAGGCGCTGGAGCACATCCGGGAGAACCATCCGACCGAGTTCACGTTGTTGATGTCGAAGGGGGCGCTGGAGAACAACGGGGGAGCGCACGAGGATAATAACGGGAACGGGCCGGAAGAGGTGACGCCCGGGGAGGAGAGTTTGGAGCAGCTGAGAGGGAAGTTTCCGGACTACGCAAACAGGAAGGTCAGTATTTAAATTCTTTATGTTCTATTTAATATTTGTTGTATTTGTTTAATTTAATAATTTTGATTCTGTAGCTCATCGAGCTTGGTACATTTAAAGATTATTTGGTTCCATCTAAATTAGTCACACAATAATGATATTATGTTGTGACAATATTTATAATAATTATCATTACCGTACTGAATTTCCAACAAATAGTAACGTTTCAGAGTTGGTATAATCTTACCACAATGCTGTTACTTATAGATAAATCTAAATTCAACTAAAATGAAATATAATAGAATCTGAGATGTATACATACATTTAAAGATTTCCGTTTTACGTAACTTCATGTCAATCTGATTATGTCTCCATTTTCTCAATAAATTCATTTATATTATAGGCCCAAACAACAAGTATACAGTGAAGATAATTAAGAACCAACCAATTGGAAGAGTCAAATATTATTTATCCATTGATTTTAGTTGCTGATTATCATATTAAATAGAAGAAGAATTCACTCGTTGCGTTTCGTGCGTTTCGGTACAAAGATAACTTTGTAGCAAGATTCAAGAAGGTACATTGTTAGAATGACTATATTAACTTCTGCTTGCCATCAACAGGTGATGTGTGCGTTCTGCCTGCGTCGCTTCTGGTCGGCGGAAGACCTGCGCCGTCACATGCGCACCCATACCGGCGAACGCCCTTTCAGCTGTGACATCTGTCGGCGCCGCTTCACGCTCAAGCACTCGATGCTGCGCCACCGCAAGAAGCACAGCGCCACCGACGCATCGCCGTTGAGCGGAGACGACGAGCCGACCTACAAGACGTCGCGGTACGACGACAAGGGTGAGAAACGATCCAACGGTTTCCCGACGGCTCAGCCGGTCAAAACGGAGAAGAATCAGTTCGCGGATAACAACGCGAGAATCAACGGGTTTCTCGACAGTCAGAACGGCAAGGTCAAACTGACGAACCATAATAATAATAATATAATGGGTACGATGAAGAATTTGACGTCGCGATATATCATGGAGAACCCGTGGCCGGGCGCCAACGGGGATAATAAGTTCCCGGACGAGCGGAGAGACAAAGAGGACGAAACCGACTTGATCGGGAATCTGTTGGGAATACAAGATAAATCTATTATCGATAAAATGTTGGTTTCGAAGTCGGCGGACGATGCGGCTAAGCTTCTCGGTGTTGGCAATCGTGAATGAGATCGTTGCACCGCTCGGCAGTTTTTTAATTTATTTTTACTCTAGTTTTGTGACTAAAGTTACCTTATTGGAAAATGTATTTTGATGTTTGTTTTTCTCCTCAAAGTTGGTACCCTGAATGTTGATACGGAATAAGTAAATTGAACTATTTAAAGATGAATGTTGGAAAGAACGTAGCTGGGAACTGACTAGAAATTGAAATTTGGATTGCATGTTTGAAAGAAATGGTTGTGTTAGTAAGAGTGAACTTGGGATAGGAAGCTCCTAGTCATAATTTCACGATGCGCCTCGTATTGAAGGCCTTTTAAACGAAACGTAGAAATGTTATTTTGGTCGAGTTTTGAAGCGTGGATAAGTTATATTCATATTAAACTGTATTTTTCACGTTTTCAAGTTTGAATAATATTAGCTATTTAACACGATAATGGGAATTGTGTTCTGACTGGGCAAGAAAACTTATAATATTATAGGAAAATTATCGCTTACGTACTTAATAATAATTTAGTAGGTTTCTCTCGTTGCGCGTGATTTTCGTTGTTGTTTTTCGCTACCGTAATTACATTTTCTCATCGCTCACCGTTTTTTTTCCTAATAGTTTTACTGATAAGTTTTCTGATTTTCAATTTGTAGTTTCGATCGGTTTATTACGATTTATTACGATTTATAGACTGTAAGGAAAGAAGAGGAAACATTCGTCCCCATTTTACTTTATATCAACGATTTTAACTAAAGTTTTGTGATTCAAACGAACATTCCATTTATTTTAACAATTAAAAAGTGTTAAGGTTGTTATGATTTTCTCATTGTGGATATTAAAACTTAGTCAATTGTGCCTTGTTAATAATGTAAATTAATATAATATTAGTCTACATTTGTAATTCTCTAAAACAGGAATATTTTTATTGAAAATCATGAAACCCAACACACCGAGTTACCGTTCCGGACGGCATTCAGTCGCATCAAAACCGTATACAAAACTAATACGTATACCTTTTAGTAAGTGAACTTTGATATACACTTACTATTTATTACACGGTAGATTTTAGGAACATTTTAGCAATAAATAATCTTGATCAATGACATCAGATATGTAAGGTATAAAAAAAAAACATTTTTTGAAAGATGTAAACAATTTAAATCGATTTTTCTTTCGGCGTTTGAGCAATCAATGTTTATGTTGAAAGCTAGGCATTCCATTTTGTGGCTTAAAAATAATCATATCACTCTTTCTGTAATATCTATAACGAAAAGAAATAGCAAATAATAATTGTGTATCGATGTTGAACGTTTAGAGGACTGTAAATATTATCTTAGTAAACTAGCAACAATGAACGAGCGTATCTTTGAAAAACCGAACATTATACACAAGTTTCGATAAACATGGGTTTCTTACATACAACGACTTGATTATTATATTTTAATAATGGTTGTTATTGATATCAGTGTAATCGTTTTGTCTATGGTATTCTATATTTAATATTCAATATTACGGTATTCAATAGTTGATACGTCTTGCAATCAGCAACGGTAGTCTAATGCAAACGTAGATTTCATAATTTGGTTCGTTCTCATATCGGAATCGACAGTCGGTCATCTATATATATTTATATATATATAGGCCTATGTATAAATATTCATATATATATATATATATATATATATATATATATATATATATATATATATATATATATATATATATATATATATAGGCCCATGTACGCATATATATTATGTCAAGTCCAATATAGGCCCATATATGATCTAAGATACCGACAAGTGCAAAATTGTTCATTCAAAATTCAAAAAGAAAATACACGTTACCGGAATCAGTGAAGCTGTTTCGTGTTTGGTAAGTTCACTTCAATTTTAATTTCTGTAAATTATTAGCCAAATGAATAATTAAAATGTGAAAAGACCTCTGGCTGCATTGTACAGTACTTATAAATATATAAATACCAAAACATTCAATTGTAATTTTAATAATCATTTGTAAATAATTTAATTTATACTAATCAATAATCTTTTATTCATTTTCTGTCGTGACGTCGCAAGCGAAACGGTAGGAATTGAGTGAAGAACTGAATCAGCGACATTCCAAAGTCAATTTAGTGTTCATTTAATAATCAAATGTTTTTGTCATTATTATATTTACAGTAGAAATTGTACATTATGTAAGTAGATAGAAGTATCGTACGCACTCATGTTTGTTTTCGCGGTGCTACGGTCACTCGAAACGTTGTGATTTTAATTTATTTGTATAAGGTTTCTCGTTGAATGATTTATGTTATTCGTTTGAAATCTCAGTAGTTGCGTACTTTTAACTTGCGCTCGAAACGTGGAAATCTCTTCTACGAGTATTCTCAACGAGGCTATGTTACAATTGAACTTGTAAATATGAGTAATTATATCATTAATATTAGTAATGAAACACAATATTATTTATAAATATTTCAGTTGTTTTTTTGAATTTATTTTAAAAGTTTTTGTTCTATTTTGTATATATTTAAATGTAATCATACTATTAGTCCACTATTATCTTATAAGTTATAAACATTACGATTTTGTAATAAGAGCACTTGAATTACTTAAAATTGAACACTTTCGTATTTTGTCATCATGAATCTAATTGTTGAATAATATCGTCAGTTCTTTTATTCTTCTATTTACTGTATTTATCTTTTTCTGTAGCAGAGTAAGAGAATTGACTTGTTATTTCGATTATAAATAGACCTTAGCATTACGTAAGATGTTGCTTTGATGTTTTTAGGTATTGATTAAGAACCAATTAAACGAGTTTATCTTCGTTTAATCGCGTATTGTGAGAGTTAACATTAGTAAACGATAGGTAAACTTCTCCGGGTAACGTCATTCGACGATATCGGTGATGAAATAAATAATAATTATCGCAATATGATCACGTTTTGCACCTGAAATGTGCTTGCTCACGGCAATCGACACATTTTGAAGTAACTCTTTTTTTTATTCAAGAAATGTTTTGACACTGTGTTGATTTGAAAGATGAGTGAGAACACGAATAGTATGTATTTTTGCACTGAAATTGGTCACGACTTAGAAATATTAACATAAACATTAGTAGTGAATTGATTTAAAATCTCCATTGTTAGACTTTTAAAAATACATTGTTGGCTCAATTTGAAATGTGTACAATTTTATGATCATTACATTGAATAAAAATGTGAATGTATTCTAGAAAAATAAAAATATCAGATTTAAAATAATGTGTTATTTATTTCATTCATTTACCTCAATCCTCCCAGTCTTCCATGAACCATGAAAAAATGAACAAAACATAATTATTTCCATTTTGGATCTTATATCATACCAGTATCTTGATTCGTGACTGCAATCCAATAAGAATGACTGCGGTAAGTGACAGTATAGGAGAAACATTGTATGTTAATAATATAATCAAATAATAATAATTCATAATTTATAAATGAAGAAAACTTGAAGCTTAAAAGCAACCCATTTTAGTTCAGCTATATTAGTATTGTTGTGAGAAAAAAGATGAGGTACGAAAATGATGAAAATAATCCATATCTCGTTGAGTGATAGTGAAAGGCGTTGTGTTTATTGAAATCAAGACTATTTCCCTTTTTTTATTTCTATCTTTGAATAATTTTGGGTTTTAATATTGATTATATTTAACAGGTGAGTAGGCTATATATTCTAATTCAAAATAAGATCATCTAATTAACTATCAAGTATTTAAGATTTATATTGAAAATTTGGATTCATGAGCGAAGCTATGCTATATGTACTGTGATGGTACTCAGCTTTCCTAGTGAATAGCAACTGATCCAAGTCCTAGACTCTTGGGGCTAGCTAGGCCTAGGGCATTATTTTGTGTCACAGTCACAGTAAGGGTCCTCTTAATTAATGTTCTGATGTCACAGTTATTTCAGGACACGCATTTGTCCCGATTTTGGCAAAAGAACAAATCTTGGGTGAAGAATTCGCGGAAAACGTGGAATTTTGTCTCCTGTGTCAGCGGGTGACCATAAGACGTCCGGTTTTCCCAGGCTTGTCCTTGTCTTGAGCTTCCCATCCCGGCGTCCCGAGAAATGTTCTCGGGATCATCAAATATACCGGATTTTCAAAAAAGGCAGAAATATAAATAACTGGGTATTTTCATACTCAGTAAAATTCATCCAGGCCTACTTGTAATTCATTTTCGTTTTTAATTATAAAAAAAAAAATATTTGTTGAATCAATTTTTAAATTGCACGTCTAATTCAAATAACTGTCTCTCTTGTATCATTAACATGTGTGGGCTACATTCTCAGAGTATGCAATTACTAGGCCTATATATAGAAAAAATATATTCTTGAATTTATATGACTATACAAGACCAAAAAATTCCCCTGCGGAACTGTTGAGCCCTTTTTTTGGACTATAGTGATTTTGAGTTACTGGTAAGTGGTAAGTCCATATTTTCTGATATCTTCATTGAATAGTTTGGTCCCAGTTTAAATTACAACACAAGCTAGTGTACTATATTTACTTAAAATAGTGCATTGCTATATTTGGTTAACCTAATTGACATTTGAACTGAAACTGAACATTTTATGGATTGGTCAGTGAAAAATTGAGTTTCATAATGTTCACTTTTTCATCTCGTTTACTGCGATCATTCAGTAGGAGAAATATTCATTTATAAATCCACACGTCTTCGAGTTTTCAGGTGGCTGTGTCTGATCTTTTTGTACTACCGGATCGGGTCATTCAGCTAAAGCTTTTTTCCTCGCAGATTATGCCCGTACTCATTTACTTTTAATTGATTTTAGTGTATAAAAGATTATTTAATGTTTTTGTTTTCTCACAAGCAAAAAACTTGACTTTTCTCAAACAGAAGTTATTTATTACACACGAAAGCAGAGTAGTCTCCGACCCGCTCATCTGGCTATGCGGTTCTTCTGAAGAGCTCAACTGTCCTAAAAATGTCGTTTTACAGAGAACAATGGCATGAAACGTTTTCACTAAATTGCCTATCATGCCTAAGTGGTGAGTTATTGCAGTATTATTTGATCTACTTGGTGCTATAACACGTGAATGATAGTTACATATGTTATATACATCTGTGTCAAAGAACAGACTATCTCAATAAATTTGATTTCCTCTGTTCACACAATGTGCTTTTCTTTAGGACCCTTGGCATGTAGGCCCTATGTGTGAATTGATTTCACAAAATGGTAGAAACTCAATGATCTTGTTAAAATTTAACTGGTACTATTATAAAATCAATGGCCTAGGTCATACTAGGCTAGGCAAAGATATTACTAGGCTTATACTTGTATACTGGTAGGCCTAATAGCCTACACCTCTGACAAATGAGGCCTAGGCCTAGGCCCTACTCATCTAGTTATTTTCCAGTAGGTCCTTGTGCCTAGGTTATTTCTCCACTCAATATAAATGTATAAATTCAAACTAAATTTGTGAATAATATAATGTCCATCTATCTAGGCCAATATTTTCAACTTCTGACCACAGTAGGCCTAGGACTAGGCTATTCATTATCACTAGTAAGTTGCGCATTTGACAATGCTTATGGCTTTCCTCTACATCTATGTACGTTTTACAGTGTAGGAAGTTCATGGCTCACCAGTAGCTCGAGGCCTACTTGGCCCGAATGAGACAAAGACTTCGGTGAAGCAGCGCCGAGCTTACGACCAGGCAAACGACTACAATCCACAAATGGCACATCTGAGGTTCAGCGAGCAACGGAACATCATTCTCATGGCGGCAATTGAACTGTAGGTCTATGCTTAGTTAGTCCACGGAAACTCAATATCCACGTTCTTGAAACAGCAAGGGGGATCAGAATACTTTATGTCTATGGTAAAGACCCTGTGTCGTGGTCTATTCCCTGCATGTTTTCTTTAATTGAGATAGGCTGCAGAATATTTATATCAATTTCAAATTAGAAAAAGAGAGAATTTTTTCATTTGTGAGGGTGTAGTAGAGCGAGTTTGTCATTTAGCCGTCTAGCGAGGGAATGCGAGAGAAAGGTTAGCAAAGTGAAGGCTTGACCACATCTTTTTTAAATGTAACGTTTATCGTTTGATAATTAGCCCTACTAGTACAATTTAAAATTACAACAATGTGTTAGCTGTCACTTGATGGAATCTGACTTTATTCTCGAGTTCTATTCAAACTTTCATCATTTGATTCAGGCCTACCATTTGTAGGGTTATTACAGGCTAGAGAGCATTTTATGGCCAGAACACAGACATAGTAAGACATTGAAATGAAAGTAATTATACTGTCAATTGTTGCTATTGTATTAAATCATTACATTCGAACTGGTACTTCATTAAATTTCCAGCAATTGAATATGATTATTATATAATTATTGTATTTATTTTATATATGTAATGAATATTAAATGCCTTCCGCACAAGAGCTTCCGCTTCTTTTCCTGTTGTGCTGCGGCCAAAGACATATCTCCAAGACTAGAGGCACGTTTTCATGGCTCGCAGTAGACTTTTTTCTGGCCAATCAGAATGGATGAAATTCCTGCCGCTTGCACTTTCTGCTCTCTGCCGCGAGACCGAATGAATTCAACTTTGGAAAAAAGCGCAGCAGGTGAATTCTCTCTCATACAAGAAGTAGGGTTATGTCGAAATATTACTTACAAAACAGTACATTCAAATATTATAGGCCCTATAATGTATTTGCGTGCCACATAAATACGATGCTGAAATTCACTTCGCCGTTGAATTGCTCGGTCTCTTTACACTTGTCAAGTTAGGCTTATGTTAACCACTTGACAGCCAGGTTATGAAATCACTACCCTACTTCCCAGGCCGGGTTCTTCCCGGTTAGATCGCACAGATAATTGTGCTTTGATAACCATTCATAACATACATAACATGAAAAAATGGTTTCATTGTATTCAATGTATTGACATATTGTTGCACTTGATGGGCAGAAGAGTAAATTTGCCAATATTACTTTCATTTAGCGTACAAAGGCTTGTCAGTTTGACACATATAGCCTAGAATAAGGTTTTGGAATAATAGCTGACTGTATTTCATCATTTTCCTATACATTAGCGTATTCTGTCAGCGAAAAGAACTTACCGTATTGTCCCGAATATAAGCCGACCCCGAATATAAGCCGACCCCCAAACTTTTAGATCAACAATTGAAAAAAGGGTTCATCTCCTTCCCACGTAAATCATCACTTTTCCGAGTTAGAATTTAGTCAATTTCGTATTGCGCGCGTGAGGAAGCTATGCCAACTGCGTGTGAGAAACCGTTGCTAGGGCCTCACGATCGTGTGTACTCAGCTAGTGCCGATGACGCGCGATCGTCATATAGCCCGCCCACTCGTCAAGGTCTGACAAGACAATGCAGCTGACAGCTCAATGTGCCTTTGTTTATTACTGCGCGTCAAATAAAATTGATGGATAATGGGAAAATGATGCTTCTTCATGATAAAACATTTATTAAACGTGTTTTTAGTGCAATATTTTGCAGTTTCAAGTTGATTCCATTGTTAAGAGTGTGCATGCGCCCTATCATACTTGGTAAAAAACGTGTTTTTGACTGATTTTAGGCCGAGATCCGCATATAAGCCGATGGTGACTTTTGGACTCGCAATTTCGAGAAAAACCCTCGGCTTATATTCGGGACAATACGGTATGTCAGTACAAGTCCCATGTATATATGACAGTCATTTTGTCAAGACTTTAAATGAAACGTATTGGAAAGTTTGACGACACGTAAATGCGCCCGCGGGCAAAATGAGTGATAGAAAATTGATATAAACAGGAGTACTTGAGTATTCTGTTCTAATTTTAGAGCATCTTGGAATGCATGCACAGCGTATTGAAAAAAAAAATCACAAGTATTTTAATTCAATTTAATTCAGGCCCTGAATTTTAGATGTAATCATTTCAATCAGTTTTGCACGTTAAAAGATTTGCACGCAAGCAAGTGCCCCTAGGCTGTAGTTTAGTTTAAGTAACTAGGAAAACACCATGTGCGTTTTTAGATGAGCGGATAGTAATAGTATGGGTAAAAATGGGTAAAAACTGCTTCGAGTGGTACCAATTTAGTACATTTTATGTTTTTTTCTTCAAAATGGCTGACCCGATCAAGCGGAAAATTTCCAGAAATGTGTATCAAAATGTAATTCAACTTCACGCAAAATTTCATTTTTTTGGAAAAAAAATATTTTCTTTTTTTCCGTTGTGTTCTTCTAACGGGTATTTTTGAAATTTCTAAAATTCATAAAAAAAAAAGTTACCTCCCGATAATGCCACAAAACTATACAGATCTTAGTTGGATGAGGAACCATATTGATTTTTTTTTTGAATTTGATAGCTGTAGTAACCGTTCGACCTGTGGAGGACCGACAAAAAACATAAAAAAAAAAAATGAAAACAAACACCAGTTTTCTTCAGTATGTTAAATTGAATCCTCGCTAAAGCTCGTCTAACAATGCAAAATTCTGGGGTTGATCATATTGGCAGCTGGCCCCCTTGGTAACTCAGTCAGCTGAGGCACCGCTTCAGATATTGAAGTCACCGGCAGCATGCTTATAGAGCATACCATTGTTGCATTTAGAGCGACATGAGCCGAATAGAAATGTGACGTCTGGTAAGTTACTAAAAGATTTATTCTCCATTGTTGCAGGTTTTGCGAGCACTTGACAGCCGCAGGTTCTACGACAACAACGCGGTTATTCAACCGTGGAACCCGCTGCGTCTCAAGGTCGAGCGGTGTGACTTCATCCGGTGGAGGTAAGCTTGCTGTCAACGTCAATGGGTTATCAATTGAATGTAACGTCAACCTACTCGCTATTTCCTGAGGTTTTCTTCACCTGTAGGCGCCACAAGAAATTTATATTGAATATTACTAGGTAAACGCCGTATATGCGTTGTTGGACGAGCGGATAGTAATACTATGGGTGAAAATGTGTAAAAACTGCTTCGAGTGGTACAAATTTAGAACATTTTATGTTTTTTCTTCAAAATGGCTGACCCGATCAAGCTGAAACTTCCCAGAAATGTGTATCAAAATGTAATTCAACTTCACGCAAAATTTCATTCTTTTAGAAAATGAAAATATTTTCCTGTTTTTCCGCCGTGTTATTCTAACGGGTATTTTTTAAATTTCTAAAATTCATTAAAAAAAGTTACCACCCGATAATGCCACAAAACTATGCAGATATAAGTTAGATTAGGAACCATATTGAAAAAAAGTTTGAAGCTGATAGCCGTTTGACCTGTGGAGAACCGACAAAAAAACATGAAAAAAAAAAACTTCAAACGAACACCAATTTTTTTCAATATGTCAAATTGAATCCTCGCTAAAGCTCGTCTAACAATGCAAAATTCTCGGGTTGATCATTGGCAGCTGGCCCCCTTGGCAACTCAGTCAGCTGAGGCACCGCTTCAGATATTGAAGTCACCGGCGGCATGCTTTTAGAGCATACCGTTGTTACATTAGAGCGACACGAGCGGAATAGAAATGTGACGTCTGGTAAGTTACTAAAAGATCCATTTTCCATTGTTGCAGGTTTTGCGAGCGCTTGACAGCCGCAGGTTCTACGACAACAACGCGGTTGTTCAACCGTCGAGCCCGCTGCATCTCGAGGTCGAGCGGCGTGACTTCATCCAGTCGAGGTAAGCTTGCTGTCAACGTCAATGCGTTATCAATTGAATGTAACGTCAACCTACTTGCTATTTCCTTAGTTTTTCAGTTTTTGTTTCTTAGTGTCTTATCAAGTTTTTAAATGATATATTGTGAGGGATTCATTTTGTGAATTAGTTATCATCTCTCCGTGTGATCCGGGAGGCGAGGTGTTTCCGGACCCGGTTCGATCCCGCTGCCGTCCATCTTTACAGGGGCTTTTCGTGCTTTCCCTCTGTAGTCTGAGATAATGCCGGGATGGTTCTCACATGAAGAAAGCTTCATTCCATCATCTCATTAATCATCCATCCGACGCCAATAGATCTTTGCTATCATACAGTGCGTCGTTAACCCAATATAGGCCCTGTATATAAAAAAATTACCCAAGAAACCTTCATCTCATCATCCCATCAATCATCCATCTGACGCCAATAGATCTATGCTATCAATATATGGGGTCGTTGAACCCAATATTTAAAAAAATACTCGAGAAACCATCATCGCATTAATCATCCATACGACGCCAATAGATCTTCATTATCATTACACTGCGTCTTTAACCCAATATATATAAAAAAATTACCCAAGAAACCTTCAACTCATCATCCCATCATATCAATAATCATTCATCCGACGCCAATAGATTTTCGCAATCAATACAGTGCGTCGTTGAACCCAATAGTGAAAAAAAATACCCAAGAAACCTTCATTGCATCATCCATCCGACGCCAATAGATCTTCACAATCATTACAGTGCATTGTTGAACCCAATATATATAAAAAAATACCCAAGAAACCTTCATCTCATCAATCATCCATCCGAAGCCAATAGATCTTTGCTATCATACAGTGCGTAGTTAACCCAATATATATATACAAAAATTACCCAAAAAAACCATCATCCCATCATCTCATTAATCATCCATCTGACGCCAATAGATCTTCACTATCATTACAGTGCGTCTTTAACCCAATATATATATGAAAAAATTACCCAAGAAACCTTCATCTCATCATCCCATCATCTCATTAATCAGCCATCTGACGCCAATAGATCTTTGCTATCATCATAGTGAGTCGTTGAACCCAATATTAAAAAAAAACTCGAGAAACCATCATCTCATTAATCATCCATCCGACGCCAATAGATCTTCATTATCATTACAGTGCGTCTTTAACCCAATATATATGAAAATTACCCAAGAAACCTTCAGCTCATCATCCCATCATCTCAATAATCATCCATCAGACGCCAATAGATTTTCGCAATCAATACAGTGCGTCGTTGAACCCAATATTTAAAAAAACACCGAAGAAACCTTCATCGCATCATCCATCCGACGCCAATAGATCTTCGCAATCATTACAGTGTATCGTTGAACCCAATATATAAAAAAAATACCCAAGAAACCTTCATCTCATCAATCATCCATCCGACGCCAATAGATCTTTGCTATCATACAGTGCGTCGTTAACCCAATATATATATATATATATATATATATATATATGAAAAAATTACCCAAGAAACCTTCATCTCATCATCCCATCATCTCATTAATCATCCATCCGACGCCAATAGATCTTCACTATCATTACAATGCGTCTTTAACCCAATATATATAAAAAAAATTACCCAAAAAACCTTCAACCCATCATCTCATTTATCATCCATCTGACGCCAATAGATTTTCGCAATCATTACAGTGCGTCGTTGAACCCAATATATATAAAAAAATACCCCAAAAACCTTCATCCCATCATCCATCCGACGACGCCAATAGATCTTCGCTATCATTACAGTGCGTCTTTAACCCAATATTGAAAAAAAATCTCCATCTTGTCGTCCCATCATCTCATTAATCATCCATCCGACGCCAATAGATCTTCACTATCATTACAGTGCGTCTTTAACCCGATGTTTATAGGAAAAATACCCAAGAAACCTTCATCCCATCATCTCATTAATCATCCATCCGACGCCAACAGATCTTCGCTATCATTACAGTGCGCTGTTAACCCAATAAATATTTTAAAAAAACAAGAAACCTTCATCTCACCATCCAACCGACGCCAATAGATCTTCGCTATCATCACAGTGCGTCTTTAACCCAATATAAATTAGAAAATAAAATCAAGCTGTACTTGCATGCCATTAAGGGGGGACTCGGGTGAAAATCCTGTCTGTGTCAATATTTATTTTATACACTTCAAAATTGGAACATAGACAACTATGATGACAAAACTGAAAACTTTTTTTTTTTAATAGCATTTTGAATAAAATTAATCCAGGAGGAATGTTTTATCTCCATTGTTAGATGAGATAACAAAAAATGATATGTCCAACCCTTTATGAAGTAACAATGAGCAATTACAAAAAACATCAAGACAATTGAACAATATTTGTAGACGTAGCACAAAAAACATTATTGTTTTGTTGAAAAACATGTATTGGAGTAAATGCCCTCTGAAGATTGACAATGTAAATTCCTATATTGAAACTGAGTAGACGGTTCGATGCACAGTGATATTAAATAATTTATCTCGGGTATGACCATTGATATATTTCAATATTTTGAAACAAATTACTCGAAAAGACATGAAAATCAATAATTATTCAAAATACTATATACAAATACTAATACATACTGTATTTCTCGGTAATGTTCACAACAACGTTGAACTTGATATTTAACAGTAGCAGTAACGTAGAAGTTTGCAAACTTCAAACTTGATATCTTGAAAGGAAAACGTAGGAATCAACCAATCTGTGCCTAGTTCAAACATACGGTTGATGGCCACTTTGTCAAAATCTGTATAGACCGTTGTCTTGACAACTAATAACAACATTGGGAACAATACTTGCTGCTGAGTGAATGAATTACGACATTGTCGAAACTGTAATGATTCTATATTTTCTCGTAATATATGTCGCAAATCATGTAGAAATAATTAAAAGCTCTCATCAGACTTTGGAGACACAACTTTCAGGTTATGTTGCACTCGAAGTGACAGCTGATGGGTAGACCTGTTTTAACGGGTTGAAATTAGATGTAGGAATAGTGTTGTGAATCGGGTAGCATTTTAGTAAGTTGACAGCCTCGAGGCAAAGGAATAAGTTTAATGTCACGTTGAATTGTGAATGGTATTTTTTCCCTTAACTTGAAGGTGTCCAACCTTACCTGAACCTTAACCGCATGTCATTGAAAAGTACCCCGAAGCTTGTCACACGACCAAGTACCTTTATTCCGATATACGCTCTTCAGCGTCCCCGATACCAAATCGATAGTTATTTGGGAAAAATTTAGAAAATTACAATAGGCCTATAGATACAATAAAATATACAGTATAGACATAGAATATAGATAGGCCCTAGTCTATAAAATGCAGGTTTTAAGGTGTAAATAATGTGTAATTGAAGTGGTAAGATCGCCCTTGTGGTGCTCCGTTCAAACGATCCCATCTTTCGTACATAGCCTTAATTGGGGAACAATGATTTTGTATCAAGTTTTGATGTTATTATTTTTTTATTTTTTTTTTTATTTTAATTTTCAATATGTTTTAACATTGTATTCGTAGACCCTCAAAGTCATATCGACTTGTCTGAAGGTCTACTAAAGTGTTTAAACTAATGAACATGCATGCAGAAAATGAAACAGATAATCAAGACAGAGCAGAAATTATTTCAATAATAAATTGGGAGAAAAAATAAAAACAATGCCAACTATATATTCAAACTTGAAACAATCAAGCAAGACTAGAAAAAATATAGATGCGAATGCTAAAGAACAAAAGAACAAAACGAAAAAGTTATTATATCCTATTTGCTGAGACATATTTTATTGTTGTAGAACCCGTTTTTTTATTTCTGTTTTTAGTATAGACAATTTATCAAAAAGTAACAATTCAGCCGGGATTTTATTGAATAATTTTGGAATTAAAAAACTCTTTTCCTGATTTCCATATGAATTTTGGCTTATTTGTTCCAGCAATTTGTCCTTATGTCTAGTTCCATGTGGATGCACAGCAGTAGTTTTATGTTCTTTGGTGAAATAATTAGTAACAATAAATGTGTACAAGTGAAGCGTTGTAACAGAAAGTAAATTACAATTTGAACTTGAAATATTATTTTTGGACGATATTATTTTAAAGATTCTTCATTGTATGTTTTCTATCTTGTTAACATAACTCTTAGTTGTGCACCCCCATGATAAAATACCGTACATAATTACTGACTCAATGAGCGCGTGGTACACAATTTTCAATGTTTGACAATTTACATATGGTTTAAGAATACGAATGCTATACATTCTTGAACGCAGTCGGTTGCATACATAGTCTATGTGAATATTCCATTTAAACTGGTTGTCTATAATAACCCCTAGATATGTATACTGACTTGTATTTGTCATTTTTACAGAGCAATTGCAAGGTCCTCCAAAATTATAACAATCTTTCCTGAAATGTTTATGCAAACAAGCATAATCATGATATATCAAATTTACTTGTTCCAATAATTTAAATGGTAAATGTATATAAATGTATATATTCATATAATTCAATTGTTTTCATCTAGAATTAGTTATTAGGCCATTATTATATATTATTCACGGTTGATATTAACCTTGTATGAATATTCTTCTGTTTTAGAATTTGGCCGGTTTGGCTGACAAGTTGCCTACCCTCCAGTCGTCAGAAAAACAGACTTTTACTTTTGCTTCAAGCTGTACTCACCATAGTAGGGTCCTATATAGAATTCTGGAATCATTCTAATTACTTTTCCATTAGCATTATTAGCAAAATTTCAACGGAATAACTCTTTCGAAATGTCCTCCCGTCTTCCTACAAAATTTTAGCCGAATCAAAAATGATGATTTTTTATGACTCTGAAAAGTGGCTGGAAATTGCAGTTTTTGGGTAATTCAGACACCTTTTTCTTGGAAATGGCTGATGCGAGTATAGCCAAATTTGCTGAGGATTTAGGGACCATCAAGTTATACTCTTAAAAAAATACTAGAACATCATAGCTCTCACCAGTTCATAGAAATTAATTGCGAAAGGTCCAAAAGTACCTTAGTAACCCTGTACATTTTGGTCGAATTTTTTTGTCGCTCGAAATTTTTGGTTGAATTTCTCAGTTCTGTTGTTATGTATGTGTAGTGTGATCAAATTGGAACACAAATCCGGTCTCCGTTTCAAAATTGAGTTTAATTTAAAGATTTTAGAGCGAAAAACAACTTAGTGTACTCACCATGGTAGAGTCCTATATATTATAGAATTCTGGAATCCTTCTAATTACTTTTCCATTAGCATTATTAGCAAAATTTCAACGGAATAACTCTTCTGAAATGTCCTCTTGTCTTCCTACAAAATTTTAGCCGAATCAAAAATGATGATTTTTTATGACTCTGAAAAGTGGCTGGAAATTGCAGTTTTTGGGTAATTCAGACACCTTTTTCTTGGAAATGGCTGATGCGAGTATAGCCAAATTTGCGGAGGATTTAGGGACCATCAAGTTATACTCTTAAAAAAATACTAGAACATCATAGCTCTCACCAGTTCATAGAAATTAATTGCGAAAGGTCCAAAAGTACCTTAGTACCAAAAGACACCTTTTTCTTGGAAATGGCTGATGCGAGTATAGCCAAATTTGCTGAGGATTTAGGGACCATCAAGTTATACTCTTAAAAAAATACTAGAACATCATAGCTCTCACCAGTTCATAGAAATTAATTGCGAAAGGTCCAAAAGTACCTTAGTTACCTTAGACACCTAGTACCCTGTACATTTTGGTCAAATTTTTTTGTCGCTCGAAATTTTTGGTTGAATTTCTCAGTTCTGTTGTTATGTATGTGTAGTGTGATCAAATTGGAACACAAATCCGGTCTCCGTTTCAAAATTGAGTTTAATTTAAAGATTTTAGAGCGAAAAACAACTTAGTGTACTCACCATGGTAGAGTCCTATATATTATAGAATTCTGGAATCCTTCTAATTACTTTTCCATTAGCATTATTAGCAAAATTTCAACGGAATAACTCTTCTGAAATGTCCTCTTGTCTACCTACAAAATTTTAGCCGAATCAAAAATGATGATTTTTTATGACTCTGAAAAGTGGCTGGAAATTGCAGTTTTTGGGTAATTCAGACACCTTTTTCTTGGAAATGGCTGATGCGAGTATAGCCAAATTTGCTGAGGATTTAGGGACCATCAAGTTATACTCTTAAAAAAATACTAGAACATCATAGCTCTCACCAGTTCATAGAAATTAATTGCGAAACGTCCAAAAGTACCTTAGTTAACCCTGTACATTTTGGTCAAATTTTTTTGTCGCTCGAAATTTTTGGTAGAATTTCTCAGTTCTGTTGTTATGTATGTGTAGTGTGATCAAATTGGAACACAAATCCGGTCTCCGTTTCAAAATTGAGTTTAATTTAAAGATTTTAGAGCGAAAAACAACTTAGTGTACTCACCATGGTAGAGTCCTATATATTATAGAATTCTGGAATCCTTCTAATTACTTTTCCATTAGCATTATTAGCAAAATTTCAACGGAATAACTCTTCTGAAATGTCCTCTTGTCTTCCTACAAAATTTTAGCCGAATCAAAAATGATGATTTTTTATGACTCTGAAAAGTGGCTGGAAATTGCAGTTTTTGGGTAATTCAGACACCTTTTTCTTGGAAATGGCTGATGCGAGTATAGCCAAATTTGCTGAGGATTTAGGGACCATCAAGTTATACTCTTAAAAAAATACTAGAACATCATAGCTCTCACCAGTTCATAGAAATTAATTGCGAAAGGTCCAAAAGTACCTTAGTTAACCCTGTACATTTTGGTCAAATTTTTTTGTCGCTCGAAATTTTTGGTTGAATTTCTCAGTTCTGTTGTTATGTATGTGTAGTGTGATCAAATTGGAACACAAATCCGGTCTCCGTTTCAAAATTGAGTTTAATTTAAAGATTTTAGAGCGAAAAACAACTTAGTGTACTCACCATGGTAGAGTCCTATATATTATAGAATTCTGGAATCCTTCTAATTACTTTTCCATTAGCATTATTAGCAAAATTTCAACGGAATAACTCTTCTGAAATGTCCTCTTGTCTTCCTACAAAATTTTAGCCGAATCAAAAATGATGATTTTTTATGACTCTGAAAAGTGGCTGGAAATTGCAGTTTTTGGGTAATTCAGACACCTTTTTCTTGGAAATGGCTGATGCGAGTATAGCCAAATTTGCTGAGGATTTAGGGACCATCAAGTTATACTCTTAAAAAAATACTAGAACATCATAGCTCTCACCAGTTCATAGAAATTAATTGCGAAACGTCCAAAAGTACCTTAGTTAACCCTGTACATTTTGGTCAAATTTTTTTGTCGCTCGAAATTTTTGGTAGAATTTCTCAGTTCTGTTGTTATGTATGTGTAGTGTGATCAAATTGGAACACAAATCCGGTCTCCGTTTCAAAATTGAGTTTAATTTAAAGATTTTAGAGCGAAAAACAACTTAGTGTACTCACCATGGTAGAGTCCTATATATTATAGAATTCTGGAATCCTTCTAATTACTTTTCCATTAGCATTATTAGCAAAATTTCAACGGAATAACTCTTCTGAAATGTCCTCTTGTCTTCCTACAAAATTTTAGCCGAATCAAAAATGATGATTTTTTATGACTCTGAAAAGTGGCTGGAAATTGCAGTTTTTGGGTAATTCAGACACCTTTTTCTTGGAAATGGCTGATGCGAGTATAGCCAAATTTGCTGAGGATTTAGGGACCATCAAGTTATACTCTTAAAAAAATACTAGAACATCATAGCTCTCACCAGTTCATAGAAATTAATTGCGAAAGGTCCAAAAGTACCTTAGTTAACCCTGTACATTTTGGTCAAATTTTTTTGTCGCTCGAAATTTTTGGTTGAATTTCTCAGTTCTGTTGTTATGTATGTGTAGTGTGATCAAATTGGAACACAAATCCGGTCTCCGTTTCAAAATTGAGTTTAATTTAAAGATTTTAGAGCGAAAAACAACTTAGTGTACTCACCATGGTAGAGTCCTATATATTATAGAATTCTGGAATCCTTCTAATTACTTTTCCATTAGCATTATTAGCAAAATTTCAACGGAATAACTCTTCTGAAATGTCCTCTTGTCTTCCTACAAAATTTTAGCCGAATCAAAAATGATGATTTTTTATGACTCTGAAAAGTGGCTGGAAATTGCAGTTTTTGGGTAATTCAGACACCTTTTTCTCGGAAATGGCTGATGCGAGTATAGCCAAATTTGCTGAGGATTTAGGGACCATCAAGTTATACTCTTAAAAAAATACTAGAACATCATAGCTCTCACCAGTTCATAGAAATTAATTGCGAAAGGTCCAAAAGTACCTTAGTTAACCTGTACATTTTGGTCAAATTTTTTTGTCGCTCGAAATTTTTGGTTGAATTTCTCAGTTCTGTTGTTATGTATGTGTAGTGTGATCAAATTGGAACACAAATCCGGTCTCCGTTTCAAAATTGAGTTTAATTTAAAGATTTTAGAGCGAAAAACAACTTAGTGTACTCACCATGGTAGAGTCCTATATATTATAGAATTCTGGAATCCTTCTAATTACTTTTCCATTAGCATTATTAGCAAAATTTCAACGGAATAACTCTTCTGAAATGTCCTCTTGTCTTCCTACAAAATTTTAGCCGAATCAAATTGATGATTTTTTATGACTCTGAAAAGTGGCTGGAAATTGCAGTTTTTGGGTAATTCAGACACCTTTTCTCTGGAAATGGCTGATGCGAGTATAGCCAAATTTGCTGAGGATTTAGGGACCATCAAGTTATACTCTTAAAAAAATACTAGAACATCATAGCTCTCACCAGTTCATAGAAATTAATTGCGAAAGGTCCAAAAGTACCTTAGTTAACCCTGTACATTTTGGTCAAATTTTTTTGTCGCTCGAAATTTTTGGTTGAATTTCTCAGTTCTGTTGTTATGTATGTGTAGTGTGATCAAATTGGAACACAAATCCGGTCTCCGTTTCAAAATTGAGTTTACTTAAAGAATTTGTAGAGCCCGGAAGAAAAACAAATTGTGTACTCCCATGGTAGAGTCTAATATTATAGAATTCTGGAATCTTCTAATACTTTTCTAGCATTATTAGCAAATTTCAACGAAACTCTTCTGAAATGTCCTCTTGTCTTCCTACAAAATTTTAGCCGAATCAAAAATGATGATTTTTTATGACTCTGAAAAGTGGCTGGAAATTGCAGTTTTTGGGTAATTCAGACACCTTTTTCTTGGAAATGGCTGATGCGAGTATAGCCAAATTTGCTGAGGATTTAGGGACCATCAGTTATACTCTTAAAAAATACTAGAAAATCATAGCTCTCACCAGTTCATAGAAATTAATGCGAAAGGTCCAGAAAAAGTACCTGTATACCATTTTGGTCAATTTTTTCGGCAATTTTTTGGAATTGTATCGAGTATGCAATTTTGTGAGATTAGGGAACAAAATCTCGCTAAAAATGATTTAATCTAAGTTTTCAGTGCAAGAAAATTATTGGACACGTCGAAAGTCCTTAGTTTAACTGTCATTTGTCAAATTTTTTTCCTCCATTTTGAAAATTTACGATATCTTTGAAATTTGTATTGTCATAAATTTTAACCAAATCATTCTTTTTCTAATTGAGTCTTAAAGTTGTGAAAAATTCATTTTGTTAATTCCACCCCTTTTAGTCCTAAATTGATGAGTATCAAATTTTCAAATTTGATACAATTAACTTTAAACTATAAACATTCTGAAATGCCTCTTGCTTCTAGAAATTAATCGAACACAAAAGTATTTTAACTGAATTTGGTCAAATTGTTTTGTAATCAAAACTTTTTGTTTGAAAGTTGTGCGATTGCTAATTGGTAGATTAGTGTGATCAAATTGGAACACAAATCGGTCTCCGTTTCAAATTGAGTTTAATTTAAAGATTTTAGAGGGAAAAACAACTTAGTGTACTCACCATGGTAGAGTCCTATATATTATAGAATCTGGAATCCTTCTAATTACTTTTCCATTAGCATTATTAGCAAAATTTCAACGGAATAACTCTTCTGAAATGTCCTCTTGTCTTCCTACAAAATTTTAGCCGAATCAAAAATGATGATTTTTTTATGACTCCGAAAAGTGGCTGGAAATTGCAGTTTTTGGGAAATTCAGACACCTTTTTCTTGGAAATGGCTGATGCGAGTATAGCCAAATTTGCTGAGGATTCAGGGACCATCAAGTTATACTCTTAAAAAAATACTAGAACATCATAGCTCTCACAGTTCATAGGAATCAATTGCGAAAGGTCCAAAAGTACCTTAGTTAACCCTGTACATTTTGGTCAATTTTTTTTGTCGCTCGAAATTTTTTGGTTGAATTTCTCAGTTCTGTTGTTATGTATGTGTAGTGTGATCAAATTGGAACACAATCCGGTCTCCGTTCAAAATTGAGTTTAATTTAAAGATTTTAGAGCGAAAAACAACTTAGTGTACTCACCATGGTAGAGTCCTATATATTATAGAATTCTTGAATCCTTCTAATTACTTTTCCATTAGCATTATTAGCAAAATTTCAACAGAATAACTCTTCTGAAATGTCCTCTTGTCTTCCTACAAAATTTTAGCCGAATCAAAAATGATGATTTTTTATGACTCTGAAAAGTGGCTGGAAATTGCAGTTTTTGGGTAATTCAGCCACCTTTTTCTCGGAAATGGCTGATGCGAGTATAGCCAAATTGCTGAGGATTTAGGGACCATCAAGTATACTCTTAAAAAATACTAGAACATCATAGCTCTCACCAGTTCATAGAAATTAATTGCGAAAGGTCCAAAAGTACCTTAGTTAACCCTGTACATTTTGGTCAAATTTTTTTGTCGCTCGAAATTTTTGGTTGAATTCTCAGTTCTGTTGTTATGTATGTGTATGTGATCAAATTGGAACACAAATCCGGTCTCCGTTTCAAAATTGAGTTTAATTTAAAGATTTTCAGAGCGAAAAACAACTTAGTGTACTCACCATGGTAGAGTCCTATATATTATAGAATTCTGGAATCCTTCTAATTACTTTTCCATTAGCATTATTAGCAAAATTTCAACGGAATAACTCTTCTGAAATGTCCTCTTGTCTTCCTACAAAATTTTAGCCGAATCAAAAATGATGATTTTTTATGACTCTGAAAAGTGGCTGGAAATTGCAGTTTTTGGGTAATTCAGACACCTTTTCTTGGAAATGGCTGATGCGAGTATAGCCAAATTTGCTGAGGATTTAGGGACCATCAAGTTATACTCTTAAAAAAACACTAGAACATCATAGCTCTCACCAGTTCATAGAAATTAATTGCGAAAGGTCCAAAAATACCTTAGTTAACCCTGTACATTTTGGTCAAATTTTTTTGTCGCTCGAAATTTTTGGTTGAATTTCTCAGTTCTGTTGTTATGTATGTGTAGTGTGATCAAATTGGAACACAAATCCGGTCTCCGTTTCAAAATTGAGTTTAATTTAAGATTTTAGAGCGAAAAACAACTTAGTGTACTCACCATGGTAGAGTCCTATATATTATAGAATTCTGGAATCCTTCTAATTACTTTTCCATTAGCATTATTAGCAAAATTTCAACGGAATAACTCTTCTGAAATGTCCTCTTGTCTTCCTACAAAATTTTAGCCGAATCAACGCCATGTTCGACCATCCTAACAGATGTGCATCATGGTTTCCCTGTTGTTTAGGTCAATACTGGGATGGTTCCTCAGTCTTTGACCTACTGCCCACTTTCCAAATACACTTGTACTTGTAAATGAATTTTCGTCTCATCTTGCCATCATCTCATTCATCACTCACCGACGCTAATAGATTTTAGTCATGATTACAGTGGGTTGTTGAACCCAATATAAATGATATTCACATTTTTGCTGACCAGCTGTATCTATTGATGATATCTGATAAGTTATACTGATCACTGCTAGAAGCAGAATTATTCATTTTGGTTTTTCACTCGAAGATATTGCATTCTCAGTGCCATTGGAATCGAACCTGGATTTTCTCACGTAAACTAAAAGAAGTAGCTACCATGGCAACATGTCGTGTCTATTTCCTCGTGTTGGTACAATGATGTACTATATAATTATGATTTCTTTCTAACCAATCTAATCAACTAAATGACATCAGAAAATGTGAAGATTTTAATACAAACTTTGTTTCCTGTTGTTGCAGGTTGTCTCAGCTGTTTGCCGCACGAGGGTTCCTGCAATCCCAGCCTGCCGTACAAGACACATCATGCAATTGCTGACTTCAGGATCATGTTGGGGCTCAGCTCGGCCATTGCAGCAATCAACGCTGTGACTTCAGCTGGCCAAGCAAGCAGTTGATCAAGACACGCCACGCAGGTCCAGGATCATGATGGAGTTCAGCTACGTTGTGACTTCAGCCAGTCAAGCAGCTGGTCAAGTCATGATTACTTTACTTCTGCATGCATCAAGTCAAGAAAATGAGTACTAACAAATATTATGATTGTATGAATTTATTGAAATACTTTTACAAAATGTGATAAAATGAGATAAGTAACAATTACATGATGTGTTCTCACTTGTGATTGACCTGTAGCAGTATACTCTCGTGCAGCCCGCAAGAGAGGGGGTGAGGGGATGTAGAGGGGGTTGGGAGAAATGACCTTGGACTTTGAACCATTGCGGCTAACGTAGCTTCCGAGAAAGCTACGCAAGTCTCTCTCGCACGTTCGAATACAAGGTCTCCACCAAACCCCCTCCAGCTATATCTTAAATCATGGTTGGATGTATGCCAATGTTACTCTTGTTTGCAAGACAGGTCATGGGAGTCTATCTCACACGCAAGAATAGAAGGTCTCACCCAAGACCCGGATCCAGATCATCCCCTCACCCCCCACGAGCCTTTATTCACGTGCTGGGTTGTGGCATCGATTGCTTAAGATCGAGGAGTGATTTCCTGTGCTGGAGCTTAATCAGCTTGGTTATAGCCAACGGGACGCTGATCAAACCACTCTAGGCTGGCCTACCCGGCTCGGGGATCATTTTACAATAGGCTGGATCATACCTGGGTGCGGGCTGCACGAGGTCAGTTACCCATTTAACGGTGCCCCTACCGTGACTCTTTTTCAAGGTGGCCCCAAATGATTTAAGGAATAGGCCTAAACAAAAAGGAGCAAAAATTTTTAAAAACGGCTTAAAAGATCGTTAAAATTGTATATTTTTTAAAAAGACTTAGTTCCCCCCATTTAAAAAAATAAATTTGTTAAAAATACCAAGTTTTTTTCCCCTTTAAAAATCTTTAAATTAAAAAATTTTGAAAGGAGACCGGATTTGTTCCAAAATTGATCCAACCTACAAACAAAAACGAAAAAAAAAAACCAAAAAATTTCGACGCCCAAAAAATTTGACCAAAATGTACAGGGTTAACAAAGTTTTTTGGCCCTTTCGAATTAATTCTTGAACTGGTGAGAGCTATGTGTTCTAGTATTTTTTTAAGGTATAACTTGATGGCCCCTAAATCCCAGCAAATTTTGCTATACTCGCATCAGCCTTTTCCAAAGAAAAAGGGTCTGAATTACCAAAACTGCAATTTCACCACTTTTCAGAGTCATAAAAAATCATCATTTTTGATTCGGCTAAAATTTTGTAGGAAGACAAGAGGACATTTCAGAAGAGTTATTCCGTTGAAATTTTGCTAATAATGCTAATGGAAAAGTAATTAGAAGGATTCCAGAATTCTATAATATATAGGACTCTACCATGGTGAGTACACTAAGTTGTTTTTCGCTCTAAAATCTTTAAATTAAACTCAATTTTGAAACGGAGACCGGATTTGTGTTCCAATTTGATCACACTACACATACATAACAACAGAACTGAGAAATTCAACCAAAAATTTCGAGCGACAAAAAAATTTGACCAAAATGTACAGGGTTAACTAAGGTACTTTTGGACCTTTCGCAATTAATTTCTATGAACTGGTGAGAGCTATGATGTTCTAGTATTTTTTTAAGAGTATAACTTGATGGTCCCTAAATCCTCAGCAAATTTGGCTATACTCGCATCAGCCATTTCCAAGAAAAAGGTGTCTGAATTACCCAAAAACTGCAATTTCCAGCCACTTTTCAGAGTCATAAAAATCATCATTTTTGATTCGGCTAAAATTTTGTAGGAAGACAAGAGGACATTTCAGAAGAGTTATTCCGTTGAAATTTTGCTAATAATGCTAATGGAAAAGTAATTAGAAGGATTCCAGAATTCTATAATATATAGGACTCTACCATGGTGAGTACACTAAGTTGTTTTTCGCTCTAAAATCTTTAAATTAAACTCAATTTTGAAACGGAGACCGGATTTGTGTTCCAATTTGATCACACTACACATACATAACAACAGAACTGAGAAATTCACCAAAAATTTCGAGCGACAAAAAAATTTGACCAAAATGTACAGGGTTAACTAAGGTACTTTTGGACCTTTCGCAATTAATTTCTATGAACTGGTGAGAGCTATGATGTTCTAGTATTTTTTTAAGAGTATAACTTGATGGTCCCTAAATCCTCAGCAAATTTGGCTATACTCGCATCAGCCATTTCCGAGAAAAAGGTGTCTGAATTACCCAAAAACTGCAATTTCCAGCCACTTTTCAGAGTCATAAAAAATCATCATTTTTGATTCGGCTAAAATTTTGTAGGAAGACAAGAGGACATTTCAGAAGAGTTATTCCGTTGAAATTTTGCTAATAATGCTAATGGAAAAGTAATTAGAAGGATTCCAGAATTCTATAATATATAGGACTCTACCATGGTGAGTACACTAAGTTGTTTTTCGCTCTAAAATCTTTAAATTAAACTCAATTTTGAAACGGAGACCGGATTTGTGTTCCAATTTGATCACACTACACATACATAACAACAGAACTGAGAAATTCTACCAAAAATTTCGAGCGACAAAAAAATTTGACCAAAATGTACAGGGTTAACTAAGGTACTTTTGGACCTTTCGCAATTAATTTCTATGAACTGGTGAGAGCTATGATGTTCTAGTATTTTTTTAAGAGTATAACTTGATGGTCCCTAAATCCTCAGCAAATTTGGCTATACTCGCATCAGCCATTTCCAAGAAAAAGGTGTCTGAATTACCCAAAAACTGCAATTTCCAGCCACTTTTCAGAGTCATAAAAAATCATCATTTTTGATTCGGCTAAAATTTTGTAGGAAGACAAGAGGACATTTCAGAAGAGTTATTCCGTTGAAATTTTGCTAATAATGCTAATGGAAAAGTAATTAGAAGGATTCCAGAATTCTATAATATATAGGACTCTACCATGGTGAGTACACTAAGTTGTTTTTCGCTCTAAAATCTTTAAATTAAACTCAATTTTGAAACGGAGACCGGATTTGTGTTCCAATTTGATCACACTACACATACATAACAACAGAACTGAGAAATTCAACCAAAAATTTCGAGCGACAAAAAAATTTGACCAAAATGTACAGGGTTAACTAAGGTACTTTTGGACCTTTCGCAATTAATTTCTATGAACTGGTGAGAGCTATGATGTTCTAGTATTTTTTTAAGAGTATAACTTGATGGTCCCTAAATCCTCAGCAAATTTGGCTATACTCGCATCAGCCATTTCCAAGAAAAAGGTGTCTGAATTACCCAAAAACTGCAATTTCCAGCCACTTTTCAGAGTCATAAAAAATCATCATTTTTGATTCGGCTAAAATTTTGTAGGAAGACAAGAGGACATTTCAGAAGAGTTATTCCGTTGAAATTTTGCTAATAATGCTAATGGAAAAGTAATTAGAAGGATTCCAGAATTCTATAATATATAGGACTCTACCATGGTGAGTACACTAAGTTGTTTTTCGCTCTAAAATCTTTAAATTAAACTCAATTTTGAAACGGAGACCGGATTTGTGTTCCAATTTGATCACACTACACATACATAACAACAGAACTGAGAAATTCAACCAAAAATTTCGAGCGACAAAAAAATTTGACCAAAATGTACAGGGTTAACTAAGGTACTTTTGGACCTTTCGCAATTAATTTCTATGAACTGGTGAGAGCTATGATGTTCTAGTATTTTTTAAGAGTATAACTTGATGGTCCCTAAATCCTCAGCAAATTTGGCTATACTCGCATCAGCCATTTCCAAGAAAAAGGTGTCTGAATTACCCAAAAACTGCAATTTCCAGCCACTTTTCAGAGTCATAAAAAATCATCATTTTTGATTCGGCTAAAATTTTGTAGGAAGACAAGAGGACATTTCAGAAGAGTTATTCCGTTGAAATTTTGCTAATAATGCTAATGGAAAAGTAATTAGAAGGATTCCAGAATTCTATAATATATAGGACTCTACCATGGTGAGTACACTAAGTTGTTTTTCGCTCTAAAATCTTTAAATTAAACTCAATTTTGAAACGGAGACCGGATTTGTGTTCCAATTTGATCACACTACACATACATAACAACAGAACTGAGAAATTCTACCAAAAAATTTCGAGCGACAAAAAATTTGACCAAAATGTACAGGGTTAACTAAGGTACTTTTGGACCTTTCGCAATTAATTTCTATGAACTGGTGAGAGCTATGATGTTCTAGTATTTTTTTAAGAGTATAACTTGATGGTCCCTAAATCCTCAGCAAATTTGGCTATACTCGCATCAGCCATTTCCAAGAAAAAGGTGTCTGAATTACCCAAAAACTGCAATTTCCAGCCACTTTTCAGAGTCATAAAAAATCATCATTTTTGATTCGGCTAAAATTTTGTAGGAAGACAAGAGGACATTTCAGAAGAGTTATTCCGTTGAAATTTTGCTAATAATGCTAATGGAAAAGTAATTAGAAGGATTCCAGAATTCTATAATATATAGGACTCTACCATGGTGAGTACACTAAGTTGTTTTTCGCTCTAAAATCTTTAAATTAACTCAATTTTGAAACGGAGACCGGATTTGTGTTCCAATTTGATCACACTACACATACATAACAACAGAACTGAGAAATTCAACCAAAAATTTCGAGCGACAAAAAAATTTGACCAAAATGTACAGGGTACTAAGGTACTTTTGGACCTTTCGCAATTAATTTCTATGAACTGGTGAGAGCTATGATGTTCTAGTATTTTTTAAGAGTATAACTTGATGGTCCCTAAATCCTCAGCAAATTTGGCTATACTCGCATCAGCCATTTCCAAGAAAAAGGTGTCTGAATTACCCAAAAACTGCAATTTCCAGCCACTTTTCAGAGTCATAAAAAATCATCATTTTTGATTCGGCTAAAATTTTGTAGGAAGACGGGAGGACATTTCGAAAGAGTTATTCCGTTGAAATTTTGCTAATAATGCTAATGGAAAAGTAATTAGAAGGATTCCAGAATTCTATAATATATAGGACTCTACCATGGTGAGTACACTAAGTTGATTTTCGCTCTAAAATCTTTAAATTAAACTCGATTTTGAAACGGAGACCGGATTTGTGTTCGAATTTGATAACCATATGAATAAATAGCAACAGAAATGAGAATTTCAACAATGAATTTCAGAGGACAAAAAATTTTGACCGAAATGTACAGGGTACTTTCGTTTTTTTTGGTCATAGAAATTTTGGTTTTACTTTTTACAAGGTACTTTTGGAACTTTCGCAATCAATTTCTATGAACTGGTGAGAGCTATGATGTTCTAGTATTTTTTTATGTTCATAACTTTGGGATCTTTAAATCATTAGAGAGTTCCGTTAGGATTGCCTTGGCGGTTGCTGAGAAAAACGTCGCTGAATTATCAAAAAACGGACATTTTAAGCAAATTTTCGGAACTGACTTTTGAAATAACGACAATTATCTAATAATGTTCAAATATATAGACATAGGGATTAATTCTGAGGAAGAAAATATTTTTTCGGAAATTTTAAAACCAAAATTAAAGTCAGAAATCAAAGGGTTAACATAGGGTTATTACAGGGTTAATACACTAGTTTTTGACCTTTTGCAATCAATTTCTATTGACTGGTGAGACTTATGATGTTCTAGTATTTTTTTATGAGCACAACTTCAGGTTCTTCAAATCATTAGAAAGTTCCGTTAGGATCAATTGGTCTGTCGGTTGCCAAGAAAAACGTCGCTGATTTATTAAAAAACGGACATTTTCAGCCAACTTTCAGAACGGTATTTTGACATAACGATAATTGTCCAATTAAGTTTGATTATTCAACAAGAAGATTCAATTCTAAGGAAGAAAATATTTCTTGTGATATTGTAAAACCAAAATTGACGTCAGAAATCAAATTTGAAAAACGTAAAAAAAGGCAAAAAATCATAATTTTTGATTTGTCTAAAATTTTGTAGTATGACGGAAGGGCATTTCAAAAACTCAATTCAATTGACATTTCTCCAATTATCTCTTTTTCAAAGTGATTACAAGGATTCTAAAATTGTATAATATACAGGCCCGTAGGCCTATAGCGTATATATAACAAATATAGCCTACTAAGTTGATTTCTGCTCTAAAATCTTCAAATTAAACTAAATTTTTGAACTGAGACCTGATGCGTATTCTAATCCGATCAATCTACATATACATAACAATCTAACTGAGAATGAGAACAGAACTGAGCCCCGATTCGATGGGAGCTCAGCCGTCCTGAGTCTGCCGAACAAGTGTTCCAAGCTCAACAGGTCTCGTGCTTATCAAGGTCAGACCGCACGCAGTTGGACGATGCACACAAAGCAGCAAACAGCTCAACATGCCTCGGCTTATCCTTACACGTCAAATAAAATTGACAGAAATTGGCTAAACAATTATCAATTCAAGGAATTCACTCGAGCTATTTCGAATTATCCAAACCGAAAACCGTGTTACAGAATTTGATGGGTCGAGATAATAGTTCAAATTACGGTCTAGTTGGAATTCAGAACACTCATATTAATTAACATTGAAATGCCTATACCTTCAACCAGGAACCGACGTCAAGTTCGAAATATGTCAAATTTCATATTAACCAAGCTTGGATTAACGAGGGTTTACTGTATTGAAATAGTTTAGATTGATCCTATGTGTCATGAGTCTACAAGGACCGGAACCATGCTCTGAATTAACAAACCGATTCATTGTTGTAATCATGCAATTAATATGCTTGATATCAATTAATAATCTGCGGCCATATATATGAATTGGGTGAAAGTTAAGAAAGAACCGCAGCTTGCCACAGTTTATACGTAAGTAGAGACACTCATGTAGCCGAGAGCCCGTTGTTAGAACACAGAGATGATTATCTACAAGTGCAAAATTTGATGTTTCGGCTTTTGCCTTGGTCAGAGTCGAGTAGATATCTAATCTGATATCACAAGATTCTGACTATTTACTCGACTCTGACCAAGGCAATAGCCGACACGTCAAAATCTCGTGTGTTTGTATATCGGTAATCATCTCTGTGTTCTTTCAACGGGCTCCCCACTATGAGTATCTCTACAAAGTTTATAGACTTTGATAAGCTGCTTTTCCATCCCTTTCATAAATCACAGACCCAATTCATAGATGGATGAACTATAATTATATAATTTTTAATTTTCAAAACTAAAATACCTATAGTAAGAAAACAAATTTTTGGAGAGTAAAAATAAAAAAAGGGATTCCCTTGGTTAAAATTGTGTATGACCAAGAAAGATCGGACACGAGATGTTGAATAATTATTGGCGAGCAAATTCTCAAGAATTGACAGATTCAAGAACGAAACTGAAGAGTTTGAATCGTAGACCTACAATAACAACGGTAGCCTACTCACCGGTCGAGTTGTTTTCTGGAGTTTCTCTTCTTCTCTCTTCCATCACCGCGTCTCTTCTTCCTCCCTCTTCTCCATCTTCTCTAGCCGCACAGCCTCTTCCTCTTCTTCTTCTCCTTCCCCGAACATCCTTCCTTCTTTCTTTGGATTGAAAGTACGACCAACTGTAGAATGAGACAAGAAATGGTATTACATGATACAATTATTGAGACACTGAGCACACTTTTTGTGTGTTTTTTTCCCTACCTCCCTCACTAACCTAACACACATGTAGCCCCCTCCAGCAACCCCCCCCCCCCCTCCCCTACTAACCTAACCAATAAAAATCAACCCCTGCAGCACCACCCTCCCAAACAACATGCAAAAACCATCGTAGATGAAGAGAGTTTGAAAACTATAAAAACAATTCTCAACCTCCCGCGACTTTTTCTGAAAGATATGAATAAGATCACCAAAAAATTGAAAATCAAACACCAATTGGCGATGGTCAGTGTCACAGTAAAATAACCTCACTCTTTATTATATTGCTGATAGATCATTAACTGTTGACATTGTTTCATTGTCATATTTTGCAAGTCATATAAAGCCTATTACGTTTTTGCATTCATAATCCATTCAATGTTCATTTCTCTAATTTCTCATAGGTTAGGTTAGGTGGATGAACGGTCAGCTGACTGAACCTCGTCTTATTACTGTAGGTACCTACTGACATTGTTATAAATGATGAATAAAGACTTCCTATTTTATTCTTCTCCATAGATGCAAACTAACAGCACTGATTTAACAGCCATCATGTAATTACGCTAGTCCTACTTTACTCGATGACAGACGAACGGCTAACGGAACTACTTGATCAGTTCGGACACAATAGAGGAAACGTGTACGAAGATGAACACATCAAAATAGGACCTTCTACATATAGGCCTAGGAAGAACAATGAAAACATCATGTGCAAGTATCAGTGTAAGAAAATGTGCAAAGAATCTAATTGCATGTGCCAAAGTGTCATATTAATTAATGGGTAAATTATTTTTTTAGGCCTAGGCCTACTCTAGGTTATGGTCGGCCTAGGAACTTTTTCATTACCTGTAAATACACACTGGCGTTTCAGGTAAAGGAGACACTTATATTTCAATTGCGAATAATCACGTATTGGAGACACACTTTCATAGTCCCTAGTATATAAATAAATAATTATTTTCTTCTCCGTATCAAACTTCCATGATGTAGGTGTTTTGTTGTTTATGTTCATCATTTTACAGGTTCGCCAACTTACCCACAGTGCTTCATTCATATTATTCTGTTCCAATCAAGAAGGCAGTGAACTTACCATACTCGTGTAGCAATGCCGCCAACCTGTCCAACCTTCTGTCATTACAAACTCAATGCTTCTGTCAAACTATTTGTAAATATGCCGTAATCAACACGTCTTTTTAGTGATGGTCAGGGTTACATAGGGTGAGGTTTTGTATTACATTGTCATCTAGGTAGTAATTTCAGGGTTCATGCTCTGCCCTACTAACACTAAAATCATCTGACACCACCGAACATAACCCTAGAACAGAGGGTTGAGGATACAGCATATTCACCAAACGGCAAACTTCCAAGCATAGTAACCCACTTTTGGTACATCAAAATTCAAAAAACTATTTTAATAATTTAGGTTGAAAAGTGTACCGGTACATGAGTGGAATTTCATATTTTTGAAACAAGATTTTAAAAATTCATTTATATTGGGGTCAACGACGCACTCTACTGATATAAATATTTATTTTTGTTACTTAAAAAATAATTTCATGATAATTAGATGAGGGTAGCAAAGATTTTCATCCCATATACCGAAAAAATTTGGGCTTGTTTTTTTTTCAAATTGGTGTTATACCAGAATAGGTTGGGATTGTTTTTCAGAAATATCGGTCAAACGGGTTTTCCGGAAATAATTTGGAAAGTATGAAAATTCCCCATAAGAATAGGCCGGGGGAGAAATACTTGGAAAACCAAAATTTTCCAAAAGCTCTCAAATTTATACTGAATGTGAAAAGAACTATCATACATATTTTAAGCGATTTATGGAACAATCAGATGTAAAATAAAGAAGAAAACGCATTTTTAATGTACTTTTTTTACACACCAATAAAAGATTAAATGTGAGCAATAAGTGTCACCAATGAATTGAAATGTTCAAAATCTGTGATGGATATGAAGAAGGCACTGGTATAATTGTTTGGAAACCAAGGTCCATATACCGACAGACAGCCGAGGTTTTTAAACCTTTGAAGTGATCCATGGCCTGTATATGTACATTGAGATGACAAAATGTTCTTAATTCTACATTTCCAGACTTCTAAGCTCATCTCACAACGCATATAAGGCGTTTTCCTAGTTACATAAAAATAAATTGTAATAGCTTTCACTTAGTCACTTTTGTTCATCAATATAAAAGATTCTAGCCAAATCATGTTTTTTATAATTTGTTTGAATTATCCTATTGTTACCACTTTCTTTCCAAATGTATTAAATTCTTGTTTAGAATTGAATCCCTTGTGTTAATATCAAAGTAAATGAATACATGAATGAATAAATAATACATATAAAGTCATCTTATTATATTTTCAGTATTTCAATGTTTATATTTTAGATTCACCCACAGAAGTTTCAGTACCGGTATTTTGTACAATTTTTCCAAACAATCTTGGACGGGTCCTTGTCTGATGAGGAACTTATTTTAATCAATTGGGTGATTAACGAAATGATCAGAAGATGACTCACATCTATTGACGTCGGTGAATGATGAATGAGGTAATGGAAATATGAGATGAAAGTTATTTCTCATAGGATTTGGACAGCTTGGACAGGAATGAGTCTCAAGGAGTCATCCCTGATCTCGCTTTAAAAACAGATGAACAACAATCATGCACGTCTGTCGACCAACACGGGAACCAAACCCTGGTCTCCTGAATGAAAGGGTAACAAATTTAGTATACACATAGAATTTGGATATAGAGAGATATTCAAATAACTTCTTCTCTCAAAATAGGCCTAATAAACAAATATTCATTAAGAAATGTTGATAATATTTATTGGAAATACCTCGACAGATTGTCGACACTAGGTCGACATAAATGCACAGATAATTCGCAAGAAACGACATAACTATTCCAAACCACAAAACATATAACGTCAACAGACACAATTTCTTCAACACATTCGTCGCTTCAACTCTCAGATCAGACATAGAATCTTTCATACTGTAGAAACACGTTTGCAGCTAGTAAATTGGTAGAAAGTTCAAATACAATATCATTCTTTGCTAAGACTTAAAACCTATATCTAGTAATAAAACTATTCTTGCCATTAACACGACTAGCGGTTTATGTGGGGGTTAATTTGCACCGGAACGACATTCCGGTTCCTTTTCTGGTTCCGGGAACGTACTTTCCGTATCCAAGTATGCGTATTAAAATATATTAATGCTACAACTTTACATTCAAAATATTTTTATCAACTGCTCAACTTTTTTACTTGCAAAAAATATAATGTTTCAGACAGTAAATCTATCGTTAATGATAAAAATAGAAACAATTCAAAAATATTGCCTCAATTTCAATTGTATGCCACACGTAGAAGACCGGAAGGAGGGTGTAAAAATAATTTTCATTTGCGTCCCGGTTACTTTATTATTTTTTACGAATTAACCCCTCGGTTTAATCATACTTAGCATCATCTGTATTTCAATTTCTTTCTTCTTTACACACGATACATTATCTTTCCTCTACAGCCCAAATTAAAGGACATCACAATCCTGAAACTGGATTTAAACGAATAATGACAATATTTATTTTCCTAATTTCAGAGAGAACTAGAAATCATCATCCTCCAGGACCCTGTTTCTCTGAGCCGTGACGTGGACATTACTCGATTCTGTTCACGTTTCTAGACAGAAGCGGTAATGCCTACGTCATGACTCCTGCTCTCTGTAGGACAAAATGAATTATAATCTCTGAAATTGAGATGAAAATTTTTAATTTTCTCTATAATCAGGGAAATAAATATCGTCATTATTCATTCAAATCTAGTTTCAGGGTTGTGATGTCCTTTAATAGTCTTGAAAAAACATACACTGCTTGTTCATGATCTAATAAAACATACATGGATTAATAGTCTAAAAAAACGTACACGGCCTAATTTAATAGTCTAAAAACATACATATTAAAGGCGGTTTCACTGAGATTTGATTATTTAAAAGGCCTCGACTTCTTAGTACTCAATTAGTCCATATTTAATTACGTGAAATTGTAATTATCACTCTATAATTTCTCTAATAGTCATCTTGTAAACCATATTTACAGACCTACAGTTTAGGTCCTACCTACTAAAAATATTTCCAACATAGTTTTCATTTTATATAACTTTTAAAATGTCACAAAACTTATTATCGAGTTGAGGCCTTTTAAAATATAGATAGTCTTGTTGATAAGGAATGCCGACGGATCGTTACAACGCGACACGCCACCCGAACGAGAGCGAAGCGTCACGTTGGTCGCAGATGAGTAACGGTCGCCGCGATTACATCTTCTCTACGCGCAGCTTCAGCTCGGCCAGCTGTTTCGAGATCTCCTGAGGCAGGTCCGAGCCCACCTGCTCGGCAAAGTACTTCTGGATATCTTCCACCTGAGGCACAATTACACGAACATTGCGTTAGAACAGCGTACAGGTACCATGGAATTTTTATTTATATTGGGTTCAACGACGCACTGTTATGATAGCGCAGATCTAATGGCGTCGGATAGATGATAAAAGAGATGATGGGATGGTGAGATGAAGGTTCTTGGATAACGGTAAGGATAGTGGGCAGGAAGCGATCATGGCCGACTTATTGTAAGAACCATCCTGGCATTAGCCTAGACTATAGAGGGAAACCATGAAAAACCACAGTAAGGATCGAACCGGGTTCGAAATCCCCCTCGCCTCCCGGATCACATGAAGCGAGCGCGTTAACCACTGCTCTGCATGTGCCGGTGTATCATGGGAGAAACACGCACAAATCATGCAGAAAGTGCAGAGTGGAAAGATAACTGCCACACCTTGGCTAGAGTAAGCCACGTTTTTCAATGAATGAACGAACGAATGAATGAATGAATGAATGAATGAATTAAATGATATATGGATGAATTTATTGATTTTTATTGGGTTTAACATCAACTAATAATGATGATTAGGATCAATTGGCGTCAGTGAATGATGAATGAAATGATAGTAGAGATGAAAGGTAATTTTATCAGGTGTTTCTGGATATGGCACGGGAGTCGGTCATGGCCTGTTGTTAAGGAACCATCCCCGTATGCATATGAACGACAGAGGAAAAACCTCGGTCAGAATGGTCGACCATGGCGTGAACTGAACCTCGGTCTTCTGAATGACAGTTCAGCGTGCTAGCCAATCGACCAACCGTCTCAGTTGAATGAGTATTGGTTTGTTGGTTGGTTTGTTTGCTCATCGACCCCACTAACAGGTCGACATTATTGGAAAGTAGTACTCGATTTTAGTAGTAATCGATATTTTTGTGATGGATGATGTGAGAGATGGATGACAGATGATAATACACAGTAAGAAACAGCCTCCAACCTGTACTCACCTCATTATTTCTCATATCACGTGCTTCTCTTACTCTGTATCATCACCGATCATCCATCTCTCTTATCATCCATCACAAAAATATATTCCACCAATAGGTAGGTTATTTTGGGGTACAGAATGCTCTGCAAGCCAACTTACTTCTTTCAGCCAGAAGTCTTTCGGTAGGCTGAACAGCTCGTCAAGGTCGATCTCTTCTTTGAGTCCGTCCAATCGCAGCGAGTCTTTCTTGGGCACGTAGCCAATCGGCGTCGTCTGAGCGATGGGCTCGTTCTCGATACGTTTCAGCACCCAGTCGAGCACACGTGCGTTCTCACCGAACCCGGGCCACAAGAACTTGCCCTGAAAGAATAACGCAACGGTTAGAAACAGAAGAACTGAAGATAGACATCGAAAATAGAATCTATATGAATTGGGTGAAGGGGAAAGAGAGAACAGCAGCTTACCGAGGTTCACAAATAGATAGGCCTACTCGTGGTGGAGAGCCATTGATAGAACACAGAGGTGATGATTTGAACACACAAGGTTTCGACGTTCGTTCGTTTCGACTAATACCGTGGTCAAAGAAGAGACTACCTACTCTACTGTGACCAAGGCAACAGTCAAACGTCAAAAATCATGTGTAAGAAATCATCATCTCATTCGAATTAGAGATGCAAGTAAAATGAATTGAAAATTGATCGTACCTTTGCGCTCTTCCGGAACCAGTTGACGTGGAAGATCTTGGGCAGTTTTCCAGCGCCAGCGCGTTTCTCCATGCTCAGCCAGTGAGCAACGTACTGACCGAAGTTGTAGCCGAAGAACGGACGCATCGCAAACGGATCGTGCATTATCATCTTGCCCTGTGAACAAGAACAAACGTGATTCACTCGTTCGTTTCACAAGGTAGTAGGCGTCCGAGATGTTATGCCGTGAACTCTAGCAAACATGGTTTTTAAAATATAGGCCTACATTTTTTTAAATTTGTTGCAAAAAAACTAGTTTTGAGACTACAGAACTATGATAAAAATTGTACAGTATGGTTCTTCAATAGCATTACAGTGGAACCTATTTAGTATTTCAGGGGACCAGACTAAAAAGAAATTACGAAAGTGAAAAACTCCCTTACTAGGCCTATAGAAACTATTCAACAGAAGGGAGAATATGGTTAAGATTAGGATTCAGGATCAAAAATTATAACATACTATTACTTGAAAACCCACTAAAGAGGTTTTACTGTAACCACAAATCCAGGCCTATTCTCTCGGAAATTTTAGGAATAGTCGTCCCACTACCAATAATAAAAAAGTTCAATTTCTTTTTCATAATTTGTAGTAAGCATCATAGAAGATTTTAAAATAAGTTACCCAATAAAACTAAACATTTTGAACAATATTTTAATCCATCAATATCAATTCACTAAGGAACAATCGTGCGTGTGCCGTAAGTGACTGATTATTCTGCCGCGAGATCTACGTACCTTGTATTCGGCCGCGGCCGTGGCTTCCGACCTCATGGCTGCGCCGAGGAAGACGCCGTGTTGCCAGTCGAACGACTCGTAGACCAGTGGGACGCCAGCCGGCCGCCGGCCCCCGAACAATATGGCATCGATGGGGACGCCCTCGCTCGCCTCCCAGTTGGGGTCGATGATCGGACACTGGTTGGCCGGCGAACAGAATCTTAACACAACAAAAAAACACGTTACAGAGCAAACGGAAATACACGACGGATAGGTTTCTTTTGCAACTTTTAATGAAGAGTAATTGTTCAAGAAATAAAGGTACTGTATACCCTATTCCAACGTGGCTCGGTTTTGCATAAAACTGCTTACAACGCCATGTTATATCTATACTAGATACTTTTTTCGGGTTCAGTAAAGTGAATGCGTCTTATTTACTTGATATTTGATAAAATAAATTTGCTGATTTCACTGTTATTTGACACATGTAGCCTAGAACGAGGTTTTGGAATAACAGATGACTGTATTATATTATTTTCCAATAAATTATCGTATTCTATTAGCAAAAAAAAATTACCACCAATTTCTCAATCGATCTCCTAGATGTCAGTACAAGTCCAATGTCAACGTTGTCAAGATATTAAATGCAACGTATTGGAAAGTGTAAGGTAGCACATATGCATCCACAGCCATCAAGTGGTTAAAACTAATCTAACATGAATGCACATCGCTATTGGTGAAACTAGATTTAAACGTAAGATCATTCCCCGAGTCAAGTTGGCATACCTGGAATTGGGATGAGCGGCAGGTCGGCCGCACCCCTTCTCCCACGGCTCTCCCTGCCAGTCGGTGATCTGTACGGTGGGGTCAACCTCCTTCTCCAACCCCTCCCAGTACACCCCCCCGTCGCTCGTGGATGCCACGTTCGTGAATACCGTGTTGGCAAAGATGGTGTCCATGGCGTTCGGATTGGTCTCGCTGGACGTGCCTAACGAACAAAAAAGAAGCGGCGTTATGACAAACGTTCAATGAGGGATTATAGACGCGAAGTAACATGTTGAAGGACAATGCAACTCTGGAATGAGATTTTAATAAATAATCACGATATTCATTGCACTAATTTCAGAGAGAACTAGAAATTATCATCTCAATTTCAGGAATTATGATAATTTATTTGTTACGGTTGAAAATAACAGACGAATAAAAATCACTTTCACAATACTGCCGTATTTTGGTCGCATGTGAGTGAATTTTCTACAGTAAAAAAGTAAACTGCCTAGATTTTTATTGTCAATGCGTATCTTCAGAATAGACCTATAATCATCTAAATTCTCCGATGGCTAATTTAATTTATTTCTATAATGGTCATTTATGTTCTGTTGTTCTATTGGCTCAGGTATTATATCCTTTCAGCTACGATCCCTTCAAAGGCTTCGGACCTCTTATTCCAACCAAATCAGCAGTGGGGGTAAGGTAACGGAGAAAAAAGCTCCGACGATGGACTCTACCATCAACTTTTGCAACCAGACTGCTCCACTGACCTGGGGCGACTCCGAAGAAGCCGTTCTCGGGGTTGATCGCCCTCAGCTGTCCGCTGGCGTCGAACTTCATCCAGGCGATGTCGTCGCCGACGCACTCGACCTTGTATCCGGGCAGCGCCGGCGTCATCATGGCAAGGTTGGTCTTGCCGCAAGCGCTCGGAAACGCAGCCGCGATGTAACGCTTCACGCCCGACGGACCCGTGATGCCCAGGATCTACGCAACGTAATAAACAACGCGTTGACATAAATACGACAGTAAAAGTAGCGAGCACGCTGTCAGTGTTAGAAAGTGGAACTTGTAAAAAGTCGCAAAATAGAGCGCGCGCATATCTCAACAATGTGATTTGATTTATTATAAATGTAACATTGTTGACAGTTTATTTGTAACATTTCGTCGGCCATATTGGGATTATATTGGGATTCTGTTTTCAGGAATACCCATACAATGAAAGACTTTAACCTAGCTATAGAAACAATGTAATCTATTAACCGACACAATAACATAACAAATTCATCGAGTCATTAACACTCACTCATGACTCATAAGTAAATTAGACCAAAAAATATGTTTCTTTTTCACATTCATATGTATTCAACTATTGAATCATCAACTCATTATATATTGCATCATATTATTATGTAGTACAAGTACAACTATCATTTGAATCTTCACACCACCGAGAACACTGTATATAACTGTTAGGCCTATCTGTCTCTAAGTCTGTAATAAAACCTATTCTATTCTATCTGTGATATATCTTAATATCTTGAATACATCTCAACGAATATGTATTCACTCGATCTAGTTTAAAAGATAGAATACTGTCATGATTGTGATTGAATCGAGTGATACTCGAGTCAACGTCTCTCACCAGCATGTGCTCGGCCAGCCAGCCCTCTCGCTTGGCGATGGTCGATCCTATCCGCAGAGCGAAACACTTCTTGCCGAGCAGAGAGTTGCCGCCGTAACCGCTGCCGTACGAGACGATTTCGTTCTTGTCCGGCCGGTGGAGGATGATGGTGCGCTCCGGGTCGCAAGGCCATCCGGGATATTGCTGCGGGAACATATACAACACATCGAGGTAAGCTGGTGGCTTATACAGAATTGTCCGTGGTATTTGATTGTTGTTCCATTTGGATAACCAGTCGCAACGATCATACAGATATTGTGCGGAAAGTTGGCAACACATACACCACTTCAAGGTAAGCTGAGGGTTTTTATAAAATTATTTGTGATATTTGATTATTGTTTCGTTTGGATAACGACTCCACCAAATGCAGGGTTACTAAGAGTGCAATGCGTGGGTGATATTTACAAACACTCATGTCTATGCGGAAGTCAACCCACGCCAGAATTAATCACAGTTAGCAACGCAATTCTATACTTGTAGTCTTGTACTCAAGAAGGAGGTTAAGTAACAATTAAACAATTGTAAAAACTCCGGTAATTACATAATTTCAATGTTACTTCAATGTTTTAAAGCTTTTCAAAGATGTAGTTGTGTTTCTCATCATAAACCTCATCCTGAAATATCAGAATACCCAAAATATAACTCGGCTTAACGAACATAACGGTGATATTTGTTTGTCATGTTGGTAGAAAACCTTCTGCTCTCGTGGATACTAGTATAGCTGACTGAGCCAGATGGGTAGCATGAATTCAGGGCAATAGAATAAAGTGAAACGGACTATAATTTGGGACCAAAAGAAAACAGAAAATCAGCAAGTCAACATATTTTTTATAATGATCAACATTGAAACCTTAATATGCAATCATCACTTCCAAATTACGGGTGAGGATGAATTAGTAAGACCGTTAAGAAGCAACGCCACTTGGTTGTTCAACACTTCGAGACGGCCTCACATCAACTCAATTCACTCAGAACAGAACTAAAACAACGAGTGGACAACTCACGGGTGCGGCGCCGTTCTTGGGACTGCCGACGGAGTGCAGGCACTTGACAAAGTCCTCGCCTTTGGCAAGCGCTGCCAACACGGGCGATCCCATGCGCGTCATGATCCTCATCGACGACACGACGTAGGCCGAGTCTGTAAGCTCGACGCCGATCTTGCTGAGAGCTCCGCCCACCGGGCCCATGCTGAACGGGATAACGTACATCGTTCGACCTGGAATAAGGGCGGAGGAATAGGTTTAGAACAGTTGTTGGATTCCGAGAAATATAATATTGATTTTTATTTAAACCCTGAATAGCGTATACCGGAATAAAGTCAACTCGGTTGTGTGGGTGTCCAACCTTACCTAAACACTAACCACATTTTATAACCATCAATTGAAAAGTACCCCGAAGCCTATTTCTCAAGTCACACTAGAATGATTTATAACAGGTGTTGGATTCTGAGTTATACAATTTCAAATATATCAGTGAAAAGTGCCTTTTGTGAATTTAGCCCCAACTATCTGGGGTGTCTAAGTAGACCCTCGTCGAGTGTACGTATATGGAGTTGATGCAATGAAATATCAGTATTTTGGTGAGAACTTCTGAACGTTACGGCACTAGAAGTTATCACTATTCAACTCAGATTGCATACGCTAGAAAAAAATCTAGCAGTATACGCTTAACAATGATGCGATATCAGTTGAAAAGTTTTCAATTACACCAACTTGAAGGTACTAAAAATATCTGTTTCCTCCGTATTAGAATTTAGATTCCTCATACCATTCAAAATGGTCACCAGAAACTAAAATTTTGATATTAAATCGACTCCCATGCACTATCAAGTCAGAATTCAAAGGACCCAAAAACACCCATTTAAATAAATTATAGACGTTTCAATTATCAAAATATTTAATATTGAGCTTATGGATCAAAACTTGTTTGGGATCATTATTGCAGTTTTGCTTGAATTAAAGCCAAATTGGAATTATCTGAGTATAAATTAACAAGGGTCTAGAGCAGGCCTATTAATAGAACCACATCTCATTCATCTGAAGCTATTTTAATTTCTGAGACACTACATACGATATCATATTAGCCTAATACTCGATTTTATTCATGAAGTTTACGGACATTTTTTATCTTGAACAATTCACGTCTGTATACACCCCGCTCACCTCTCATGCATCCGGGAAACCTCTCCTGGATCTCCTTCTTCATGTTCTCCGGACTCATCCAGTTGCCGAGCGTTCCCTTGACTCCTGGAGCCGTGGTCGGGATCGTTTCCGACTTGAGGTCGGTGCACATGAACGTCCGGCTCTCTACGCGGGCCACATCAGCGGGGTTCGTTCTCGCCAGCCAGCTGTACGGCGGAACACAACAGAACGTGAGAACGAGTTACGACACGTGAGAACGCGCTACCACACGTGACATCGTTGTCGATATGCGTTGATATCGACCATAAAAAAACAATCAAATGTCCCCGACAATTTTTTTTTTTTTTTTATCAACATCAAATCGTGATAGAATATCATTGTACCCCAAAAGGCTATGGATGAAAGTAGGATAGTTTGGACGGGGTTCCACGAGGGCGATCTTACCAAGCCAAAACCAATTATGGAATAATAATTGCACAAAATGCAGTGAAACGTCTTTACATCGTTTTTCAAGGGGCAGAGAAAAAAACGTGCATGCAGAAAAGCCATACAAAAGGAAAACTCAACATGTCGTGGGAAAAACTGTGGATCCGAGAACGATGCATCGAGGTTTTACTGAACAATAATCTTGAATCTTAAATCTTGAATAGATCTTGGTACTTAGGCCTATTCTCAATTTGATGTAAATATGCTAAAGAAAAATACATATAACCTATAGGCTGTATGAATAAAATAGAATAGGCATATAAAAAAAATATATGGGTATATAAAAGTAAAAATATAATCAGGAATTTTTCACAAGATCAGTGGGCCTATATTGTAAAATTATATGGGTTATTCTATGAAAATAATAACATTTTACAGATTTGAACATGAAGCCAACTCTTACCCATTAGTAACACATATGAATACAGTGACACCTCTATGCATCGTTCCCGGATCCATCGGTTTCCTGCTTGTATCATTCATTTATTCTAACCCCACTCCCATTATAATCAATGCTAAATTTTCCAGGAAGGATCATTTTCCTGCACGGATGGTTTTATTTTCATCGTCCCTTGAAAAACGATGCATAGAGGTTTCGCTGTACTTAAATTACACATCAAATTAAAAACCCATTAGAGGGTAGTTTAAGTGAATTTTCTAAGGTTGGTAATAAGTAACAAACCCCAAATAACAAGCAAGTTTTATCAGGCTGGACAGTTACTTGTTAACCCTGATAGCATATTCAACAAAGTTAACACGAAAATAATATTTCGAGATGTATAAAACCTACAGAAAATCATGCTGTTCCAAGTATTCTCTTATGATTTTTTTTATAGCTTTACCACGTACTTTTACGAGCGTGCCTACAGCGTAATCTACATACTTATAATCTACGTACTCGTGACAGTACTAACAACACTTCTTTACGATGTTTGCAATATTTTTACAGCCCATTGTTTCGATTGTATAATACTATTCAAGCTAACTGCCTTGCGAATTGATAATGAAATGAGACAGTTAAAAGCATCTGTTATTCCTGTGAATACTGAAGCTACAAAATACTAATACCTAACGTTATAAATTTGTATAACTTACCATAATGCAAAGTACATTAAGTAAATTATTTCTGATGTAATGATCATTAGGACTACATTATACCCTAATTCATTCAGTTTGGCTTACTTTGGCTGCTACAATTAAAATGCAACTCGAGTCGAGGTCAGAAAGTCGATTCCTAAATTGTATTGATCGCCGGCAAAAAATCTACGACGGATTAAAAATTCGTGGAAAAAAAAAATTAAATCATCACAAATTATAATCACAGGGTTCTAGTTCTCGTGTAGGGGTGTAATATTAAAGTTTATCATAGTTTATTATTATTATTTTTATTAATTACACCTGTTAATAAGAGTCATTTATTTTATTTTCAACAATATAGAACTTTGAATTGGGCCACATTTTACGAAAACTTAATTGCGATAATCAATCAAATTATTAGAGCATTGCAAGCGAACGATTATTCGAAGAGTTTGAATGAACGTAGTAAACTCTGAGCACGTAGTAAAAGCAGTGCGTTGCAAGCAAACGATTATCTCACCAGTTGTCGTATTTGGGCAGCGACTTGATCGTACCCTGTTGGACCATCAGGCCAATCAGCTGTTTGTTCTCAGTCTCCGATCCGTCGCAGATGTGGATCTTCTCCGGCTGGCAAAGCGACGCATTCTCCTCCACGTACGCTCGCAGCTACAATTCAATACAATTCAACACAATTCAATACAATTCAATTCAATACTGTTCAATTCAACAATTCAATATGTTCTTACATGTGATACAGACAATCCAAATTATGAATATGTGAATTCTCCAACGAGAATAGTTCTTGCGCTGAGGAATTATTAGAATTGAGATCATCTTCATGTAAAAATTGAAAGCATGACACAGAGTACATGTGTGAATTATGAAGTTAAAAATCAAATTTTTTGATGCTAATTTGTACTAACTAATATAAACAAAAACTGTAACTAAATCCTGATCTACTGGAACAATAGATTGAGCAAACGTGGAAATGTAACGGAAGCGTACTGTTGGACATTCACTCGTCAAAGATTAAAATATACATTTCTTGATACACAATAATTATTGTTTCCCAATCAAGGCTAAGGATGGATTAGTAAGACCGTTTTGAAGTGGCACCTCTTAGCTGTTTCAAGACTTCGAGGATTATCTCTACACTATTTTAAACAAAACCAATAACTTTGACTCCAGGAATGCGTTATCCATTATCAGTAGTTATTTTCTAGATACACTTTACTTCCAAAATGAACCATTTTACATTACTGCAAGTGTAAATGCGTAATTCTTGTACTTGAATTTAGTGATTTTTTTCCAAAATGAATGTGAACAACACCAAGTTATTGTAACTGAATTGTTTGCCCCAGTTTACGATAACCGAGCGCGTTGATAGTTGAAGCGTGAAGGTTTACCTTTGGCGACAAGGTGCTGAGGTCGCCGTTGACGACGCTGATGCCTCGCAGGTGGTTGTAGAGCCCGACGTTCGGCTGAGCGAGACTCTTGGCGTAACGGGATATGCTCGGCGTGAACCTGAAACACGAGACGAGGTTCGTTAGATGACAGCACAACGAGTGGCAGAACGAGGAACTGAGGGTCTTCCAGACAGTTCACTTTGAACAGCGTTGATGAGTATAGAAAACTTTACCATTGGGGAGAAAGGAAGGGGGGAGGGTGATGGTTATTGTTTGCTCAACGACCCCACCACCAGCTACGTTATACGGGGGTACAAATGAGCGGGTGATAATGACACTATTAAGTGATGATAAGTGAGCAGACTTTTTAAAAAACCCATGTCTCTAAAGTATATACCCATTAAATAAATAAATTTCAATACTACACAAAACACGAATCTCTTTAAAACATTGAAAATGATGCACTAATATGATTCGCCTTGGATCGTAATATAAGCGCAGCTATACAGCTAATTAATTCAAAACACTTTTACCCGCAGAGCAATACTGATAATGTACAGAAGCGCTGATTGAACAATTTTCAGAAATAAAATTTAATGCAGGTTAAAAATACCCATTAAAAAGCTGCAGTCTTGTGAATTTTTGACTATTGTTCTCTTCAAGACCCCACCAACAGCTAGATCATTTGGGGGTGCGAATCAACAGGTGAGACAGAATGATGTTCAACAACCTGTAGCTCAACGTCTCATCCAATGCGGCAAGCAAGTACTCCATCGAAACTCACCAAACGACACAAAATACAGACACTTTGTACTATCCTACGTTGAAGCTATGTTCACCTACTGGTATTAGGCCTATTATAATCACAACAATTAACATTGGCTTTATCTTCGACCTTCAAAACTGAAAGAATAATGTAAGGAAATAAAGAGAATAGTTTAATACTTTTTAGTAAAACATGTAAATCTTGACATAAAGTCAAAGCTACGTACGACAAGGTAGGATAATTCGGACAAGGCACCACAAGGGTGATCTTACCAATTCAAGGAAAATAATAAACAACGCTAGGAAAATAATTTCAACGTTTTATACTTTTATAATAGTGATCAACAACTAAAAATCAATTAATCCATTTCTTGTTTCAATTTCTAACGAAAACTAATTTCTCGAGAAATTATTAAAGAACATCACAACTCTGAAACTAGATTTGAATGAATGATGATGATATTTATTTCCATAATTTCAGAGAAAACTAGAAATCATCAAATCAATTTCTGAAATTATAATTTATTAATTTTTGATCCAGAGACTTTGAGTCGTGACGTAAACATTACTCGATATTGTCTAATTTTCAATACGTAATCGGTAATGTCTATGTCATGACTCATGGTCTCTGGAGGACAATGAATGTATTATAATTTCTGAAATTGAGATTAAAATTACTAGTTTTCTCTAAAATTATGGAAATAAATATCATTATTATTAGGTGAGGTATTAGACACTGGGTTGTTCCCTCGCATCGAGTGAGTTGAATTATTACTCGACGTTTCGATCTCCATGTTGAGACCTTTCTCAGTATATAGTCTGGTTCAGAAGGAAGAACCGTCTACGAAGAAAGAGAGTGAACAATGCATCGATCACTTAGTCACTCTCTTTCTTCTGAGACGGTTCTTTCTTTTGAACCAGACTATATCTTGAGAAAGGTCTCAACATGGAGATCGAAACATCGAGTAACAATTCAACTCACACGACGCGACGGAACAACCCAGTTTCTAATACCTCATATTCAGGTCGCGAAAGCCTCAAACACTCATCATTATTATTTGCTAAAATCTAGCTTCAGGGTTGTGATGTCCTTTAAAGTTATAGCCTGTTTCAACATGGTCATGGTTTGGTTTGCCAGGTCATAATACATTACAAGGCAGGAGAGTCTCCCTGTTTAATCTCATGGGCCATGACAGAAGAGCCTTTCAAAAGCAGGTGTTTCAATCAAATCAACAGGTTTCGAATGACTGACACGCAAAATCGTGAAGCGTTTCACATTTTTATTATTTGTTTGTACTCTACTGTGAAAGTGTAATACTGTAGTTACCTTACTAAATAAAGAGTTATTATTATAATTATTCATGTATTTTCAAAGTAATTTTGAGCCCAGTTATGAAACTATTTTAAGGGCCACATTATTGAAACATGCTGAAAATACAATTTGTTTATATGAAGATAAAATTAAACCTAAAACTAAATAAATAAACTAAATAAAATTAAAATAAAACCTGAAAAGAAATTTTGAGTCTTTTATGCTTTTTGTTGGTTTGAACCCGTTTAAAAATTGGACAGTAATAATTTATAAATTATTCAATTCTCAACATGATGTGAATTTTATAATATTTCATTCTATTCTTGAAAAAAATACATCAACTAAATAAATATTAATACATTACATAGAACATGAATATATAAAATACAATCAAATTAAAACTTGAACTTTATTAATTAGTTGAATTGTTCTCCAGTTAGTAGTAACACATCTACATGGCTCATTATAGTTCTAATGTTACTACTATTTACTATATGTTATTCTATTTTACACAAATTCTTACTTTACTTCCTTATAGCTTTAGTTTTTTGTTTGTTATTTCATAGGCCACTTAGTTACATTTTCTTGATTCATTACGTTCTTTCTATTATTCTATCAATTGCTTAATTATTCTGTGTCAATTAAGGCAGCCACTGATTGTGATGGCAGTCAAGATAGTCAAGATATATATATATATATATTGATCACAGTAATTCGATCTTCAAGAATACTTTTCAAAGCTCAACTTTTTTTCCGAATTGAATACAAGTTTTCGAAAATCGAAAAAATGTTTGTAAATAAAATTAATCACAATTAAATAATAACCAACCACGTACAGTTCTGAAGTTATTCAATTTCAAAATTAACAATTAAATATACTACTTACTCAGATCCATACGACTCTTTTTCGATGAATTCAGGCATTTTCCACGGTTAGAATACTCAAAAAAACGATTATAAAAATACAAAAAATACAAAATACACTGATTATTTCTCGTTAATACACTTCAAAAATATCGTAACTACAAACAAAAACTAATCAAAAATAACAAAAAATTGCTATTTGCTTTTCTCTCAATTCGATAATTCTTCGGTCTCCAACAAAGCTTGCCATTCGTGCGCGCTGGTTCGTGTCAGATGTGCGAGTGATGCTGCGCTCCACGCCGCGCCGGTTATATACGCGACGCGTAAGGTGGGAGAGGGGAAGGGGGGGGGGGGAGGGGGCAACGACGCATGTACTTGAACTTGAAATGTTGCGAAATCGTCAAACCGACAACAGATCTGACTCAATGTGCACTATGGGATCGATTACTGTTCTAAAATATTCTAGAATACCGGTATTGTTAAAGGTTTCCTCAACGATCCCACTAACAGCTTGGTTATACGGGGGTACGAATGAGCAGGTGACAATGAAACAATGAAGTGATGATAGGTGAAATAATGTTTACAAAATCCATGGCTAATGTGAGACTCGAACTTACGGCCGACCTGACTTCAGTGTCTGAAGTATGCCTCAGCTGACTGAGCTACTGAGGGCGGCGAATAATGAATAATAATAGGAATTAAAAAGTAAACTAGGCCTAGTCTGTACCTAAAGATCAAAGGTTGGTACTATATTATAGTATATCAATACTATATTATAGTATATAATATAATATTTACACTTTATGTATAGGCTATACTCCTTGGTATAGGTGTAGCTCTGTTAGGTCTGGATATTGGTATGGGTCCTGGTTACGTGGTTCGGGTCTGGGTCTGGGTCTGGGTCTAGGTCTGGGTCAATGTATAGGTTTGAGTTTGGTTAGGTCGAAGCCGCGGAGGTGATTTAAGCCTGTCAAGCGTTTGATTTCTAAACATCGACATATAATCAAGTAATTTTAGATTCAACAGCTTTAATTGTTAATTACTATAAAATTGTGTTAGAAAGTGATATTTTAGTATTTCAAGTATAAGTTGCAATTACTGAGAAATGAAATTACCATTAGAATCTAAAATTAGAATACGTATATAAGTAAATGAACCGGTAAAGTTCGAGTGAGAAAAATTAAATTTGAAGAGCAAAAACAAGTCAAATTTACGACTCGCAACGTTTTTTAAAATTTAAAGAAAGGTAATTTTCACATATTATTTCATTACATCTATGAATCTAGTCGAACAATTCAATTTTAATTTTTTTCACCAAGTAGGCCTAATCTTTATTATAAAACCTAATGAATAAATAAATAAATAATACATATTGTTATTATATTTACCATCATCTTTTTGACCATTGAGAACAAATAATTATTGAGTCAGTGTTACGCACATAAGTGATGACAATTGCACGCCAGTACAAAATGAAATAAAACACTTGACTGAGCAGAAACATTCTTGCAAAGTATGTTCGTTTTGAATTCTATCAACAGCCAGTTTTACGAATCAGACAAACACAAAATATGCGTTGTAAGATGAGCGAGATATCTATAAAGTATACTCAAAACTCTACACACCTTGATCATATAAAATATATTTCATTCGGTTACTATCGAATCTAGGGAGCCGTGAATCCATCTCTGCAACATTTTTTTCTGACATTATTTATATTCATTTGATGAATAAAAAAACATTTATAACATAATTTTCTTCAAAACGCCTGTCCGAATTACACATAAATTTTTAATAATTTGTATCATTTTCCTGTTTACATTTGAGGAGATTTTGAATTATAGTGGAGAGATTTTATTCTTCAATTTTTTCCGCCTAGTCTATTCTTATGGGGTTTTTAGAAACTTTGCGATGATGTTTCTCAAAAATGATCCAACCTATTCGACCCAAAAACTTCACAGTTCTAAGTTGAATATAAGTTTGCGTGTACAGAAAAAGTGCCTATGTCGATCAGTCAAACCCTGCGACCTGTGCAGTGCTTATACAAACAAACAGAAAAAACCACACAGACAAAGCGCCATAAGGGTGGGATGGAAGTCTTCGCTCACGCTCATCCAACAAATAGTAACAAGATATAAACACGATAATTCTGAAAGCCAGTTCAACACCTCTCTGTGAAAGTTTGCCCATTATTATTATTATTAACGTTTTTCGTCTTTTGTACTGCATATGTGTTTAAATGTGCTGCTCGCAGATCCAAATGCATGGAACTCAAATAAAATGCTATTTTTAACCCTCACAATCTTTTTAGTGTGGAAAAATTGGGAAACATGTTTTTGTTTTGTTTGTTTGTTTGTTTGTTTATTTGTTGATAATACAAACTACGTTCCATTGATAATAATTACTAGAGTCTATTTATAAATGTTAATATCCTTTTCACAATTACCGTAAGATAAACAGATAATTAAACAGTGGTACCACTCGGTTTACTGACTGACTAAATGAACGTACACGATCGAGTGTGTTTGTCGTTATGTGCATGGCTTTTTGAATATTTCAAACTCTTGTTCAGAAGTCATAAATTAAGAAAAAATATTTTTCCAAGTTATTTGAAATTATTTTTTGATCTAATTATTCTTTGACATTATTATTATTATTACTAGCAGGTCAAAGATTGTTCTATTATGCATGCTATGTAACGACACACTTGGAGATAGACTTCATTTTATAGTATGATTGAATCATTAATGAAAGCAAAAAGTTTTTATTGAGCTCCTATTAAAGATGACGACATAGTATAATATAGGTTTCATGTTGAATAAAATGTAAATCAATTACTTGTTGTTTAGTGACGACAATCGACAGATAAGTCATTGTTATTCAAGAATGAACAAATAAAAAACCAAATCTTTGAATAAATTCATTAAGATTGAAATAAAAATAATAATGACGGAAAAATATATATAAAAAAAAGAAGAGAATGAGGAAAAAACCAACAAGCTACATAATTTCAAGAAATTGGGATTGAATTGAAAATAAAAATAATGGACAAATACGAAAAAGTAAAAAAAAAATGTATAATATGAGAGATAGTATGACACATTTATGAACACTGCTCTCGACGACTTTCCGATACACGACCACAAAATCTATTCCTATCAATTATATTCTTATGTAAAGTAATTTCTAAACATTTTCCACTCCATTATTATTATACCTTGGAAAATGGAAATGATATGTAAATCCCGTCGAAATATTGATCACAAAGTAATAGAAATTGTAAAATAATAAAAACAATGTGTTCACTTCATTTTACTATATAGGCCACTATGACTTATCGAAAAATAATTAGGGCCTACATGTCCAGTCCAAAATAAAAGGCCGTACGTACTTGAAATCATAAAAAACAAAAAATTATCAAAATTATAAATAAATACGTAAACGTAAATTGCTCTAATAACTTATAGTTCCTCAAATTACGATGATATAAAACGAGATACACTTGTATCCACGAAAGAAGAGGGTCATCTACCAACATAACAAACACAAATATCACCGATATATTTGTTCAAATGTATACATCGTATATAAATTTCATGACGATTCACTTGGTACTATGATTTTTCAGGACGAGATTTACTACAAGAAACGCAAATAAATCTTTCAAAAGCGTTAAATCCTCCTAAGTTGCATCGAAATGATCTAATTAATAAATTTAATTACAGTTATTCGGTTGGTAGACGACCTTCTCTCGTGCGTGGACACAAGATCATCGTCCTCATGGCTTATGCAATGAGTATATAAGTGTCACGTCATAATTCTACTACATTTCAAGATTTTAATATAATATTACTGCTTCGAGTAATAATATGCAAGAGCGGACGCAGCTGATAGTAAACCGAACTGATAACTTTCTGCGCGAACTCGACACATTTTATTAGTGATGCAATTAAATAATGCGGGGGAAAACAGATATATTGAATGTCTTCTAGATGGTATAACTATCCACTATTCAACTTAAATCGTACCACTGTCAAACGTATACAGCTGTTTGTTTGTTTTTTGTTTTCGATTTGTTTTCCAGTCGATTTAGCGGAAAATCGGTGTTTTGGTGATAAATTTGAATGGTATGAGATATCGAAATTTTGGAAACAATGATACATAGATATTTTTAATACATTTAAGATGGTGTCAGTAATAACTATTCATCTCAAATCACACAATTGTCAGGCGTATAACGGTCAAAAATACACATTTTTTAATCGTATACGCCTGACAATTATACAATATGAGATAAATATTTATTACTTACACCATATTGAAGATATTAAAAATATTTGTGTTTCCTTCTTTTCAGAATTTCGAAATGTCATACCGTTCAAAAGTCATCACCAAAAACTGATATTCCGCTAAATCGACTCCCATTGACTCTAGTTATAACTATTCCATCATAACCGTCTCCTCTGTTTAGTAGTTCCACTACAATATGTTCATCCGGAAAGTCATTACGATCGTTTATATGTCACATTGACACTGAAAATGTAACGCTGTGCGTAGGTCCCCCTTGAAATCAAATCACCATAATTTCTCAATTCCTCATCAATCACATGCACACATAAATATCCCATAAACAATCTCTTCGACAAAAAAAACCTTTTTTTTTCGTACAAGGCGGGAGGGAGGGATGAGAGGGAAAAGGAGAATAGGGGGGGGGGGGGAGTAATAAACTAAATGGCAATGATACATATCAAAACGTCACAAACAAATAATAAAATCTGTTCAAGATTAACATGAATAATATTATCTATAATATATGTATTACAATAACAATAATCAAATTACGAAATGTGCATAAAAACAGTTTTAATACCAATTGTAATAAAAAATGTTGTAAGCCGGAGTCAACAACATAACGTAACTTATTTCATAACAGGATTTGATAATTTTATGATAATACAATAATTTAATTCTTAATTGCTGGCTTATAGTAGATAAGATAGGGTAGGCCTAAGTATGCTCTATTATTTAATAAGCAAATTTTATTTCTCAAACTAGGCAGCATCCATAGCCACGAATTTCTTGCATTTCTTGAATTTCATTCGTACCCCCATATAACCTAGCTGTTGATGGGGTCGTTAAGCTACCCAACATTAAAAATCAACCTGCCGGAGACTTGGATGGCTCATGGCAGAAACAGATACACACGGTAAACCCTGCTTCACAGTAACACGGTAGCACGGATTTTCCATTTCGCTTACTGACAATTTCTTACTGGTTCACCTGACTTATTGGGCCGGAAATAAACGTGCAACCGTGTTACTATTAATCAAGCCGAACACGGTTGCACAGTCTTTTTCCGTCCCGGCAAGAACCGTTAACACAGCAGTACCCAGTACTTCAATCGAGAATTTCTGACTGGTTCGCGTGATTACCGGAACGTAAAAATCCGTGTTTACTATTCGCCAGAAAAGTTTCCAACACGCTGTTACATTCTCAACAATGGCGTTGATTGAAATCTTTACATTGTTGACTGTTTTTTTGTAACCATTCGTCGGCCATATTGCATTTAGAAGCGCATTCTGTTATTCGGTATATTTCGAAGTCCAGTCAGCCTTCATCTAAGAGTTGATGAAAACAAATAGCATGGGTAACCATGGTGATAACCACTTTAAACTACCAGTTAGGCTACTCCCACGTTAGTAATTCAGGCACTAATATTGTCGAATTACGTCGTCACGGCCCCACAGAAGTACAAGGGTCACTCGAACCGAGCCCCGTTGATGTGCGTAACATTTGGCATTGATCAAAGATAATACATCCGCAGAGTTCAACTGAAGCTCTCACGTGACCTCTTATCAATCAATGCAATGACGTCACAGCTCAGTGACACACCTCCGGGAGAGATTTGACAATTGTTTGGCCTTGGATCATCTTATCGGGCAAGAGTCAAGTACCAATGTTCTGTCAACAGGATTTGCGTAGCTATAAGCAAGTGCAATTAATGATGATGATAATTTATTTTTGATCGTTTTTTTATTGAAATTTATAGCTGAGTTTATCAGTTAATATGTTTATTGCATTAGTATGTTGGAATAATGGGAACAAGTCGGTCATGGCATGCATGATATATAATAGAAATAGAACTATATCCCAGTATTCACGTAAGGCGTCCCCGTCTCCATAGGGCATAGATAATGGTCTTGAAAACTTCAACAGTGAAAAATACAAAATTGACGAATAGATCTTCCGATGCAGACAATATTAATCTTGTCGAATGCTAATGAGTCAAATTTTATAATAACGAAGATGGAAAGATCATTTGTATGTAACAGTAACAATCGATATTTTTTGCCATCGATATTTACCTCACAGCGTACCGTTACGTACAAATAACATGTAACTTATTGTGAATGTTTATTGTGGATCGAAAGTATTTTATAAGATACTTCTATGACTAGTGTGAAGCAGTTTCACTACAATGTGCTCATCCGGAAAGTCACTGCGATCGTTTATATGTTAGGTTTTGATTCAAGTTACGAGAGTTATAATCCAAGGTTTAGGTTGGATCTAAGCCCAGTTTAATTAGATTAATGTAGGTAATACAATTTTCATTTTGATACTATCCATAATAAAGGCAGTATAATTCTTGAATCAAGTGAATCACAACAACAACAACAACGACTACGACGATAACAAAACACACCAGAACGGGTATTCACCAACATGGCTTGCCTTTTCTATACCACACATTTCATCATCTTTTCACTACTAATCCATCAACATTGATAGCTTCCTCATCCCCTTTACGTCTGTACCTACGTCATCAATTATCCCTGATGACCTTCGACCGCCCAACCGTTGTCTAGCATTCCTGTCGGCCGATAACGGTAGCCATTACCTCGACCGACCGGACCGGTGACACACCCCCTTATAGTGCGCCAAACAACCTGTAGCTCCTGATCACCTTGACGACTGAGATAAGGTAAAAAAACAAACAACTGAGCTAGTTCTTTGTGACTTGTCGTCAAGCAGAATACAGAGAGTGGTACTGAGACGTGTGGCCGAGTGGTTAATACACTGAACCGTCATTCAGGTGGCTGGGATTCGATTTCCGCCATGGTCGACCATCCTGGCAGGGGTTTTTCGTGGTTTCCCTCTGTCGTTCAGGTCAGGTCAATATTGGGATGGTTCCTCCTCCTATCCAAAAGCACCTGATTAGATGAGCGTTAGCGAAGACTTCCATCCCACTCTTATAGAGCTTTGTGTTTTTTTTTGTAAGCACTGCATAGATCGCACGGTTGGACTAATCGACATGAAATTTTTTCTGTAGGCGCAAACGTATACACCTTAGAAATGTCTAGTTTTTGAGATAAATCGGTTGAAGCATTTTTGAGAAACACCATCTTAAATTTTCTAAAAACCCCATATTATTAGACTGGGTATTTTTAATCAGAAATATGTTTAGCAACTAAATAACATTAAGCATAAAGATTTCGTAACACCGCCTCCAATTGTGTTGGTTTGTCATTTAAATCTGATAATGCTAGCAAATATGTATTTTTACTTTTTAGTCTGCTGTTGAGATTTTTTGTAATTTTGCGCCTCCGGCTTTGTGCCAATCGCCAACACCCAAACCATGAATTACAACCAACTTATTGAAAACAAATAGTATAATTGCAGAGCGTTTAGTAGCAACGAGATCATTATGGGTATAAGTGTTTAATTATTTCCATACGATTTGACAACAATGCAAATTCATGGCAAGTCAAAATCCGTACAAAAAACACATAGTAGTGTTTTGTCATCTTTTCTATTTTTTATCGCTATTGTATTCTTTTGGCTTGTTCTTTTATTTTCATTAGCATCGAAAACTTGACAAAGGCATTTTTATCCTTATTTAAGGCCACAAATAACAAGGTAGGATCGTTCGGATGGGGCACTACCTGGAGATCTAACCACCCCAAATACGTACTTAGATGTGAAGTAACTAATTTTTAACAAACTGTAAAATGTATACTTCATCCATAAACAAAACATAACTATACTACGTGTTAAAAGCATGGTTGTCTGTGAATATATTAAAAAGAAGTGGCCCAATCACACTCCCTTGCGGCACTCCAGATGTTGCTTGGATGTAATCGGAGTAATCATTTTCAACATTTGCTTTATGTGTTATTTTGCCTAGGAAGTCTTTTTAGGAACTCATGATGAAATAATTGTATTATTTAAGAAAAGAAGAAGCAGAGGATAGTAGTAGTGAAGAAGAGGGAGAAGAAGTCGGAACTGTCAGGAACCGATTGATATAAGAAGACTGCCCTTACCTAGAAGAAGTGGTGGAAACACCCTCTAACTCAATCTATTTGGTTATCTGGGTTCCGAAATATAAGTTTCAAGTTGCAGTTTATCTATCAATAGTGTGTGCGGAACTTTGTCAAGCGGTTTTTCAAAATCCAAGAACATTGCATCTACTCCCCCCCCCCCCCCCCCTTGAGGTATGTCTCCAGTCCTTCAGAAAGTGCCAGAGTAACTTTATGTAGTCACTTAATCCCTCCCTTTCTTCTGATTTCAATGGCCATCATTCCCTCTAGGATTTTCCAAACTACTGTGATTTTAAACTTGCTGTCCTATGGTTGAGTCATTTTGCCCTCTTACCCCTCTAATGAGATCGTCTTTTCATTCATCATTCGCAGACGCTACAAGACGTTAATCATCAGTGCAGTGTTACAGTTTTTGAACAAAATAAAACTTGAATAAATATTTGAAGTTTTTCGATTTCCCTCTGTACCCTATAGGGGAATACTGGGATGGTTCCTTTCATACAGGCCACGACCACTTCCTTGCCACTACCTAAGTAACCTTCATCGCATTTATCATTACCCGACGCCAATAGATCTTAGTAATCATTACAGTATGTTGAAAGTTCATTATCAAGCATGCTGAATCCAAAACAAACAAAATCTCTGAAAATCACTACAATTGGCCACAGACAAAAAAGGCTTTTTATTTATCTATAATTTGGCATGGAGTTAACAATAGAAATTATGAGAGAATGTGGGGAAGAAAGTTTGTCCCTGACAAATCAGTCCATAGCAACAAAGCAGACAATCGACCAAACTCAAATCACTTTAGCTTCTTACATTCGCCGCACTAGGTTCAAGGTTTCACAACCCCATCCTGTTTATTATACAGGTTTTTCACAACTTAAAAGTAGGCTTGCTTGATTACTGGTTTAAGAAACTCTTTCAATGTCATGGTCCCTAGACAACAACGTCTTATTGTATGAGCATAGCGAGCACTTCTCTGACTCGGTTGGTTTGTTCGTGAAACATCAGATTCGAGAGTCAAATGAAAGAGTCACTGAGACGAGTGGTCGGCTAAAACCGTCATTCAGGAGACCAGGGTTCGATTCCCGCCATGGTCGACCATCTCACAGGATTTTTTCGTGGTTTCCCTCTGTCGTTCAGGTCAATACTGGGATGGTTCCTCAACAGCAGGCCACGACCAACTCCTTCCCACTATCCAAAAACACATAATAACCTTCTATCCCATCATCTCATATATCATTCGCCAACGGGCAACGCCAATAGATCTTAGCCATCATTACAGTACATCGCTAAAACCCAAATCCCAATATAAAGGAATAAAGGAAGCGTGTTTAAATGGAACCATCCCATGATCCCAGTAAAGACTTTAACGACAGATTGAAACCATGATGCACCACTGTCAGGATGATCGACCATGGCAGGTCTCCTGAATGACGGTTCAGACCTCTAGCCAGTGAAGGCACTGATTCAATCGACTCAGTGATTTATTGTTGACCGAGTTACAGTATATTCCAATTACAATGAAATACAATTAAAATACCACTTACAATTAAACCAATCAGCGCTGTTTACTGTCAACAAAGTCATGTCTCATACTTATTTGTTAGCTCGATGCGATATGTCACCGAGCAGTCTATGACGTCAGACCGCATGACGTCACTACTGCGTGTTGAAACAGCTGATCCGTAACGACATGTATTACCGACAATACCTCGTAGGCTTACTGCCTTTACCGACTGTAACGAGCAATAACAGTACTCGTCCAACGGTCGATCTCTGCATGTAATATCTGGATATTTATGATTATCGTTAGATCAAACTGGTTTGTCAAATTATCAAGTACATGTTGTTTTTTTTAAATGGAGGAATAAGATGATAAAGTTCAATTGAAAGATGTAATATTTTTTCCCAGGCCAACTGTTGGAATTGTTTATCACTCATTGGTTTCTTGGTATAATATTTTTTTGGGCCAGTTCGTTAATGAATTATTGATAATTTATTGATAATTATTTAATTAATTGGTTTACTGATAGCAATAAATCATTTTAATAGGATGGTATAAGGTCCTTTCTCCAATATTAAAAAAATATCGTTAAACAAAATGAAATAATTTGGAAAGAATGACGATGACTGAAGAAAAGAGATACTCTCAGAATTATAGGTACTGAAATTAATATGAATTAGTTTTATATAAAAATTTCTATTGACTACAAAATATTTCGATCTCAAGTATTTGATACATTTTTATAAAAAACGAAAATCATTAGATGATAAAATAAAATCGAACATTAAGCTTACAAGAATATTTATTTAATCAAAAATGTGAAAATTACTAATTCAACGATTTGTACGAAGGTCTAATACCAACAAAACAAACAAAAATACCATTACCATCGTTATCTTATATATACTTGTAATATTTTTAGAGTATTATAACAGTTTTCAGGACGAGACTCAAGATAAGAAACGCAACCGCATCTTTAAAAGCGTTAAATAATCGAAGTTTATTACGTAATTGTCCATTTTTATAACAATTATTTGGCGTGGTGAGATCGCCCTTGTGGTACCCCGTTCAAACGATCACATCTTTCATCCATAGCCTTAATTTGGGGAACAATGATTTTGTATCAAGTTTGACAAAAATAAATCAATTGATAGATGACTTCCATCTTTTGTAGACACAAGCTTACACGACTTCCATCTTTCATAGATACAATAACATTTATCTCCATTTCAAATCATTTTTTTCTTTTCTACTCACAAATACCAGAAAAAAAAGGTAACGAAAAAGGAGGTGTGTCAATATGGCTGCCTTTTAAAGGAACCTTGTTTATTAGTTTCCTTTATCTCATTCCCATGGCAACGCCGTATTTCTTTGTCAACTGAAAAGGGGCTCGTCTCGCCAGCGCCAACAAGATGCTGCGAAAACAAGTTATTCACGCGAGATAAAGGGGACCTTGGAAACAGCTGATTCTTGGAATGTGTTACGATTTGAAGGGATAATAACGTTACATTGTGTCGCGTCAGCCTGGCGGGGTATTTTATAACAAGAGACTGGTGTGTGAGCGAATCTCACGCATTGTTACGTATACAATGTATCTTATAGGGGAGGAAGTTTAAAGGACATCACAACCCTGAAACTAGATTTTAATGAACGATGAGGATTTTTATTTGCCTAATTTGAGAGAAATCTGGAAATCATAATCTCAATTTCAGAACTTGTAATTAATTTATTTGTCCCCTAGAACCCGGCCTTTCTCTGAGTACATGTCAATCGATTCTGTTCATGTTGCTATACAGAATCGGTAATACCTACGTAATGACTCATGGTCTCTGGAGGATGAAAAATATTTTACTTTCTGAAATTGAAAAATTGATTTCTAGTTCCAATTAAATTAGGAAAATAAATATTGTCATTATAAAGTAAAATCTAGTTTCAGGGTTGAGACGTCCTTTAATATTTTAATTAAAATATAATTTGAATTTTGTTTCAACAGATTACTGTAATTAGATGAGCGCTTCTTTTCACAAATTGCAAAAAATACATTTGAAAATACAGCTATTCATTGAAGTTTTAGCACGTTCAATATGAAAGCAATTATAAACATGCACAATAGATAAAACTATACAGATTTCATTTTTTTGTTGTTGTTGGTCAAAAACACTGATGCAGAGAGAAGAAAAAACATCCACAAAAAAGTCCTTAAAAATGGCTTAACTGTGGGTTAAAATAGTGAATGATGAATATAAATTCAAAATCAGGCGTATTTATCACATACATAAAAAGTAATAAAGTAGTAGTAATAAAAAATGAAAATAAAACATTGGATGGTTTGTTATTTATACTTGAATTTATATTAATTAGAATCAATAAGACTTAGTGCATTTCCAAAGAGGATCTTGAACAAATGTAGGGGAATTTATTTAAATTCCAACAACAATATCAATAATAAGAGAAAGCAAAACAATATCAAGATGTATTTGAATTTCACGAGAAACGACAAGATAAATCAAACTGACGAAATTTACAGTAAATCTGGAATAATAATATTTGTTATTTATCGAAGTTCAAACAGGTTAGGAGACGGAACAAAGTCAAATGAGTGTTAAAAAATGACTTAACGGTCAAAGCTAATTACGGTCATCAAATCACGAGTCAAAATAAAGTCCATAGTTTAGATTAATTTATGCTCTTGAGTTATAAGGTTCAATAAAAATCGAGTATCAAATTACAGAGCGAAATGTCAGTTTTATCCAGATGATGATGCAGCAATTAAACTATTCTATAATCACTTGCCTATATTTATGAAATAATTATCTGGGCGTCTCAACCCTGAACAGGATTCTGATGAAAAAAAAACTTTTTTCATATACATACATATTAGGTTTCAACGACGCACTGTAATGATGCAAAGATCTCTTGGCGTTGGATGGATGATTAATGAGATGATGGGATGATGAGATGAAGGTTTCTTGGGTAATGGGAGGGATAATGAGAAGGAAGCAGTCGTGGCCTATATTGTGGGATCATCCCGGAATTGGCCTAGACTACAGAAACCTCGAAAAAACCTGTGAAAGATAGGTCAGTGGCGGGGATCGAACTGGTTTCGAAATTCCTCTTATCTTCCGGATCACCATTGCGCTACACGTGCAGGTCGATATTTTTTTCCTAATTTGAGAGAAAACTATAAAAATCTTCACCCCAATTTCAGAAATCCTTTTTTTCAATAACATCGAAACTTGACTTGACACAAAATCATTGTTCCCAAATTAAGGCTATGGATGAAAGGTGAGATCGTTTGAACGGGTCACCACGAGGGCGATCTTACCACCCCAAAGAATAATTAAAATATGATAACTCATTTAACAAACAAACAAATCTTAAATAAGGTAGTCATTTCAGGGCTAGAAAACAATTCAAACATTCACAGTGAGCAGAAACATTTTTGAAATCCTAAATGCATTTTTTTCTCCTCCAAAGACCATGAGTCATGACGTAGACATCACCTGTTCTCATTCTGTATAGAAACATAAAACAGAATCGAGTAATGTCTACGTCACGACTCAGAAAGAACGGAGGGGAGGGGGGGGGGGGATGCATAGTTTTGGGGCGCAGTCGGTCGAATCACATATGAGAAAAACCATTTCGATATTTTAAAAAACCCCATGAGAATGGTCAAAGGGGAAAATTTGGGGAAGCATATTTTATTCGAAAAAAATTCAAATACTCACTGAATTTTCATAAACAATAATAAATTTATAATACTACATACTATTATTTCAGAGTTTTATTAAATCGGATAGGCTTATGCCGTTGTGAAGAGAAATAATAATCTTTTTTTTTTCAATCAATAATTGCATCTGTCAAGAATATCAACAGGTTCGAACAAATTAGAGCACATAACGAGCATGATGATTCAATCGTTTCAGACTCAATTGTGTATAAGAAATAGCTTTCGAGTACTTGAAATAAATATTACAGGACCAACACCATGCTCAGCCGTGAAACTAGAAATATGTAGCGATTTCCTAGTAGCGGTAACGTATTTTGGGTAATTTTACTGTGACACTGAGCATCGCCAATTGGTGTTTGATTTTTGTTTTCTGAAAGATCTTGTTTATATCATTCAGAAAAAGTTGCGGGAGGTTGAGAATTGTTGGTTTTTATAGTTTTTAAACTCACTTCAATCTGATGGTTTTTGCATGTTGTTTGATAGGGGTGGTGTTGGAGGGGGTGATTTTTGTTGGTTAGGTTAGGGGGTAGGTTGATGCCGTGGTTGGGGAGGGGGGGGGGCTTCTGGAGGGTGTAATATGTCGTATTTTGTAATAATATTTAAAATCGTTCAAACTTTAAACCATTCATTTTTTACATGAATATATAATTCATATTTCAGTGCACGTTAATCTTGGTCTTACTCTAGCCGCATGCCCTCCATGGCTCAATCAGCAAAGGTACCACTTTAGAAACTGAAGTCAGGTCAGGTGTGGGTTTGAGTCCCGCAAAAGGCATGGGTTTTTGTAAACGTCCTCTATTATCATCAAATCCTAATTCTATTCGTACTCCCATATAACCTGGCTGTTAGTAGGGCCGTTAGCTAGGCACCCCCATGTTAATCTTCTCTCCAAACAGGAACCATATGCAAATAAAACGCCTGATAGGTATGTGACTTTATTTACCTCGCTGTAGTGTGTCAACACAGTACAGTATAACTTGTAGGCGTTGATAAAAAAAACGTGATATAGACTTTGAAACGGTATGGTTCTATAGACTCTGAATAAAGAGAGTATTGAGAATGTTCACTGGTTCTAATAACCTTCTTACTATATAGCAATAAAACTCCAATAAATTGAATACTCGATAAAAACAATTTTAGAAATACAAAAAAATTGTATTGACAAAAAAAGGTTCTTTAAAATTACCATGACCGACTCCACAATCCAAAATCCAAAACGCTGTCCCAATATCCAAAGAAACCCACAAAAAAACTTTCATCTCATCATCCCATCATCTCAAATATCATTCACCGACGCCAATAGTTAGTAGTCATGAGTACAGTGCGTCTATATATATTTCTTTTTGATTAACATCGCAACTTGATATAAAATCATTGTTCCCCAATTAAGGCTATGGATAAAAGATAAAATCGTTTGGACGGGGCACCACAAGGGTGATCTTACCACCCCGAAGAATAATTGAAGTCAATATATAAATATTTTTTATATTTGGTTTAACAATTTGCACTGTTATGATGGCGAAGATCTAATGGCGTCGGATGGATTAATGATATGATGGGATGTTGAGATGATGGTTTATTGGGTAATGGGAAGGACAGTGGGAAGGAAGCGGTCGTGGCCTATATTGTGGGAACCCTCCTGGCATTAGTCTAGAGTCTAGACTACAGAGGGAAACCACGAAAACCCCTGTAAAGATGGTCGGCGGCGGGGATCGAAGCGGGTCCGAAATTCCCCTCGCCACCCACATCACATGAAGCGAGTGCGTTAATCACTGCACTACACGTGCCGCTTGATATTTATTTTCCTAATTTGAGAAGAAACTGGAAATCTTCGTCTTAATTTCAGAAATCCTAATGCATTTGTTTGTCCGCCAGAGACCATGAGTCATGACGTTTGCATTACAGATTTTGTACAGAAAAGAAACATAAAACAGAATCGAGTAATGTCTACGTCACGAATCAGAAAGAATGGGGGGGGGGGATACTCATGGACGAATAAGTTGATTATAATTTCTAAAATTGAGATCATGATTTCTAGTTCTCTCTAAAATTAGGTAAACAAATATTTAATCTAATGAAAAGTCAATATAAATCAAAAGATGAAGTAATTATTAAAATTAAGACTGTAAAAAAATAAATGTAATTCTGGTTATCTTTGTGATTTTGTAACCACAGACCGGGAATTATTACTTGACTCGCAGAGATTGAAAGGTGATGAACTTTTTACTGGCACAGAATGTGATTAGTTTTGTCCGAGGCCAAATCGTAATAAAACACAACAAGATATCAGAGCACTGAGATTAGCTTGCAAGTACGTCAATTACATCTACCCAGAAGATACATACGCAAATATGTACTTGTATGAGCGTGAGATGAAGGTTCCGAGCGATCGTCCCCCCTATTCCACAGCACTAGCGCACGGGTGGTTGTAGCCTTCCATATATATCCTGTTACTTGTATCCACGAGAGATGGAGATTCCGAGCGACCGTCCCCCCTATCCCACACCACTAGCGCCCGGCTGGTTCGAGCATTCATCTCTCCTGTTACTTGTATTACGAGAGATGAAGGTATCGAGCGACCGTCCCCCCTATCCCACAGCACTTAGGCACGGGTGGTTCAAGCCTTCATCTCGCATATAACGTGTGCCCACAGGATATAAAGGTTCCGAGCGACCGTCCCATCTATCCTATACCAATAGCGCTCGGGTGGTTCAAGCCTTCCATTTTTAAAATAATTAATATCGGGTTACAAGACGCACTGTACTGATGACTACGGTCTATTGGCGTCGATGAATGATATATGAGATGATGAGATGAAAGGTTATTTTATTATGTGTTTTTGGAAAGTAGGAAGGAGTCGGTCGTGGCCTGTTAAGAAACCATCCCAGTATTGATATTAACGACAGAGGGAAACAACGAAGCACACCTGTCAGGATGGTCGACTATGGCGGGAATCGAACCGCGGTCTCCTGAATGACGGTTCAGTCTGATAGTCACTCGACCACACGTCTCAGGACCTCGAGCCTTCATGTTTCGTACGTTACGTGTATCCACGATAGATGAAGGTTCCGATCGACCGTACCCCCTATCTCACATCATTAACGCGCGGGTGTTTGTCTCCTTCATCTCTCGGGTAAAATGTCGTGATGTTGTTTTGGAGAAGCCGAATGAAGAGTTATCGTAGGTTGATCTGGCTCCCCAGCAGAGCTGATAGGAGGTCGGGGAGGTCGGGAAGGTCGGGCAGGGCGGAGCGGTGACCGAGGACTATGCCAATATGTGGGGAAATCGCGTGATTTCGTCAACCATAGGAAAACGCGGCGAATGTCTTGTGGGGTGAGCGAGCGGGCAACCGCTATTCATCGGACCATCGGTCTGTCATCACGTGAACGTTGTTGTTGTTGTTGTTGTTGTTGTTGCGTGCAGCCTAAACTGACTTGAATAACCCAGTCTTATAACGAATTAATGAACCTACCTATTCAAACTAAGCTTAACTTAACTGACACAAGGAAAAAAAATCCCAAACTAATTTAATCTGAAGTAAAACCACAGATAATCAAGCTATTTATCTGAGGTAAAACCAATCCAAAACCCATTTCCGGTCGGACGAATAGCTATACTTTATAAGGTAAAAGCTAAAAAATAGCTGAAAAATTACAATGATTATTGCAAGTCTTCTATTCTATATATTTTCGATATGATTGAGAATAGAAAACTCGATACACATTTCGATCGACACTCGATTTAGTTTGCAATCCTGTTTTCGTACAATTCACCGTCTGACCTGTATGGGGCATTAAAAAAATCATACGATCTAGGAAACTTCATTTTATCAATGCGGTACTTGAAATAAGTTCATCACCAAAACAATCTTCAAGTCAAGGCCATCGCAGTACAAGTACTAGTATTTCATCACACACACCCTCTCTCTCTCTCTCTCTCTCTCTCTCTCTCTCTCTCTCTCTCTCTCTCCCCCTCTCTCTCTCCTCTTCCTCTTCCTCCCTCTCTCCCTCTCCAACCCCCTCTCTCTCTTTCTGTCTCCCCCCCTAACTCTCTCTCTCTCCCCCTCTCTCTCTCTCTGTCTCCCCCTAACTCTCTCTCCCTCTTCCCCTTCCTCCCTCTCCCCCTCTCTCTTATTGTCTCTCCCCCCCCTAACTCTCTCTCTTCCTCCCTCTCTCACTCTCACTCTCCATCTTCCTCTCTCTCTCTTTCTCTCTCTCTCTCTCTCTCTCCCCCCCCTCCCTTTCCCTCTCTCCCCTCTCCCTCCCCTCTCTCCCTCCCTCTCTCTCTGCCCAAGACTCGAGTGGTTCGTAGTAACAGGTTGTAACGCGTCACAATCAGGTCTAACAGGCCACAGTCAACGTCGCCCTAATCTCCCTCCTAGCTGTTTCTATGCAGATAACCGCCACGGCTGCTTCTCCGCTGATAGCAGCTCTGAGTGGTACTTGGCTTTCTTGTGTATACATCGAGTTCAACTTGGCCCTGTTCTGATGACTACGATTTATTGGCGTTGGTGAATGATATATGAGATGATGAGATGAAAGGTTATTTTGTCAGGTGTTTTTGGATGGTGGGAAGGAGTTGATCGTGGCCTGTATTATGTGTCGACTAAGAGCGACAGAGGAAAACCACGAAAAAGCTCATTTCAGGATGGTCAACCGTGGCGGGAATTGAATCACGGTCTCCTGAATCGACGATTCAGTGTGCTAATATATATATATATATATATATATATATATATATATATATATATATATATATATATATATATATATATATATATATATATATATATATAAACGATTGCGTTGACTTTTGATGGACATTGGACATTGCTTCATGGCCAGTAGCATCTCGAGCAGCGGTCGTGCCCCCCATGACGTCACTCGGGTCACGTGGGTAATCTTCCTGTGGCTTACGTGAGCTTTCACATTTCTTTCCCGTCAACTAAAACCCGACACTAGATCTGGTATTCTGTTCGTCGGCTCGGTCCCCGAATAACGCGACTGTTCGTGGGGTCGCATGCAGCATATCCGGTACTAGTACTTCAATTGGTAACGCGCTCGCTCCATTGATCCGAGAGATACGTGTAGATCAGGCCTTGGTTAGTTCCTCGCATCATTCCATATTTACATGAGTTTTTCGTGGTTTTCCTCTGTATGGTCTAGGTTAATTGTACTAGGATGCTTGCATAAGAAACCTTCCCAATTTCTCATTAACCATTAATCCGACGCCAATAGATCTTACTTATCATTATCATTACAGAACCAATATACATTAGTTGATATAGGGGCCTAGAAAGGGACCTTACGCACAGTGAATTACACGGAAGAGGGAAGCAGGGTATTCCCAGGTACAGGCACATATGGATAAACCTTCTGGGACGCAGTAAGTATAAATCAGTGATATACACAAATACATCATGTTTCAATTTCATCTTGGTGTGTTGGGTGGGGGGAGAGGGGGAGTAATAATATAGAAGGCCAATATAGGCCACGACCGCTTCCTTCCCACAATCCTTCCCAATACCCAAAAAACCTTCATCTCATCATCTCATCAGGTTTCCCTCTGTAGTCTATAGGCTAATGCCGGGATGGTTCCCACAATATAGGCCACGACCGCTTCCTTCCCACTATCCTTCCCAATACCCAAGAAACCTTCATCTCATCATCCCATCATCTCATTAATCATCCATCCGACGCCATTAGATCTGCGTTATCATAACAGGTGCGTCGTTAAACCCAATATAAAAAAAATGGGATAACACCGACCATGTATACAATCACAGCATACATTTATAGCTTTGACATAAAATCTATTTACAATTTGTTCGCAAATTATCCGAACGTATTGAATGTCCGACAACGACACTATAGTGTGTAGGCTGGTGTGAACGTTCTTTTGTTCGCGTTATCACAGCTGATAAACAAAACACGGCCCACCAGAGTACTATCTGTCACTATGGTAACTGGGAACAACACACTTGTGCAGCAAGATACAATCGTTGATGGTCGCAATTCGAGAAGTATACAGTAGGCTCTATATGGTAGGCCCTATAGGCCTGTATTTAATAAGTAGGAAATCGCTGTAGATTCGTTCTAACTTGTAAGATGAGCGAGATATTTATACGGATATCACTGAAAAATGAAAATATATCTACATAGGCCTACCTTGATTTTCTTTTTTTTACATATATAATGCCGCTTAACGACCCCACCAACAACTAGGTTATATGGGGGTACGAATGAGCGGGTGATAAATGAAACGATGAAGTGATGATAGGTGAAAGGACGTTTACAAAAACCCATGCCTTATGCGTGACTCGAACCCACGCCCAACGGTGACTTCAGTTACTATACCGCTAGCGATAATTGACTTAGCCACCGGGGCGGCTCTGATTGTTTTGTTTTTTTACTTTGATTTTTTCACTAGAGAAGAATACGAAGAATATATTCGTTTAGGCCTATATCACTTATTTATACTTAATTCGTCCCAGGTCTAAGGTTTATCCTTATGTGCCTGTACCTGGGAATACCCTGCTTCCGTCTTCCGTGTAATTCACTGTGCGTAAAGTCCCTTTCTAGGCCCCTATATCAACTAATGTAGGCCTATATTGGTTCTGTAATGATAAGTAAGATCTATTGGCGTCGGATTAATGGTTAATGAGAAATTGGGAAGGTCTCTTATAGGTAGGAAGCATCCTAGTATAATTAACCTAGACTATACAGAGGGAAACCACGAACTCATGTAAATATGGAATGATGCGAGGAACTAACCACTTGAGGCAAAATGCCTTTTTTATATAGGGCCTATAGGCCTATTATTATTATTATCATTATTATTTTTTCAAATTTTGTTTGCCTCCCAGAGGTCAAATGAGAGCACAGATGTTGATCAATCTATATCTTAATCTAAATCGGGGAATAATTTGTGTAACCATTTTTGCGAATAACTTTTTGGACTTATTGAAAATCCCTGTACGAATAACCCAGAGGAGAAAGATTTCAAACATATATTTCTTCGATTATCGGTAGCTAAGCAAACAATAATTGATCAATCAAATCGAGTAAAATATAATCGAAAGTGAGTATAACTATATATTATCATCACATACATCATACATTTGTGATGTATTTACTATGAAATGAGACGTTACTATGACTTGACTACACAGTTTCAGTAAAATCAAGTACGGCGTTTTCTTCGTTACCGGTGCATGTAAATCATATCATCATTCTCTGACACTGTCAATATTAGTTGATACAATTACATTTAATCGTCAGTCAGTATTGACAGCTCGAAACTACCGACTGTTACAGCTAATTAGTAGGAGAGACTGACATTCGGCAACACCAACTCTGAAAGTGGAACAACATAAGTTGCTCTCGCTTCTGTATGAAACCTTTCTACTACTGTTGGTGTTGATGTTGAGTTTGAGACCCCAACAACAGCTGGGATATTTGGGGGTGCGAATGAGCCGAAAGAAGAATCATGTTGAAAATGTTCATTTTTTCTCGAAGTTCTCTTTCCCTACACAAGTCAATTAATTGTAAGTAGAAAACGAAGTAACGAAGATTTGGGAGAAAAGAAGACTAAGGAAAATGTAGAAAAAGAATATAGGCCTATATTCAGAGAGAAGGTATAGAAAACTTTTTCCCGAACACAACTTTTGAATTATTCTTCATCCCTTAACTTATTACAATAGTTTTTACAATTGTTGAATGAGTTGAATAATAGCCCTATGTCTTCTGATGTGGTTTATTCATGTATTTTATTTATATTGGTTTAACGACGCACTGTAATGATGACTAAGATATATTGGTGTCGGTGAATGATACATGAAATGATGAGATGAAAGGATATTTTACTATATTTTTTTGGATCGTGGGAAAGAGTCGGTCGTGGACTGTTGTTAAGAAATGATCCCAGTTTTGAGAGGGAAACCACGATGCAGTCCTGTCAGTAGGATGGTTGACCATGACGGGAACAAAACCCCGGTCTCCTGAATGACAGTTCGGTGTGCTAGACACTCGACCGCTCGTCTCAGTCTTATAACAATGTGTGACGTCCATTGAAATAAACCCAATTCTGGTTTCATTTTATTTTAGAACCGTAATTCGAACCGACTGTAAGTTAAAGGGCATCACAACCCTGAAACTAGATTTTAATGAATGATGGAGATATTTATTACCCTCTAGTTCTAGAGAAAATTGGAATTTATCATATCAATTTTGGAATCTATAATTGAATATTTTGGCATCCAGAGACCATGATTCATGACAGAAGCATTACCCATTCAGTACAGAAAGATTAACAGAATCGAATATTGTCTACGTCTTGACTGGGAAAAAGGGCCGCGGGCACTGTAGGACAAATAAATTAATTCTAATTTCTGAAATTGAGATGAGGATTTATAGTTTTCTCTAAAATTAGGGAAATAAGTATCGTCATTATTCGTTGGAATCTAATTTCTGGTTTGTGATGTCCTTTAACATATGGTGATGTTTCTTATTATGTTGATAGTACTATAAAAAGACACGTTTAGAAAGGCCGGCGAAAGGTTGGCAATATAATATGGAAATGTGACAAATATTTTCGTTAATGCGGATTCTTCACTTTGTTTTTGTGTTTTTGTTTGTTCTTCTGTTTTAAAATTATTCAATACTATAGTCTAAACAAGTGTAATTTCGTAGCCCTTCTGGCTCTCATATTCAAGGCTGAAAAGTCTGGCGTGGGTTCGAGTCCCGCGTATGGCATATTGATCCCCTCTCACCCCGTCTCTCATCCGTCCTTCAAGCCAAGGGATATTGTACGCCAGTTCATCTAGCCAGTCGAAAATTCGGATTACCAAATAATTCACTATATGATGGGGTCGCGCTAAGCAAATAGGCCCAATAATACGATAAAAATCAATTTATAAGAGGGTCGAAGATTCAAATACAAATAATTGAATAATGTTCAATTCACTAATCCTTGACTAATAAGTATAAATTAATTGAATTAACAGTTTGTTAAAGAGTGACAGCCGCCATCCGTAGCTCAGTCAACTAAGGCACTGCTTTATTCATTTATTTTATTTATTCATTCAAAAATTACAGCTTTGGACCATTGGTCCGGTGGCAGTTGGTTATAAATACAAGTCCTTATTTGACATTGAAGTCATTGTTGACCGTTGGGCTTGGGTTCGAATCCCGCACAAGGCATGGGTTTCAGGAAACGCCCTTTCAATTTACTATCATCACCTCTCAATGGTCAAATGGTCCAGGATCTAAGTCAAAGTCAAGTCCAAGTCAAGTCATTAGTCATAAGTCTGAGACAGAATCAGTCACAATGATAATTTGAAATACAAATTTATTCATTATCCTCACCTGCTCATTCGTATCCCCGTTTTACCTAGCTGTTGGTGGGGTCATTAAACCAACACCAATCTTAAAGTTACATTAAAAATCAATCATTTCCTTGGGGAGGGGAGGGGTGGGGGGGGGGGACCACCCCTGTGGTACCCCACCAAAACTACCTCGTCATACTGGCTGTATGCCGTTTTAATATTCGAGCTACTAACTATTACAATTAACGAATTATCACCCTTGGTAACGTATGCTATTTCAGTTCTTCAAATCATAATTAACTAGTTAATACCTAATTATCAGTTGGTACAACCGACTCTCAAAAATATAGTAAAATATCGAACGTTTTTAAAGAATACAAAAGAATACGGTAGGAAGTTTTTATAACCGTTATCAACCTATATTTATAGTTATAATTTTATTGACTCAAAACTATTTGGATATCGACGATAACAATATCATTCACAATAAGGTCAAGGTCAAATCGACTAAACAACTACATCAAGTTCAAAGCTACTTGGTAACATATTTTATCGATCTCGTATCAATTTGATTCCGATTTATTAACTCGTTTACAACACCATTAAATCATGCAATAAAAACAAACCATTTGACCTTCTTTAATGTCAAAATAATTTTTTCACGCCCTTGGCAATGACAATCTTCGCCATTTCCCCCTTGTCAATCGCCTCTACCATCCACACGTGTCTAACCAAAACACCCCAAAAAACCAAAGAAACTACTCAATCAAATCGTTTTATAACAATACCACTTACCGTTTCAGTAATATCAATATCTGAGCCATGATCGGTGCGTATCGTCGATGGAAATATCACACACGCACACGCACAATATTAAAATAGCGAAATAAAAGCGTGAAAAAGCCGCGTGTGGTAGACATTCAACAAGTCTTTCGACAGGTAGTTTACAATTGCCCGCGATGTTCGTGTGCAGTCTGGACTGGGTGACTGGCCGTGCCGATGAGGTGTATGTGAAGTTGGAGAAAGTACCGTTATGAGAGATATTAGCGCTTCATCACGGACTGTCTGCGCCAGGGAGATTCGTCAACATCAATCACGAATATTCTAGTGCGGGAATGAGAGCGAAGTTACGACCGTGAGTGGCTGGATGTGACGTCACAGTGACGTATATGACAGGCGACAGATACAAGGATATAATTATATATATTATATATAATACGAAGGCTATATCAACCCCGTAATGTAATATTTTATGAGTTGGGCTTATATTGTTTCTCAAATAATCCGGGGGGCGAGAATTTTTCAGTAAGTCTCTTTTTAAATGGGACTAAGTAAAACCATAGTTGAAAATCATAACATTTGTGTGGATAATTTCGTTTCTGTGGTCAATAAGAAAAAATCAAGCTAAACCATAACCATAAGCGTTTAACGACGCACTCTATTGATGACTACGATCTATTGGCATAGGTGAATGATATATGAGATGATGGGATGATGATATTAAGTTTTTTATTAGGTGTTTTTGGATAGTGGAAACGAGTCGGTCGTGACCTGTTGTTAAGGAACCGTCCCAGTATTGACCTGGACCACAGAGAGAAACCACGAAAAAACCCTGGCAGGATGGTCGACCATGACGGGAATCGAACCCCGGTCTCCTGAATGACGGTTCAGTGTAACCACTCGGCCACACGTCTCAGTGTCGGTCAAGTTTATTCTGAGACCTAACCGCGTACCCACACACGGTCGTAACTATGTTAGCGTCTCTCACTAGCTCGGGTTGGATGAGTCATGCACGAGCTAGCTACATACGTGTTGTTCCGAGTGGCGGGGTTCGACTCCCGTCGCAAGCACTGGCAACAACCTAGATTAAATCGAATTGACAGGTTTTGAATGATTACTTAAATCCAATTAGCAGCATATCAAATCCTCGAAAAACTAAATCTGAGAAAATCTTGGAAAAACCAAGTCTCAGAAAACCCATATATTAGAAAACCCAAGTCTTAGAAAACCCAATTAATGAAAACCCAAGTCTTAGAAAACCCATATCTTGGAAAAACCAAGTCTTGGAAAACCCATATCTTGGAAACCCAAGTCTTAGAAAACCCATATCTTACAAAAAACATTTGTCCGACACTTCGTCTACTCGACTGACCAAATCTATGAAAACCCAATTTTTCAGACAGTTCGAATTTTTTCGGAGATCTGGGTTTTCTAAGATTTGGTATGTATAGCCTATGTATAGCCTAAAGTTTTCAATACCAACCTGTTGCTAATTTTTTTAAACATTTTCGACTGTCATATTATTGAATCTGTTGAAATATCATCCGATTTATGTAGATTAAAAATCAATCTGTAATACATGACAGTTTAATCGTTTGAAAGTTTTTTTTTAAATAATCAAAATATGGTGGTAAGATCACCCTTGTGGTGTCTCCTCCAAACGATATAAGGAACAATGATTTGGAATCAAGTTTCGATTTGTTAAAATTTTAAAATAACTAAAAAATAATTAAACTATTTCGTGTAATTATTTACCTCCGAGCTATCAGCCCTGCACGTTCAATGTATAGTCCTAGTTTTATTCAGTTCTCATTTTAATCGTTTCCAATTCAATTGGTTAGACCTGTTGGGTTTCCATAGCTTTGATTGATGTTAATAAAAATACATTTTTTTTATACGGCTTATCCGATTTATGTAAAATTCCGGAATATGTATCATTTTCATAATGAAATTTCGTGAGAATTTGAATGTATTTGGAGGGGATATTTTCTCCTAATTCTTATAGGGTTATAAAAATCTTCGAAATGGGTTTTCTCAGAAGTGATGCAACCAATTGCACATCAAAACTATACAGTATCGAATTAGATGATGCTACTTGTGTATGCCACGTTTCAATTGAATGTGCACTTTAGTTTGACCTGTGGCGAAAAAAAACATAAACAAAGGTTCGTGTATTTCGAGTACGGTGAAATTGAGTCTTCGTTTCGCTCATTCAAAAAATAAAAAATTCGTGACAGTTTAAACTAGGGGTCTCTAATTTACGGCCCGCGGGCAGACACCGGCCCGCCACAGTTTATTTTTGATTACATTGTAACCGGCCCGCCATAGTTTTGATTACATTGTAAAATTTACAATGCAAGTAGGCCTAAATCATGCAAAATAATACAGATATTTTTATTTAATGACGAATTAAGAAACACAATAACTGTCATACATATTAAATTAAACATTTAAACTGTAATTAATGGTATGAGATGTACTCTACAGAATGACAATAAATGACAAATATAGATAATTCACATAATAAAATTAAACATGATATAACATGATGGTAACGTACTACTGTATGGCCCTTAGGACTTTGTGGAGGAATCAATGTGGCCCTTAGGCTAAAAAGTTTAGAGACCCCTGGTTTAAACTATTTCGAGTAATTATTTACCTGCTAGCCATCAGCCCTGTTCGTTCAGCGCCCTCCACCCTGCACGATATCACGACATCAGACATCGGGCCATTACTGTCTGATGTCGCACGCACAATTAACTACTGGAGAAGCCAAATGAAACCAATCATCTATCAACTATTGACAGATATGTGTGGTCGGGTTAGTTACTAAGGCAACCACATATAGACAATCAATAAGCTAATAACAGACCAATCAAAGTTATGAGCAGAGACAATTGATAAAAAGGCATGTGTTTTTATTAATATTGATCGTAGAGTTATAGGAGAGAAATATATATATATATATATATATATATATATATATATATATATATATATTTTTATCTATATATTTTAATATATTTATAATGGGTTTAACGACGCACTGTACTAATGACCAAGATCTATTGGCGTCGGTGAATGATATGAGACTGATAATGAGATGAAAGTTTTTTTTTATTAGATGCTTTTGGATAATGGGAAGTAGGCCTATTCGGTCGTGGATTGTTTTGTTATGGAACCATCTCAGTATTGACCTGAACAATTAACAGAAGAAAACCACGAAAAATCCCTGTCAGGATCGTCGACCATGGAGGGAATTGAGCCCCGGACTCATTTCGCCTCTTTTGCCGTTTTTGGTCTACATATAGTGTGCTTACTTGAGCGTGATACTGCTCACTGATGCCTTCTTTGGGGCATTGGTTCAAAATCACAACTTTTATCATAATTTGTTGTATAAATTCACATATTGAGAAATTATATAGGGTATCACTATTACTGTTCAACAAAACTTGTGAAAACCCAAAATCCACCTCCTGCTTTGAAAGCACTCGTGAAATAATCATAAAATAATTCAGATTTTTTTTTGTCGACAAGTCAAGTAACGACTAGAGTGTAATCACTTTTTGACATGTTATTATCGATAAAAATCTATAAACTAAAGTAAATATAGGTTTGACCACACTAATCATTCACCATCTTCATTTTTCACACCTTTTTTTCAAGTATTTGTCGTTTTTAATGTCGTATTTTTATTGCCTTTTTACATCCCTCTTTCATAGCTTTTTTATCTTGGCTCTACTCTCTAAGTTAAGATCTGTGTTGGTTTCTAGGACCTAGGAAATTACTATAGGCGTACGTCAGAAGAATAAAGTGGTGGCACTTTGTGGGCCTACAAGTGACAGCTGGTCATTGTATTATTACTATAGGAAAACGCAGCACATGCGTTGTAAGATGAGCGAGATAGTTATACGAAATGTATTTTTTGTAAGCTATGTATAGGTCTAGGCCTATAGCATTCCTATAGTCTTATACACACCTTCATTTTGAAACTATCAAGTCTATAGTCATGCACACTGTTGTTGATCATCTTTCACGAATGTAAAAATTGATTTTTCCAGAATATTAGGCCTACATTCATTTTATCAAAAAGGGCGGAACTCATTAGAGCGTAGCGAAGACTTCCATTTCACTTTATACTTTAAAAATTAGGAGTTGGTTATTTTTTTTCAGCAGACAGGTCAGACAAAGTATGCCTAACTAATTGACTTGAAACTTTGTAAGGGCTTTGGTGTCATACCAGAAGAGATTAATACGGTTTTTGAGCTGAATTGATAGGATACATTGAACAAAAATCCCGGAAGAGAAACAATAAGTTGAATTTATTTTTTCATTTTTTATCCGATTCCAAAAAAAAATAGAGAATATTATTATTGTTCTGATACACGTTTCTATCAAATTTAAATACATTATGTTCGGTAGCTTTTAAGAAAATAAATGTAGGCCTACAGGTAAATTTTGGAAAAATATTGATTTTCCTGTTCGGGATAAGCAACAAGTGGGCTGTTTAACGAAGGCAGTGAGTAGAATCAATAGTTCGAAATTCAAGGTATGTATGTAGATAGGCCTACATAGCCTTTGGGTAAATTTCATTATGAATATCTCGCTCATCCCACACCGCATAGTGCTGCGTTTCCCTAGTTAAATAACACAATATAACCATAGCTAAAATGCTTTAGCGCACTAATCAATTCTAGGACCGATTTAAATATAGGAATTCCTTCAAGATATAAAAATGCATTACAAAATATAGGTTCGCAGCAGTAAACAATTGATTATTTTATGCATTTTTTCACATAATTATTATCAGACATGCTTTCGGCTGATTCACATTGTATTCCTTCCTACCTTTTATTTCCATAATTGTTTCAACAAAGGTACTTCACATTCTTTATCAGCTATCAACGATATTTTAATTCCCTAGCACGCAATTCACTTATTAGGCTGATTCATTTAAAAACTCGGCCAAATGAACCGCCAATTCACATTTTTAAACTGTGAATATACAATCACAATAAATTATCCACTTTAAAGTAATCGTACGTGCTATATAGATTCAGAAATACATTCTAAGTAATACTGACGTATAGCTTTAATTATTTGTTTTGTATTCTTGTATTTAAAAGGTTGTTTCTCGACATTAATGTCTGACTTTGCATTTTACACTTCTCATACCTCTCAGCTGTTCTGACGTCATTTTCACTGACAGCTGAGGGAGATACAGAAACAACAAGCAAAATGGCGAACTAGTTTACAGACAAAGGGACTGCGTATTAAAAGTGAATTCAACTAGATTTTAGAGTGACATTGTGTAATAAATAGAGAAATATACACGTTATAAGTTTAAGAATAAAACTGGTCATATGATGGAGTTAGAAATTGTCCCCGAAAGGTCTCTTGGATGTGATCAATGGGAATTTATTTTGGGTGAGAATATTTTTATTTTCATTTTTTCTATCTCTGTCTTGTTTATTGTTTCGCGTATTTTATGTGTTCGATACGTCGTAGTTATGAATTGACGTTTGATGAATTAATTTGGTGTGATTAAACGAAGATCTTGCCTCCATGAATTCACTTTTTATATAAATAAACTACCTGTAAATTGCGTCTTTATTTATTTTGGATAGGCTGCCAAGAGGAGGGGCTTATTTTGGCACTTGTTTATGTTAATTTTAGATCTGACAGACGTCAGATTAATAAGTTTCAAGTATTTTATTATGATTTTTGGTCTAGAATGTCTCTCGTGCATTTACTAGATTCACTCCCAAGTTTACTTAGGTCTATGTTTTACTCTAATTCCATTGTTCAACCTAGTGTCATAATATATATTATTATAATTAGCTTGTCAGTGTCTAATGTACTGTACTGTTTGTATGCCAAGGCCATTTGAATGGTAGGTCTATGTCTATAATTTCTATGCCTAGGCCTGTATAAGGGTATATTTGCCATTTTTTTTCCAGCATCAATCTAGAGTGGATGATGAAAATGAGATGAGGGGGCGTTATTCAACACTCAGGCTAGGGGTACACATTTTCCTTTTACAATTAGGCCTACCACCCTCACTTTCTAAACTGAAGGTGTATCCCTGACCACAGACTAGGCCTAGAATTATAACCATTTTCTTGATTAAAACTAGTTCGAGGTCTATGTTTTGTCAATTTGAGTTCACGCATTTTTTTAGGTATCTATATGTTAGCCTTTTCAAATAGATATAGACCTAGTTGTTTTCGACAGTCTTATAGGGTTTCAAGTGAATTTTGTTCGTTTGATTAGTTAGATTGTATGCAGCTCATTTCCAATTTATCGGTAAAATTGTCATGAAGGCCTAGCATATTGCGATCAATTTTAATATCCTGATTTTTTTCACCGCACATTGAGAATTGTTATTATTTAATAGTTTTAAAGTCTCGAACGTGATGGGTTAGGTATGAAGATACCCATATCGATCTTCCATGATTTGTGAAAGTACATCAAAACATCAAAAGTAGACCTACATCAAAACAATAATTGCTAAAAAAAAATAGCCCTTGGCCAAAAGCCTTTATACTGTATATAGGCCTAGGCCTATATAATTTTTGAAAAAATTATAAAACAACAAATAAAATTGGTCCTGATGCACTATATGGAAATATTACCCCAATATCTTTCAGCCAATACATTTAACTGATATAAAAACCATGTCCAGTAGGCCTAATACATGTTGATAATATTATTTTTCAGGAATGCATTTCTCTCAGGCCGTTGCAATAATCCAGTCGCAAGTTGGCCACATCAAAGGTGTCCAAGTACTGTACAGCGACACTACACCCCTGGCGGCCGATCTCGTCATTAACCTGCCACAAGACGGTATTAGACTCGTCTTTGATCCGATCGTGCAAAGACTTAAGGTACGCTTTAGTTTGACCGAATGAGCTTAGCAAGACTGTCTCTAGAGCCTTCTGGGTAAATTTGTCATACTCGGTACCGTTGAGTAAATAATAGCCTGGTTAAATAGTCTAACAGACCATGGTAGTGTTATGCCTGGTAATCCTGCTTGGAGCACTGTTGCAAGTGAATGCTGCTAGGAGGGCTGTGATAAGCCACATTTTTTAATGTTGATGTTTGTAGGCTCTGTCATATGGCATTGCCTATCTAGATCTACCTACGTTATTTATGTCGGTACCACCCCTAATGTTGCAAATGTTTTCCTGAAAATGGTGTTTATAATAGATAAATATTGAATTTATAAAAAAAAGATACCTAACGCATAAAATTACCATCATAAAATTGAATAAACACTTCTAAATAGGGTAGTAATCAAATTACAAGAACACTGATTGCAGTCTGCCATCTTTGTTTGTCCTAACCAAGGTTAGGACACCAACCTTAAACACTAACCCCAACCAAACATGGTGTAGTCTACCTGATAACGAGAAATCTTCAAAGTGAAGCAAGTTTTCAACACACAAATCATAACAATTGTAAACTCGAGGTTATACAAATAAACACATCCCCTCAAGATCTACAAAAAAAAACACTTTCAGTCATACCATATGAAAACTAGATTTGGCACCGAGTATCTGAAAATTACCCCTAAGCCTACTGGTTCCTATCAGGGCTACTAATTAGCTGCTGAATTTGCTTGGTTTTTGTAACTTGCATGCACAGATTTAGGACTTGGTTAAATAAGGAATGATAACTCTTACGTCAATTTCACCGTAAAAGCTACCATTCTCCTATCATTATTTACTACTTTTCTAATAATATTTTTTTATTTTACAGATAATAGAAATATATAATATGAAGCTGGTTAAGCTAAAATACTGGTGAGTTGAAATACTTGTTTGTATACTCTACGTATTTCTATACAAGGTAGAGTTCAAATATCTCTCCTAAAGTAGGGTTTCCACTTCCAAATCTTTCCTGTCTTCCGACACAATATCGGTACGGTTTATGGCAGGTCTGTTTCTACTTCGCTGTATCGTAGCATTTTCGTGACGTCATGGCCGTAGTCTTTATCCCCCTTCAAATGCACAGGATTCTTTGAATTTGAGGAATTCATCTGTCATATCGCAAGTTAGCGCACTTTTACGCATAAACAAACGGAAGCACGAGTGCAGGAAACCTAACTGCAAAGAGTCGCAAAACATAAAGTACTGTGAAATCGTAATTTTTAGCGACAAACGTTGAAGTATGACTCAGTAATCACGACATATAAAAGATGTCTTGATCCGCCATGTTGTTTAGGTGAATACTGGCTTGTGATTGGTCTGTAGGGAAAATCATTTCGGCCAACGAAAATATCGGAACTGGACACCCTGCTTTAGAGCTGCCAGGCATTTAAAACGATCCCAATCTTCTCGTTCAGTTCTTGTAGACCTATTTTATCAAAATTCTGCATTGGCGTAAACCTAGCACATTTCTCTTGGCAACAAAATGAATAAATAATTGTCGGATTAATTGATTATTTTGAGAAAGTTCACGGCATTAAAACTTACGACCTAGCAGATGCCTACGACCTCTTTTAAGAGATAATGGAACTGGACTTATCAATTAATTAGCTCAGTTAATTATATTAAAAATAATTGGGAATATCTTCTTTTTTACAAAACTTGTTCCACAACTTTTGTCACTTAACTTAAACTTTACTTTAATATTCTGATGAAACGTGTTACTTGGGCCTAACATGAGTTTTTAAGTTCATTTGTCCTAATATATAATACGCTGTTTATCATGCCCAGTTTAGGCCGTGCATTTCAACAGTTCGTTAAAGATACTACTAGTCTAATCACTGATCAGTCAATAAAATAGCACCAGTAATCACGTGAGATAACAAGTTAGCAGGTGATTAACTCTTAACCAACAATTTAAAAAAAACAGACCTAAACGTAATTAATTAATATTTTGTGTCGGTACACATTTTTTAAGCGTACACGCCTGACGATTATGCGATGTAAGATAAATAGTTATTACTTTCACCATCTTGGAGGTATTGAAAATATCTATGTTTCCTTGTTTCTACAATTTTGAAATCTCATGCCATTCAAAAGTTATCACCAAAAACCTGATATTTGCTAAATTGACTCCCATGAACTCTTAATTTATGAAACAATGATTGTATATATCAAGATGTTGATAAAAGGACTCTCTCTCTCTCTCTCTCTCTCTCTCTTGCTCTCTCTATCCTTCTCTCTCTCTCTCTATCCTTCTCTCTCTCTCTCTCTCTCTCTCTCTCTCTCTCTCTCTCTCCGTCGTGTCTATAATCTGTTTGTAACATTGATCTGTTTCATCAAACTCGATCTGTTTTTAACGTTGAACGGTTTGTCCCGCAGCGGTCTGACATTCAACTCACCGGAAGTGCTGCCGAGCATCGAACAGGTCGAGCACACGTTCGGAGCGACTCACCCCGGCGTGTTCGACACCGAGAAACAGCTGTTCGTGCTCAACTTCCGCGGGCTCTCCTTCTGCTTCCCCGTCGAGTCCAAGTTCCAGGTAAACACGCTCCCACCGATAACGGTCACTTCTGTTAGGAAATCTGTGAACGTTGGGTATAACACGTAGTGTATTTTCTTTATAATATGTACGTATTAGGTTATATAAATTGCTTTTATATGTCCATTGGATGTTTTTTTGTGGTTATTTTCTTTTTTTTTGTGGTATTCTAAACAATTCTAATTCAGTCATCTTTGTACGTGAGTATGTGGTAATTGTAGCATGCTAAAGATAACATTTCATAGATTAAACATGTTTTAGAAGCAATTTCCAAGTTGGTTTGCACCGTAGATAAATGACTTCGAAACTCTGATGATAAAATTATGACATTTCTTATTTGTGACTTGTTTAACAAACGAAATATTATAACCAGTTAGGAAAGATTGTTTTACGACGAGTTCGAGGATCTTCATGCCGTAACAAATACACCGTGCTAACGTTGTGTGTGTCCGCCCTCAGCCCGGCTACGCCCACGGCCTGGGTTCGCTGCAGTTCCCCAACGGGTGTTCGCCCGTGGTGGCCCGCACGTCTGTGTACGCCGGCTCCAGCCTGGGTGAGTGTCGTGCGCCCGCCCTGCCCGTCTGCTGCTACCACAACCACCTGTACCTGGACAAGTCGGAGGTGCTGCGAGACAAGCAGCGCACCCTAGGACTGCGCATGCAGCTCGTCACGGAAGGTACGTTCACTGCCAACTGGATCACTGCCGTCTTATTTTGAAAAAAATATTGGGTACCGGTATATGATGGTATAATATATCACAATACCGAGCTTGTTGAGCCCGGTATAACAAGGACTAGAGCTATGAAGAAAAACCTTTTTTATAATAAAGTCACTTTTGTGTGTGCGTCATATTTACCATCTAGGAATGTCTAATCAAGGAATTTTGAAAATATCTTAATTTTACTTTGTTGAAGATGGATCTCGAATTACATCAGAACTAGAAATAGGTGAGTAAGCCCGGCCTACTTCCTAAAAAATGTGGATCAACCGGGCTTACGTGGGCTTAGCCACAAATTAACCACTGCCTGTGCGTGATGAGTAGCTTGCTTCCCTCAGGTTCGTCCCGTCAGATGGAGTCGCGCAAGCACAGCCTGACGCGCGACGTGTTGTTCGGCGACACGTGTCAGGACGTGACGACGGCCTTGGGCGCGCCCTCCAAGGTGTTCTTCAAGTCCGACGACAAGATGAAGATTCACAGCCCGAACGCTCACAGGCGCGTGTCCAAGCGCCGGTCAGACTTCTTCTATAATTACTTCACGCTCGGTCTGGTGAGTTGTCATTCGTTGGGTTTTTCTTATTGATATTGTGTCTTGGAATAGATAGTGAATATGCCCAGAAGCAAGCATTTGGGGTTTTAACGATGAAAGCGAATTGTTTGTAAAGTGTTTTTTCTTCAGGTGTTCAAATTTCCGCGATTCGATTATGTCTACTTAGTCACAAATGTTACATAAATAGATCCCTCCCCCCCCCTCCCCCGGAGTTGAATAAATACATGTTATTTTTTTAAAAGTTCCATTTGTATTTCTTGCCTTTGTCCTTCAATGAATTAGCATGTAATAGGTAGCGAAATAGCATTTGCGGAGTATTTTTCACCTTTTTGGTGAATTTTCACTCATTATGGTTTAAGGACTCTTTATTATTTCCATGTGGATAAGATTTGATGGTAAATAATTAATATTTTGTACTTTTATTTTGAATTTTTGATATTCTTCAAATCGAGTTATCGAATTATTGATATTCCAAAAAAAGTCTCAACTTAACTTGTCGCTTTCCAGGACATCTTGTTTGACGCAAAAACGCAGAAAATCAAGAAGTTTGTTCTGCACACGAACTTCCCTGGCCACTACAACTTCAACATGTACCACCGCTGCGAGTTCCACCTGAGCCTTCCGCCCGACGCCAAGCGTTCGACCGGCGCAAGCCAGCTCATCGACGTCTCACCCGTTCCCGTCACGGTGAGTTGGCGGATCGCACCGTCGGATCGCACTGTCTGATCGCACTGTCTGATCGCCCCGTCAAATCAGTCGTTAGCACGCCGAATCATCCTGTCTTGAGATGCATCGGTTTTTACCTCAGACGTTCAAATGGATACTAAAATAGTTCCTTAAGTGTCCATGGGAGTCGATTTAGCGGAATATCAGTTTTTTTGGTGATAACGTTTGAGCGGTAGAATATATTGAAATTCTGAAAATGAGGAAACACAGATATTTTCAATACCCTCAAGATCGTGTTAGTAATAACTATTTATATCACATCGCGTAATTGTCAGGTGTATACGCTTAAAGAATGTGTATTTTCAAGCGAATACCCCTTACTCACACCGTCTTGAAGGTACCTATTGAGAATATCTGTGTTTTGCTCGTTTTTAGAATTTTGATATCTCACACCGTTCGAAAGTTATCACCAAAAATCTGATATTCCGCTAAATCAACTCCCATGGACTCTGAATAGGGCCCACTAAACTCAAACTCAAACTCGAAACTTGCGATTTTCTCTTGAACTTCTCGAACCTAAAATCTCAAACTCGCACGTCGCCTACTAAAATCCTACATATCTGTAACAATAACCAACGAATCAGTGGATATTGACTGTCGTATTGTGTTCCAGATATCCGCGTACACCAAGTGGGACGCGATATCCGACCAGCTCAAGCCCAGCGAGCGGCCTGTCGTCTTGAACCGTGCCAGTTCTACCAACACCACCAACCCGTTCGGATCCACCTTCTGCTACGGCTATCAGGACATGATATTTGAGGTGAGCAGTCAGCTGTCGTAACGGTGGATAGGCAACAGCGTTGCAGAGCTGTGTAACCAGTTATATACTAAAAGCAAAAAATGTGCTGTTACCGCGGTAGAAATTACACTACTCTATTATTATTATCCGTAGAGTCTTCCAGTTCTGTCCTTCTCTCCGTTACACTGGTTCTAGATGATTTTCGTGGAAGAAGAACTTTTTTGGTTAATCCGATTTTTCATAGATCAAATTTTCCATTTCATGCATAAAAACAGGAAGCCAAACATACTTGTGCATGAATTTTTTTTCTTAGCTTTTGTTCTGTCTACATTGAAATCTTCTGTGTACGTCATGTCTCGTATCAATCGGAAAATAAAAGTACACTACTTGATCAAGAAAACATCGGAGATCACAGTTATCGGATTCACAATATGATTTGTACTTCGATAAGCATGTGATTAGCATGAAGCAGACTGAAAGACCCAACCGTTCACCCTCGTGTTTCTTAGCTTTGGAGAGTGTCTTCATTTGTAATTAGTTCGAGTTGCGTATCCATACATCTATAATCCAAGGTTCATTGAACTTGAGGGAGCGTTTGTTTCGAAGACCTTGATGCGGTGATAGATTTATACAGTGATCCTTTATCCACGATGTAGTGATACCAACAGATTTTATCATAATTATAAAAATCATAATTTTAACATAATTATTATAAACTAATATCCCACTAAATCTTCTCCCACGCACTCTCGAGGAACGAAATGTATAAATAATCCACCTGTAACATTATCGACGTGTGATTCCCAGGTGATGCCGAACAACTACATAGCGTCGGTGACGTTATACAAGCCCGAACGTTCCACGGCTGACGTATGACGCCGGCTTTCGGCCACCTACCTCGTCCTGCAAGGCAGGTACTGGCAGTTCTGACCGACTTCAATCCGCATCGAACAGACCATAGACGCAATTAATACTCACTATTGAAACCTTGTTCACGTTATTCGCGACGCTTGGGGTATTCGAGAGACGTGGTGGAAAGTGGTTGACGCGATAGCGGGACTTCGTTACGCGATGCGCTGATATTTTTACGATCCAACTTATATTGAATATCAATTTGTGATGGATGATGTTGTAGATGAGACCGATGAAGCGTGGGCCGGAATAACGATGTAACTGACATTATCAAGTTATGGAGTAAAGTGGAAAAACCTCCAAAAGATTTACGTTAGTCTTGCCCAAAAGTGAATCTTTAAACATTATTACAATGTATACAGGTGGTCAGAATGGGAGCGGAGACCCCATAACATCATGTGCCTCAATACCCACTGTCATTGCGCTTACGGGTTGGATCTCTGCAGAAACCAGAACTAGGCCTATTATATGAATTCGAGCAAATTTTTAATTATCGAGGTTTTAATTAACTTCCGTTTGCTGTAGTGGGAACGAAACAGTTGTGGCCTGTTGTTAAGGAGCCATCCCAATATGAACCTACACAACCTCTATAAACCATTGAAAACCTCTGTCAGTATGGTCCACTGTGACAGAAATCAAAATCTGGTCTCTTGAATGATGGTTCAGCATGCTAGCCACTGGTCCACCCATTTCAGTGAGACGAGACAGAGTACGAGAAACAAATTGAAAGTGAGGACAGGTTAAAGAAAACACGTGGACAGAGCACGAAATCATTAATTGTCCAATATATTTGGTATGTTTTTTGCATTCTGCCCGTATGTTTCTTTCGACCTGTGGTTACCAGCATCATTTCTCATTTGTTTCTCTAACTTTGTTTTATTATCGATCGTTCATCTTTCGTATCATCCATCATCAATTGATATTTTTTTAATCAAGTACAAAGTTAACTGCGTTGAAGAATGACTGAATGACTATGGTCATTTTGATCAGCTAAAATTGAGGCAGCTCTATTTATGAATGACTAGTGATAGGCGGGACTTATTAGTCAGCCACGTAGATCTCAACATCTTGTGGGCATTTAGAAATGCCCTGATAGGTGATTTCCAAATCCCACGTAATGAACAGCCCTTTGTTTGGGTGTCCCGTTATGTAACGTCAGAGGGGCCGGGTAACGAAAGTGGTCGAATGTATTCGGTTCACGTTTAGACTCTAATAACCACGAGGAATCGTATTGTCACTCTCCTGGTTACGTTATAAGACATTCACATAGATATTGCCAACAATGAAGACGATGCTGTTACCGTACAGTCTTGCGGTAAAGTCGATCGTATATTAATATTGTTCTTGGATCTTTATTACCAAGAATTAGTACAAAATTTGATCTCAAATTGTTTCACTAATTTGTCAGACCCTTTTGTCTGATGAGAAAATTGATATAAAAAAAACAGAAACGGTTCTTAAATTACGGTTGTAGAGAATATTTGTAATTTTTATTTGTTTGATCCAGAAATAGAATAGAGAAAACATATCACAGTGGATATTATTTATTAATTTTTTTTTCAGCCAGTGCACTGCCGCCCCGTACAAAAACTTTGCTCAACATTTTCACTTTTAATAATATTTACTTTAGGTTTGGTTGAATTATAATTTTGAGATCTCAAATAAATTAAGGTCGAATAAAGAAAAAGAACAGCCAGTTGAACTAGTGCAAGAAATATCTAGATGGCAGTGAATCATAAAGTTTAAGTGATCGTATAAGCTCAGTGATCATGGTTACCATCAGAAAACATCAATACTCAACTTTCAGTATCAACTAAAGTCCTGGACCCATACCGCGACTTGAAATATCGTTCCAGGCCTAGCTAGTTCCAAGAGACTAGGACTTGACTGGTAAATGTTCACTATAAGATCCAAGTACTACGCCAACATGTCCAGGTTTCGTGTATTTCCATTGTTGTCCTGGGCTACAAAATATGCCAAGTTTTTGAAGTCTATGAAACCGTGACTTTGTTATTATTTTGCGTAGCCATGGTCCTTGGATCGTTATTTCAAGCGGCGGTTGCGATAAGAGCCGAACGAAGCGTTTCAATCAGCTGCCGAAATGTGTATTTGAACGTTGATATGCGGCTCTCAATCAGTTTGGTTGATATTGAACAAGGTCGTTGAATCCATCGTAATGAACAACCAAGTCTGAGATCGCTACCAAATGAGTCAATCCAACCTTAACCACGTGTCGAACAATACCCCAAGCAACGAATAGAAACAACCACTCTTTTATAAAGAATATAATTATTCAGTCAACGCAGAGTCTTATTTACTACGATGTCAAGTACAGTCGTCTACCAACATTAACCAAGGCGTTGGGGCAGTACTGGTTTGTGGATTAAAACAATACAGTTTCACGTTAATAATTGTTTAACAAAACTCTTCTAATATCCGTGTCTATAGGGCGTTATAGCTGGCCGTAAATTACGTAACATCGAATGACTGGAGGAGGAGACTGGAGGATTGGGGGGGGGGGGGGGACTCTTGGTTACAAAATTATATGTATTTGTTGCGGAGAAGAAACTGTGCCGTATCCACAAATGATGAACGTCATTGCTCCTTTTCTCGAATTTCTTCCAAAATGAATTATTATTCAAAATTAAACTTGAAGGGGACTGATTTTCCTGTTTTTTTCGATAGTAATTATAACATTAGTTACCTTACTTTACCAATCACAAACTAGTTTCGGAGCTTTTAATGTTCATGACGTTTTGCAAGGTGGTATGGATCTGTATGTTCTAAAGCTCCCCTCTGAAAATTCCAACGTACACTGGTTTATTACGAGCGTTAGGTACTTTACGGTTGACTTCTGCGTCAGACTTTCCATCGATACGTTTCTACGAACGGACTAGAGTGAAATTAACACCGAGTAAGACGATACTGTCGTTGAAAAACAAGCGAGGGTTACTTGAAGTTGGTTACCACAATGTGAATTAGGTACATATATACTAGCATTCATTAGAGATAAAGGTGATCTACCAACTAAATAAGCATTGATAATTGTAAAAACTTTGGTAATTGTAGAGAAACTGACTTCAGAATTGAAAAGTCAATGCTCCTTAAGGGGGTTCATGCACGGTGCTCATAAAAATTGAGAAATTCACCCTCACTAATTTCTTTCCATGTTAAAAAACCAGTGTAATTGAATGTTGAGTTTACATCTCCAAGATAATTTTACCCTCTCTAATTGATATGACATTCTTGTTCAGTGAATTCAGTCGGTTTTAAAATAATATGTCAATGAATGAAAAGAATGCGATGAAATTCATTGACGTATTATCTCAAAACTGATCGAAAATAGAATGCCATATTAATTAAAGAGCATAAAATTATCTTGGAGATGTGAACTTTTCATTCAATTACACTAGTTTTTAAAAATGGAAAATAATAATGAAGATGAATTTCTCGATTTGTGTAAGCACCGTGCACGCACCCCCTTCACGTGTTTTTAGTTGTAAATCATGTCCTGAAAAGTCATTGACTCTGAAAATACCATAATATAACGGTGATATTTGTGTTTGTTATGTTGGTAGTCGACCTGCAACTCTTGTGAAGATGAGTATATTACAATACCAGTTACTCAGTACCTCCTCTAATAGTATATTATATTAATAATTAGGAGAAACAGAGTAAAATGGTTTGAGAAACCAGCCGTACGTAAGACGTCAACTTTTCTTGTGTCAAAACAAATATATCGAACAAATTACCGGTAAACAATTTAGTGAAATAATGAAAACGTTAATGTTCTAAAAATTATTTACAAAGATAAACAGTGATCAGAAATGTCAGAACTTGTCGGAACTGAGAAAAAAAGTGGAATAAAAAATAGAAAATGTAATAAATTCTCCCAAAAAAATATTTAAAAAAAATATTTAAGAAATGCAGATAAAAAAAATGTTTCCCATTTGTAAAGGAACTTTTTTGCTTGAATTATTTAATTTTAAACCAAAGGAGTTCATATTTTTATTAAATGTCTAACTAATTTTAATATTACAATAAATATGGTAACAATCAATAAGATTAAGTCACGCTTTGAGACAGAAGTCTGCGACTGTTATCGGTATTTTCAAACGAACATTCTTCTTTGGATGACAAAGTTGAAACGTTTGCTATAGTTCGTACTTTCTATTATCATATTTATAATTTATAGGCCTATATTTTTATTGTTACCATTAAGTGAAATCATTACCCGTGCGATCACATAATGTGGTTTATCGAGCCACATTAGATTGCGTCTTGAATTTTTTTTAATGACATACGCACTAAAACTAGCAGAAAATGTACATAGACGTACGCAGTGGTGTAAAATATTAGTAAGTTTAGTTGAATTTTAATTGTGTAAAATTATTTTATGTGAGCGCAAGCGTACAATCGAGTATCGCGTGTTGACAGGGAGTTGGATACCGATGCGCGAGACGTCAGATCGGAACTTTTTCAAGCAATCGGGATCGAAACTCTCTGTTCTACGAATAAATATATTCTAAAGGTTACGAATTGCCAACGTTATGCAACCTTGCGCATTTCATTTAATCATGAGCGGTTCGTAATTTGGTAATATTGTCTTATAGCGCATAGCAACCATTTTTTTTTTTTTAAATAATATTTGAAGGCTTTTGGCCAAGGGTTCAGTTTTTTTTTTTAGCGACCAATTGAAAGTGTTTTGAAGCATTTTCACCATAAAAGGCAGATATTTATGAATAGGCCTGGCCTACCTTCATGTATAATCCATCATGTTCAAGAGAGTTTTGATCTATTGAATGATAACAATTCTTTATGTGCGGTGTTTTCATGTATTAGATCTCATCAAGAGCTACTAGAAAACACCAATTAGAGAATAAGAAAAAAATTAGTTACAATGTGCTATAACAATTTTACCTATAATTTTTGCCAACTTGGTTACATGTTAATCGTGTGTGAAAGTCGTGAGATGTCAGTCGCGTGAAATAATAGTTTGGTTTCGTCGGAATATGTGAATATAATACTCGTAACGTTGGCCAACAGACTAGGCAACATTTGAAACGGCGGAATCACTTCTCCGTTCACAGTTGCCGGCGACTGTATTGCGTTGCCTGCTAAAGAAACTTCCATTCAGTTCACGTTGGATCTTTTCCAACGTAGTTTCTTGTGGTATCGTTGACTTTTAATCCTAGATCGACCCGATAACAAAGTCGATCCACGATATAAGTTACGGTACATTGTTGATACTTTTTGATTTCAATATCAATTCTAGTTAGTAATTATATTTTAATAATTATATTAATTATTATAATTATATTGTTGTGTAATGCCTTACATTACTTGTAATATATATTTTTTTAATTTAATCTCTTTGAGTTTTCGAGCTATTGTATAAATATTGGGATTGCGCGTCAAATAATCTTACGTAAACCTCAGAAAAGTTTCTCGTGAACGAAAAAAACATTAGTCAAAATGCGTGTGTGCTAGTGCCCTTGTTTTCTTAATTGAACTGCCAAAAATCAAATTTCTTAATATTGAATTGCGGCGCGTTTGATTACGTCATTGTTTGGCTTATTTTTTATTCCTTCGGGCATTTGATTTGTTATTAAATATTTTAAAATCTTAGTTCAATTTAGTGCATACATACATAATATTATTTCTAGAATAGATGACTATAACTTACGTATATTTAACGGGACCATTTTACTAGATAATACTACGTCGCATGAAAATGAATATTGTTTCTATTTAGCGTAACATTTGGATTATTGCAGTGACATTTTGCTTCCACGTATTATATTATGAACCCATAGTAACACTCGTAATAAATACATACTCTACAGTTGAGTAAGGCCTTGATCTATGTTCAGCAGACAAAGCCTTCTGCCATACCAGGTTGTATCTCATTGTTAGATTTGTCAGCCATCTTGTATTCCAATTTGCGTAAAATTGGAGATAACTAACTTGTATTTACGACGACGACGGGTAGTCATACCATTAATATTCAAGATGATAATTTAAACACAAACAAACCAATCATATATCTGTCATCACATGATAAGGATCGTCATAATTACGTGGCGATTTGTGCGTGATCACTTAACCTAACGATCATTTATTTAAATTTAAATTTACTATTTGCAGCTGTATTGGAGAGTAGAATTTATGTTATATTATTACTCGAGTGTTTTATCAAATATAAAATACAATTACTTGAATTTCACTCTGGTATATATTCATAAATAGGAAATTGACGATACGACAGTTAGGTCAAGTGATTGTTTGCGGCAGTCACAACGTGCAGTAACAAGGCCCCGTTCTTTCAAGTGGGAACCAGAACGGCCGGATATTTTCTCGTGCGATGACCTGATATGACGGTCTGCTAGGCTGAGATCGAGAGTACCTTGCTGTCGAGCTGCTGAAAATAATATATATGACGTATTTCCGATCGGAGTAAATTTCTTACTATTACGTTACCGGTGATTTTACTCAACATGGTCAGCGTTATTCTGTTATTGTGTACGCAGACCGTGTTTTATAATAATACAAATATGTTGATTAAGATGACCAATAATTGAGGTACAAAAATATTACTGGTCATGAAGGGTAATAACAAAGTAATCCATTAATTATGACTTGATCAATAAATCTATTTATTATGCGTAAAACTGGACCGTATCAAGACATACATGAGTTTTGATATCTTTCTGTAGTTATAACATCTTTTGTAAATCGCTTTTCGACTTTTAGTGGCTCCTTAATCTTCTTGAAAGTTGCTGTGAGTTGGCCAAACTATGTAATCAAAATACGGTAACGAAAATTCTAAATCAAATATCGTTTTTGACAACTAAATTGAAAATGCAAAAGAATCAGACATTATATAGGTAACTTATTAGAAATCAAAAAGCAGATTAATTATTACTCTATACTGTCTGTAAATAATTTAATTAGGAGAAAGTTCATTCAGAGTTCAACGTTATAGAATCATTAATCATCCTAGTAACAACCTAAGTAGTCACAAATACTTATTGTGTCAATTTTGTTTTTTTGCAATAAACAAGGTTTGAACTTATTTTACAATAATACCATTGTTCAAAGTATTTATCATAGTTATTATGTTAACCGAAAACTGTGCTTATGTCTACACTCGTATCTACGAAAGACGAAGATTGTCTACCAACTGAATAACTTTGAAAACTCCAGTACGTAATTATATAATCTCAACTTGACTTGGAAGAATTTAGTCATTTGAAAGATGCAGTTGCCTTTCTTATTGTAAACCTCATCCTGAAAAATCATATTACTACTACCGTAGCAATATCACGGCATACAAATATAATGTGATATTTGTTTTTGTTACATTGGTAGATCCCCTTCTTCTTTCGTGGATACAAGTAATAAGGTATAATATATGCATAATGGATGGAATTTTATTTCATTCGGTATATTATATTTAAATTATTATTCAGTCTTGATTCCGAAAAGTAAATAAAAAGGGTGTAATTATCTAATAATAGACTTAGGCCTATTTATGAAACGGTTTTTGAAGCTGGTTCTATAATTTCATAGAAATGATATTTTGAGGCGACGTTTGTCCATTGGCAATATGTCTTGTTGTCCTGAAATCCAACTTGTAATGTTTGCTTATAATAAGTTCACCAAGTTGAACATTTCTAATCGTAGGCATGAATGTAGATAATACTTCCAAGACAATCCACTCTTCGAGGAGGCGCATGCACGGTGGCTATAAAATAGAGAAATTCATCTTTACAATTTTTTTCGATGTTCACGAACCAGTGTAGGTGATTGTATGAAAAGAAGACCAACCCAAAGATAATTTCATGATCTTCAATTAATATGACATTCTATTTTTGTGAATTCAATCAGTTTTAAAATAACACGTCAATGAATTACATCATATTCTTGGTATTCATGGACATATCTTAAAACTGATGAGATTCACAAAAATAGAATGTCATATCAATTAAAAGCATAAAATTATATTGGTGTTGGAATATTTTTCATTTAATTACACTGGTTCATGGACATAGAAGAAGTTATAAAGATGAATATCTCCATTTTCATAAGGAAGAACGGAACTGAATTCTGCGCCCGTTTCCAGTCCCCTCGCCTACGTCTGGAGTTAGTGCCGAGTGATGTGGGGCGGGGAAGTGGAAGGGGTGGAAGGGGTAGTTTTATTCGAACATTACATGCCATGTCTCGAAGTATATCTATTGTCCATGCCATGACTATTATAAAACATGAATAGTTCTATTTCTAATTGTTGAAGTGAATTATTCTAGAAATCTTGTACATTATCGTTCAACGTGTGTTAGAAAGTCCATGACTAGATGTTGCCGTAACAACGTAAGGAGTTTGCAATTAGTGTGCACATATTTTGGTATTGTCAGAATTTGTGCAACATTTAAGGATCTCAATAGTTAATGAAATATTAAATTATAATGTACATAAATATGAGTAATTTTTTAATACGCATCCTTTATTCCTCTCTGTTCTACTAACCTAATTACTATTCGTTTTGGCTCGGGAAGAGGACTAGACCAACTAGATTAATCTGTAGAAGCTAGGATTAAAGCAAGATGTATCGAGCTTACATGGTGGTTTCAACAGCGTTCCATAGCTGTGGAACAAGCCATATACCAAAAATTTGCTGTAACCACAGTACACATTACACTAGTTTCTTCGATATCGCACTACGCTTCTAACGTTTAATTTCAAGTATTTTTATATTATATAGGGTCAACCGTAAAGGTAAGTGTGACACCTGCTTTTAACACTGTCAAATTGAACTTTTCATTTTTTTTTATTCCATCATTAAAAATATTTGAAATATAATTTTTTTACCTCAAGGTGCTTAAATAATTTGAGAAAAGGTAACTTGAAAAAGCATTAGAATTCCTAATTAGGCAAGTTAATCAACAATAAGCCACACTTCCCCCTTACATTCAGAGCTTGTTTACCTCACAAAACCACAAGATATTCACACTAAGAACAAATAAATTAATTATAAATTATTATCCAAGGTTGAGGTATCACAAGAAAAATGTCACACATGATTTTATTACATTTTTATTTTAAATAACACAAATTATTTCTTCATACAATTTAACTGTACAGAATGTTTCGATGGTAAATTTTAATAACTGAAAATGTTATGGAAACCACTAATATCATTTTTGGAAATTAAACGAATACAATGGAATTGCTCAATTCTAGCACTGAAATATATATAGGGCCTAGATAGGCCTAATTGTGCTATACACAGGTACGATTTAATAAGAAAAATGCAAACATCAAATAATAAATTTTAAACTAGTCAATAAAATAAAGCTTAATCAGTAGCTTGTGACGTGCGGACGATTAGGCGCTGAAAAACACGTAGAAAGACGGTAAAAAATAGCGAGACGAGGTAAACCGAACGAGTTTAATTAATTGATTGATGACGGAGAAAACAAACCGGTTATGTTGTAACGAGTTAAAATCAGAATTCATATTTATTGCCGCATGGAAGTTACGGTTTATTTATTACACGGTTTGTTCTCGCTTTTGGCAAGTTGCACTTTGCGTAAGCCTTACTTATTTCAAACGACTCATTAGGCCTATGCAATGATAATATCTCAAAGCACTACTGACTCGATTCCAAGGTAAGTATAATAGATCGGTTAGTAGGAGGTCTCGATCCGACGATTTTATTTCTGGAACATTCCGCATCCGGACTATCGAGCCACAAAAAAAGCTTTTTAGCAATCCGATTGGTTAGTCACAGTACTTTCAAATTTCAACGTAAAGCGGAAAAATAAACGCTCTCCACACTCATCGAGACGACCTAGCAAGTATTCTAACAACCTCAAGTTCATCCGACGTATTTTTCAGCTACTAAAATTTGTCCTTCACACCGTTAACAGTTTTTTTATATGTAGTATAGTTGGTATAATGTACTTTATACAACAGGCATATCCGACCATTATTTAAATTCAAGATCCGCACAACTTGATGAGTAAGGCTCGCCGTATCAGCAAGTTAGATTAGGTAACACTTAATATTTGAACGCAGAGTTTTTTTTAGAAAGACGAAGAAATATCTTACATAAAAGTCGAGTCTCGATCTTGAAATGTATAGCGCCGTGGGCACGGGATTGGATGTTCGCAGGAGGAAGATATCGGAAACGCGTACTTGCGTAATCAGAATCGCAAGACCATTAGATATTTCCGATTCACTTCAGTCACAAAGCCGGGTTTGACGAGACGATTTTTAAATGCAATAATTTGGACGTGGGAAGTGACGGAAGATCGTTTGTCCGCGATACCTTCAAACTCGGAACGGAAGATTCCAATCGGCGCTGACGTCGCGACGAAGTCCTCAAGAAGAACGTGATATCATCAAAGTACGGCGGTAATCGGCGAACAGAAGTCTCCGGTCGAGATTAAGGTATTGTCAACCAGAGCTACAATATATGATACAGATGACAGATCTAGGACATGAAAAGTAGACCGCAGCGCATAAGAGATTGAACTGGATTATAATAATAAAAAAATTGATTGCGGTGTAAAATTATTCCAAGCCAGGTTTCATATCAATTGAGATCATGATAAAACTCGTTTTTATTCGAAATAAAAAATATAACAAATTTCACTAAAAAGTAGGCCTATAAACTGTCTAAAAACAATACAGCAGCTTTTATGGTCCGATCAAAGATCGAAACGCTGTAGCTGCGATGGCCGAATCACCAGAAGGGCGATCTGCCACTTATTGCGACAAATCATACGGTTAAAATAAAAACCGTTGATAACGATTCCCGGTGGGATGTCGGTCGAAGTGGCTTCACCTTCCGAGACGACGGCTTGATGTAGTAAAAATATCAACCGATGGTCCTATTTTTAGTATATTGCGAGTAAATGAGAAAAAAATGACGTCTTCTTGAAGTTTGGATTGAATAATATAAAAATAAAATAGCCTAGGTAGGAATAAATTTCAGTTTTTTTTTTCACAAACACACACTCTCTCTCTCGCATTCCATATTTATATATGTGTGCGCTCACATTTTTATTCACAGATCACGTACGGTATTCAAGCAGACAAGACGATTATTTAGGACTGAAATTGCCTGAAAACAAGGAAAAATGCATTAGTACACATATGGGTCAACACAACGAATCAACCAAAAAAAAAAAAATGTCGGTGATCGATTCATTTTAACCACTTGACAGCCAGGTTACGAAATCACTACCCGACCTCCCAGGCCGGGCTATTTTCCAATTACACAAATTTCTGCGGGTAATTTCATGTCAAATCAATTAGGTCATTTACTTGATCTTCTACAATTTTGGAAAATCTATGATGACTTGCATCTAAAACAATCGTGAAAAATTTGGTGTTCAAGGGTTCTAGTTTTCGAGTTACGGCCCGTCCAAAAATATGTCCCGCAAGGCACCTTGTACTTATGGCGGAGCTCCGAGTCAGATCAAATAAGTGACCTTATTAATTCATTGTTGACTGAATTGGCAATTCTACTGAGAAATATACTTGATAAACAGCATATATTTCTGCGTCTTTTCACGTGACTTACACCCACGTTATTGTATTCAGTATCCTCTAAGAATCAAAATAAAACGGTGTTGTGCGGTGATCTCTGTGTATAACGATATACAAGTCTGCTTGCCTCTCTCCGTGTAACGTGGTATTACCCCTCCGGTCAGACAAGCTGTTTTGGCCTCACTCCCTCTTAATGGTGCCCGTGCTACGTTTTGCGTCTGGCTTGCTCTAGATGTTACTATGTCTTTGGTTCACACTCTACTGATGTATTTTGTGAGCAGTAAGTTTTTTGTTGATGTTTAGGCCTAATAATTCAAGTTTAAATCAATCAATAGTTTATTCTAGAACAAAATGTAATTCTGAATACAATTTCTCATTTTCTGATATTATTATGACATTGGTTTTAATGACCAACCTATATTACATACAATGTATAATGGAATGTATGAAAAACAAATCAAACTATTCTATTCTAAAAACAACGCGAACGCTCACCCTTCCCGCTTGATGTTCTGAGGGGCCTCGGCCAGCCCCTTGACCTTGAGCCGGTCCGCCGTCTTGAGGAACGCGGGCAGCTGTTCTTGGCTGACGTTCACCTCGCCCGCGTACATAAACTCCAGGATCGACTGCAGGTGCGAGAACGGCACGTCTTTCAGGATTATGATCGGGTGCTTAGACGGGTTCTCCTGCAAACACGGCAACGCAACGTCTCGGTTACTTTTTTATTGGGTTCAACGACGTACGGTTATGATAGCAAAGATCAATTGGCATCGGATGAATGATCAATGACTAATGAGATGAATCCATTATATTTATAAATATTGGGTTCATCGACACACTGTATTGATGACTTAAATCTACTGACGTCTGTTGAATGATATGGGATGAGATAAGAGGTTATTTTATGATGTGTTTTTTGATAGTGGTAAGGAGATGGTCGTGGCCTGTTGTTAAGGAACCATCCTAGTATTGACCTGATAGATAGAAGGAAACCACAAAAAAACACTCAGGATGATCGACCAGGGCGGGAATCGAACCCCGGTCTCCTCAGTGACAGTTCAGTGTGCTAGCCACTCAACCACTCGTCTCACTCAAAATATCAAAATACAACATCATCATTCAAACACTCAAATCCCAAACGTAACGGATGCGACGTGTGACTGTTGCGTACCTCGAGTAGTGACTTGAAGTAGGGACTACATGCCGACAAGACCATCTTGTGCGCCTTACACGTCTGGCCCTCGCACGCCAGCGTTACGTCCGTGAAGCTCTTCTCGTCGCGAAGGTGCTTGAACGACGTCACCATGTTCGTCTGGAAGTCGTTCCATTTCAGGAAGTACTGTTGTTGTTGCTGGTCGCTAGACATTGTGATATTGATTCGTACGTGAACTGGAACAAAGAGACGTTCTTTACGTTCAAATTCATCTACAGTAAATTCTCGCTGATACAAATTAGTGAATATCACGGTCTAAAATAGTATAGGTCTTGTATCGAAGATATTTCGGCTGGTACCAACAGTGCTGCTATTTCCACCAAAATCCGTGCTGTTCGCTATGTGACAAGAGACGAGTGGGCCAGGCTCTGGGCATTCGTGCACCAAATGTTCCGTCATTATTCACGGCAAGACGTCAGCTGTCAGCTGTCAAACGTCAACTGGACTATGTCACATAGTCACATCAGTACGGGCCTCCTGTCACCTAGCGTTCAGCATGGATTTTGGTGGAACTAGCAGCACTGTTGGTACCAGCCTTCCAGCACATGGAGATAGCCCGATACAAGACCTATAGTAAGCGTTCCCATCTGTTTCAGGGGTGTTTAGGTTTATTTTCTCAGGGTTTTAGGTGATTTTCATTATTTTCTTCTAAAGGATATATAGGCCTACATTTAATGATTTATAATGTAACAAGTGTGGAATGTCAATTGATGAATAAAAAACAAGTGATACAGTTAAAAGAACCAAAATTTTACAATCATTCATCCGTTTCATATTTAGAGCACATATTTACATTTAATATACACATTCATGATGGATGATGATGTGTAGGGTAATATATATGTGGTATGAACATCAAGATTGTAATTTTAACATTCAAACCAAGTAATCTAACCCTAACTATCACTCGAAAGAAATGTCCTACTTCACTTATCACCACTTCCTAGTATTACCATCACTTGCTCATTTGTACCCCCAAATGAGCCTAGCTATTGGTGGGGTTGTTAAGCAAACAATATTTATCCATTGACTGCAGTCTGTGAATAAGCCTCCACTGTACACTTCGGTCAAGCTTGGGCACGAAGCAATTGAACAGCCAAATATTGCCTAGTTTCTAATAAGATTCCTCCCATTGGTTAACTCAAATGAGACCACTGATTGACTGGGTGAAATAAAATGTGATTTTTTCCAGTGAGCAAAAACAAATTAAAATTTGGAGAATGAATAAAAATTGACAGGAGAATTATTCAAACTAGCTACCTAGATGCCAATTGGTACAAATAGGCCTAGACTCAAGAAATAAATCAATTATTTCAATGTAGGGCTAGGCGTCTAGACTAGAATCAAGGTCTAGCCTCAGTCTAGAATGGCAACTTTGCATCACAGAGCAATCAACTGACTTGCTGAGTAATAAGTTTTTAGGTAATATTGTCAAACGTATACTGCATCACAACCAATTTAATTTGTTGGGCCCTATGTTTTTCATTCTTTTAAAAATGATATAGGCCTAGATGCCTGAAAGCTTTGGCCAGGGTTTATGGGTGGTGTAGGCCTATATTTTTTTCAGTAGTGGTCTATTGAAAGTGTTCTGATCTACACTTTTACTAAAAATGACGGATCGTTACATGGGTAGTTTTAATGCTATAATCCATCGTATTTAAGGGAGGTTTCAAACTATTGAATTAAGAATTACAATTCTCAACGTGCAGGACCTTGATTCAATAGATCTAATCAAGATCTACTAGAAAACACCAATTTTAGAATAGAAAAATCAACGGTGGTTGCGAGCACTAGGCAAAGGCCTATATATGATATTACCGTTATTTATCGTACGGTACCATACCGGTATCATTGAGTTCAAGTTGTAATGGAGGCCCAAGAGGCCAAGAAAATAGAGAACAACACTTCAACTTCAACTCTTAGGCCTAGATCGTCCTACTAGGCAATTGTCCTGTCAAATATCTAAGCCTAGGCCTAAAGTACAGCCATAACCTTTTTATACACCTGTAAGACAGATATTCAAATATGCCTGAAGAAAGGCTTACCTACACTGACAATATAAAAATCATGACTGCATCTATTCACCGTCATAACATTTCGATAGGGATACAACGGAATAGGCCCTATGACAGAGGTAGGTAGGTTTGGGCATTGATCAGGCTTCTGGCATACTTAAGGGAGGGAGGACTGTCTGAGTGTGTCTTAGGTCATTAGACCATGACCCTAGTCCATCCATAACGGATTCATCTTCGAAATCATCTGATCCTTCATAGTATAATATTATTTACGCTGAAATGTAGATAAGGGTCATTAGAATAAGTATCTATAAAAATACGTAAGACGACATAACAAAGCAAAATGGATATTAGGCCCAAGCGCCTGTAAAAATGGCAGCGAACTTTTGAAGTAGGCCTATTTGAAAGTTTCAAGTTTAGGTGATTTCTTGTCTCTCGAGGCATAAATAATCTTACTTAATGAAAGAATAGGAAGTTAATTATTTGATCCATATTTGCTGATCTTAATTTATGCAAGAATTTTTAGAGTAATTGATTAAAATGGGATATATAAACAAGCGCTTCCGCATAGCTCACCTCTGGTTTGCACGATACTACTGGTAATAATCGATAGTCGAATTTTACTCGATGAGTCGTAGTCGAGCGGCAGTGAGATCGAGGTCGAACATAAAACGAACCTATAGGTGGCAGCACTGTTGCCTTCGAAGCATGGCGCGCCCAGTTTCAAAACTCAATCAAATTATTTTAGTAGAAATTGTCATTGTGCACAAATTTTATCCAATTAATACCAGAATACGACCAAAAAATGAAGAATATATACGGACAAAATTAATTGGATGAGCGAAGCAAAGACATGATTTTACCGTACTTGGAAATCTGATTTATAAAAAGCTTGTGTCACATGTTAGAGGATGAACTCCTCCGAAACGGCTCGACCGAGTGTCGTCAAATTCCTCACGCACATTCGATAGCGGTGGTAGATGGTCCTAAGGTATACGAGATCTTCCGCCGAGCTTTCTCCTATGAGCAATATCCAAAAATTGGCACTTCAAGGACAACACCAGTAATGACGTTGTTCCATGACATTGACGGCGTTGCACAATGTCACTCAACGTTACCAACATTCACTACAAATCATTTCGATGGCAGAACAACGTTTGCCGAGTCAGCTAGTATATTATATTTTTTCGTTTCTATGTAAGTTTCCAAACGGAAGCACAAATTCAGTTAAAACTGGGCATACATATGTCACTATGTGTCATAATCTAACTAGATACTATTATGGTTTTGAAATGCAATCGGTTGAACCTCTTTTGAGAAAAAATATTTTCAAAAATCCCCATGAGAATAACCCAGAGGAGATAAATTGGAATACATTTTTTTTCGAAAAAATATTTATTTCGAAAAAATGCAAAATTCCCAAAAATTTGAGCCCACGAATGATATAGGGCTACATTATTCCATAGTTTTACATAAATCGGAGCAGCCGTTTTAAAGGCGCCCCTATGTAAGACAATATAAGACCACTATCAGACGGTCGTGTGACATGGGCTTCGGGGTACTTTTCAATGGATGGTTTTAAAATGTTTTCAGGGTTCATGTGAGGTTGTACACCCAAACCCATGTCACACGGCCGAGTCAACGTCTTCAGGCGTTCCAGTTAAAGAAATCATGTCGTATCTTTGCAGGAACGATTGTCACAACGCGGAAATGCGTGTCGTTTATATTGTTTTCCTTGTCGTGTGGAATGCCATGCAGCCGATGAGTGCGAGAGAGTGCGACAAGCAGTCAGAAATAACCGCCAAGCGATTCTGCGTCTAGATTCATGTGTCTGACACGATGTTGGCTCTCGGAGTGGGATTCACGTCACTTGCTAGCCGTGACGTAACTAGTGCTTGAACCGACATGCGGACCGGGCTTGTGGCACCGATCAGCAAATTACGTGTCTGCTCAGATCAATCAAGACGACAAACACGCGGAAAAAACATCTTAAAGGACATCAAAACTATGTAACTGGATTTCAATTAATGATGACGATATTTTATTTCCTCTCATTATTTTCCACCATCATTTTTTTATCAATCATTCATGTGCGATTTATTATCATTACGTGTTTTTTCTACTTCATTATTTTTTTTTATCTGATTACTATCAATCAATGTACACTGAAAAAGTGTCACATTACATTACATTACTTGTCACATTAGGCCTACATTACATTACTTTGTTCATAGTTTCATTTAGACTGTACTCGCATTTCATGACTGTATGTTAATTATTTGTATATTTAAAAAATGTGTGTATATGTGCCACCAAGTGCGAAATTAGTGGTATTACAATATACTTTACTGATCAATAACTCGGTAACATTTTTTCCTACGCTTTTGTTGATTTTAATTCCTACTACTTTTTGATGGTATGACTTAGCAGGTTAAAGTTTTTTTTTTGGATTTCCATTTAATTTTTACATTAAACTTTGTATCACTTTAGAATAATCTTGAGTTGTGTTAATGGGTTAATTATGAAAATTAATAATTTTCGAAAATCTGGATGTTTAATTTTGTGCCATTTCAAAAATTCGTTGAACATTATTTTGAATATTTAGGAAAAACAATACAAATTTGTAGGCCTATGACACCAACTGATGCAAGCCTGTACATTACATTTAATATAAATATGCCTATTTGACAGTAAAAGTAGCAGTTACGCTGTCAGTGTTAAAAAGTGGAACTTTGTTAAAATGAAAAGTCACAAAATAGAGCGTGAGCACACACTTCAACAATGTAATTCATTTAAAAATGTAACATTGTTGACAGTTCATTTGTAATATTTCGTCGGCCATATTGGGATTTAGAAGCGCATTCTGTTGTTACTTTTAGTGTCGAATCGCTCATCCAACTTCGCATACATTTTACGTTTTCCAGTATTCCATCAGTAAGTCTTGGATGTAAATACAACATAAAAGTGCAGTTTAAAGAATTGAAACATCTAAACGATGACTATAATGTCGGACATTGGTTTCTGTTGATAATCGAGCTGACAAGTCGCATATTATTAGAAATAAGCAAGGACTTGTGGTGATATACTGACCATGTCAGATACTTGGCACGGCCCTCTGTATGATAATAGGCGTGCAGCCAACACTGCCGATCTGAGGGACTCTGTCTACATTCTCGCGATCTATGTGGCACTGGCAGCCCAAGACTCGACATCATAACCCTCCTGAAACTAGATTTTAACGAATAATGACAGTATTTATTTCCCTAATTTTAAGAGAAAACTAGAAATTATAATCTTACTTTTAGAAATTATAATCAATTTATTTGTCCTCCAGGACCCGGCCTTTTTCTGAGTCGTGACGTAGACATTACGCGATTCTGTTGATGTTTCCAAACAGAATCGGTATGCCTACGTCATGACTCACGGTCTTTGGGGACCAGAAAAATAATTATAATTTCTGAAATTTTGATGATGACTTCTAGTATCCTCTAAAATAAGGATAATACAAATCGTAATCATTCAATAAAATCTAGTTTTAGGGTTGTGATGACCTTTAACTTTGGATACAATGTAGTGATACCAACAGAATTTATCATAATATAAAGAAGGTGTACCGACTCCCATACTGATAACGTGAACGGTATTTGTGCTTTCTTGGGATAAATCAGAGCCAATAGTCCCATTTGCCTGCCGCGATTTAGCGGATTCCCTTGTGAACTAGATGTGGCCTAGATAAGAGTGACTACGGTACCGGTGACATTGTATAGCATTGTTGAAACGTGTATATAGTTCGATATAAAAGCAATAGTTGCGCTACAGGCAAAGTGGGACCATGGACTCAGATTCTGACCCCGGAAATACTTCACTTTGAAGAAACGAGTGGTTCTTTGTATTATGATATAGTAGATTATCTATAATATATTATTATAGTATGATATAGTATCACAGCACCGTGGTTTATGTGCCCCTAATCAAGTTTTATATTCTCCATATTATATATGTTATATTCTTCATATTACGTATGAATTAAAATATTGTTTCGCTGGGAATTCTTTGTTGGTTTTACAAGTTTTTATTCTTGTCGTGCAATTAAATTATTTCATTATTTAGCAAGACTTAGCTTCTTGGAAGATTCCAAATTTTAATAATTTCCATCAAATCTCTCATATCCGCGACCTCATTCTTAGACTTAATTTATGCAATTTAAAAATTTATTAGGTTACACATTATAGGCGGATAATGGAAACTAGAAATGAAAATGTATTATATACAAAGAAACTAGTAGATGAAAAGGAATTAATAATATAATGTATACTTGTATCCACAAAAGAAGGTCGTCTACCAACATAGCAACATAACAACCAGGGGCGTCGGAACACTTTGAAAGTTGAGTGGAGGGGGGGGGGGGGGCAAGCTCAACAATTGTGACCCATGGGGGAAGGAAGCATGGGGTGCCACTTGAAAAAAAAAATTACAGCTAATTCTAACAAAGTGGGTTTCAACAGGAAACAGCGAGACAGATTGAGTCTTGAAAGACCTATTTCTTGCCCCCCTTGGCCAAAAGTTAGCAGGGGCAGTCCCCCCCCCCCTCAACTTTCAAAGTGTTCCGACACCCCTGGTTGTTATGTTGCTATGTTGCTATGGTGGGATATAGTGGGATGGTGACGGTGCTATTATTAAGAAGTCATCCCAGTATTCACTTGAACGACAGAGGAAAACCTCTTTCAGGATGTTGACCATGGCGAAAATCGAACCCCGGTCTCCTGAATGACGGCTAAGCGCGCTAGCCGGTCGCGCACTGACTGGTTCCGACGCCAGTGATAACAACCACAAATATTCAATAGCTGTGGTATATTTTCAGGGTATATTTTCGGTGTTTCATTGACGACGTTCTATTGATGATGTATGAGAAGATGGGATGATGAGATAAAAGGTTATTTCATTAGGTGGTGTTGGATAGTGGGAAGGAGTCAGGCGTGGGCTGATTGTTAAGGAACCATCATAGCTAGTATTGACCTGAACGACAGAGGAAAACCACGAAAAACCCATTTCAGAATGGTCGACCATGCGGGAATCGAACCCCGGTCTACTGAATGACAGCGCGCAAAATGACCTACATGTCGACGCGCCGTAAAACTCAAATATATCCATTCATTCATTCCTGTATGACGGTTCAATGTGCTAGCTACTCGACCACTCATATCAAAATCAATTGACGTAGTTATTTTCAATATTTTACAGTTGGTATAGACGACAGTTTCTTCTCTCGTGGATGCAAGTATACATTATTTATTGTATTTTATATTTTATTCTATGTGTAACTTCAACAGCTAACCATGTAACATTATTATCATTTATACGTAACGTTATAGCAAGCTAAATCCCTGATATATTTATATGAACGAGAAGTATACTGACATCGTAGCTGTCAAGAGATACATACAGCTACGTACTCTATCGTCATTTGCAAGTACTTTCAAAACATACGAGCGAAGTGAAGTAAACGTTACCTAAAAATATATGATTCCCATTCCATCTAGATTAAGTGTGATTTATTTTTATTAGGTTCTCCATTTTCACATGTGTGTGCTGTGTATATGTTTGTTTGCTTTAGTGTGCACTGCCAACCGAACAAGATCAAACTTTTAAATGTAATAAAATGGGTTCAACAAAGCGCAAGATTTCCTGACCTGGAATTGTGAAACAGTGCTGCCAATTATAATGGTACAACACCGAAGTGGTTATTCGTCGGATCGGAAGCAGGTTTCTGATTGGTTTTTTATTTGAGATCAAATTGATTTGGTATGTTTGTTTGGTTATATTAGTTAGTTTAGGTTAGGTTGATTAAGTGCACAAACTACCAATGTGGAAGTAGCTCTAACTGGCAGTTTTAAGTTGTTATTGTTATCCATGCTATTTGTTTCCACTAACTCTCAGATAAAGGCCAACTGGACTAGGTAATAGCGCCCGGGTTCAAGTCAGTTAGATTGGGTTTATTTAGTACAGTTCAGGCTGCGCACAGCAACAACAACAACAAAAAAAAGTCCTCATGTGGTGACATATTATACTGATGGTCCGGTGATAAGTGACTGCAGCCGCTACAACACTGGAGTTGGTAGGGGAGTCAATATTCCCCCCCCTGGAAATTTTAATATGTCCCAATTATTTGTATACACATTAAATATAGGCCCACTGCCGTACGACACTATATTCTAATTTCAAAATGAAATGAAATTTTCTCTGCACTCCTTCGTTCCCTTTGACGCATCAGTTTTAATTATGGACACTTTTCACGTATAGTAATCAGCAATAACTAACCAAAAGTGATACCTCAAAGCAAAGTATCGTACGTATTATCTAACGTAGTTATCTAAACGTAGTTAGATAATAAGGTCTTTGCTCAAAGTTCATTATAGTTATTTTTGTTCGTGTACAGTTTGCAGCAAGCTGAGATCACGGCCTCCTGTATAATGAGCTGCGTTCGCGCTCGCTGATAGCTCTATCGTGGAAAAAGGAACTGGCTCTGCCGAGAAAAGAACTGCATGGCTCTGCCCGACTGTTACATACCATTCTGGTTCAGTGATTTCCAGTTAATTAAAGTGAAGTGTAAGTGAATTGAAGAATGCCGAAAGGAGACAAAGACAGGAATCACGTTAAGGATTGTGGAAAAGTGTAAGTTTCTTACCGATAATCGAGAGCAATGAGAAGTAGGCCTACAAGTAGGGCATACGCCTACTTTTATTCACAACAGAAGGTAAGGAAACCGACAACATAACATTGACACAGCTCGACACAGATTTGGTTTTAGGCCTACCCTATCTGCTACTTGACTTGTTATAGATTTATAGGTTTTGGCCTAGGCTTACTCCTAGCACTGAGTGCATAAATATTCTTACGGGTACATTATCCTACCATTGACTAAAGAGATACTTCTCTTTAGTCTATGATCCTACTTTACTTTATGTCCTATTTTATCTATGGTCCTAGTTATCTCAACAGGTCTCGATCAGGGTATTCTAGAATATCCTGGAGTAGGGCCTAGGCTAATCTAGTCAACCCCCGTAAATGCTAGGCAGCCTCCCCCCAAAAGAACACTTTACTCTACCATTCAATGCTTCTATACGGCTGAACCATATAGGCCTGCAATAGCGGTATAGTCAATAAATAGGTAAGCCTAAGCGTAGTGTTTTTTTGTCTATGGCTGAGCTATAGAATAAAGAGCTTGTTATAAAAGAATTCTTTATTCTACAGCTCCAGCTCAGGTTAAACTTAAAGTTTAACTTGAGTTAATTTAATTAAGCTAATTCTACAGCTCAGGTTAAACTCTGTAACTCACTTATATGGTGACCCCGACTATTTTAAAATTTGGGCATTTTTGTACAGACCTATTTGGATGATCATATTGATATGTGATAACTCGGTGACTATGGTGACACTGAGACGAGTAGTCGAGTGACTAGCACACTGAACCGTCATTCAGGAGACCGGAGTTCGATTTCCACCATGATCGATCATCAGGCAGAGGTGCCTTGTGGTATCCCACATTATTTTTTGCATATATATATTTTTTATATATATTGTGCAACACCCCCCTCCCTTGTTCACTACCGCCTACCACCCACCTTACAGTTGGCATGTTTAAATCCCCTGCTATAATCAAGTTATCTACGTTATCCCTAGCACTCAGGATAGACTGAGTGCTAGGGATAACGCAGATAACTTGATTATAGCAGGGGATTTAAACATGCCAACAGTTACTGTAAGGTGGGTGGTAGGAGGTAGTGAACAAGGGAGGGGGGTGTTGCAAAATATTGCTACGGGCATATTTAATGAAAGCTTCCAGCACGTTGTGGAGGAGGGAACTAGGACTAGAAGGCAGGGGGGTGCAAATATTCTAGACGTAGTGTTAGTCAGGCCGAGTGGGTTGTGGGCAAGGACAGTGGTCGTTGATGGTATTAGTGATCATCGGGCTACTATAGTTAGTTTAGCGTTAGCTCCGGTTGAAACTAAAAGCGTTGGGAAGAAAGTCTGGGGGTATAAAAGGGTAAAAGCTAGAGAGGTTCGGGAATCCTTTGAGGAAAGGTTTGATAAGTGGTGTGAAATAGAGCAGTACAACGTTGAAGGTATGTGGTGCTGTTTTCGGGAAATATATGAGGAGGTTAGAAATAAGTTGGTCCCACATAAGGTGTTGCAGGCTAACGCAGATCCTGCTTATTATTATAGTAAGGTTAGGAGGCTTAAAAGGAAGGGTAGGAAAATAAGTAGGAAATTGAGGGCAACAAGGGAGGGTAAGGAGGAGATTCGCGATATTAGAAGGGATTTAAACAAGGCTAAGAGGGAGGCAAAAGAAACCTTCGTGGGGGGTATGTTTAATGAACAGGACACTCAGGGTAGTTGGAGTAGGATGTATAGGTTTGTTGCAAGTCAGAAAGGTGGTGGTAGGGAGCTGCCAACTTTAGTCGATCAGTTAGGGAATGAGTGGAAATCAGATGAGGAGAAGGCAGTAGCTTTAAATACATTTTATGGGGAAGTGTTAAATGTGGCCGGAAATATGGAGAAGGAGTAGGACGAAATTATAGAGGGGGATGGGGAGGAGGTAAGACTTACAAGGGGGGAGGTGTGGAACGTACTGAGGAAGCTGAAGAATGGGAAGTCGCCAGGTGCAGATGGGGTGCAAAACGATCTCCTTAAATTAGCAGGGGGGGGGGGGGTGTTGATTATTTGCTAAGGCTGTTTCAAGCTTCACTTACAACAGGTATAGTGCCGAAAAATTGGAAACAAGCAGTGGTGGTACCAATCTCAAAGGCAGGGGCAAGGTGCAGGGTAGATAATTACAGGGGGATCAGTTCAACGTCACAAGTGTGTAAGATAATGGAAAGGGTCGTTATCAGGAGAGTATTGGAGAAAGTGGGTGAACGTTTGGGTATTTCAGAGGTGCAGCATGGGTTCAGAAAGGGTTATTCATGTGAATTACAGTTGTTGGGATTTGCGGAAGAGATAGCAGGGGTTTTAGATAGGGGTGGGAGTATTGTTGCAGTGTTTTTGGACTTTGAGAAGGCTTTCGACAAGGTAGATCACGTCAGGCTATTGGGGAAGTTGAAAGTGTCCATTGGAAATGTCGAGTTGGTAAACTGGGTTGGAAACTTTCTTAAGGGTCGGGTGCAAAGAGTTCGGGTAGGTACAAAGGTCTCAAGTGAGGTTAAGGTGACGTCAGGAGTTCCACAGGGTAGTGTGTTAGGGCCGTTATTATTTGACTTATATATAGATGATTTGAGTAGTGTTGTTAACTCGAGAATAAGGTTGTTCGCGGATGATTGTGTGCTATATAGGGAAGTCAATTCGGAGGAGGATGTAGAAGCTTTCCGGGCGGATCTCGCAGCACTAGATTATTGGGTACAGATAAACAAGATGGGGCTAAATGCAGGGAAATGCAAGATAGTTATTTTTGGTAGGAGGAGAGAAAGGCTAGATGTAGTGTATGCTGTAGGGGGGAGGTCACTTGAATCAGTGGAGAACTATAAGTATTTAGGAGTAGTATTTGACAGACGCTTAGGGTGGGGGAGTCAAATTGAGCGAGTAGCAAAGAAGGGTATTAATGCATTAAACTTTGTGAAGAGGCAGCTTATGGGGACAGGTACGGAGATTAAGGAAAAAGCCTACTTTACGTTAGTGCGTCCTTTGATAGAGTATGCAAGTTCGGTATGGGATCCATATAGGGTAGGTGAGATAAGGGACGTAGAAAGGGTGCAGAGGATAGCAGTCAGAAGGGTTACAGGTAGGGTTAGGAGGTGGAGGTGGGTAGTGAATGAAAGGGGAGGAAGGATAAGAATATTGGAGAGTCCATCTGAGATGATGCGCGAATTGGGGTGGCAGGAATTGGAAAAACGTAGAAAAGTGGATCGGTTGTGTAATTTTTTCAGGGCGATGGAAGGAGAAGGGGGCTGGGGAGAATTGAATATGTTGATTGAAAGGAATGAGCTAGGGTATGGGGGCAGGAGAAGACATGACAGAGCGGTAGTTGTAAAGGGGGCTAGATTAGATGTGGGTAAATTCTCTTTCTTAAATAGGACAGGCAGGGACTGGAATGAACTTGGTAGAAGTGTTTTTGAGGGGGATGAAATAAGAATAAAACAATTCCGGCAGAAGGTTAGGGAGGCGGGCAAACCGTCGTGATCAAGGATAGGGAACTTGCCACCGTGCATTTTTGCGCAACTGTACGAGTTAATAATAATAATAAAAAAATCCCTCTGTCGTTCAGGTTAATACTGGGATGGTTCCTCAACAACAGACCACGACCGACTCCTTCGCAGTATCCAGAAACACCTAATATACATAACCTTTCATCTCATCATCCATCATCTCACAAATCATCCTCCGACGACAATAGATCTTAGTCATTAGTACAGTGCATCGTTAAAACACAATATGAATTAAATAAACAAAACTATCGTGACCATCAGAAACCAACCGATAGGTAAATCTCAGTATCACCTAAACTAAGTTTATATAATTAGCTACCAGAGTACGTATTTGACGCTGCGGATTCCAGTAGGCTATTTCACACCTTCTTTTGTCATGATGTTGGCAAGACTACAGCCAACACTCATCAGTTGCAACTTATCATCGGAAAAGTTGAAATACGTTGAACAAATAGAAACAACACTGCGACAAACAAGGAAGGTTCGACACAGCCGACCGCTAATGCTAGGGTGTATAGGAAACGGTCGCTCGGGACAGTTACCTCTCGCGTCAACAATATCTGGCTCACAATGATTCATGTATTATGTGAATATACAACTAGGGCGGGCTTGGCAAACGCGAAATATAAATGTTTAATATTTCATTAAATGATAATAATTCATTTCAACTGAAACAAAATAATCTTCAATTCTTTTAATAAACGAATGTAATTTACACTCTTGATGTATTTGTTGTTTGTACATAATTTATACTTTGAGTTGAAACACTCCTTATCCGGTCTCGATCCGACTCTCGCCGTTCTTCCGTTATCGCTCTTAACCTAAGTTAGGCCATCTATGGTTAGGCCATCTATGGTTAGGCCATTGATTTTTGCAACTTCGGTCGATCGCGGTTTGGCTATCGCGAGAGAACCTGACATCAGATCCGGAGTGTCAGGGACGTCGCTAGGATTTGTGTATTTGGGGAGGGGGGGGGCGCAGGTTGGGCACTAAACGCGCGCTAAAATGGGGTCTGGGGCCTACAATGAATTTGTGTACCATTTTTGAAGTGATTTTGTCGATCTACAAGCAATTTTGGAGGAAAATAATTGAACCACATGGTTATTTTCGAAGTTAATTCCAATAATTGAATCATGCAGATTTTTTTAGCCATTTTGCGATTTACTCCTTCCCACCGAAGCCCCGCAGGGTATTTTTTGAAATATGGTATTTTTCAAGTGATTGCAGTGGCGATCTACAAGCAGTTTTGGATGGTAGTAGTTGAACCATTATGAACATTTCTGAAGTTATTTTCAATCAGTATGTTAGCATTCTGGACATTTTCGAAGTTATTTTCGTGATATCTCCCAGCTAAATATTTCATTGTATGTCATTCGTAGGTCAACACGTGTCAATATAGGCCTACATAGGCCTATATATTTTTTTGTAGAAGGATGAATTATTGGTGGGGCGCAAATGACGATTGGTGGGGCGCACGCCCCACCCTGGACCCCCTAACGACGTCCCTAACTATGACTCAGTTTCACGATTTGATAGTTAGGCCCAGTGGATTGAGCAATAGTTGTAGGATCATCTTGTTGTCACCCTTGGTTACTATGCTATTTGCGTATCTCGACTAATAGGCCTATAGATATAGTAGATTTGTACTTGACTAAGATTCGTAAAACTTTTACGAACTCGTAGTTAAGTTTCAATCCGTTAATTATTAGTTTGGGAACGAAAATGAAAATAGCATGCGTAAACGATGGTGAGAGACAAATTAATCCGCTAACTATCTCTCAATCCACTAATTATTAATTCTTATACTGATTTTTAATTCGTACCGAAATGATTGTTAGTGGATTATGCGATAGTTAGCGGATTAAATTGTTATCACCTACGGTTATACCGTATAGGCCCTATATACGATGTATTTGTTGTGCTGTATCTTGCATGGTTCAAGTTTTATGACCGTTTATATCCTTGAAATGCCCCTGGCGGGAACTTTTTGCACTATGGAGACTGAGGACGCCTTAAAGTTGTGATTTGGCTGCGATCAATTCGTTTTAGAAACAGAAGCGATTGCATTCGAGACAGCTAGTGCGCTATTAACATACCGGAATAATCAGAATACTCTCACGTCCCTGTAACTAATGGAGCAGGAAAATAAACCAAAGACGAAATAAATGTCTACGATCGATTAAGAAAAGTCGAAAAGTAATTTTGAAAATAATACTACGTTGGGGCAATTTTAGATGAAACTTTGTTGAATATTGTATTCTTGAATTGCAGTGGTAACAATGCAAAGCAATGGTGTAATGGTGCTGATGTATTTTTTTTGCTGAAGTCACATTGCTTATTAGTTGAAATAAACATCGAGTTGCTATTTTACATTAGTTGAAAAATGAACATTTTATTCAAAAAATAAAAAAATGTCAACTTGAAAAGAGTGTTTCTTAGAAATGTAAGTGATGGGTACCTTACATTTCTTGTGCGGATAGTTCTTTATATGAAAAAAGCCTCTTGATTAAAATTATATTATATTTCAATATATTTGAAGACTCCATTGAATAAGAGAAAACAAAAAATGATGTTATCTTGTTATTTGTATTGGGTTTTAACGATCCATATAACTAAGATCTCTTGGCGTCTGATGAATGATTATTAAGGTGATGGGATGATGAGATGAAGGTTTCTCATATAGGAAGGCCCTAATGCGATTCATGGAGGGAAGGAAGGGGACGTGATAGCCTATATATCCTACTTACTATTCCGACTTTCCACCAATGGTATATACAGAGAAGAAACATTGAAAACTTCTGTAAAGACGTATACGGTGGCGGGGATCGAATCGAGGCCTATCTGCCCCAATATATATATCCCGGTCACATGGAGCAAGTGCTGAACTACCAGTAACAGTACCGGTTGAACCCCATATTTTCAGATTGGAAATTTACTGAAGAAAATTACTGAGACAGATTGTCGAATTGAGCACACCAAGTCATGAACCATCATTTAGGAGACCGAGGTTCGATTCCTGTCATGGTCGATCATCCTGACGGAGGCTGTTCAGAGGTCCTTTAACGTTTAGGTTAATACTGGAATGGTTCCTAAACAACAATAGATCAAACCGATGCAAATAGTCATCAGTAGGCCTACAGTGCTTCGTTAAACCCTATATCAATGAAATGGAAGGTGGGATGAGTACAAAATTCCAATTGATATAAAGTTAGTCTTGGTCTTTCATTTGTCTGGAAATTACAAAGTCCTTAAAAATAGATTCCTTAGATTTAGTAGCCAAAGTGTAGAGACACTTTAAATAAACCTTTCTTTATACTGAATCACATGAAATAAATGATGAAACCATAATAATTAAGTTGTCAAATATCTAATGAATAAGTTGGAAGTTTATAATTAGAGATCTATTCAGATGTAATAATAACTAAAATCTTGTCCCGAGACATAGCGAGAAAGAGAGAGAGAGAGAGAGAGAGAGAGAGAGAGAGAGAGAGAGAGAGAGAGAGAGAGAGCGAGCTGTCAAATTTAAACCCGTTAATTTGACCTGAATCTTCGACTTCTTTATTTTTCTGAATACCCTACAATGAGGTAAAGTCGCGCTGTGACGCATGCGCGCTGTGATAATTGTGTCGTCGACGTCGCGACGCTCGGGAACGACGCCCGCTGTTCGAGTCAGTCGGTTGCGGTCGCTCGTTACGTCTGGACCCGTACAACGCGGACGTCGTCTCGCGCGCGAGATCATCTACGTAACAATTCTCGTATCGTCGGCATAAGTCGACTCTGTGTTTCGATTATATTTATTATTATTATAATTATTATCATGTGTGAAATATAATATTTTAATAATATTATTATTATAAAGTGTTGAGTACTGCGGTGATTTTCGTGAAAATAATAAAAAAAATACATCTTGACTAGTATCGTCTGCATAAGTCAAATTTGTGTTTGAATTATATTATCATTATTATTATAATTTGTGTGCTATAATATTTCAATAATATTACTACGTGTTATAACTGCGGTGATTTTCGTTAAAAAAAATTATCTAAAAAAAGATTGTTTCTAATATTATCTTTAAAGGGGATTTTGAGATGTCCCATATCGCTAGGGGATTGGTTCTAAATATAAACTGTGACACGTAATTTTTCATTCTGTCTTCTAATCTTTTTTTCTTCCCGATTTTTTTTCTTTCCCTCTTACACTTTCTCTCTCTCGCTCCCTCGCGCACATACACATAAAAGTGTGAAAAAAAGTTTATTTTCGTGTTCCGTGTTGAGAAAAAAAGTTTTTTCGACTCTTTCTATTTTCTTGTCGTCGACGTTGTTGTTGTTGTTTCTTTCTATATCCTTTTGACATGTAATTTAAGTGTATTTTCGACTGTTGTTGACTTGGAATTGGTTTTTTAGTTTCCTCACAATTCCCCGTCAATGAGTTGGTTCTGTGCTAGTGGGTGTATGTGACTGCGTTGTGGAATAGGCGACGACAAATCGGTTCGGTCGGTCGGTCAGTCGGTCGGGAAGTTTGTGCGCGATATGTGCGATACGGAGTGAAGTGCTTGTGACACGTGACCTAAGGTGTTTGGGAATAACCAATCAGATGATACTCAAGTGGCGCAACCTGTTGTGTGCTACATTCATCAGGAATATAGGTGAGCAATTGGCATCAACAGATATTAAAGGACATCAAAACACTGGAACTAGATTTCAATGAATGATGGTTTTAGGTTTTATACTATGAGGATTAACAATATGAATGTATATACGACTATATATACTTTCACAATATACGTACTTCACGCATTCTGGGAAAGAATTAACGGTTGAATGTACGTCTAGATTTTATTCAAATTCAAATTTCTATTCAAACCATTCTATGTGACCGCAAGTGCGTAGGGCCTACACTTGAAACGTACCAATATTGCTTAACAACGAAATCAGATTAAAACCGCGAGCTATACTTGATGCGGAATTCGATATTATATATATATATATATATATATATATATATATATATATATATATATATATATATGTATGTGTATGTATAAACTTATATTAATTACTTCGTATAGGCGTATATGTATAATCAATTACTCAGGAATTTAATGTTATTGTTTAATTCTTCTTCTTCAAGGGGGGGCATTCCAGTACAATTTTATCCGGTTGTAGTGGTTTATGTCCGGTTTTTCAATACACGTTTCAGCACAGGTTCAAGTTGAGACTGGGAATTATCTTGTACAGGAATGCATGCATTCCCAGATTTTTCAGAATAATTTGTTTTTTCAGAAGTTATACTCTGGGAATTATGCGTTTTAAGTGAACTACTTGCAAGATGGATCAATCCAAACCTAGATGAGTCTATATAGGCCTACTGGAAACTGGCAAGCTTTATGTACAGCTAGACTTAGGTATGTCGTAACCCGGGCGGGCGTTGTTGTTGTTGTTGTTACGAGAAATTTAAATTGATGATACTTGATCCTACCCAAACAACCGAACTGGACACAACCTGAATAACCTAACCTAACCTAATTTATCATAAGCCCAAACTTAATTTGTTTAAATAACATCGAAACTTGATACAAAATCATTGTTATACCCAATTAATCAAGGCTATCGATGAAATATGAGATCGCTTGAACGGGGCACCACAAAAGCGATCTCACAACCTTAAAGAATAATTAAAATAAAATGAAGATAATGCTAGTAATATTTGAATTAGTTACCTTTTATCTCAATGGCACAACTCGTTGACTATAAATTACCATGCAATAAAATTTGCATTGATTGCAAAAACTTACCCCGAACGAACTGACTGTTTACCCAAAACTTACCTTATTTAATCTAACTTACCATGCAGTTATACTATATAACAGTGACCAACCAGCACATTTAGCGCAGTGGTTAGCACGCTAGCTTCTTGTGATCTGGTAGGCGACGGGAACTTCGGACCCAGTTCGATCCCCGCCGCCGACCATCTTTACAGGGGTTTTTCGTGGTTTCCCTCTGTAGTCTAGGCTAATGCCGGGATGGCTCCTACAATAAGTCGGCCACGACCGCTTCCTTCCCACTATCCTTCCCATTAACCAGGAAACCTTCATCTCATCATCCCATCACCCCATTAATCATCCATCCGACGCCAATAGACCTTCGCTGTCATTACAGTGCGTCGTTAAACCCAATATAAAATAAAAATAAAAACAGTGACCAACAGGACAGTTTGTCGTTTTTTAGGTCAGTTGGTTTTTAGTACAGTTGATTTTTAGTACAGTTGACCCATCTCCAAACATGACCTCAGTATATGATGCGCAAGCATGATTGACCTGCGACTTCTCAGATGTCATTTCCTGTGTGATTCCCCGCGGAGCTAACAGGAGACACTAGCGAGACGCGAGGTGAAATGCCGAAGTCTGTATTGGCCAACACGCGACCTTTGACCTTGCTGATCGATATCACCTGAAAGGCTTGAGCTGATAATGAGAAGAAGCGAGGGAAATCCGTTTCCTAATTGTGGAGACATTTTTCTTCACTAATTAATTCCAGTTTTCTCGGCGCGTGTATTTTATTAAAACCCCAATGAATATTTTTTTTTTGTATTGGCCGTCTAACGATGACGACCAAGGTTGAATCGGTAATACGGGTTACCACAAGGGTAAACTAACAACTTCACGGTAATAATTATAATGTAACTCATAAAATGTAATTTCGGCAACCCTCGTTGGCTGAGTAAGCTGACGTTTCCGAGACTGAAGTGATCGTTGGGCCTGGGTTCGAGTCCCGCATAAGGCATGGGTTTTGGTAAACGTCCTTTCACCTTTCACCTTTTATCACTTCATCTTTACATCTATCACCCGCTCATTTCTACCCCCGTATAACCTAGCTGTTGGTGGGGTCGTTAAGCAGCATTAAAAACAAATGTAATTTCAATATTTTCATTTTCAATTTAATTTTCAATTTTAATTATGACCATAGAATAAAGATTCGTCTATGTTATAGAATTATTTTATGTTATGACCCAACACTTATGACCCCAAACTACGAACACATCCGTGTACTTTGAGTTCTGTGTAGGCCTAGTCTGTTGAGTAATTTGAATAGATACTAAAACTATTATTAGACATAATTCTACAACTATAACTGTAACTAAAAGCAGGACGGGTATTGTGTGTTTTTATATGGTCTATCCTCTATATAGTATTTCATTTTTGTTTTTGACTGTCCATATGATTCACTTTTGAATGTTCTACTTCATTATTGTTAATCCAACAGAACGTACAGAGAAAAAAACAAGTGCTACCTACTGACGAAAACCAAAGGTATAGGCCGCCCCGGTGGCCAAGTCATCTATCGCTAGCGAAACTGAAGTCACTGTTGGGCGTGGGTTCGAGTCCCGCTTAGGTATTGGATTTTGTAAACGTCCTTTCACCTATCATCACTTCATCGTTTCATTATCATCCGCTCATTCGTACCCCTGTATAACCAGCTGTTGGTGGGGTCATTAGGCAACCAAAAAAACAAAAAAAAAGGTAGACTTCGACACGGCATGATTAGGCAGTATTTCCCGCGTCCGTCACTCGAATTCTCTTCCTACCCCTTCCCATACCCACCCCCTCTCAACCCACGACCCCTAAACCGAAAAGCCAGTCGTCTCGCGGAGTATTTTCTTCTCGGGTGCAGTGTAATTTCCGACCAGAACACACAGAAAAAAGAAGTAGATTCGCTAAAAACGCGATATTTTTTAATGTGCAATCAGCATTTTCGTGTGGCATCTTTTCTCTCACTCAAGAGAACCAACATAATGATAATAATAATAATAATATACAAGATCGTCTTCTTTATCTCTTGAATATTGCCGGCTTATATCCGTGCTTTGAACACGCGCGCTTTAGTACAAACATTGCGGCAAAAAAATAAAAGATAAGATGGAATATAGTCAAACTATTTTTTTTTTTCATTAAAATAAAGCGAGGGTTTTTATACTCTTCTGTATGTGCTTGACAATTCTGAATATATATATATATATATATATATATATATATATATATATATATATATATATATATGTGTGTGTGTGATGAAGCGAGCGCGTTAACCACTTCGCTACATGTGCCGGTTTCAGATACGTATCGAGACGTATCTTTTATGACATGGCTAAAACATCCCACACATATATATATATATATATATATATATATATACATAATATACCGGTATATATAATGTTGATATATTTCGTATAGCCCACCTCAAGAGTAGGACTAGGATTTTGTGCTAACAACAATGGAAATACACAAATACTGGACATGTTGCCATGGTACTTACGTCCACGTCTTCCAGTAAATTATAACCAATGCAAGTCCTAGTCATTTGGAGCTAGCCAGATCTAGGACATTATTTCAAGTGGCAGTCCAGATGTCTACAATAAAATTCTCATAAAATAAAATTAATTGAATTTAGAAATAATATTCATTCTCATCTATTTTATTAATGTTTTAACGCTGCACACATGTATACACAGAAATAGACTCAATGACTTATTGACTCAAACATTTCTATTAGTTTATTTTCCTAGGAAAGAGCTTCCCGTTCTTTCCAAGTCAAAATGAAATTCATAGGAAAATTTATAGTTCTCAAACATCGAATATATAGTAATTAAAATGTAAAAAAGTCTTTCAATAGACGTGTATAATATATGCTGTATGTTCCACATATGTTATTTCAGTAGGTCGAAGAATGTATGTTTTATATGCTTTAAGTTAATTTGAAAATAGCTTTTCGCATTCCATTTAGATGTCTATGTGCGTGCGTGCGGTTGTGTGGGGGGGGGGGGGGGGAGGGGGGCTACAGTGGCGCGTTGTCCGCAGTGACGTAAAGGTAAACTATCTGTGATCGGTCCAGACTTTTATACATATCATAGTAAAGTCTCGGAGAGAGATGAAGTTTTCGAGCGACCGTTCCCTGTATCTCACATCACTACCGCACTGGTGGTTCGATCACTCATCTTTTGTCGATACATGTATATAAATATCTCCACGAATGAAGAAGGTTACGAGCGACCGTCTCCTCTATCTCACACCATTACCACACGGGTGGTTCGAGCGTATACATCTTCGTTAGATATAAGCATAAAAATGTCCTCACGAAAGAAGAAGGTTCCGAGCGACCGTCCCTCCCTTCCCCACATCACTACCACACGGGTGTTTCGAGACTTCATCTGTCGTGTGGAAATGTCTCGGATATACTGATATATCAATAATTGACGTTGAGTGCTCAGTTGAACGGGCCGTTTGTAATCACGTGGCCACAAAAACGTGTGGGTCTCTTGGATAACAGTGGGCTGATTCTATTGGTTGATTAATATTTCATTTCAATCATGACGTCACAGTAAAGTCATTCATTGTTGTAGGAGACAGATGATGATGTCTAGCAGTTGATATGGACCAATCACAAATGTTTGCTGGTTACCCAATCCGGTCTGGTTACGATTGTTTCAACAATTAAATGTTCGATTTAGGCTTTTATAAAAAAAAAAATAGATATGGATTGAAGAAATAACAAAGAGAATAGATGTTGTATATAGGGAGTCTTTTTCAAGAATTAGGTTACTATGTACAAAAAATTGAATAACTCCATGAGAATTTGGTCCCCAATAACTTCTAGCTTCAAATGTTGAATATCCCCTTCAGCATGATCCTATAGCCCAGTACCAGCATTCCAACAGACGTTGTCATAATATAAAGAACGAGTAATCTGTTTTATAGTATGGTGTATACACACTTCTCTTTGTTGCCATAGTAACTATACACTGTTAGTAATTTGTTACTTGAAATAATCCTACTGGAAACTGACCTATCATTTAAATACATTTTCTTCTGGTTCATGCTTTAGGAATCTAGTCCTTATTGATACTCTTTTCCCATTAACAACGAGTTCATTTTCCCTCGAAACCGATCCTAGTTTATTTATTGAATCTCCATGTTTGACTGTAAAACATCGCATTCGGCTGTATATTATCATTCGAGAGTCAAGTGTTTCGAACTTGTCCAGACGCAACTGCGGAACGGAATTAACGCGCGGCAATAAATCAAGACGGAAACAAACGGTCTGCAATCTGGTCCCAGTACCAACCTCGTGCCATCAAATGGACGGTGTTATTGTTGTAAAACGTCGAGATGTTTCCGTTCTTTTTCGTTGTCATGTTGTTGGTTTTTGGCGAGCAGTGGCGAGTCGATGATGTTGCAAGAGTTGATTTATAACCGCAGTGAATTGTTTCTTATAAGTGTATATATATATATATATATATATATATATATATATATATATATATATATATATATATATATATATATTATATATGTTGTATCGTAGACTTTGAGGGCCGGATGAAGATAATAAAATGCAACTTTTCGGAAATTTGCCCTTCCTTGGAACAACTGGTGGCCCTAAAAAGGACCTGGGGTTTCGACGTTTCGGCTGAAAACGTTCAGCCATCTCAGGAGTCGTAGTATCGTAGCCGGCAATCGAGTGACTATAGGCTGGGATCTTGTTCTGTTATGACTATCAGAATATTTCTGATAGCCATTGTATATACATTTCCTATACCGGTCTCGCGACCATAGAAAGGAATAACAGGGGTGAAATTTACATGAGGGGTGTTTCCGGGAATGCAACGATATTTCGTGCGGATGTACTTCTATTTATGTACAGGGACTTAAAAGGCTCTCCCCGAAGTTATAAGCTTTATACATAAGGTCTGGCGGAGCACGCGACTCCAGACGATAATTGAGATTCTACATTCCACTTCATTGCTACTCTAATGCAGTAATTTCATTAGCCATGTCCTTTAACGTTTGATATCTTCAAATATTATTTCATTTAAAATATGCCAATACGAACAATCATCAAGGCAACTAGATGGAACGTCCAAACTATTAACTATGATCCAAACGCTTTCCTCCCAGTACAGTGTGAAATGGAGTACTCGCGTACGCTCATATAACTAAGATCTATTGGCGTCTGATGAATGATTATTAAGGTGATGGGATGATGAGATGAAGGTTTCTCATAGGAAGGCCCTAATGCGATTTATAGAGGGAAGGAAGGGGACGTGATATATATATCCTACTTACTATTCCGACTTTCCACCTTGGTATATACAGAGAAGAAACATTAAAAACTTCTGTAAACACCTACGGTGGCGGGGATCGAATCGAGGCCTCTCTGCCCATATATCCCGGTCACATGGAGCAAGTGTTGAACTAACAGTACCGGTTATAAACTCTATATTTACTATAGGCTAACAATCATCAAGGCAACTAGATGGAACGTCCAAACCATTAACTATGGTCCAAACGCTTTCCTCCCAGTACAGTGTGAAATGGAGTACTCGCGTACGCTCATCCCTCGAAAGGTCGATGTTTCGCGGTGAGCTGTACACACGGCAAGTCATCTTCGACAGCCTCATGCAATAGTGATAACACCGTCAACACTCAGAACACAATCTCTCGCGCGGCGCCTCAATCTCGTACGTCATATCTGCAGAAACTTTCAGACACTTGGAACAATAACAAGCCGTGGAAATTATATGATCTCATGAAAATATGATGATCGCTCTCAATCTCTATCTCACTAACCCCTCAACCTCTTTTTCTCTCTTTCCTGGTTATTTCTCTCGCACACACTTCTGCCCTTCTTTCTGTATCTCACTTTCTCTCTCTTTCTCAACACATACTTTCACCCCTCTCTCTTTATCTCTTTCTCTTTCTCTCTTTATGCTTATTTCTCTTTCTTTCTCTCTCTCTCTCGCTCTCTATCTCTCTCTCACACTCCACACTCTTTCTCTTTATCTCTTTTTCTCTTTCTTCATCTCCTTTTCTCCATACTCACATCATTCGCCCCCCTCTCTTTATCTTTCTACCTCTTTCTCACCCCTTCTTTCTCTTTCTTAATCCCTCTTTCTTTCTTCCTATTTATTTCTCTCTCACTCCTAACCCTCTCCTTTTTTTACTTCTCTCTCTCTCTCTCTCTCTCTCTCTCTCTCTCTCTCTCTCTCTCTCTCTCTCTCTCTCTCCCTCTCTCCCCCCCTCATCCTCTCCTTGTTTCCGCCACGGACTGTCGATAAAGGGATGAGATGACATCACCATTTCCCTGCAGCTTACGAGCGTGGAGGCGATGAGTCGAACAAGGGCCTTGTGTTGTGGCCTCAGGTAGACGATAAGAAACATGTCGAGAGGCCTAGCTGCTCCTTGGAAACATCCTCTAGTCGAATTCTGAGGACAATGTTTTACTTTCCTGCTTGTTTTGTGGTGTGGTCACACTGACAAGTCCGCTATTTTTAACTTTCCGTTGCCATATTTATGAGGAAATTTTTTTGACGGGGTGCGGTTGCCATTGTGGTGCCCCAACCGAACGATCCTACCTTGATATTCTTGGCCTCAATTGCGGAGTGTCAAGTTTGACGTGTGATCTTAATAAAATCTTGATAAAATTCAATGACCATACTCATATTATAAATGTGTATAGAGAATATAAATAAATGAATGAATGAAAATGATAGGAATGATATTAAATGTAATAAATATTAGTGATATGAGTAAAACTGTCCACTTTCTGATGAACATATCGTTTGAGATGAACGATACTTTGGTTGTTCTTAAATTCAACGTTTTATATTTTTCAGATGGTTCGAATTTTTTAATTTCCAAGTTTGAACTTGAAGCTTTTGAAATTCTGAATGTTGTAAAACGATTGCGATTTTCAAAATAGCAATTTCAAATAATATTTGAACATATAATATTCTAATAATCATATATAATCTTCTTTTATAATACTATTATGTAATAATTATATAATATCAAATAATCATATTTAGTATGCCTATTCTTACATTTTTGTTCAGTATAATACGTTATTTGCCAATTTTCCACTGTAATTATATCCTTCGAAGTATTGAGATATCGACCTTGTAATCTCTCGTCCAAACGATCCTACCTTGCCAGTTGTCACCCGCAACCCTAATTGGGGGACAATGATTTATGCATGTCAAGCTTCACTTATTATAATGAAGAAATTAAAATTAGAGTTATAGGGCGAACCTTACTGAATTAGTCACAAGACAACACTTTGGCGATCTCTCCAGTTTTTACTAGACTCACCATGTCACAATTTTCACTTTTCCTAATGCGCCAATCAGAAAATAGACTCACATAAAACAATCAGAATAAGAAGAGTACAAAGCTAATTCCATGGATTACATTAATGTACCTTTTTTAACAAGACCTAATTCAATTGATTCAGATCTAAAGTGTTCTCAAAAAGGCTTTTTTCATTCTATCTAAAAGGCATAATTTAATCAAACGCAATGTACGCCAACTGTACTACTAGCTGTGACGACGACCGGTGGGTACGTGGAAAGCATTGAAAAGGGAGAGTCAAGTAGAAAGAGAGAGCAATAGCATTATCAGAGAGAGTGTGAGAGAGAAAACAAGAGGAAAAGTGAGAGTGAAAGAGAATTAGAAAGTAAAGGGTTAGAGAGAGAGATAGAGAGGAAGAGAGAGAAATCAGAGAGTGAAGGTTAGAAACAGGAAGGAAGAGAGAGAAAGAGAGAGAGAGAGAGAAAGAGAGAGAGAGAGAGAGAGAGAGAAGTAGAGAGGAAGAGAGAGAAATCAGAGAGTGAGGGTTAGAAACAGGAAGAAAGAGAGAGAAAGAGAAAGAGAGAGAGAGAGAGAAAGTGAGAGAAAATGAGAAAGTACTAGGTAAGAGAGAGGGAGAAAGAAAGAGAAATCAGAGAATGAAGGGTTAGAACCAGGGAAAAAGAGAGAGAGAGAGAAAGAAAGAGAGAGAGAGAGAGAGAGAGAGAGAGAGAGAGCGAGAGAGAGAAATCAGAGAGTGAAGGGTTATAAATGAGAGAGGGGGAGGGGGGAGAGTAAATGTAGATATAAAGGACAAAGGGCAGAGATGACAAAAGGGAATATATGCAAGTTTCAAGTGATAAATTGTTCTACGTGTCCACTCGAAAGCAGCTGTTTTTTTTAACTAGCATGTTGCACAGAACGTACGTGTTTCCCAGTGAATAATGCAAATTAAACGGCTTTTTATACATACACTTTTTATGTACTTGTATCCACGAGAAATGAAGGTTCCGAGCGACCGTCCCCCCTATCCCATAACACTAACACACGGGTAGTTCAAGCCTTCATCTAGTGTGTAACTTGTATCCACGAGAGATTAAGGTTCCGAATGACCGTCCCCCCTATCCTACAACATTATCGCACGGCTGGTTCAAACCTTCATATCTCGGGAATACATGTATTCACTGACTCCGTGAGGGTACCGAGTGACAAAAGACTGTAGCAAATACTGACAAAATGTTTATTGCATTCGTTTGCTTAATTACTTCATCTGGATAATGTTGCTCCTGGTTTATATTGCTGGAGGTTGCTCCTGGAATAATGCTGGAGTTAGAAGGGATTAGTGCTGGAGAGAAAATGATGATGGATGAATCAACTTCTTCACCAGATGTTTTCTTTCGATATCTTTTTTTTATATTTTGTTTATATTTAATTGAAATGCGAACTTTTTCTTACGTCAGTAAGTTTCATGACATTTAGAGCCACTTTTACGAATCTTAGTTAAGTACTAATCCGCTAACTATTAGTTAAAGGTACGAAAATAACGTATGCAACCAAGGGTGATAAGAAGCTAATCCGCTAACTATTGCTTAATTCACTAACAATTAGTTAGTAAAACTTGGCCCAAGTATTGATAGTGTATTACCTGTATAATTTGAAGTAGAAAGGATAACAAAAACACTTGAGCCTAATGTTTCCACTATTTATCAAATGTGATTTTAGCTTAGATTATATGAATATCTAAATATGGCCCCTAATTGATTGACATTTCTTTTGTTCTGAACAAAGCGTTCTAGAGACACTTTGGGAGTGTATGAGAGTCGATTTAGTAAATAATCTGTTTTTCAAGGATAACTTTTGAACGATTTGATATATCAAAATTCTGATACTGAGGAAACAAAGATATGTTTAATACCTTCAAGACGGTATGAGTTGCATGATGGCATAACTATATAACTCAAATAGCCTAATTGTCATACGTATACAGCTGTATTTTTAACTGTAAACGACTGACAATATACGATATGAGTTGAATAGTTTTTACTTATACCATCTTGAAGGTATTAAAAATATTTGTGTTTCGCTAGTATCAGAATATCTCATAACTTGCGAAATTCAGAAGAAAATGTCATTCGCTGAATCGACTCCCATGCACTCTTAACTATATAACAAAGTTTGAACACAGTCACTCGTATGTGATGCCACATGTAGTGTTTCCCGGATCAGCTATCATCTCCTCAGAGAAACTATGGATGGTTGAATTATGTAGAATGATTATCTATAACAATCTGGAAGTGTATTCTAAAAATCTTGAAACTGATACTTCGTTAAATCGATGCGCTCCATGCGCTCTTATAGGTAACAAAGTTTGAACACAGTCACTCGTATGTGAAGCCATGTGTAGAGTTTTCCCGGATCAGCTATCATCTCCTCAGACAAACTATTGATGGTTGAATTATGTAAAATGATGATCATAACAATCTGAAAAGTGTTCTATCTAAAACTGTACGAGCGTACGAAAGATAATATTTACTCTTGTTATAAAATGGTTCAATTTGAGTAAAACGCTTGAGATCACCTTGTTCCAATCAGGAGATGAGGATATGATTCCTGGAGACTGGCGTTAGGTTCTGGAACGTTTTATGATGATAGAAGCGGGGGGGGGGGGGGATTGATATAATAAGAAGAGAGGGAAGGTGAAGGGGAGGGCTTTTCTAATTTTCCAAATTTCTTTCTCATTTATCGTTCGCAAAATGTTTCATCTAAACAGTTCACAGTTTTCCGTGTTTTTAGAAAAACATGTTTTTAGGGGGGAGAGGTAGGGGGGGGGGGGGATATAATGAGAAAGGGGGAAGGCGAAGGGGAAGGTTTTTCCAACTTTCTAAATCGCTTTATCATTTATTTTTCGTAAAATTGTTCATCTAAACAGTTCACAGTTTTCCGTGTGTTTAGAAAAACTTGTTTCCAGGTGGGAGGGGGACGGAGGGGGATATAATGAGAAAGAGGGAAGGTGAAGGAGAGGGTTGCTGTAGTTTTCTACATTTCTTTCTCATTTTTTCGCAAAATGTTTCACCTAAACTGTGCTCAAATTGCTCTGTTTTTTGTTATTATCGACGCTTTGAATTTTATCTTATCTACATCAAAACCTTGATGTACAATCATCGTTTCCAAATCAGAGCTGGACTCCCAATTAGATTTAGATTCAGAATTATATTCCTAGACTAAGAACCCATTTTTCAGACGTATCCACGTCAAAAAAAAAAATGAGAGGATTTGGTGTATTTTTGTGCTTGTTCCCATTTGATATCTCTCTGCACCAAACCTCTCGCAACTAAATATGAACCTCATCCATCAACACCTACATGCCTAAAGACAGCGTGTCTTCCTATATAGCTGTACTTCCCACTTAATCAAGTAGTTATTAACTATCTGACGTCATATCTAACATAATATTAATTGCTTTTCACCGTCCAATCATCGGTCCTATTTGTCAGCTTGCACTCTAATTAGCCCAAGATTTAAGCCTTCTTGAATATCCGGCGGCCGTCTTGCGGTCAATAACCAATCTCTTCGCAGGGAAGTAGCTAGATGAACTCTTGAACTTATGTCATTACTGAACTACCGGTAGTACTTTTCTTATGTGCATAGTTGATGCTAGTCCGGTGATTCGGTGGCTCGTTGGTAGTTAATCAACAGGTAGTATAGTAGTAGTAGTAGTAGTAGTAGTAGTAGTAGTAGTGTTTATTCCTTTAACACTCTTCCGAGGAAATCGTTAGACAAACATTACATTTTTCACAATATAACTCATAAATAATATTAGATGCTTGAGTATGGCAGTACGATCATTTATGAATTATCAATAAATTAGTACTTACAGTATATCGAACAAGTAGTACAACAAATAATGATGAATTCAAAGAACCGACATTGATTGATATGAAATTGAGAAAAATCAATAGAATCGATCGAGATTATTCTTATCACTTATATAACAATATAGACACTTTTATGTATAGATATAGAATACTAGATATAGACTATTTGATAGACTATCTTTAGACTCCATATTGTATATTTATATGTTAAATTGTTAATATATATAGACTACAGACTAGAAAATAACTAAAAACTAAATATGGAGACCTAAATATAATAGGTATAACTTGTTATCTCCCATTGTTACTTGTTGTTTTATTCGACAGTCAGTTGATTAACTTATTATACCGTCATTTATAATCTCTAGAATACTATTGTTGTATTGTAATGTTTTTATTCAATACCCTTTCCGAATGAATGAATCAAATATAATTTGTGGCATAGAGATGATGATTTCTAGTTTACTCCAAATTAGGGAAATAAATATTGTAATTCCTCGCTGAAATCTAGTTCCAGGACTAAGACGTTCTTCTTCAAAGAAAAGGGATTTTATAAGCAATTTGAACTATTCTGTAGATATTGGTTCGAATCTTTCCGGTAATATAATGAGAGTCTGGTATAGGCATAGCATTTGCTGTCAGTAAAGTGTACTACTATATTACTTTACTTATATTTACTATTTATGAAGGCACAAACCACCCATGCACTAGCGATGGTGGATTGATTGAAGCCTTCTTTCGTGGATAAAACTAGGCCTATACTACTATTAAAATAAAATCCGTCAAAATTGATTTCAACTTTGAGGTTATGTTTGATAATCTTCACCAAATTAGTTTCTAATTACAGTTTAGTTATTACTCCCTTCTGATTATAAACTATACATAATTACGGGCTTAATATTTCTCTAAACTGTATTAATAGTGAATTAGAGTAAACTGTTTAATCCCTGGTCTGAGCGCAGTTCGCTGAAAACAGCTGTAATGCTGGCGCTCAGTGAAGCAGTGCGAGTAGACACTATAGAGCCCCTGGCGGGAGAAGCTGGAAACGAGATAGCTCGGGTGATTCAACGCGGGGCATGCAAGGGGAACTAGTAGTGCATTATGCTGATTAATTGAGAAATTGAAAAAACTGAACTAGTGTATATATATATATAAATATAGGCCTATATATATATATTTTAATAACTATTATGATAAATAGGTGGAGGTGCCGGGTTTGAAGGATATATATATATATATATATATATATATATATATATATATATATATATATATATATATACATATGTGTATAGCGAAGAGACACACATTTACATAAAATATCACTCTTGGGAAAAGCAGGTGGAGGTGCCGGGTTCTAAGAATCTAGGAAATCATAAAGTACAAACCTAATAAGCATGAGCCAAATTGATTTTATCACCATTTTATACATTCATTTATTCGAGCTACTATGCATCGTTCTCTTGAAAATATTTGTATGCGTTTTAATTGATAGAACAAATTATAAGCTCTCGAAGAAGACAACTGAAATATACTGCATCGTTGGGGAATCGAACCTCGGACCTTATGCTTGATACACATATGCTCTTACCATCTGAGCTAACGAGGGGGTATCTTCCAATGATATCAATGTGTGTATATGATATATATATATATATATATATATATATATATATATATATATATATATATATATATATATATATATATATATATATATATATATATATATATAGGCATATACATATATGTATATATGTATATATTCATATCTTCTTTTGATAACCAACTTAATTTCATGGGTCAGGAGACGCTACATCACAATTCTGGTTGAATATTCTCTGAGCTCGGTGGGTATCGTACGGTTCCGATACAATAATATCATGGCTGTAGAACACTGATTCGTTCAAATAAATCTAATATCGAACCACGTATCTTCGGCTTTCATCGGTTATCCTTTTATTCAGATTTATAGCAGGAAAATACTCGAATCAAATAGATACTTTTATGAATTAGGTGTAGATCAAGCTAGGAATGTGGATGTTGAAAAGAGAAACATCTATGAAACAAGATCCTCATACTTGAGAACCACCTGTAATATTTCGATTATCATTGCGATTGGTCTTTTGATAGGCCCTAGGGGCACTATCACATTTTTTTTTCTCAAAATTCTGTAAGAAGTTATATCTAAACAGTGATTTTATGAATTTGATAGGAATTTTAGGATTAAATGGGTATATTACCATTTTGGGAAACCATCTGTACTACATTCATATAGCAAAATTATTCGTCATTTTCGTATTATTTTTATATCATTTTCATATTTCTGTTCAAACTAATACTTTTTCATATTACTGTGTATTACTCCCTCATTACTTTCTAGCATTATGTTTTTACTATTTATGTGCGATTTATTATTATTGTGCATTTTTTCAAATATTTTATTCAATTATTATTGGGTGTCGAACGACAATCATCTATACCATGACTGTAATAAAGATTTATATATAGATCTGTTATATTTATGTCTGGGTTTACGAACTGATAGCTAGTGGATTGAACGGCAATTCGCGGATTAACCTGTTTAACACCAATGCATGATTATGTATGTTATTCTCAAACTTTAACTAATGGTTTGTCAATTTTTTGTTGTGTCGTTTTGTGTGTGTGTGTGTGTGGGGAGGGGGGGGTATATTTCGGATTTTGGCAGATTACAATACATACTTCTGTTCAAAATATCATATTTTATTGAAATGGTAATATATTTACATGATTGTGACGATGACTGCGTTTTGTACAGCCCTGTTCTTACCGATGTGACCCAATGCGATGAACCCGTAAGGTACTCGCATATAGACTCATATATTGACTTTATTGGAGCCAAAGTCGATAGGAATTTCGCAAATATCTTCAAGCCGCCGTAAGCCGCTTTCAGGATTCAATGGAATTCCAGTTCCTTTACACTTGAGCCTGCTTCTCTCTCTCTCTCTCTCTCTCTCTCTCTTTCCTTCTTTCTCCTCTCTCTCCTTCACTCCTTCTCTCCTTTTCTCTCTCTCTCTCTCTCTCTCTCTCTCTCTCTTTCTTTCTCTCTCCTCTCTCTCCTTCACTTTTCTCTCTCTCTTTTCTTTCTCTCTCTCTCTCTCTCTCTCTCTCTCTCTCTCTCTCTCTCTCTCTCTCTCTCTCATTCTCTCTCACTCTTCTATATAGCCTTTGCCACGACTCTTTCTTCAGACACTATCACCTCCCTCCTCACCTATACCAGGAGGAACAACAACTGTAAACCTCGTTCATACAGCCAGCTTATGCAGACAACGGAAGTTTCTTCATTACAGAAAATAGGCCTAAAGGTTAAATATTGAATATACATACATTAAATACGTATCTATATCAGATACGAGCCCGAATTACGATAAATCATTAGGACAATTTGCGGGTGCCTGAATTCAAGGCCTCCTATATGTTATTACCTAGGACAATAGCTAGATAGCTATTGTCCTAGTTATTACATAATATATAATAATAAAGAAGGTCTTGCTGAATTACCACGCGGGAGTAGCTCCAACTGGCAGTTGAAACACGAACATGGCCACCGTTTCGGAGTAACCGGAAGTACGCGATCTGGTATAGGCCTACAGCTCGTCTCTGAGATAGACCTCTATATACACAACTCCATACTTATACCATCTTGAGAGCATTAAAAATATCTGTTTTTTTTTCCGCATTAGAATTTTGATATCTCATGTCATTAAAAAGTTCTCGTAGAAAAAAACAACTGATATTTCGTTGAATCAACTCGCCCCATATGCTCTTATAATTGGAATAGTCAATACAAAAATCCTACCCCCGAATGACGTATCTGTTGATAAGGTCGTTAAACAAACAATAACTATCAATCAGAATCCAATTGTGTTATTTCTTTTGCGTATTGGTATTACTGACACAAAACTGTCTTTAACAAAATCTCGTTTATTCAATACATTCATTCTCTTTAGTGAAATCTCTGAATCAGAAGAAGCATTCAACATTCGCGTTAGCAGCTATAACGCTAATGTTATATATAAAGCAGTGAGATGTTTTTTGTAGCCGGTTTTAAGCTCTCTTGTTCACCGTCAAGAGGATGAAAAGACCGAGATAAACGTTCTCAGAATAGAATAATAGCAATTGTATAATTCTGACGGATTGTTGAATAATAATTTGTATTACAATAGAAGATGAGTTTTTGATCGGTTTCGAATGCGCTGTTGTTATCTATAAAAATAGAGGGTGTTGTGATCTGAGATGATTTAAGATTCCATGGGAGTCTATTTAGCGGAATATCAGTTTTTTGGTGACAGCTTTCGAATGGTTTGATATATCTAATGAAGAGGAAACAGAGCTATTTTCAAAACCCAAGACTGTGTAATAACGCGTATACGACAAAAACACACTTTTTAACCGTATGCGCTTGACAATTATGCGATGTACGATGAATAGTTATTACTTACACCATCTGGAAGGTATTGAAAATATCTGTGTATCCTTTTTATTAGAATTTCTAAATCGCATACCGTTCAAAAGTTATCATCAAAAAACTGATATTCCGCTAAATCGACTGCCATGGACTCTTAACTATGTAGTTGAAAGGCACACTCACAATGTAATACGCTCACATTAACGCGTAAAGGTACGTTTACTGCTTTGTGCTACTCGCAACATGCTTTGAGCAACTTGCAAAGTGCATCGACCAATTAGAGAAGGAGCTTTCCGTGTTGGATGAACACTTGCTAATACCCGTTCACACTATGATCACTAACTACTGTTAAGCTAACTGTAGTTAGCTGGGTGCGAAGCGTCATGAGTGACACCGTTCTAACTGAGGTAAGGTGTTCACACTAATAGCGATGAAAGGGTTGTTAGTGACGTCATGCACTGCCATCTTCCTGTTTGATTTACTCTTAATTTTCATATTGCTTATTATAGATTTACAGATTTTCTGTCAATATCCCGAACTGTCTTGAAACAAGGCCATCTATATAATGTACATGATGTAAATATAGAGGGCCTTGCTTTGAACCAACAATATGACATGCGAATGATGTTCCTCTTTGCGAAGGCAGTGGATTTTGATCTCAGTTAAGCTCTACCTGCGTTCACAGAACAAAGTTAGGGCTTGATGTCAGTTAGTGCTAACTGCGTTCGTTCACATTACGTTGGTAACTTCAGTTAGAGGTTTAACTGCAGTTAGTGATCATAGTGTGAACGGCGTGTAAGCGTGCTTAGAGATGGGCTAGGTCCATCGTTTCTTCTGGCAACGTGCGCTCAAGTATACAATTATCAAATAGAAGGTAAATCTAAGTATAGCGTAAGTGTTGTGAGAATGAAAAGGGAAGGCTGACAGCATAAGATAAACATGGTGGGGGATTGAGGGGAAACAAAGTTTGTAGGCAAAGGAGAATGTGAACAGGTAGTGTAGGGGTTATGAGAATACACCAAGTTGGTTCATCACTTATCATGTTGGTACAACCGGCTCTCAAGGAAAATCAAGGAAATGCAGGGAACTCAATATAATAATTATTTCATTCGATTATTGCCCAAAAAATAATTTATTCCAAAACCTTATTGTATATTGTTATTTGAAATTATCGTGATATATTTTATTGATTATATTGATCATTATTTGATAATATTATTTCTCTAATAGCTCAGTACAGGCCCAGTTTATTTTATCTGTCAAATTATCAATCGGAAAAAAGGACCCAAGACCTTCGATTTTAGAAACTTGATTCGTTGAAACGCCAGCTAGGATTAAACGAGAGGTAACCAAGGGAGATAAAAAACTGTTCAACGAATTCAACTCGAACGAAACTGGGTTCGAATATAATGGAATTCAATATATTTTCAAAATATAGAATACATAGGCCTATGTAATTTTTTTAAACATTTTTCCATTCTCATATGAAACGATTCAATCACGGACTAAATATATACAAAGACAGTTCACCCAACGTTGATACAAAAGTCATTCCCTCTTTTATCCCCACTCTTTATTTCTTACCTCCCAAGACTCCTCACCCTGTAGTACCGTCGGTCACCGCTAAGAGTGCTGAAAAACGTCAAATCTTCAACTTGACTGCTAGCAGCGCTATAAAAATGAGTAGCGACGGCCGACGTAACTTAAGGTGACTAAGAAAGATTTTTCATTCTGGTCAATTGACTTGAATGGGACGTCTTGAGTATCTCTTTAGTCTATGATTCAATTACGTTCGATAGTAATATTATTCCCATCAGCATTATACGTATTCTCGCTAACCTCTTCACCTTTGACCTTGACTACCAGATTCTGACCTGTTATTCTGACCGAGTAGTTATAGTCCTGTTCTCTAAAATGCACGAACTGTAAGCATTTTCCGTGGTCACTGACAATAGTCGCGTCCCTCCCTTCAACATGTACTTTATTATCATAGGGGTGTACGGACAATTGCTGACCATTTATGTCCAAGAATTTTGCGATAACATCAACATTGCCCCCCTTTATTTCAATGTCACGACCAATATCAGTACATATATCAGCATTATTACCGATTGCAGTTGGATTAATACCGGTAATTTGAGCGTTATTACCTTGGATATGACCATTATTACCAGTTATTACCGAGTTATCTCCAGTTATTCTAGCATTGTTGCCAACTATAACACTATGACCTTCAACTCTCGCATTATTCCCAAATATTTTCGATTCCTGTGCGGTAATTCTTGCATTGTTGCCTTTTACTTCAACTTCTGTGGCTTCCACGTTGGCGTTGTTGCCGAGTACTATGAATTTGCCTTTGCCTTGAATCCTGGCATTTCCGCCGATTATTTTGCCATTGTTGCCCGTGATTTTGGCATTGTTGCCGGTGACGTCGGCATTGTTGCCGGTGACTTTGAGATTGTTGCCGATAGCGGTGATGAAGTCGCCGACGAGGACGTTGTTCTGCCCGATGACTTTTATGCTGTTACCTTCGACCCGCTGGTTGTTGGCTGCAATGAAATATTATGGTAATTAGATGAGAGGTCAGGAAAATTGACCGATCGTCTGCACACTTTGTTTGAATTTTGGTATGGTACCAGAATAAGTTGGGATTGTTTTTCAGAAAAATCGGTTGCACGGTTTTTCCGGAAAAATTTGGAAAGTTTGGAAAATCCCCATAAGAATAACCCAGGGGAAAAATACTTGAGAATAGAACATTTTTCAAAAGCTTTCAAATTCATACAGAATATGGAAACAACTATCATACACATTTTCAATGAGTTGTAAAACAATGTAACGAAGAAAACACAATAAAAGTATACATTTCATCGAATTCCAGGATCAAAACAAAGTGTATATGCGACAGGTTGCTCTATACGTATAGCAACAAGTTGCAGGTACGGTTTTTCAGCATTTGAAGTAATCCAAGATCTGTAGATGTAGATTGAGCAGATGGAATATTTTTTATTTCTAGATTTCCACACTAGCTTCTACGCTCATCTCACAACGCACATTCTGCGTTTTCCTATAGTTAGATTAGCGTAACATTAGATATTGGATGAGCGTGTAATTAGCGAAGACTATCATTTCAAATACCGATTTTTTTGTTTCAATTCTGTGCGTGGTATACTGGTCAGGAAAACAGACCAATCGACTTGAAACTTTTTCTGCATATTGGTGTCATACCAGAATAGGTAGGGAACGGTTTTCCTGGAAATGAATTCGGAGAGTTTGTAAATACCTCATAAGAATAACCCGGAGGAAAAAAGCAATTGGATCACATTTTTTTTCAAAAGATTCAAAATGTTCACTGAACGTGAAAAAAGTATCACACACATTTTCAGTGATTTTCACAACAATTGGTGGATAAATGACGAAGTAAACGCAATGAAAGTACATGATTAAACATTTGATTGAATATTAGGTTTTGTAAAGTGGACATGCCACAGGTTGCACTATAAATATCAACAATAGGCAGGTGAGGTTTATAATGGTTTGAAGTAATCCACGGTCTGTAAATGTAGATTGAGCTGACAGATTATTTTTCATTCAAGATTTACAGACTTCTAAGCTCATTCTGCGTTTTTCTAGTGTCACCTAAGATAATGAGTCGCGCCCCGGTCTCCTGAATAACGGTTCAATTGCATTTTTCGTGCACATTGAATTCACATACAAACACTGGTTGCATGTAATTCCAGATAAATGAGACAGTATCTACAATATTAATAGCACAAACACTTGATAGTAAAATTACACGATTAAAACCAAAAAAATTCACTTCCGTTGAAATGCTGACAACGCTTAAGTGACAGTCTTCTTTGTTTACAATTATCGAGTGCTTGGTAGTGTGTAACGTGATTATAAAACTAGGCAGACGCAGAATATGCGTTGTAAGATTATCGAGATATCTATATATGAAGTATAATCGAACACTCTACACACCTTGATGCATATAAAATATACTTCATTCGATAAGTATCGAATTTGGGAAGTCGTGAATCCATCCAGCTGGAGTATATTCATGCTATTATTTCTATCTATTTGATGAATAAAAAACATTTATAACATTATTTTCTTCAAAACGGAGGGTACGAATTGCATACAAATTCGAGCGTGCGTCGAGCAACGCACGCTCGACGAGCGTATATCACTGTGATTAGTTATTTGATAGGCCCTATTGGCATTATCACAAGTTTTTTTTTGTAGAATTTTGTAAGAATTTTAATCTAAACAGTGATTTTTTAAATTTGATAGGAATTTTAGCGTTAAAAGGATCTATTGCCATTTTGAAAAACCATTCATACTCACATTCGTAGCATAGTTATTCGTAATTTTTGTATTATTTTCATATAACTGTTTATTTTTCTCTCATTGTTTTCTACAATCATTTTTTATCAATCAATCATTCATTTTTATCCAGTTTTTTTTTTGTAGAATTTTGTAAGAAGTTCAATCTAAACAGTGATTTTTTAAATTTGATAGGAATTTTAGCGTTTTGAAAAAAAAAACATTCATACTCACATTTATAGCATAGTTATTCGTAATTTTTGTATTATTCTCATATTACTGTTTATTTTTCTCTCATTGTATTCTACAATCATTTTTTATCAATCAATCATTCATTTGTCATTCATTATTATTATGTGTTTTTCTACTTCATTAATTTTTTATTTGATTATTATTATGTGTCGAACGGCAACCATATGTATCATGACATAGTCTTCAATAAAGAGTTATGTAATTATAATAAAACATATTTCACAATCATAATTACCAATTCGAACACCTAACCCAGCCTGTACCATCAAACCCAGGCACATCAACGTCCCACAGAACATGTTCATAACTGAAACACTCATTTTACTTGTCACAACAGCGAGTCTTCGCTAAAACACTGATTCTAGAGATGCAGCGAACCTAGAGTGCGCATGCGTGATCAATTAAACTGTTGAAATACACGAAAAAATTCACTGCAGATTAATTATAAGCGATTCTAATGATTTTACAGTGAAGGTCAAATAAATGCTAAGCAACGTAACACGTCAGTTGCACATGTGCTATTCGAATAAGTGCAATAATAATTATGTCACTCGATAATAGTTTGAAATAAGTGTTAGTCATAGTAAAGACTGTGACAAGGAAGGAGAGGGGAGGGGAAAGGGGGTTTCAATATATACAGTAATTACAGGATAGAGTGATAAGAAAGGTGACACTTGGTTCTATAACAGGGGTCTCCAAACTGTTTAGCCTAAGCGCCACACTGATTCCTACACTAAGTACATCGTCATCTTGTAGGGAGATACATTTTTTTTTATTTCTTCGATAATTACACATAATTACAAATACGGTTAGATTCAGTATGATTTCCACGAAAATGTGGGTTTCCAACTTGAATGGTAATTTGAAATCTGTCCTACTCCATACACATAATTATCTCATTAATCTCATTAATAGTAATTATAATGTTCAATTCCATTATGTGAATTACCTATGCATATGTATCTTATATGAATTTTTATGATAAATCTCTTATCATTAATTACAGGTAAAATATTTATTTCCATATGTAAGTCAGTTATTGTGTTTCTTAATCGACCGTTAAATAAAAATATCGTATCATTATTTTGTATGATTTACTTACATTGCAAATTTTACAATGTAATAAAAAAACTATGGCGGGCCGGATTCGTGGTGCTCGCAGGCCGATGTTGGGCTGGTGTTGGCCCGTGGGCATTAGTTTGTAGACCCCTGTTCTATAACAAAGAAAATGATATATGTGTATAGCGTTGATGGATGCATGACGTTAAAATACACGATCAAAAGTGTGTATAGGTGATAAATTAGATGGTTGTTATTGAGTGAAAGATCGTGTCATGTGAGATAAGGTGATGGTATATATATATATATATATATATATATATATATATATATATATATATATATATATACAATATCAATCTAACTGGGAAAACGCAGAAAATGCGTTGTGAGATGAGCGTTGGAGTAGGGAAATCTGGGATTAGAAATATTTTGTCAGCTCGATCTACATCTACAGACCTTGGATTACTTCAAACGTTCAAAAACCTTACCTGCAACTTGTTGATATTTATAGTGTAACCTGTGGCATATACACTTTGCATTACATGTTGATTCTGATATTCGATAAAATGTATACTTTTATTGCGTTTCCTTCGTTATATCTCATCCGATTGTTGTACAAATTATTGAAAATGTGTATGATAGTTGTTTTTGTATATTGTATGCATTTGAAAGCTTTTGATTTTTTTTTTTCGTTTTTCAAGTATTTTCCCCTGGGATTTTCCAAACTTTCCAAATTTTTTTCGGTAAAACCGTTCAACCGATTTTTCTGAAAAACAATCCGAACCTATTCTGGTGTATTGATTGAGGATTGAGGATTGATTGAGAAACAGTGATATCGGTGTTGATGAAATAATTCAACTAGAATATATGAGCTATCCGTGCCCAACAGTCGTTTAACTCATATTGTACAGCGTTCTCCCTTTTCAGTCAAGTTCCTTCTCCCACTACCCTTATCGTTTCCTCTTCGTTGAGAAGACAGAATTTCACACCCCCTCCCATACTTACCCCCCCTCCCCCGTCCTCTACAAGAGTCCCTCATCCTTCAATCTAATGAAGATATCGCCTCTCTTTGTCACCCGTTCTTCCTGAATTATCCTTCTTGTCTCCATCACTTTTCCCTTCCCTCTCTCTCTCTCTCTCACTCTCTCTCTCACTCTTTCTCTCTCTCTCACACGCGCTCTCTCTCTCTCTCTGCCTCTCTCTCTCTCTCTCTCTCTCTCTCTCTCTCTCACACACACTTATTAAAGGGGATTCTACCCACAGCGTAACGTTCTCAGCGTCAACCTAATATATATGAGCTATCGTCAGGACTTTCCCTTTGAACGTATTGTAGGTACTTAAATTGTATTCACACTATTCAGAGAAGTATTTTATTAAATAATGTCGATCCGTAATGAACTTTTGCGTTAAGGTACAACTTGAACCAAAAGTAAAATACTATTTTCTGTTTGGTTAACGATCCCACCAACAGCTGGGTTGTTTGGGGACACGTTAAACGATGATGTGATAAGTGAAAGTTGACTTACAAAAACCCATGCCTTATGCAGGCCTAGAACCCACGCCCGATGTGACTTCAGTTTCTAGGGCACGTACATTCCATCTTTCTACACGTGTTTTTTTAAAATAAAATTTGATTAATTCTACTCTGTACAGTTATTGTATGCATCTTGTGACGTTTTCATCAAGTTTCTATCTTGCACTGCTAGCGTTTAAAGGACATCACAACCCTAAAACTAGATCTTGACGAATCATGACGATATTTATTTTCCTAAATTTTGAAAGAAAGTTAGAAATCATCATCCCAATCTCAGAAATTATAATCAATTTATATTTATCAAGGACCCGGCCTTTTTTGGACCAGTCGTGACGTATACACATTACTCGATTATATGTTTATGTTTCTATACACGATCGGTAATGCCTACGTCATGACTCATGGTCCCCGGAGGACAAAAAAATTAATTAAAATTCCTGAATCTCTTAACATAATTTCTAGTTTCCTCAGAAATTGGAAAAATTAATATGTTCATTATTCATCAAAATCTAGTTGCTGTGGTGTACTTTGAGGATCATCTTTGACTTTAAACTCCCTCTAGCGGGAACTTTTCCGTTCATACCTCGTAGGGGCGCATGAATGGTGCTTATAAAAATAGAGTAATTCACCTTCACTAATTCACCTTCCCTAACAGTGTAAATGAATGAAAGTTTTACAGCTCCGAGATAATATTAGGCTCCTTAATTTATATTGCTTTCTATTTCAGTGATCAATCAGTTTTAAGAAGATACGTCAATGAATACAAAGAGTGTGATAAAAATTCACTGACGTATTATCTCACAACTGATAGAATCGAAAAAATAAAATGTCATATTAATTAAAGAGCATAAAATTATCTTGGAGATGTGAACTTTTCATTCAACTAAACTGGATTTTGAACATGGAAAAAAATAATAGAGGTACATTTCTCGATTTGTGTAAGCACCTTGCACGGACCCCCTTAACTCGTTCTCATTTCGCTAGGCAACTAACGTCTTCGCCCGACCACACGCCTATTCGTCAAGCGTCTCTCATTTCGTGACGTCATCAACACACGTGACCCCTGACCCGACAGCCATTAACAATACACAATACTGTGTACGAGGCTCGCTAATGATGCGTGGCAAATGGTACAGTTTCTTGTGACACTGACCAGTTGGGGATGGAGGAGAGGGGGGGGGGGGGGAAGGGATAAGATTTGATGTCTTAGATCATCGCTGAAACAGACACGTAAAGTAAGAACAGAATGCAATATGGCCGACGAAAAGTTACAAATAACCTGTCAACAATATATAATATTACAATCAATGTCATTGTTGAGAATATGCGCGTGCTTCATTTTGATTCACTAGTTTCACTTTTTAGCTCTAGAGGCGCTAATGCACTCGCTGATTATCCGTACGGCGATTGATGCAGTTCCTTGTGAACGGGGAAGTGAGGGGGAAAATGGGTGCGAAATGACCACGCTGTCAGTATTACCCGGAAAAAAGGAGGGAGGGGGGAGGGGAGAATTAGTGAAACAATTCACAATGTGTTATCACCCTTGGATACTCATGTTGTTTTCGTATCTTGACTAACAAAATAACTAATTATTACTCAACTAAAGAGTTCGTACAATCGGCCCTGAAAGTATTCCATCAACCCGGCACCTCCACCGATTTCAACAATCGCAAAGAAAATTATGTTTTGAGGCGTACCCATTCTCCATAGGGCAAACATTTCCCGTCAGGATGATTGTACAGATATAAATGATCATGAAACTTCAACCGTGCGTGATACAAAACTAAAAATGACATTATCTGATTATGTAGAGTTATAGACAACATTTGTGGAAAATGCGAAAGACTCAAATTTCATAGTCGGTTGCAAACGGTTGTACCATTTTATGAGAAAACGGTGTGGAAAATTAAAAAAAAACATGAGAAGAAAACGGAGAAGAAAATTTGGAGAACATATTTTCTCTGAATACATTCTGATTTTCACGGAATTTGAACACAAGAATGATAGGCCTACACATCATTCCAAAGTTATAGGGTCGATTATAGGGTCGACATAGGGTTATAGGGTCGACACTTTCAAATGTGATTTTTGTCTTTATCGAGTAATAATGTCTTTTAAAAATTATATATAAAATAAATTCTATTCTATTCCATTTTGTTTTATTTATTTATCTTATGATTTTATCAATTTTGAAATATTTTGAAAAATTTTGAAAAATATTCACCAAAAATAAGTGATATTTAGAAATTTTATGAAAGCAGACTCAATATTATTATAAATGCTTCAATTGAAATGTACTTCGATTTTAATCAAGCTATAATTGTTTGATTACGTCAGAAGTTGAATTCAAGAAGAATTCAACTAATTAGAGATAAAAAGACGAACAAAATGGTTGAAAAGCATTTGAAACGCAATTAAAGAATAGGCAATAACTTAATTCTAGACTCATTATCGGAGTCTTTGATAAAAGTAAATTAAACTGTCTTTGATCATCCGATGACAGATTCACAAAGCGGAGTTTTAATAGGAAATTATAACTATACGCGTATTTCAAAGACTGAGTTACATGTCATCTCTTTGGGAGGAAGAATAGATGAGACGAATATCGGAAGGACAAAAGTGAACGTTCTTGCGTTAAACTGGAATCGAACCAAGTACTGTGAAGGAGAACATCACTTATATTCATACTAGTAGGCTACACTTGCGTACTGTTACTATAATAAACTAGATCAACCCCGCATGTTTGAAATATGCGGTTCAACACCCCTGCTCACGTATACGTCGTAATAGTTTAAGAAATAGCCCATTTGCTGTATCATATCATCTCCCAGTGCTGTGGTACCCCTCTATCACCCCTCCCCGTCCCGTTCCCCGCACTGCGTCGGGTACTGCGTTGGGCACTGCATTGTTTGAAACATGCGGTTCAACACCCCTGCTCACGTATACATTGTAATAGTGGTCGAAAATAGCCTATCTGCCGTGTCAAATCATCTCCCAGTAGTGCTCTGGTTCCTAGCTATCACCCCTCCCCATCCCCCACACACACCTTTGGGCACTGCGTTGGGTACTGAATTCAAGTCGGGCATGGGTTTGAGTCCCGCATCAGGCATCGGTATTTGTATAATCATCATTCATATATCGGCCGCTCGTTTCAACCCCCAAAGCACCTGGCATTAGTGGGGTCGTTTAGGAAAACATGCCATTAGCGCTCTGCGTTAGAAACTGAAGTCACCGTTGGGCGTTGATTCGAGTTTCGGATAAGGTATGGGTTTTTGTAAACGTCCTTTCACTTATTACTTTATGGTTAGGTTAAGTTACATTCGCAATATGTTACGTGATATTTGTATGTAACGGTACGCTGTGAGGTAAAGATCGATGGCAGAAATATCGAACTGTTACATACAAGTGATCTTTCCATCTTTGTTATTATAAAATTTGTCTCAATAGCATTTTCAACAAATTTTCTCTGTATCTTGTGATGTATTTGTTAATTTAATATCTCCCACTGTTGACGTTTTATGATCATTTACAACTATGAAATCCCCCTGGTGGGAACTTTTGGTTATCCTTGCTGTGCGTCGTTAAACTAGATATAAATGAAACTACTCGACTTTCCTTCGCCCTTTCAAAAATCTCTCTTGATGTTCCATTAACAAAGAAAGGAACACGAAATATCCAAGTAAATAATTTTACATTTCGAACCGTCATGTTTTTTCAATACAAACGTAAGACGAGATATATTTCTATACAAGTTCAACATCATCATAATTCCTGCACAAAACACACGGAAATAACTCAGACTCGCAGTAAACTGTTCGTACGTAAAATAACTTACAGGTCAAACTGTACATATACTTGTTTCCACGCGAGAAGAAGGTTATCTACCAACATAACAAACACAACAAACAAAATATCGAAATATCAATATAAACATAACAAAATATCAAGTTTTTTTCCGTCGTCGTCGTCGTCGTCGTCGTCGTTGTTGTTGTTGTTATTGTTGTTGTTGTTGTTCTCTGTTTTTTGCTGTTGTTATTTTGTTTTATTGACATTTCATATGGAGAAATACATGCTCTTCTACAATAGAGCCCACAAAGCCTATTTGGGCTTGACTGTGGCGTAAACATAATGAATCAATAACAAATAATTAATTGAAAAATAATTCGAAAACAAAAATTATGTCTACACTAAACTTCAATTGTTGTTCATCATGTTGGTAGTCGCCCTCTCCTCTTGTGGATACAAGTATAGGATTCCTGGATGCGATGAGATAGAAATTTCTGTATAAATATCTTGAAAAGCCGCCCTCTCAATTCATCACTGCGTATCAAAGGTCTTTTCCGATAATACGTGGATAGAACAAATTTGATAATGCACGGCTGAGCGGATCCGAGGAGGCTTTCCAATAGACCGTGAGATCGGAGTATCCGCGCGGTGTGTAGAGGCCCATTCACGATTAAACTTGACTTGAATTTATTCCGCCAACTTAGAGGACAGGAAAACGCAGAATGTGCGTACGAGTGCCCACACACACACCGTACGAGTACATTGGAATTAAAAGCACACGCGCGCTGGGCGTAGAAGTATGGAAATCTGGGATTAAAAAAATATTCTGTCAGCTCTATCTACATCTACAGACCTTGGATTACTTCAAACGCTGAAAAACCTTCTGCAACTTGTTGGTGTTTATATTGGAACCTATCGCATATATATATACACTTTGCATTACCTGTTGATCCTGATATTCGATGAATGGTACTTTTATTGCGTTTTCTTCGTTATTATCTCATCCGATTGTTGTACAAATTATTGAAAATGTTTATGATAGTTAATTGTTTTCATATTCTGTATGAATTTGAAAGGTTTTGAAAAATTTTCGTGTTTCAAGTATTTTCCCCCTGGGTTATTCTTATGGGGATTTTTCAATTATTTTTTTCAGAAAAACTGTTCAACCGATTTTTCTGAAAAACAATCCGAATCTATTCTGGTGTGACACCAATATTCAAAAAAAGTTTGAAGTCGATTGGTCTTTTCCCCTGACCTGTAGACCTATGCGGCATAGGATATTGAAAAAACATTACAAAATCACAAAAAAAAAAAAACATAAAAACGAATCCCATTTTTTTTCGGTATGTCAAGTGGAAACAACACTGAAACTAGATTTTGATGAATAATGACGATATTTATTTTTGTGATTTTGGAGATACTAGAAATCATCATCTCAATTACATATTCAGAAATTGTAATTTGTTCTGCGACAATCACTGTGTGAAGCCCCATTCACGATTAAACTTGACTTAAACTTATTCCGCTAGCTTAAAGGACATCACAACCCTGAAACCAGAATTGAATGAATAATGACGATGTAGGTTTCCCTCATTTTGGAGGATACTGGAAATCATTTCAGGAATCAATTTCAGGAATTATGATTGATTTATTAGTCCTTCAGGACCTGGCTATTTATCTTTGTCGTGACGTTACTCGATACGGTTTTTGAATTTATAATTGATACAGTTTTGACAATGTCGTAATTCATTCACACGTGCAGCATGAAGTGTTGTTCCCAATATTTGTATTAGTTATTAACTATAGGTGCTGATTGGTCGATTCTTTCGTTTTCCGTGAAGTCGAAAAATCAAGTTTGGTTTTTGTTAACGTCTAAATTATAGCTTCTGCTAAGTTCTACGTTCAATGTCAGCGTGAACGCACACGAGAATGTCATAAGACAAACAGTTCTTAAGTTTCCAAGTTTACGGTTAAGGGGGTTATGCACGGTGCTTTTAAAAAAAGAAAAAATCATATTCACAATTTTTTCTTTGTTCATAAATCAGAGTAATTGAATGAAAAGTATATCAACTCAAAAATAATGTTATGCTCTTTGGTAAATACAATATCCTATTTTTGTGAATTCAACCACTTTTGAGAAAATACGTCATTGAGTTTCCTCACATTATTGGTATTCATTGACGTATTATCTTGAAACTAATAGAATTCCCCCCAAAAATTAAAGTCCTTAAAATTGTCTTTGAGTTGGTATACTTATCATCCAATTACACTTGTTCGTGAACATGGAAATAAACTGTAAAGATGAGTTTCTCTATTTTTATAAGCACCTTGCATGCACCCCGTTAAGTTTAATTGTGAATGAGCCTTGAGCCTGAAGGGAGAACGAAATAGTAGCTGGAAATTGTTTAGATAGAACAGAGACGGGATTGGCTAAAAAAGGTATGCGCACTGGCAAGCCAATGCAGGGTGTTTTGTTATTTTGTGAGTTGTGAAAATATTGCGAAAAAGTGGGGAAAATAAGTTATGAAAATTAAATTCGAGAGAGAGTTGTGAAATTATTTTAGAAATGTGGTTGAAAAAGTTTAACAAAGTGGAAAACATGTAATAAAAATGTAAGTATTGATAAAAGTTAGAAAAAAAATAACAAGAAGAATCCAATGTGTTCGTGGTAATATTATAACCACGGCATAATTAAATCTCAATGTTGATTTAAAAAAAAAAGTTTCTTCATAATCATTTAATAAAGCCGCCCCGGTAGCTCAGTCAACTATCGCTAGCGGTAGGAACTGAAGTCACCGTTGGGCGTGGGTTCGAGTCCCGAGAAAGGCATGAGTTTTTGTTCTGCTCATTCGTAACCCCGTATAACCTAGCTGTTGGTGGGGTCGTTATAAGCAGCATTAAAAAAAATCAATGTAACAATTTTCAACTTTCATCTTACTATTTAAAAAATACTATTTATACGGTTGGATACATTATACTCAATAATTTCCTTCCCGCTTCTAAGATCGCCCTTGTAAGGCCCCATCCGAAAGATCCTACCTTATCACACTTGGCCTTAATTGGGGAAGAATAGCTTCATGTCAAGTATTGAATGTCAATACAAAAAGACCGTTCCCAATCAAAAACGTGCATATTTTATTTTTATTATTCATGACAGAGAAAAGTGAAATCCAATCCCGCCGACTAGCTGATTAAGAGTCCACGAGAGTTGATTTAGCGGAATATCAATGTTCTGGTGATAACTTCTGAACGGTATAAGATATTAAAATTCTATTACTGAAGAAATACAGATAGATTTAATACCTCTGAAATAATGTGAAATAAAATTTTTGATTTCACTTTCACTTCCAACATTAGTTTATAAAAATTTCGATTCCGATTTTGCTTTTCCAACAATACTACATATCGATTTCGATTCCAATTTTTTAAATCGTTAATTTAGATTTAGATTCCACTTCTCGACTTGATAATTTCGATTTTAATTTTTTTTACATTCACATCAATTCCAATTTCGATGTTGATTTTAATTACTATTTAAATTCCAGTTTTTTATTCATGCCTCAAAAAAGTATTTTCGAATAAAATTCGCTTTTGGAGAATATAATTCATAGTATTCAATAATTATATCATGCACTCAGACACTTGTTTGAGAACGGTATTATACAGATTCCACTTCCACAAAAATATCAATTAATTTCGATTTCGATTACGATTTAACTTCGAGTTCCTGGTTTTAATACCTCTGAAATAATGTGAAATAAAATTATTAAATGCCACTACCAGCCTGAAACTAGATTTTAATGAATATTGACAATATTTATTCCGCCAATTTTAGAGAAAACTAGAAATCATCATCTCAGTTTCAGAAATTAAAATCGATTTTTTTTTCTCCAGAGACTCAATATTTGTCTTTCCCCCCGCACTAGAATTTTGATATCTTTTACCGTTCAGAAGTCATCCCAAAATAATATTTCTAAAAAAAAAAAATCGACTCCCGTGCACTCTTAATCGAGATGGAATTCAAATTGAAATGTTTTTTTGTGTTCTGAAAACGAGAAATCACGAAAATTGTTATCAGAATAACAATCTAGACATGGATGGGCAAGTTCGTTTGTATTCTGTTATTCACGTGAAATCAAGGTTCCGAGCGACCGTCCTTCCCATCCCACACCATTAGCGCCCGGCTGGTTCAAGCCTTCATCTCTCGTCAATACCAAGTATATTTGCATTTCCAATTGAATGACAATATTTTATTATTGCTGCGAACTGTTTTGCGATGTTGAAGGAGATAAGACAAATTGTGGTGGATCGGAACGGCTGATCGTCAGTGTTGGTGGATAGAGGAGACGGTCGATCGATATGTGGCAATTGCAATGAACTAGATTTGACGAAATGATTTTTTTTCTGGTCAATATTTTCTAGATTATAAATGGGATATGTTTTTAATTATCCCATAGAAGTTTTTATAATTGGCAATCTGGTTGGGTTGGGAATGTATAAGATCACCCTTCAGATACTCATCATTGTGAAAGGATCGTACCAATTATCATCCTTAGAGGCGCATTGGAGGCAATTTAGAGGATTATCAGTTTTTGGATGATAACTTTTGAACGGTATGAGATATCGAAATTCAAGAACGAGAGATACAGAGATAATTCTAATACCTTCAAAATGATCTGAAGTAAAATTGTTAAATGGGATTTTAAGGGGGTGCGTGCACGGTGGTTATATAAATAGAGAAATTCATTTTCACCAATTTCTTTCTGTGTTAAAAAACCAGTGTCATTGAATAAAAAGTATACGATAATGATAATGATTTTTTATTTTCTCGTTTGATTGCCTGTTCTACAATATTGAGCATCGTCAGATTATGATAAAATATGAAATATCTTAGGTATATAGAAAAATATAAATATATAGTACACTTCATACCAACAAGGCCTACAAACAATTCACAGTTATACCCCATTCACACTATGATCATTAACTACTGTTAAGCTAACTACAGTTAGCTGGGCGCGAAGCATCATGGGTGACACCGTGCTAACTGAGGTGAGGTGTTCACACTGATAGGGATGAAAGGGTTGTTAGTGACGACATGCACTGCCATCTTCCTGTTTGATTTACTCTTAATTTTCATATTGCGTGTTATAGATTTACAGATTTTCTGTCAATATCCCGAACTGTCTTTAAACAAGGCCATCTATATAATGTACATGATGTAAATATAAAGATGGCCTTGCTTCGAACCAACAATGTGACAATGGGAAAGATGTTCTTTTTCGAGAAGGCTGTGGATTTCAATCTCAGTTAAGCTAGCGAAGCTATGCTATATGTACTGTGCTCTAACTGCATTCACAGAACGAAGTTAGGGCGTGATGTCAGTTAGTGCTAACTGCGTTCCGTTCACATTACGTTGGTAACTTCAGTCAGAGGTTTAACTGCAGTTAGTGATCATAATGTGAACGGGGTATTACACACAAAATATTGATTCCAGGATATTTGTGCCTCTTTATTTAATATATTGATTCTATTCTTGTGAATTCATGTGCGGGGCTTCTAAAATATAAAAATTCATCTTCACCATTTAATATATTCATCAATTCATTCATTCTATTCTTGTGAATTCAATCAGTTTCAAGATAACACATGAATGAATACCAAGAATGTGATGCAATTTTTCAGTGATCATTTTTCCAATGTATTATTATCTCTCTTCGAGTTTCTCACAGCCTCCTAGATTGCCGTTGAATAACGACTTGTGATCGATAACCCAGTTTACTACCGTATCGACCGAAGAGACACCGTTCTCAGTCCGATCATTCCGAGAGATTAGTTTCATACAAACGATGGCTGTGGAATCGTTACGTCACACATAGATCGTTACGTCACGTGTAGACCTATATACGTTCAGAATAAAAAGAACCGTTCGACATGCACTTCTAGCTATCTTGGCACACATATTACGCCCAGTGGCGGTTAGGGAGGGGCTTACTAGAGTATCTTTTGGCATACACATCACTACCGACATTATAACCAGTGGCGGTACGGAGGTATTCTGTAAGTGAGGCTAGTTGATTTTTTTAATATTAGGCCGCAGAAACCTTATGTGCAAAATATAGTCAGGTTAAAATGAGGTAATACTCAGGTGCAATTATATTTTTTGAACATTTTTCGTTTTCCCTTCACAATCCCAAAAAATGATTATTGTATGAGTAAAACGAGAAATAAATTCCATTGTTGAAAAATTTGTAAATACCAAATGTTTATGACCATTTTTTTTTTTTCAGTTTCAGCATAATAGTTGTTTATGTGCCAAATTTGATGTGAAACAATCAATATTAACAGATTTTTATATGAGTCCCCCCTCAATGTTTACTTTCCACCAAAACGCATTCACCCCTCCCGGTTATTTTGTACAAATTGTTTAGTTTTTGTGGTCTAATTAGCTGAGCGATATAGTGAAGACTTCCATCCCACTCTAATGGAGCTTTGTCTGTGACATGCACTTCTCCTGATATCCTGGCACACATATTATGGCCAGTGGTGTAAAGTATCTTGGCATGCACACATATCAACCCGACATTATAACCAGTGGCGGTTCGGAGACATTGAGACATGGAGTTGGTTGTTCTTATATTATACCGCAGAAACATAACAACAGATACAAAAATAGTTGATCAATTTGATGTTCACTTTCCGAAGTATCAAAAACGCATCTATTCCTCTACTGTTAATTTTGGGCAAATCGAAAATGTCAATCGACAATTAAAAATGAGCATCGAACTTGGTACATTACTTTTTCTTCCATATATATATATATATATATATATATATATATTGGCTTTACCGACGCACTTTTCTGATGACTACCATCTATTGGCGTCGGTGAGTGATATAGGCCTATGAGATGATGGGATGATGGCATGGAAGGTTATTTTATCAAGTGTTTTTGGATAGTTGGAATGAGTCGGTCGTGGCCTGTTGGTAAGGAGCCATCCCAGTATTGACCTGAATGACAGATGGAAACCACGAAAAACCCCTGTCAGGATGGTCGACCATGGCGGGAATCGAACCCCGGTCTCCTGAATGACTGTTCAGTGTATTAACCACTCGGCCACACGTCTCAGTCTTATCCTCCCAATTAAAGCTATTGATGAAAGGTATGATCGTTCGGACGGGGAACCAAAATAGGATGAGTTAAAAAATACTTCTGCTAACTCCACGGCCATGCATTGAATACTAAACAGTTACTTTATCTGTAATTTATTTTCCATCATAGTGCTTTATAGCTGGCAAAATACTCGTGACCTGGGTTCGATTCCCGCCGTGGTCGACTGTCCTGACTGAGGTGCTCCTTGGTTTTTCTCTGTCTTTCAAGTTCATACGTCGTGGTCACGCCCTTTTTCTTCGCACAGTACAAAGCATCTAATGAAACATCAAATAAACATCCATATAAATATACACAAATATAAATATATACACATGAATAAATATGAACATACAAATATATAAAATATGTAAATATGTGTAGTATGTAAATACACATAAATATAGAACATCTGATAGAATAATAATAACACATCAACCCATCTTTCCAGCATCTCTTTCATCATCTACCAACGCCAAAATATATTTGTCATCGTCACCGTTTATCATTAAACCTAATATAAATGAATAATTTATGGTACAGAAATTGATTAGGTATTCAATTCCACCTCATTCGTAAACACATATAAAATTCGCCACTGGATGTGGGAAAATCCGAAACGATTCTGGCAATAGTTTTCTCTGGAGGTTTACTAAATTCACCCCCACTCCCATCCCCACCCCACCCCACCCCCCAGAAAAAACGAGAAAAAAAACAAAGTCTCCAACCAATATCTCTAACCCATATATTTTATGACTCTCGCGATTCTTCTCCTGTTTTATAACCCCGAAGACCTGGAGTCTATATCCACGCACACTGGTGTGGCTAAAGGGGTGGGGATTGTTGGGGGTGGGTCGTGGGGTGAGGGGGATAGATTTATTACGATGGAGTAGTACTAGTAGTAGAGGAACTCGGAAATCATGTGCCGATATCAAACCCCTAACACCGTAGGCTACCCCCCCCCCCGTTACACTTGTCGACGTTTCCCATTGTCACCCCTTCAGCACCACCCACCCCCTTGCCACCCAATAAGAGGAAGTCGACTGTAGGAAAGCGATCTAGCCAAGTACAGTTTCTCTTGTGTTTGGATTGTAGAAGCTACCGATGAACGAATAAGGGGAGGGGGGGAGGGGGGATAAGCTGGTATAAAGACAATGATATCGGTGGTGAAACTGAACGGTGATTTTTCAAGGGTTGTAATGTCTTGTCGCGATATCGTGATTTAATAAGGGTAGTTAATACCAATAGGATGATAAATGTAGGTCGAGGAATTGGGTCGGGTAGGGTTGGAAGAATTGTTGTAAAAGGAGATAGGGATGATATGAATCCGAAGATTTCCTTTTTTTAACCCCATCAACAGCTTGGTTATATTTGGGTAAACAAATGAGTGGATTATGAAGAAATGAAGAAGCTCTTGTCTTATGTGGGATTCGAACCTACGCCCGACCTGAAATGGGTTTCTTTAATTTTGGGGTCAATTTTAAGGTCTAGAGGAGCAAGTATCTTGACACTATACCTATCCGAACTATCCTATCTTGTCATCGCCAGAGAAAAAATTATACATAATTATTTATAATAAAATAATATAAAATTTTGCTCGTAATTGATGATTTATGGTGGGACGAGTCTCCATTAGTTGATGAAATAGCTCACAGGATCGCGAGGTATCAAGATTCAGGCGTTCATCTTACACACGTGATCTGTCAATTAAGTAGTTTCTGATCTCACATCAAAGTCGGCACAGATTACCTTACAAGTTACACGCGAAATGACGGCGGAAAAAAAACGAACAAACAGTCTAGAAATTAGCACTTTTAATCTCGAGAAAGTTCATAATTATAAACAACCCCCCCCCCCCCCCCCCCCTCCCGCTAAGTCTTTCGCCTCCACTAATTACATTCCACTTTTCAAAGACCTCAATTTTCTTAGCCAATCAAATTCAAATTTGAATCTCGAGCACCCCTACCCCTTTTTTCCCTTCCCTCCCCGCCGTCTCACCAATTACCTCCTCATCCCCCCCTCTCTATCCTCGTCATCGCCTATTCATATCCCCCACGGGGAGGATGGATCTGGCTCTTTCTCTTCCAGCAACCCTTCCGTCGTATTTTTTCTCACCTTTTTCCCGTGTTCTACGCCATTTTCTTTTCTTTAACTTCTATCGTTTTTCATTTTTCCGTTCTCCCTTGGGGTCGATTCTCTTCTCTTCTACAGTCTTTATAGCTTTATATTATATTTTTATATTTTTTGCATTGATTTTAAAATATTACGCTGTATTTACGGAGAGAGTGTGTATGGTTAAAACCCAACACTCGGTGTGTGTGTGTTTAATGGTCTGTGATACATCTTAATAAGACGGCGATTTATCTTCATTAGGGTGTTATTAAGGGGTCTAGTCAGTTGCGTTTGGAAAAGATAGACAAATTGTTGTGGTACAGTCACTGTCAGGTGGAAACTCGTCAGCAGCTATTGGAGTTTGGATTATAGCTATCGTATCTATGGATAGAAGTTGCTTTGGATTATAACTATCGTACTGACAAGGCCGAACTTGAAAGGTTGAATTCGGAATTTTTAGTTTAGCCCAAAGCCAGTTCTTTTACGAACACATCGATAAGACGGATATTTAATGAAATATTTTAAGAAGTAATCAACGCGAGATGCATGTTTTGTGAACATTTTCAGTGTCAACTAAAGATGAGTTATCGTAGTGGCTTTCCGGATGAACGTATTGTTGTGAAACTGCTGAACACCATTCAGAGAAGCACATTCTAAAATTTCTGAAATACGGTCGTTCCGTAATGAACATTCGCAATATTTATAGAAATAATCACCCTGGTGGGAACATTTTGCCCTATGGTGTCTGGGGATGCCTTAAGGCGACCCCAGACCCCAGTGATTATTTTTGAAAATATTGCGAATGTTCATTATGGATCGACCGTATTTTAGAAGGTGCTTCTCTGAATGGTGTGCAGCAGTTTCACAACAATACGTTCATCCGGAAAGCCACTACGATAATGTATGCTTTAGTTGACACTGAAAATAGTCGTGTATGTAACAGTTTAATGGGGTGCATGTACGGTGCTTATAAAAATAGAGAAATTCACTTTCCTTTATTTTTTTGTATGTTCAAAAACCAGTGTAATTGAATGAAAAATTCACATCTCCAAGATAATTTTATGCTCTTTAATTAATATGACATTTTTTTTCAGTGAGTTCATCAATTTTAATATGAAACATCGATGAATGACAAGAATTTGATGAAATTCATTGACGTATTATCTCAAAAGTGATTGAATTCACAAAAATAGAATGTCATATTAATTAAAGAGTATAAAATTATCTTGGAGATGATGTACTTTTCATTCAAGTAGGCCTACACTGGTTTTTGAAAATGGAGAAAAATAGTAAAGATAACATTTCTCGATTTATGTAACGTATTTTTCAACTAGTTTTTCATATTTTTTTTCAATTTTCAATTTTTAATATACTATTTCAACCTTGATACATCAAATGACAAAATACGTTTTTGTGGGTGGATTCCCCTTAAAAGTGACGCGCGGTCTGTTTCCTTGACAACCAGTCTGTACCGAAGGAAGATGCTGTTCAGGTTAAATCAGCTTGTAGGCCTACGCACTGCGTGGGTAAAAGAAACCATCTCAAGATTAGACGCTTTCTTGACTCATTACTCCCTGTCCACATGACCATTAGGAGTAACTTGAACTACCTCGTTGCCCTGGGTTACCTCTATACACCTTGATGATCCGTAACAATCAACAGCTGGCAATGCTCTTTCATCATTAGCAAGACTTTATTATTTTAACCTGGTCGACTAGTTGATCATTTATCTAGTTTACTCATATTTTGATTGTCACTGTTTTTATCTGTTCATTCACTCATTCATTTATTCATGTATTTATTCATTCATTCATTCATTCATTTATTCATTCAATATTAATTCATTCACTTATCCATTTATTTATTCGTACATTTATTTATCCATCTGTTCATTCATTCATCAAATCATCTATTGATCAATTGATGTGTTCATTTATTTATTCATGTCTGTATATATTTATATGGTTCCACGATTTCTTCATGTATCAAATTTCGTGTGGTATTAGTTTCACATTATTGCAATTGAATAAAAGTAAATATTAATTGAAATAAAAAAAGACAAAACGTGGACAACTATGGCAAAGTATACGGACATAAACATAGGCTCAAAATGACCTCGCTGTCAACTCGCCTATAAACCTTAACACTATAACTAACTCGCACCGTTCAAAACTTGGGAACCAAAAAACTGTTATTTAGCTAAATCGACTCCCGTGGGCTCTGTGAAGCAAAGCAGGAGTCCTGGAAAAGTCGCTTAAAACAGAAACCGAAACCGGAAATAAATGTCCTCCAGAGATCATGAGTCATGACGTAGGCATTACCGTTTCTGAATAGAAACATGAACAGAATCGATTAATATCCACGTCACGACTCAGAAAAAGGGCCGCGTCCTGGAGGACAAACTAATCAAATATTAATCCTAAAATTGAGATGATGATTCCTAGTTTTCTCTAAAAGTATGAAAATTAATATTGCCCTTATTGGTTGAAATCTAGTTCCAGGGCCGTTATTCTATAACTTTAAAACGAAATGAAAGCAGGCTATCTGCGTTTTGTTTCGACTATTCCGTATGCTTTAACATGGTGTATCATACGGGCTCTGACACTTATAACGCTTCCATTTCGTTTGCTGTTATATATTAAAATAGGCCTGGGTTGCTCTGTCCTTTAAGTAGTACTTACTATATATAAATTTCGATCTTTTTAATATACCCGCAAGAACATACGTGAACTATTCAACTTATTCAAACTAATATCGTTTAATTTCGATTTTCGTCAAGAAGTTGACAAACTATTTAACATCATATAATTTTCAAGGGGATGTATGCACGGTACTTATAAAAATACAGAAATTCATCTCAACTATTTTTTTAAAATTCACGAACCAGTCAAATTGAATAAAAATGTATATCAGCTTCAAGATGATTTTATGCTCTTCAATTAATATGACATTATAATTCTATAAACTCGACCAGTTTCAAGATATTACATCAATGAATACCATGAATGTGGTGAAGTGTATTGACATATTATCTCAAAACTGATTGAATTCACAGAAATAGAATGTCATAGACCTATTGATTAAAGAGGATAACATTATCTTTGAAGTTGGAATACTTTTTTATTCAATTACACTGGTTCGTGAGCATAGAAAAAATATTAATAATTATTTCTCTATTCGTATAATAAGCATTATTTGTAACTGTGATACTGAAAACATGTTTGGATTGATGCTCATCAAATTGATGTTCTACCGGTACTGGTATAGCTAAATGGTGACGTGCATACTCCGAGAGATGAGGGTAGATCGTGCCTCGGTACTTTCCCCCTCCCTGTCTGTCTTTTATACATGTGTTTGTAGTCGGGCTAAATGATGGGATGGTTCTTATAATGGAGAACACAGCCGATTCATTCCCATTAATAAAAAACCTTCATCTCATCATCCCATCATCTCATTAATCATTCATCTGACGTCAATAGATTTAGTTATCATTACAGTGCGTCGTATATTAATTCATAATCAATTAATTTCAATAATTCTTCAATTCATATTTTTATTAACAAGAGTTTATTTCTCATTGATGTTTTCTATCAATTTTAGGATATTTATAGTTACCGCTCAATTTATTAATAATATTTACATTTTATTTATCACCTTCATTGCATGAATCAATATTAATATTGCGAATATACAGATAATGTATTCATTTTTATCTCACAGTCTTCTTTAGATTTTTTTCACTGTATTAATTTTGAAGGTGGGGTAACATGCATTATTATGCTGATATCTAATACGGCTGAAAACATTTGCCAAAAAGCTTTACTTCGCTGAATCGACAATGCGCTATGAAATATAAATAATACGCTAAACAAAAACCCATCAAAAATCACATCTTGTCAATAAACTTCCACAAAAGTAATTTACTCTTTTCTATCAAGTTTCTCATTTTGTCGACGTTCCGGAAAATGTGTTGCATTTTCACGAGTTTTCTATCACGTTTTCCGTTCCCTCGATGATCTAATCCATTCGAATTTTAAGAACAAAAGAGGTGTAGTCTTTCCGCTTTACCGTGAGTAGCGTGTACAAGTAGAGCGCTAGGTTTACGCTCTATTCGCTACTGTAGC